>CM037876.1:199621543-200821543 GCA_021292165.1 Shinisaurus crocodilurus | reverse complement strand
GACTATCATTGACTTTGCAACCCACTATGCTGAGGCTTTTGCACTAGCCTCCATCTCCGCGACCAGCCTGGCTAAGACTCTCCTCTCTCTTTTCGCCCGCCTAGGATTGCCCCATACTGTGGTTTCAGACTGTGGCACGGGGTTCGTGTCCAAGCTGTTTAAGAAAATGTGGGAGTTGGGCGGCGTGGAACATTTGACCTCGGTGCCATATCACCATGAGACTAATGGGCTGATTGAAAGGTTCAATCAAACTTTCGGGGAAATGATTTGTGCCTATGCGGCTAAGCATCCCGGGACCTGGGACCAGGCTCTTCCGTATCTGCTGTTTGCTTAGAGACTCACCCCAGGAAAGCTTGGGCTTCTCCCCGAATGAGCTAATGTTTGGGTGGGAGCTGCGCGGGCCGTTAGCCTTGCTGCGGGCGGAGTGGGAGGGGGTTGCTACTGAGTCCTCCGTGCCCGTCCAGGACCTTCATGCAGCAGCTCCAGGAGACCCTCCGAGAAGTACAGGAGACCGCCCAGCAGCATCTAAAGGTGGCACAGCAAAGGCAGAGTGAGTGGTACAACCGGACTGCGGTACCACGGACTTTTGAAGTGGGCGACGACCAGGTGCTGGTTCTGAAACCCACCCAGACTGATAAACTGTGCTTAAAGTGGGAAGGTCTGGGGACTGTGGTCGGGAGGGAGGGGAAGGTGAATTATCGGGTGGTGTTTCCAGGACAACCCGGGAAACACAAGCTGTATCATGTAAATATGTTGAAATTGTATGTAGAACGTCCCGCTGCTATCGGGTGTGTAAAGGAATGTACAGATAAGGATTTTGCTGAAGGGGATCTGCTGGCGCAATGGGGGAAGGGGGGAGGTTTAGAAGAAATTGAGTTGTCCCCCTCCCTGACGGAAAGTCAGAAAAGTCAAATGGCCCAGGTCCTAGAAGACTCCCAGCCGCTGTTCTCGGACCACCCTGGTCGAACTACGCTGGTGCGACACACCATTCAGATGGGGGACAGCCCCCCTTTGCAGTCCCTTCCCTACCACGCAGTTGGCCCCCATGTCAAAGTCATTGCAGAAGAGGTACAAGCCATGCTTGACCTCGGAGTTATTGTACCCAGCTCAAGTCCCTGGTCTTTCCCGATCGTACTGGTGGCGAAAAAGGAAGGGGAGGTCCGTTTTTGTGTAGATTACCGCAAGATTAACAAGGTGACTGTCCCAGATCCCTACCCCATCCCGAACATGGATGTCCTGCTGGAAAGGTGGTGGGGGGCAAATACATCACCACGTTAGATTTAACTAAAGGATACTGGCAGGTTCCGCTAGATCCAGATGCAGCGCTGAAGTCTGCTTTTGTTACCCATCTAGGGCTGTTCCAATTCACCACCTTGCCATTCGGAGTCCGGAACGGTCCGGCTACCTTCCAAAGGCTGGTGAATGGGATGCTAAATGGGTTGGGGGAGTTTGCGTGTGCATATCTGGATGATATCGCCATTTTTAGCTCCACCTGGGAACAACACTTACAAGATGTACGCCAAGTATTTCAAAGGATTCAGGAGGCAGGGTTGACAGTAAAGGTGAAAAAATGTCAGGTTGGGTTGGGGGAGGTGGAATACCTGGTGCATAGAGTGCGGGCGGGGGGAAGCATCAAGCCCCTAGAGGCCAAGGTCGAGTCAGTCCGCACTTGGCCCTAGTCAACGACCAAGAAACAAGTTCAAGCTTTTTTAGGGCTAGCCGGCTATTACCGCAAGTTTGTGCCGCACTTTAGCCAGCTAGCCGCCCCACTCACTGATTTATGCAAGAAACGGCAGCCGCTGAAAGTCCAGTGGTCGAGCGCCTGCCAAACCGCTTTTGATGGGTTAAAAGCCTGCCTCATGGCAGCTCCTATCTTGCAAGTGCCGGATTTTGAAGCCACTTTTGTGCTCCAGACAGATGCTGCGGAGGCAGGGATGGGGCCTGTGTTGTTGCAAGAACAGGCAGGGCAAGGGCTGCACCCAATCTCCTAGCTGAGCAAGAAACTTCTGCCCCGGGAACGCAATTTAGCCACAGTAGAGAAAGAATGTCTAGCTGTGGTATGGGCAGTGACCAAGCTTCGCCCCTATCTCTGGGGACGAAGGTTTCTGTTACAAACAGATCATTCTCCCCTGTGCTGGCTGGATTGGGTGAAGGGATCCAACCAAAAGTTATTAAGATGGAGCCTAGCCTTGCAGGATTTTGATTTTTCGGTGGAACACATTAAGGGTAAGGACAACATTTTGGCAGATGGGCTCTCCAGGGCTTTCTCAGCAGTAGAAAATTAGATAGGGATTGGGGTGGTGGAGCCCAATGCCATCTTTTTCCAAAGGGAGGGATGTGGAGAAAGCCTACACACTCACAGTGACATGAACCCCAACACAGTTTTCCCCTAACGACCCCACTTAGTTTCCCTGGCAACCCCCGTCTGCATAATCCTCACCAGGGGGAAAACCGGAGATACCAGTCTTGGCCAGACAGGCACACAATAGGGACCATCAACTGAATCCACAAGAAGAGCCATGGATCACCCAGAGGTAAAGGGCAGTCTCAAAGAGCTGCAAAGTATCCCAGTAACTGCAACACGTCACCTTTCCCGGGCCGGAATAAGCCCACCTGACACGAAGGGGGCAGGAATAAGCCCACCTGACCGGCGAGGGGCGGGAGAGCGGGAAGGACGGAGTAGAAAACCCCTCTCCCCCTCCCAAGAGGGTTGTTGGGAACACGGGTGCGCTGACAACATCCACGTCCAGCTCTGGCTGGGTGAAGCAGTTCTCTTCTCTGGGCCAGGCGGGCTCGGAGTCAGGCTGGAAAAGGGACCGCGTAAAGTCTCAGATCTAAGGTAACTCATTGCCGCAGTATGCTAGCCTGGGAACCCGTTCATTCATAAATCTGAGGTCACACTCAGGTCTTGTTGATGTTATAGTATTCCTAGAAGTCTATTAGTTCCACTCCATTTAACCTATAGTAAATAAATGCCTATTCTTGGTACAGAGAGGCTCCCGTGTTTTCTTTAAGCCGCATACGAGTTCCAGTCAATTACACTTGCTTGGACGGGCTGTAGCTCACTGCCGGTTAACCCGTTAAGTGCCGAAGTCACGCAGAAGACCCAGCTGCTGGTCTTCCACATAAAACACAGTGGGGACAACACATAATAAAAATGCATTCTCATTATACACTAATAACTCTGTACTCTATACATATAGAAATTGTTTAAAAACATTTTCTTTAAAATGGTGAGAGTCAAGTGTGTATTTCAAACATACACACTTGTTTTCTTACACAAATTTATAAAATATCTTACTCGTTAAAAGATGGAGACACATTACAACAATTTATAATGCATGTAAATTCAAGGAATGAGGATATTCAATTTGACATTCAATATACGGTAATACTTTAGAAATCCATTTTTTGGACTTGATGAGAAAAAAAGAGGGAAAACATCTCTTCACCTGTAATTACAGAAAACCTACAGAATGTGCCTAGATATCTGTGTTATATGACAGCTCCCACCATCATTCCTTGAGGAATAATCTTCCATATGGACAGTTTTCAAGATTAAGACGCAAGTGTTCCAAATCATCAGATTTCACACAAGAATCACGTATATTGGCACTACAACTGAAAGAAAGAGGTTATCCTAATGATGTTATTACAGAGGGCTTAAAGAAGGCTGAAACAAAAACACAGGCAGAACTTCTAACAAAAAAGAATACTATAGTGCAAACACGAATTAACTGTGATTTAACTTATGATAAAGTAAACAATCACTTACAAAGAAGTATTAGAAGACATTGGCATATGGTACAAGACATTCCTGGTTGCCAAAACCAACCAATGGTCTCCTTTAAAAGAACAAGGAATATTAGAGATCTATAAATAAAGAGTGAATTTAAAGAAAATTATAGAAGCCTGCCCAATGTTCTGTTTGATTCTCACAGGCCAATAGGACACCATCCCTGTGGACATTGCTGCTATTATAGATATACCAACAAAATTACAGCATTTGAAAATCCCTCTGATCAACAAAAGCATTTTTAAAAATACTTTACCACCTGTAACAGTTCTTTTGTCATTTATGCTATCCAATGTAAATGCCCAAAAATCTATGTAGGCAAAACCACCAGACCCCTAAAAAACACACATAGGAAGAACACCTTAGTAATATAAAAAATAACAGACAAGTGCACCATTAACTCAGCATTTTGTAGAACAACAACATTCCTACACAGACTTCACATTTTGGGCTCTGAGTCTGGATAAAATTAACACCAATAATGAGAAACAATTATTAAGGAGGGAAATACAATGGATTTAAGCCAAGTCACTCCTCCCGTGGGTGGGAGAGTCGATTGCTAAGCTTCACAGATTGAAAGAAAGAAAAAAGGTTGTGTGAACAAAGATTCCGAGGAGACCACACTGCTCACATTGCTGCCCTCAGTCATTCTCAGTGCTGAGGATGGTGAATTGTGGTGCCAGCACAAGAGCCACCATCTGCATACCTGGAAGGAATATGTGGGTGGGGTTTCTCCTGAATGACATCATTCTGTTAATTCCACGGGATTTTTCCCCAAGTTTCCCATGTTAACAATGTGCAGCGTGGGAAATTCCTATGCATACGGTCCCTGTACCATACATGCACCATATATGCCAGTGGCTTATGCTGGCTCAGCTTGTCTGAGCGTGGAAAGCTAAGCAGGGTCAGGCCTGGTTATTACTTGGATGGGAGACCCCTCCTCTAGTTTCCTGCATTGAGCAGGGGGTTGGACTCGATGGCCTTGTGTAGGTTCCTTCCAACTCTATGATCTATGAAATCTATGAAAACCAAAGGGTCTTAATGAGGATTTGGAATTGGTCCCATTATCGTGACTCAGCAAATTATTGCAGTTTTACACAGAAGCTATGTCCTGACAAGGTGTCCTTGACATCTAGCCAATAAGATAACACTCAGAAAAAACTGTACGGATATAATAATGTCCCTTAAGATCTAGCTTTTCAGTCACCACTAACAGTGAAAGATATTCTAGTTGCTGAAGAATTCTGCAGACATCTATTAACAAGTAAGATATTTTATAAATTTGTGTAAGAAAACAAATGTTTGAAATAGACAGACTTGACTCTCACCATTTTAAAGAAAATGAGTGGAAGACCGACAGCCTGGTCTTCTGCGCGGGTTCAATGCTAAGAGGGTAGCGAGTCCTAGGGCGGGCCTTCTCCGAGGTCCCCAGCGACTATCACCCTTAGCCCAGAACAAAGGGATAACTTATAGCCACAAAAGTATCTTTTATAAAACAAGTTTATTTACAAAATCACCTTCACAAACCCAGACACACGCCAGCAATACAGCTTATCAGTATGGTACAAGGTAGCAAGCAAGAAGTCTCAAGGACACCGTGATTTCAGGGCTCTCAGCTAGTTAGTTCAGCTCGGGCTCCAGCAGAGGCCCGGTCAACCGCATGCTGCTAGCTGGGTTCCCGGCGGAGGTCCGGTCTACCCAAGCGGCTAGCTGGGTTCCCGGCGGAGGTCCGGTCTACCCAAGCGGCTTGTGAGTGATTTCAGCTTGGTTTCCCGGGGGTCCGGTCAACCCAAGCGGCCAGTGATTTCAGCTTGGTTTCCCGGGGGTCCGGTCAACCCAAGCGGGCAGCCAGTGATTTCAGCTAGCTGGAGCACGCCGGGTGCTGCTACCCGGGGTTGCCGATCCCTTCGTTCCCTTACCCCAAGCATGGGGCAAGATTGCTGATCAGGTCCAACAACTCAGTTCCCTTGCGCAGGGTGTTTTATACCTTGGGTTTCAGGTAGCCCCTCCCTCCGTAATCAGGTGGGTGGCCAATCAGGTGGGTTGCCACCCTCCTCAGGTGGGTGGCCAATCAGGTGGGTTGCCACCCTCCCTGAGGGGCGGCCTTTTGGGTCAGGTGGGGTGACGCCTTCCCCCTGTGGGGTGGGGTCCCTTTGAAGCCACTTGCTTAATGGTCCCATCCTGTGGTGTTGAATGGTCATTTCTTATGGGTGCTGAAGTGTCTGCTCTGGCGAGGTATTCAAGTCTTATGTAGATGGGGCTGATATACGAGAGCATTGACGAACCTGGGGATGCTTCCTGCCTTCCCCCCTGGGGTGATTCTATGCAGATGTTGTTTGTCCCCTTTGGTCTCTGTGGAGACTGGCTGTCTCCCCCTCCTGGGTCTCCTTCCCCCCACCTTGGTGAGTGTGTGTGTCAGAAAGGGGTTTTAGGTTGGCTTTCTCCACAAAATGTTTTTAATTTCTATATGTATAGAGTACAGAGTTATTAGTGTATAATGAGAATTTACAGCCCCCTGAGGAAGGCCTTTAAAAACAAGGCCAAAACGTTTTGCATCCTGGGAACCTGTTGTCTCCCCCAACCCCTTTTGCATTGCCATTGCAACACCAGTAAAAGTGGGCAGAGTAGCCCAGAAAAGAAACGTAGGAGGTCCTTTGCAAATGAAGGGCCTGGGAAGCAAGCTTTCAGCAAGTCTCATGGGGGCCAAGATCATGTCCAAGTTGACTGCAAATTGCACAGAAGTGGTGCTTCCAGTTCTTAGAGAACTTTGGCTATTGGGCGGTATAGAAATGTAATAAATAAATAAAAATAAATAATTAGAATTCAATTTCAATTGAATTAGAATCCAGTGCTCAGCACACTCTACAATGCTGAACCAACGACTGCTCCACACGCCTAACATGGTAAATTGTCCATTTCTTCCTTTTCAGAATTAAGTCAGACTATCATCTGATGTGACCACTAACCGCAGGGGTGGTGTGGGGGAGGGAGAATAGAGGAAATCCGACAGATGAATGTGTAATCCCAGTTATGTAACAATTGGAAGTCATCTGATAACAGACTGAAGGTTCACTTAATCTTCATTGAGGCATGAAGCTATGAATGCATGGGAGCAAACCACAGACTAAAGGTGCAACCCTATTTAGACAGAAAAAAGGCCTCCAACTCCCAGCATGCCCCAGCCTGGCTGGGGCATGTTGGGAGTTGGAGGCCTTTTTTCAGTCTAAACTTGTATGGGATGGCGCCCTTCATGAATGAAACTTGTTGCTCTGAAGATTGCCATGTGTGTATGTGTGTATGTGTGTATGTGTGTATGTGTGTATTCCTGCTCCTATGCCTTTAGCAGCCACTAACCATGCAGAGATAAAGTAGATGGAGATTTTCCCGGCATAGCAAGTAATGGGGAAATGTTCACCCTTGTAATTTCTACAGGTTGGGCTACTGCCAAAGGCCGAGGAGCCAGGCCAGTCAAAAGGTTAGCAGTTGCTTTTGGAGATAGTGTTTTTCTTTCATGGCCAATTGGGGAATGGAAAAAGAGTTTTACAATGAGAACAAACAACTGCTGTCAGCTGGTTCATGGGGGGGGGGAGAGAATAACACGGCCAGAGAGGGTGGATGGTCCAAATATTTTAGTTCTGAATTTTTATCCCCAGTGCATTTTTTGAGTATGAATAAGAACTCTCAAGGCTCATCTGTCTTACTCTACAACCTGAACTGCAAATGTTAAATACTCAGGGTTGGATCCAGAATCTGCCTTCCACGAGAGGAAGGGCCCTTCTGCAAGAGGAAGGGCTCTGCTTGCAGAAGGGTTCTCTGCCTGATTTTGAGGGGATCCCCCTCCCACAACTTACCCCATTCAACAGAATCTCCTGACTCTCTGTGCAACCTTTTCAGGGGGCTAGAGGGGCTGCCATGGGAAGGAGCGGGCGGGGAAGTCCACTTCTGCCATCACAGTTTATCCAGCCTAAATCTGGATCCAATCCAAATTTGGTGATATCATTACGTATGAGAGAAGGGGGCAGATAGCCACGTCTAGAAAGGTAGAATGTTGCCTGCATTAGGAAAGGAAACCAGTTCAGCTCCTTCAGGAAACCACAGGACATCCACCTGGACTGTTTCATTATTATTTCCCCTCCATATTAATCTCTTTATAAAAGCATTTTGATCATCCCTACAGTAGCTCGTTTCAGTAACAGAACACATGTCCCTCTGTTGTAGAATCTGTGCATCCTCCTCAGAGCCCACAATGGTGGGGCACACAACTCCAGTCCAAACAGAGAGAGCTTGTTTCATTCACCAAATAGCTTTTAAAAGATCACACAGAGGGGAAGCCCAGCAGACAAGTATCAGAATGTGGAACAAAAAGCAAAAGTGTGGCCGGAAAAGGAAGTGTTTGAATTAGCTACCGGGTAAGTATAGTTTAGAAATAGAGTGCATGCATAGATACTAGCAAGAGGAAGAAGGAATGCTTTTCTCAATGGGTTTCCATGACATGTGACAACCCATCGTGGGTTGCTTGCTACCCTCGATGGTTTGTTATGTTGTGCGAACCCAGACCAATTTTCCCAGGGTGGCTTGTGCATGGGCTATGAATGCATGGGCTGTTCTAGGGGTTGTTGTACCCACAATGGGTTGTCATGTCATCCGAACCCGGATGACCAACCCCGTCATGGGTATGGAGAATTGGCTAGCGAGCCCCATGGCAAGAGTGGCAAAAAAAAACCTTGCTCCTCTTGCCATGGGGCTACCGGGCAAGTGCCAGTGCCAGCTGCCCCCGAAGTGCCCAAGCTGCCCTTGGGGGAAGCTGGCACTGGATTCCCCCCTCCCCACTGCAAGTAGTTTTGGTTTCACCATGGCTTTTTTCCCCTTTAAATTTTTTGGGGAGTGGGGTGGAGGAGATTGTGAAAGCTGGCTGTCAAAACTGCGCCAAAAATTGTCTGCAAAAGAATTAATTTTTTAAATAAATCTTTTTAAACCACAGTTGCGCAACAGTGAACTTTTGGAGTTGCGCTACTGCAGGGATTTGAAGCCTTGGCTGGGGGAATGTCCACGGGGGTGCCCAGCTGCCAAGGGGGCAGCAGGTACCAACCCTGGACATTGCCCCAGCCGAGGCTCCAAATACATTTTTCTCCCCTTTGTTTTTTCTGGACAGCTGTCAGAAAGTGAGCTGTCAAGAAAATCAAAAGCGTGAGGGATCTTTAGCTGCAAAAAAGGTGCTTTTTGGGATTTGCACCCCCTTTGCAGCAAGAACCTCATCTCCCCCCTCCCTTTAATTCCCACCAGGGTGCACATTTTGTGCTTTGTCCCAAGCGTCTAGGTGGTCAGGGAAGTGCAAATGTGGACTCCCACACACACATTTTCCTGGGGAAAAGATCTCTGGATCTCTTTAAAAAGGGGATTTTGAGTGCGAAATGGGTGGTTTTGGACTGGGACATATGTCTGTGTATGTCCCCGTCCAGAATCCCTAGTTCCCACTCGCTTCCACTTTGCATCCGGATTACAAAAGAAACAACCCAAAGTTTTAACCAAACAGCAAACCATGAGTTAAAATCCTGGTTAGTTTCTTCCTGAACAACCCACAGTTCCGGGTATGCACATCTACCTGTGCTGTAATCCTGTAAATAGACTGCCTGTGATGTAAACCTGAAATTATTCTCATCTCCCATTTCAAAATGGATAAACTACTCACTTTAGACCAGCCTTATTAACATTCGTAGTGCTGCTCCGTAGGAAGTCGGTAGTGGCTTAAAGATGGGGGATTTGCCCCAAGTTAGGTAGATCATGTATATTCTATACTGGATATGGTGGTTGTAATATCCCTGTAGTGAGCAAATGTTGAGTTAAAGTTCTTTTGAGATCTTCAGCTGGTACTTGGCATTAAATGCTTGTTGAACTTGCTGTTGCTATTTTTTCCTCAGGACCTCTTAGGCTTATCTACTCCCAAAATGCAGTGTATGTTAGGTGCTGATTACAGCCTTGGCAAAGTCCAAACCACAAAGGTTTGTGGGACCGTCCCAAAAATATGAAAAAGAACAAATGTGCAGGATGTGTTATATGGATCTGGTGACAAATTTGATTTTAACACACAGATCTGCCTCAGTGATGTCTGGCTGGACCCTAACTGTCAACTCCTGCCTGAATGGTGATAAGAAAAATCCAAAAACCAGTTTTGCTCTGGCTCTGTACGTGTGTGTGTGTGTGTGTGTGAGAGAGAGAGAGAGAGAGAGAGAGAGAGAAAGAGAGAGAGAGAGAGAGAGAGAGAGAGAGGAACAATATTCATGCTAAGTAAGAGGTTTAGGCTGCAATCTTATGCATACTTGCCTGCAAGTAAACCACATTGAACTCAATGGGACTTACTTCTGAGTAAACATGTTTAGGATTCCGCTGCTACAGAACAATGCTATATGGTTCACTTACGATGGTCACCATCACGCTGGATCTTACTCTGGTATAACTAGATGGCCTCCCAAGCTCTCCCAGCAGTAAAGTCAAAAGTACTATAATAGCAGCAAGGGGAGAGGCACTGTCGCAAAAATGGCTACTTGCACAAAGCCCCTCTCAACTCTGCCTGGCACCCACCAATCACAGCTCTGCTCCTGAGGACACCCCCACATTAGCCAGGCATGGAAGGCACCACTGAACACAATGCAACCACGTTTTATAAACATATTGAAGGAAACTGATTGCTATGAATTATTATTTGTATTTGGCAATACTGGACCTAATTTTTTTGTCTAAAAATGTCTTTTCAGAGAGAAGAGGCTATGGAGCTAAGAAATATAACTTCTGTGCAGATGGAGGCAAATAGCTATACTGAAGAATTGGGAGAGAATGAAGGAAACAATATTCATAGACTACAGCAACTGAGCTGGAAGAGTGCCATAGACAGGAGATTTTAAAATTAAAGGAGGCTTATGTAAAAGAAGTGAATACAAAATATAAAAATGACGAGGACCAGATAAGAAATGATCTGACTACTGTTAATTCTGAGGTAGATGTTCAGAATTTGAATGTCTTAATAATTAATTTAAATAATAAACTGCAGGCATCCTCTTTGTGCAAAGAACTTGAAAACTGCATGGAAGACTTCTTGAGGCAACATTCTGAAATTGGCTTATAGTATGGGCCTATGGTACAGGAGCTTACGGTACAGCTCACTAATGCTTTTAACTGACTGTTATAAACCGCCCAGAGAGCTTTGGCTATTGGGCGGTATAGAAATGAAATTAATAATTAATAATAATACCACAATGTCACTTACCCATTTCACACCCCTCCCACATACAGTGCACACGCATGGGGCAAGCAAAGCCCACTACACCTTGTCCACTGCAGCTCATCCTGTTGCTCAGCCTTCCACTTGTGTTGGAGTACAACTCCCATCATCCCTAGCCATCATGGCCATGTGCTAGACTATCACTGGGTTCAGACATGATAACCCGCACTCAAGGGTTGAGTGTGGGTTGTTGTTGAACCATGGGTTCTTGTTGAAATGTGGGTTATCATGTTGTTTGAACCCAGCTGAGATAACAATCCATGGTGAACAGCCCACAGTTCCCAACCCAACAATAAACCATGGGTTCTTTTCATGGGTTGTTTGTGGTTAACAAGCCATGGCTTGTTAGCGCAGCTGGGTTCAGACAACACAATAATCCACGGTTCAACAATCCGCACACAACCCATATTCAACCCGAGTGTGAGTTATCGTGTTGTCTGAACCCAGTCAATGAGTCCTATCATTCCCCACTTCCGGGCCATTGGCTGTGCTGGCTGGGGATGATGGGAGTTGTACTCCAACACAACTGGAAGACACCATGTTGGGGAAGGGGGCTGTAACTCATCAACTCCAGCAGCTCCCAAGGCAGTTGCTTGAATCGTCTTGCAGCCCAAACACAGCAGCATACAAACCCTTTTGCTGGAGAAACAACCCTTTTGCGTGGCAGGCCATGGCTCAGTGCATGTAGAGGGTCCTCGGTTCGATCCTCAGCATCTCCAGGTGGGGCTGGGGGAAAAAAACCCTGCCTGAAACCCTGGAGAGCTGCTGGCAGTCAGTCGACAATGCTGAGTGAGATGGACCCGTGGTCAGACCCAATATAAGGCAGTTTCCTATGTTCCTAAACAGCTCTTTAGAGTCCTCAAAATCTTTGCTCAGAGACTGGCAGGCTCTGCAAACATTGCTATTTTGCAGGACTTCTTGACAGTCCCCACACCCTTTCAGTCAACTAGAAGGATCTGCCCTGCCAAGGGTGATGCTGGTTAAAACTTGTCTTACAAGTTCCAAGTGGCACATTCTTCCCAAACTATAACAATGATGGGTGGGAGTATGTAAGGAAGAATCTCAGACTCTTTCTTGTGACCGGATGCTGCCAGCGATAAAGAGATGTGGAATAAAGACGGATCATTCCCAATAGGACTGTGGTTGCTTGAATCGCAATCGGCATCCTCTCACCTGATACAACCTAGCTGGCATAAATGTGGTTCAAGGCAATTATTTTGCCATGGTTGTCACACAGTCCTCAGTGCTTTATTAATGTTAGCAAAAAGCCAAAGATTAGTTAGCTATACAGTCATGCCTTGGATTGAGAGCATAATTTGTTCCGGAAACGTGCTTGTAATCCAAGACACTCTTATATCAAAAAGAAATCCCCCCCCAAAAAAATTTGTACAGAGATTTTTAATTTAAGCCGGACTACAGTACTTGTGTTGCAAGACATCGCTTGTATATCAAGTCAAAGAAAATTAAATAAATATTTAAAAATTTGCTTGTCTTGCAAAACGCTCTCAAACCAAGTTACTTGCAATCCAAGGTATTACTGTATTACTGTATGTTGTGTGAACTGAAGCAACTTCTAACAGGGATAGGCTGCAGGGTAATAAAACTTGCAGTGGGTGTTGGGGCCTAGTTCTCCTCCATCCCACTCAGGGCTGTTGCCTGTCCCAACTTACAGTCCTCAGGCCAGGGTGGCCGGGTGACCGGCCAGAGGGGCGATTAATAAATATAATAAATAAATAAATAAATAAATAAACTGCAATACTCCAGCTAGCCTGCAGGGGATTCTGGGAACAGGCTTTCTCTCTGACTTTGTGAAGCCACTGGCCTGAAGGTCAAAGGTCGGACAGGCCTTACATATATGGGAACAGCAACAGATGTCTTCCAAAAATTCAACCGGGAAAGTGTATTATTACATCTCACTGGGAAAACCCAAGGCAGAAATTTTGGATTGGAGGAGAAACAAGCACAATGTAACTACGAATTGTTCCTGGTTCCGTCTAGGCCCAGGATTATTCTGGACCCGGAAGATATGCAGGCCCAGCCACTCATTCAGCCTTCTGCTGCACAAGTGGAACTGTTTCTTCCAGTTCACTCATATGGCCTGCTCATGCTGGCTTGCCTCTTAAAAACACAGAGCACCATAGGTGCAACCTTGTTTATTCACTAACCTTAGGCCAGCCTTCCCCAGCCTGGTGCCCTCCAGATGTTTTGTACTTCCAACTCCCATCGGCCCCAGTCAGGAATGCTATGAGTTGTAGTCTAAAACATCTGGAGGGCACCTTCGGTAATAGGAACCGATATGCGAGGTGACCTCTGCATTGTGTGGCCCTGGGAACCCCTTTGTCTCCCCTTCTGTTCCCCTGGCCAAACCTGGGAAAGGTGGGTATGAGCTTCTTAAAAAGTTCAGACAAGTTAATAGCCCATGCAGTAGCATGCATAGAAAGAGCCAACAGGGGAAACCCCCCAACTCGTTTTGAGCAGGAACCAAAGCCTGCAATCTTACGCACTCTCATCTGGGGCTAAATGGAACATAGTGGGCCTTGCTTCCACTCTGACACAAAACTGCCTCCCCCAAAGCAATGTTTATTTGGCCCTTGGTGGGACTAATAAATTATAAATAATCAAGGTAGAACCTTTGCCCACATTTTTGCTGGAAAAGAAAAAGGACAAATATATTGAGAAGAAGACAGACCACTATAAAAGCTCTTACTTTAAGGCTGCAGTCCTATCCTATGTACACTTATTATACACATCGACAGAATTCTTCCACACTGAATACAGCCTATGCAGGTCCTTCTAGTTGGTGCCTTGTGGATGGACAGGATGAAATGGGCATAGTGAAGCCTACCTCGGCCTTCCCTAACCTGGTGCCCTCCACCAGGTTGTTTTGGACGACAACTCCCAGCATTCCTGACCCATTGTCCATGCTGGCTGGGGCCGATGGGACTTGAAGTCCAAAACATCTGAAGGGCACCAGGTCTGGCAAGGCTGAACTCTTTTATTAATTCTTCTATTACTCAAAAACAAATGTATATTTATCATAAAATATAGGAAAAGATTTGTACAAAAAGAAACCTTCGTAAGTCAGAATATTCAAAGGTGCATTACTCTGCAAGACAGGAGCCCTATTCAGGTGTGTGCATGCTCGTGTGTAGGGCTAAACTGGGTAGGTGTGTGTGTGTGTGGGCACATACCTAAGCCCCACTTCCAATGTCCTCATGCACCCGGTTTCCAGATCTGAAGAGGGGTTTGTAACCATGTTCAGCTGAACACAATTACAGCGTTCCCAGGACTGTGAACCCTCCCTTATTAGGGTTCATGATCACAAGAACTCTGAGTCTGTAACCATGTACAGCTGAACGCGTTTACAGATTCCTCTTCAGGCCTTCATGCTCAATGCGCCAAGGTTTACAGGGAAGCTGGGAAACTGGCTCTGGTGATGTACAGGGGAGGCCTGTGTGCAATATGGTGACTTGGTAGAAGGGGCTCGACTAAGCCAGATACTGACAGAAAATAAAGGTTGAAGGATAGAAAGAGTACAAAACTAACGCAGATACTGCCATGTCTTGACACACAGGGAGAGGGTTACTTGGATTAGGATACCTTCTACTTCATCAGGCTGGTGGGTTGAAGCTTAGATTCAGAAAGGGGGAATTTTAGCAATAAGAGAAGGGAAAGCAAAGCTAATTGGGGTTATGGTCTAGCTCCGCTAGAACAACTTCCACACGCTGGGTCCTCCTCTGGTCATGCTGGCACACTGGAAGAGAATGAATGTGGAGTTTGCAATCTGGCAGACAAGATGTCTGTGAGGATTACTCTTGCAGAGTCTGCTTACCTAGGGGAAGGGTTTACTTAAGCAATAGAAAGGTAGCTAAGGAGAACGGCACCTTGCAGGTTACTCAGAAACCTGCAAGTTACTCAGAATATGCAGTAATGGGTGTTCTTATACTTCTGGAGAACCTATGATCCTCCAGATGTTGTTGGACTCCAACTCTCATCAGCCCCAGCCAGAATGGCCGATGGCCCGATATCATCTAGAGAACCACAGGTCCCCCACTTCTGCTGCACTTGATGGCTCTTAATGACTGTAGTTCAGCAATCACAGGCTCTCAGAGTTTGGCAGGCTTCCCCTCAGGGGCTCTCATTGGCCTATCAGATTAGGTATCCCTTGGATTTGGGAGGCAGCATCTGTATCCCGCAGAGGAAGGCCACTGCATTTTTCCAGATACTTCCTTTGCCACAAGGAAATGCTGACTCCATTAATGCTGTTAATGTACCCACCCCACAAATCTAGACTCGGATTTAGCCCTGCTGCCCCCAGGGTTTATGCCCTTGACAGCCCACAGCCCCCAAATCTGGAGGAGACATGAGCTTGCCTGCCGCCGCCGCCACCATCGTTTATACCCTTGACAGAGCTGCTGTGTTTAAGACCTCTGATGTAGCCATAAAATGTTGACTTTGTATGTCAACCAGAGTTTAAATCCCTGCCACCACATCCTCAGGGTATAATTAGACGAGACAGTATTCCTGTATTTAGCCTGTGTGTGGCTGTGTTTTTTTTTATTTAACCAATAGCTGGCATGGGGAGAGCCAGAGTGTGACCATGGCGTTGGGCAGGGATTGGCAATCTGGTGCTCTCCAGGTGTTTTGGGCTACAACTCCCAGAAGCCCAAGCCAACATGGCCAATAGTCAGGGCTTATGGGAACTGTAGTCAGGGATGTAGTGGTCAATTTTGAAGTGCAGGCACTCATCATGATTGTCCCCATAGCCGCCACCACCCCAGAGTCCAAAAATGCAGACAGCTGTGTCTGCCCATCCATCTCTCTCTCTCTGTATTATAGAAGTCTTTTGTAAAGCTAATGGGTCTTAATTACCCATTCAAGACAAAGCCCCTACAAAATACTTTTCATTACAAGAGGGAGAGCTCCTGGACAATATATTGTTGCTGGGAAAATCCATCTCCAGGGAACCCCCTGAGTGGGATGGCTGATGATATCATCATCCTTGCTAATAAAAACAATCTCAACCATGTGAGCTCTGGTTCCACTACACCACTGATCGTAGCCCAAAACATCTGGAGGGCACTGGGTTACCTACCCCTGGCGTAAGTGGAAGGGAGATTTCACCCTTTCCCTCACCACAGTTCCAGCCAGAATCACACACACATTTGCTATTCTTTGCAGTGGCACCCGCCCTGTGGAATTATCTCCCCTCTGAGGCCCATCAGGCCTCAGTGTTGCATGCTGATTTGTTTTTTACTGAAGACATATCTATTTACATTTTCCCCAGCCATGAGCTATCTTTGAACCAAAAGTAATTTAATACTTTTGTGTGTGTGTGTGTGGGTTTTGGGGGGGGGGGTTGGTATTGCTTCGTAAATTGCTTTGGGATTTGTTCAATGAGTAGTAGTATAGAAAAATGGCTAATAACAATATTCACAAGGGAAGGAAAGAACCCCCTCTCATCTGCACCCCTTTCCTGCATTTTAAAGCAAGCCTCACTGTCCTACGCATGACTGGGGCAGACCCAAGCCCTATCCATGCCTTTCCTCCATGCATAGGGCTAACACATGGAGGGTGCAGTGGGGCTGCGCCTCTTGGCTGCAGAGCTGATTATGGTCTGAGATGCTTGTCAGGTTCCTGTTGTTTACATGTCGAGTATGCATGTCTGCAGAGGAGTGGCTACATATCAGAAGCTGTGTACACATAGGCACTCCACACAATTGGGACCTGGAATCATAGTAGAGTTGGAAGGGGCCTATAAGACCATCGAGTCCAACCCCCTGCTCAATGCAGGAGAACAGATGTGGGCAGCATGCACAGGCATACCTTTGCAGATGCCCATACTTACTGCATGGGTATGGGGGGAATATGGTGCATGATGTTGGGGAGGGGCAGTGGGCACAGCCCTGTGCTACCCTGTACACCAGCCTCCACCAGCCTGGTGCCCTCCAGAGGTTTGGGACTACAACTCCCAGCATTCCTGACCATTAGCCAGGGCTGATAGGAGTTGTAAGTACAAAACATCTGGAGGATGGCAGATTGGGGAACCCTGCTCTACAGATTAGCCCTGCGCTTGGAGGGAACGTGTGGAAAGCTACAGGTCTGCTACTCTCACATGCAGTTTAACCCTGCCCTGCAAAAAATTAGGATATGGAACTTTTCCAGCTGTGGAAACAGTAAAATGCTGGGGAAAGTGTCACTAGATTAATCTATGATTTTAAAAGCATAGGAACAGGTCCAGGGGAAAAAGCTGGCAGCCCTATCAAAATGCCATTCTGACTTGATCCTGCATATGTGCTTACTCAGAATTAAGTTGCACTGTATTCAATACGATTTACATTAAAAAAAATAAGTGAGCAAAGTATTGGGGGACTAGCTTGCAGTTCTATGCACTTACTTGGGAATATGCCCCATTGAGTTCAATAGGGTCTTGCTTCTGTGTAAACATGAATAGAATCAGGCCCTTTGCTTTCCCCTCTTTCTTATAATGAAAATTAAAGATGTTTCCTGGAAGAAATCAGTGTAATCATACACTCTTTGCGGGGGAGTAAGCCCCACTAAATACAACAAGACTTCCTTCTGAGTAATTATAGGATCAGGCTGCACATCCTATATTTACTCAAACGTAATTTCCACTTAGTCCCAGGTAAGCGTACATAAGATTCCAACCTTGCATCACCAAGTTTACTCAAAAGTAAGTTCTACTAACGTGAGGCTGCAATCCTATTTACAGTTACCTAGGAGTAAGTCCCATTAAACTGAATGAGGCTTACGTCGGAACACCATGCATAGGACTGTAGCCTTCTCTCCTTTTGCCCAGTACGCACTGGTTTTTAAAAAAAGGCAACTCCAGCTGCAGTATCACTTCCCGGAAGGCCAGCTGGTACGTGAAAGCTTAGCTTTCAGCGAGCCCAGCGGCTGAGAAGGAAGAGCCACGGGTCAAGCAAGAAGCTCGATAGAAATGAAACTTAAATTTTCAGGGAGATCACGTGATTTACGGGAACGGAACACCAAATATGGCAAGCCGCGGCCGAAGACCCACTTGCATCACCGCGAGCCCGAAAATGTGCTCCGGAGAGATTTATATTTTGCGAGCCTGAAAGAAAACAACACGCGGGCGCGCGCCCTTTCGAAAGGCGATTGTCTCTGATTGGCTGGCTAGGGCGGCCTTGAACCAGTCTTAACCAATAAGGTCCCCCCAGGCTTGCAATATAAGGGAGTGCGGGAGGGATGAGTGTGTTGTTATTTTCTGCCACTCTCCAACTATCGAGCAATAGCAAATCATCCGGTACTTAGAAAGGTAACGGAGTTTGTCGCTTTTATTGAGTGTTTTGAACTCACGGGTGGAGGAAGAGGGGGTCGCTGAAAGGGGGTAACTCCAGGGGGCGGGTGGAAATAGCTTGTATTTTTCGAAGCGTTTGATAGGATATTCTTTTCCATCTTCCTCTTTTGTTTTAGATGTGCACGTGCAGCGGACTGACGTTTTGTGCATGCATACAGTGGCTAACTCTTAAAACTCGTTGTGGATTGTTTAAAATTGCTTTAGATAGATGTGGGACTGTATGTTGTTTGTTTATATGTTTGCATATATATGGTTTTTTATAATGTATTTTTTTAAGGTCTTTGTAAACCGCCCAGAGTGTGATTTGCTCTGGAAGTCCCCCTAGTTGCCGGGTGGGACTGGGACATCGCGGTGGCAGGGCGCACCTGATCAGCATGTATAAACACCAGTCGCCCGTTGTATACACTGGAAAAAGGAGCGAATGGGCTACGTGCTTAGAGCCTACGCCCGTATGCAACTTTTGAGCAGCACATATTGGTTGGACTTGCCACCCCAATCCCTCCTCCTGTTTCCTTAAGTGTGCAAAGAAAAAAGTAGGAAAAAAACGAGCAGAGCAGTTAGAGGTGTGGTATAATAATGACTACTGTGGGCGTGGTATAATGACTACTGTGGAAAGGGCACGTATTACTTAACATATTCAAAGTTTCAGCCCTGATCGTGGGAGTGAGCATCCCTGGCACAAATTAAGCCCCGTGTGCACATTTAACAGCTTGGTATGTGGATGCAGCAGTTTAATGCTCAGGGGGAAAAACATCAGACCTAGGTTCCCCATCTAGGTGAGTTGCTAGACTTTTATTAGGGATAGTACCTCGAAAGAGGAACCATGAAGGCTTTCCACTGACTTGCTGTGTCAATGATGAAAGAGAGTGTTGTGTCAGAAGTTAAAAGTTGCAGTATAGGGGAAATGTAGTGTTTGGCTTTGCAGATCTTCACAATTTTTTCTGTAGCAGAGTGCTCTGTAATACAGAATGCTTAGTAATTCAGGTGCAGAGTAGGCAAATCTAATATAATCTGACTTGTACCAATGAGCAATTATTGACAATGGGTTGAAGCCAGATGTAGTCATATAGGTACTTGAGAACAATGGGACTTAAGTTAGTAACGACTACTTTGATCCCATTGATTTCAGTGGGTCTACTCCCAATTGTGAGTAAATCTGGCCCCAACCTAATCTATGAATGGCCCTTTGGCAGCACTTCAAAGATTTCAGGCCCCTGAAACGAATGCTGTACATAGATCAAGATCTGGGTACTTGTGTATGCAGAAGGATTTTGCTGTTTTGAAATTGCATTTCTTATCTTCTGCCATTTAAAATAGGCTCAGCAACTGCTTCCTTTTAAATTACCCCTTTATCCCAGTCTGACCTCATTCACTACTTTGTATTTATTTATTATGTCTCAATACTGCACAATAGCCAAAGCTTGTGTGAGGAAATCCTTTTCGTAGCCATTCAAAGACTCTTACAACAGGCTGCCTGCTGTAGGCACACTGAAATGCTTGCTTGCTGGCAGGGAAAACTGCCAGGTACTTTCCCAGAGACGGTACTTCTATCTTTTGAATGCACTGAGGCATCAAATGACGCTGCAGCCACTGCATCTCCTGCCCTGCTCCTCTTGCCCACCCGTCTGCAGTGGGGCAAAATCTTGGGAAGGGGGCTGGTCAGAGGACATCTGATGGAGGTACAGTGGCAGCAGCAGCCTCAACTTGTTACACTGGAAGGGTGCATGGCCCGGCATTCCTACTGGTAAATTCTTTTCTAGATGTGAATTCTGGTCATTATCCATAGAAGGTGACTCATCTTTCTTTCTCTCCTCTGGCATCCTGAGGCTTGATAACCATATTGGTAGGATCTATGAATACTTGGGATAACTCTCTGCAGTTTACATGTAAATCTCTGTGGCAATGAAGTAGAATGAATATGCTAAAGATTAAGGAACAGGGTGCCTTTAAGCACATGCTGAGTCCAGGAATTTGTGATCAGTACCAGAATCAAGCTTATAGTTCTCCCCCCTCCACTCCTGGTTTTCCCCTAAGCATTCTTTTTCAGCAACCTAATTTAAGCAGGGAAAACTTTTTAGTTGTTACTACAGTCATGCCTTGGATTGAGAGCATAATTCGTTCCAGAAACGTGCTTGTAATCCAAAACACCCTTATATCAAAACGAAATACCCCCAAAAAAATTTGTACAGAGATTTTTAATTTAAGCTGTACTACAGTACTTGTGTTGCAAGACGTCGCTTGTATATCAAGTAAAAAATATTTAAAAATTTGCTTGTCTTGCAAAATGCTCTCAAACCAAGTTACTTGTAATCCAAGGTATTACTGTATTGTTAAATGATTGGGAGTCAAACATTTGGCAATCTACTGCAAATCACCCAGAGATTACCTGATCTACCTTCTGCCCTCCCTGTTTTAGAACACAGGTTGCCATTAGACAGTTTCAGAGTGGTGACATGGGGGTAGGTGATTAAGGTGGGGAGGGGGTGCAGAATCCTTCCATAATAGCTCTCATGGGGCTACCCAGGCAATGAGTAGGAACACTGTAGGTTTCTGTCATGCATAAAAGAGGAATTTCCATCTTTTATTGACATGTTAAATTAAGGATTTATATCCCACCCTTCAAAAAACCCTTCCAGGCCAGCTTACATACAGCTAGGTAAAAGAATGAAAACACAACAGTGCAATCAAAACAGAAGTCTAAAAAAAAAGAGCATAAAACCAGTCTTAAAGGATTAAAATGTCACATTTAAAAGGCCTGAGAAAATAAAAAAGGTCTTCTCCTAGTGCCCAAATAGGTGGCAGCTGGTGCCCATTGGAGCTGGTGGGGCAGAGGGCAGGGCAGCTAAGTAAGCAGAGCCAAGGGGTCATGATAGGCAGTGCCAATGGTAGACAGAGTAACTTCAAGGGAGCCAGTGTTGTGTAGCAGTAAGGGTATTGTACTGGAGGGGGGCTGAGCTGGAGCCCCCTCAGCCATGAAGCTTATTGGGTGACCTTGGGTCAGTCATGATCTCTCAGTCTAACTTACCTCAAAGGGTTGTTGTGAGGGTGGAATAGGGGAACCGTACACATCCGTCTGTGTTCTATGAAGGAATGCTGGGATTAAAAAAAATAATTTAAAAAATCAAATCCAGGTGAGACTGGGTGTTCTGAATTGATGTCTGGGTGAGGTAATGAACCGGGTGAGGGCCAATAAACAGACTCGATCCAGACAAGATGGAGCTATTTAGACTTGTCCTGGGCCATTTAGAATGTATGCAAGCACAAGCTAATGAATCTATCCAGCGTTTCCTTCGTAGCAACTCAATCATACGGTGAATATGTTTGTATTGTCTGCTGACACGGTTTACCTCTTCTGGTTTTCTCTGGTGTACAGATTCTTCTTCAGGATCTTCCATTAATCCACATGACATTAAGTAGCACAAGGCCAGAAGTGCAATATTAAAAAACAAAACAAAAAACCATCACACAATGGCTGCAAATGAGAGGTGAGTGATTCTGTAGCAGACAGGTGTGTGAAAGGCAGGTGAGAAGGAACTGAGCATATAATCACACTTCTGCACAGTGACTTCTAGCTAATGTGTGTGTATGGTAGAGATGGATGGATCTGTTAAGTTCAATTCTGCTCAATTTCTTATTTCTCCAACATTAAAGTTCCTTCTATTGAGTTTCCACATCAGTTTGTGAATTTTTTTTACACATAGTTTGTGATTTTTTTTTAAAGTCCGCACACACATTAACACATTTTCATGCACATTTCTCCTAATATATCTATTTTTGTGCGCACCTTTCCCAATATATGCATCTTCTTTGCAATTTCCCCTAATATAATGCGTTCTTGTGCACACTTTCCCCTAATATATATGCATTTTTGTGTCTTATATGCAGCTTTTGATCTGCGAATGCATTACAAAATTCAGGAAAGTGCAGCTATTGCTGGATAACTGCATTCTGGGTTACGTGTAGGTTTGGGCAGTGCAAATTTGGTAATTTTGCATTAAAATGTGAACTGAACGAATTTCTCCCCATCCCCAGTATATAGTGAGTTTGTCAGCAAAAGCAAACACTTCTGCCTGACTGGAGCATCTAAGGACATTTCACCCGAATTGCATTTAAAAAAAAAAAAAGTAGCCAGTACACATGCAGCACAATCCTGCACATGTTTACATGGAAGCAAGTTCCGCTGTGTTCAGTTGGGCTCACTCCTTGGCAAGCATGTTTAGGGCTGCAGCTTTACATGCTGAAATCTGCAAATACCAAAATGCTGGCTCAGGCCAGCTATCATACTTCAGATAATGCTGCATCAGAGTAGCTAAAGGTTTAGCTACTCTGTGCGCTAACCAACAGGTAAAAGTTAGGAGAATGTGGGTCCAACAAACATTTTTGTGCCCTTCTGGGCAAGTTAATATGTCAAGGTTGTTCCCTTTGTTTTCTTGCTCAAATTAACTTTAGAGTTATCTGAGGGTCAAAATGCACATTACGGCAAGCTGCACACTTCGTAGTGTGGGCTTACGGCCGCAACCCTCATTCACAAAAAGCAGCTGTGGGCCCCCAATCTTGATTTCAGGCTGGGGAGTGGGAGGCTTAAGCTTTGTTCCCCCCACCCTGTTTCCCTGGTGAAAACTGGTCGCTGACTTTATTAGCCCCTGAAAGCGTTGTTTCTGGTAAATAACACCTCTGAGAGCAAATAGCAGGGTTTGGGGGGGGTGATTTTAAGCAGGGGAACAGTGTGGGGCGGAAAAGGTTAAACCCTCTCTCATCATACTACCCCCTATCTGGATCGGGGGCATGGTATCGAACTGTGCCCCGGCGGTTGCACTAATGACATGCTAGTGTAAGCCAACACATGCGGGAGTGGCAATTTGCCGCCATTTTATATTCTTCAGACAGCTGAAGAAACCTCTCTGAAGCCGAAGAGGTACAGTATTCAAAGTAAAACCCAGTATCGACATTGTGTTGAACATAAATTAATGATCATAGAAGAGTAGAGTTGGAAGGGGCCTATAAGGCCATCGAGTTCAACTCTCTGCTCAATGCAGGAATCCCAAGTTAAAGCATCCCTGATAGATGGCTGTCCAGCCGCATCTTGAACGTCTCCAGTGTGGGAGAGCCCACTACCTCCCTAGGTAGTTGGTTTCATTGGTGTATTGCTCTAACAGTCAGGAAATTTTTCCTGATGTTCAGCCGGAATCTGGCTTCCTGTAACTTGAGCCCATTATTCTGTGTCCTGCACTCTGGGATGGTCGAGAAGAGATCCTGGCCCTCTGTGTGACAACCTTTCAAGTACTTGAAGAGGGCTATCATATCTCCCCTCAGTCTTCTCTTCTGAAGGCTAAACATGCCCAGTTCTTTCAGTCTCTCCTCATAGGGCTTTGCTTCCAGTCCCCTAATCATCTTTGTTGCCCTCCTCTGAACCCTTTCCAGTTTGTCTACATCCTTCTTAAAGTGTGGTGCCTAGAACTGGACACAGTACTCAAGATGAGGCCTAGCCAGTGCTAAGTAGAGGAGAATGAGTACTTCCCGCAATTTGGAAGCTATACTATTAATGCAGCCCAAAATAGCATTTGCCTTCTTTGCAGCCACATCGCATTGCTGGCTCATATTCAGCTTGTGATCTACAACAATTCAAAGATCCTTCTCACTTGTAGTATTGTAACCGCTTACCTTGTGGTTGAAAACACAACCACAAGGCTGCATTACAAAGCAAGCACCATCTCACTGGAAAATTCTTCTCTAGCTCCAACTTTAAACTGAAGTGGTGTCTCCCCTGCAAGCCTTCTATCCCCATCTCTGGTCTTCCCAGTGGCAACTGGGATTCTGCCATTGCAGAATTCCAGGAGGGAACTATTCCTAACTTTAGAATATGTGTGTAGGTAAGGTAGTTTGTTAATCCCAATTCCAAATCTAGCTAGTTGAAACTAATAATGAAATAAGAACTCATGTATAAAATATAATATGCATTGTCCTGTCCTGACAAAGGGATATACATTGTAAAGGCAAAAATCATGTAACCACAATTCTGCATTGCTTTAATGTATCAGCCTTAAAAACATTTAATATGGTCCATCACCTGTAAAAAAAATCCCATTTCACAAGCTTATATGTAAGGCCAGAAAAGTGACTACCTCTTAGCAGGCTAGTTTTAAAAAAGAAAAGAAAAATGCTTCTACCAAGTAGGCTATGGAGAAAGGGTGGCTTGCTCTATCACTCATCTGCTTGGTTTCTGTGCTGGCCATAGAGGAAGGGATTTACCTTCCTCTATGGCCAGCATGGAAATGCAGCAGACTGACAGAGGAGGGATAGATCTGTCCCTCGCCTGCTAGCCCACTCGTTCACCTGCATAGAACTCCATGCACTCGCCAGTGGTGATCAGGTGAGTATTGAAACCGGGGTAACAAGGCAAATACTTCCCAGCAAGTATTTGCCCATCTTTCCCAGCACTTTCATGATCCAAACTGAAGCCCACTCCTAGCTTAGCTACAGTCTCTCACTTAGTCTTTCGACTCTTTTCAACCGTGTCCCTATTAATGAGCTGCTTATTTACACTTGTGGGCCTCTTCTGCGGCAGTGCCCACGAGGGCTATGACATGAAATGTGTTTTTGTGACCTTTGTGAGTAGGGAAAAGGTTTGACATCAAACTGCCATAACCAAGTATCTCTGAAAAATCACTAGAAATTGGCCTCTCCTTTTGTATAGGATCCCGTCTTCTGCCAGGTATCTGCCATGAGTGGTTTCTGGGGCCCAGCCTGCACGTGCATTCATCAGCCTTGACCTTCTTGCAGTACATCTTGGGCTACCAGTGTTTCTCTCTCTGCTATTTCAGGGGGCATCAGAAGGTCGGTTTTTTCGATTGGCTGGTTCAGCAGATCAACAGTGAAAAGTATGTGGGGTTATGCTGGGACGACAAGCACCATACAAGCTTTCGTATCACTTGGAAACACAATTCAAGGAAGGACCTTGTGGCTGCTGATTATAAGATTTTCCAGGTATGAGCCTCTTCCACCAAGAGTGGCAGCTTCTAGCACGTCCTTGCTGTACCAAACATTCACGCTCCTCAGTATACACAGCCGACGTATAGCAGCTTTACAGACTTATTATGGCATGCGCTTTCGTGATCTGGAGTTCACTTCATCAGAAGCTGCAGGCGACTAACATGGCTGCCATTCTGGAAATTGTTTGGTATGCATGTAAAGAACCCATTCCTAGTAACCAAGCACCCTGCCTCAGAATAGCATTTTGCAGCTGCTTTTGGATGATACATTGCCTAGAGTAGGGGTTTTGCATGCCTCTTTGTATGCACAGGGGGAAACATTGCACATACCAAAGAATCTGGATCGTGGCATGCCGATGGAATGCGCCCTAACAAGTGCAAGCCTGTGCATGCCTACTTGGAAGCTAAGTCCCATTGTAAACGCGCCTCCTAAGATTACAGCCTTGGGGCCAACCTCGACCTGACAGTTTGTCACGTAGCTTGCTCCTGCATCCTTGATTTTTCTTTAACAGATATCCAGTATGGAGGGCCTGAGCCAGACGCAGACCACGAGATGAAGGGAGGGAAGCTTTAAACCTTTGCCCCCGCTGTGATGCTATCTGGATTGCACCCCACGCATGCATTGGTATTCGCATTGGGAGGACAGCTCCCACTGGTGCTAATGAGAACTTTCTCCCCATTGTGGATAGCAAGTGTGGCGTGGGGAAGGTTTCCTATTGAGGTCGTGGCAGGAGCAAGGATCAAAGCCCTCCTTCCCCCTGTGCCGTGGTCCCACTCAGGCTCACTGCCACGCCAGCTGTGTATTCAAGAGAAATCAATTGTGCAAAGCAAACTCCATGGCAAATGTCATGTCTGGTTTGGCCCTGACCTTATATTTTATTCATTATATTTATACCCCGCCTTTCTTCCTGCAAGGAATGCGAGGCAGCTTACATAATCCTCCTCTCTGTTTTATCCAGAGATGTTGAAGAGTCCTTGGTCTCGAGTCACGAGTCGAGTCACGAGTCTTTGGACCCGAGTCTCGAGTCCGAGTCCTTGGTCCAAAATGGTGACTCACGAGTCACGAGTCCTGAGTCACTCCCAAAACTGACTCCACGAGTCCCTATTAAAATCAATGGGGTTTCCCCCCAACAAAATAAGGCTACTTCAGATGTGTGGCTTAAATAAATTCTAGGCACAAGTGTGCCTTTTTATTTCAAAACTCTGCAACTGATTTTGGCAAGAACAGACCAGGCAGACAAACCCAAAATAACCAGGCAGGCAGAGGAGGCAGGGAACCCCAAAGCAGGCAGGCAGAGGCAGCCAAACCCAAAATGTCTGACCCTAACCCAAACCCCCCACAACAACACATCAATCAAAATAAATCTCAACACATCGTTGGGGCTGCGCTCCTGGTAGCTGAGCAGCGGCGCGCCTCGCTTCCATGCGTTCTTCACCGGTGATCGTGCTCCTTCTGGCACAGCCAGAAGACTCGTCAACAGCCCAGGGATGTTGACGAGTCCTTGGTCTCGAGTCCCGAGTCGAGTCTCGAGTCCCATTAAAAATATTGGGACTCGAGTCCGAGTCGAGTCAGAGGGGGGACTCAGTCCGACTCACGAGTCGAGTCCTCGAGTCCGAGTCCCCATCCCTGGTTTTATCCTCATAACAACCCTGTGAGGTAGGCTAGGCTAAGAGTCAGTGACTGGTCCAAAGTCACCCAGTGAGTTTCATGGCCGAGCGGGGACTAGAACCCGGATCTCCCGAGTCCCAGTCCAACACTCTCACCACTATGCCACACTGGCCATTGCTTACCTAGTACTGGTGGTTGGGACAGGCGCATGGAGATGGACGTCAAGCAACGTGATGCCTGACTTTAATCTGAGCATTCATTTCACATTTTTCCATCTTATTTCCCTTGTTTCCATGTGGAAAGGCCTGGGCCATGTTCACCAACAAATACAATAAAGATTTTCCAGACCCAGCCAAATGGAAGATCAACTTCCGCTGTGCCATGATGAGTACAAAGAGATTTGAAGAAGTCAAGATGAATAACCCCGACTATCATGTGTACAGAATCATCCCCCCAAAACCCAATACCACTGCAGCAGCTAACCATCCTGCTGATACAAGTAAGAAGAGAGGGGCTGCAGGGCTAGACTGCAGGAGTTGTTCCATGTCCTTTTGCAATAGGGCAAAGAGAGGTGCATTGTTGCTGTTTTTCTGGTAGGAAACAGTGGGGGAAGAGAGAAGGTGGTCTAGAATTTTAAAAGGGTATCCTTTAGAAACAAACTGCTGACATTCACATTGCCCCAAGCTAAATCTGCAAAGCTGCCTTCACTAACTTGAGGCAGCTGATAAATTGCAGAAATGGTGGATCTCCATGTATCCACTGTGGGCTGGCAATATATGGCCGTGTGGCCCTCCCCCCCCCCCGGCAGCTGGGGGCTTGGCATCTGCATGAAGAGGCTCTACACAGATGTACACATGTAGGGACTGTTGGGTGAGGCCCTACGTACAAGTATCTATGCACAAAGGGCATGCTGGTGCCAGACACACCGCCTGGAGGATGTCGCTGGTGTTCGTGTTGGGGGTAGGTTTTGTTGTAGGGTTATGTGTGGGTTGTTTAATCCATAACCGGGTTCGCCCAATACACCACAAGCCCGTTGGGGGTTACATATTCAAAATGGTGCCTGGTATACCCCGTGGCTCATCATGGGTTAAATAACCCATGGTGAGCCCTGTGTGTTGTGTGAACCGAGCCTGTGCGTAGCCAGCCTCCAGATTCCATTGAGCTCAGGCTTACATCTGAGTAAGCATGTCCATCTGACTTAGACTTGATACACCTGAGCCGCAGACTTGATGTGGCTGGATTGTACTGGATTGTAAGGCTTATGTATTGGCTTTTCAAAAACTAGGTCCGGTGAACCCGATTAACAAGGGCAGTAGCCAACACTGCCCAAGTGCCAGCAGGACCCCACTGCTTGCACCACAGGGATTGAGCGTTTTGGATAGGAACTGGAAATGTGCAGAAATGCTTGTTTCCGGAATGGGGCAGGTTGGTGGAACTTACATGATGAAGCTCTGCCGGCCTGACCTGGCCTGATCCAGAAACCAGCATCTCTGCTCGTTTCGGGTCTTGCTTTATGAAGTGCTAAATCCCTGTTGCACAAGCAGGGCGTTGTGCAATGGAATTGGCAGGTGCGCAGCAGCTTGGTTGGATACTACTGCTGGAGCAGAACATGAGATAAAAGAGTGAATTAATCAGTTATAAATATATAGGTGCCACTGTGAGTGTCAAGAAAGCCAAAATTAAAGTGTGTTGACAAAACAATTTTTACACTGTTGTGACATGCTTTTGAGACTCTGACAAACATAATTGCTAAAACGCCCAATCATAATAAAATATGAAGCTGGGAGACCAACAGATTGGTAGAGGATGCTACCCAGCGTCTTGCAGAACCTGGAGAATAAAGGCTTAGTACATCTTGAGTTGAGCATCTAAAAATGGAGAAGATTGAATTTCATGTGATACTCCCAAATTTAGTTCTTCATAACTAAAGGATGTGAAACTTTGTACTTTCCCTGATTAGATTTTCACCCTAGAAATGCAGTTTGTCTCTTTTTCTGTTTAAGACAATGGGAGTGACCGTGAAGATGATCAGTTGCGTATCAGCCCGTACACTGATGGAGCGCCACCTCTGACCCAGACTCCACCTCCACCACAGGTACCAAACCAATAGGACGTGATTGGGGTTGTTGGGTTTAAGGGGCTGTGGAACCATTCAAAATCTATAACATTGGAATTGGTCAACATTGGCTCGTATATTAACTTGAAAATATCTGAAGGTATAGCTGACGTAACTAGAACTCCAGTCCAGACACTTGTAATAAATCCAGTTGATAAACACTTGAAACCCATATCAATGCAAGATTATTTATGGGGTTTCCTGTTACAGTTTAAGCAACCCCTTTACTCTAGCAGAGGAGGAGTTGTGAAGCATTGTCTTGGATGCATTCCTGAAGAACTGGTGGAAGGACTGGCATCTCAAGGGATGGCAGAGATTAGTAGAACCCCCTGTCCATCGGGACATGGCAAGTAGCCAATTGGTTAGATCAGCCTTCTCCAAACTGATGCCCTCCAGAAAGCATTTTAATTTATCTCACCTAGCTTTCCCCAACCTGGTGCCTTCTAGATATATTGTCCTTCAACTCCCAGCATCCCCATCCAGTATGGCCATGTTGGCTGGGGGTGATGGGAGTTGCAGGCCAATGCATCTGGGGTGCAACTCCCATCACTACCCCCCAGCATGGCAATGCTGACTGGGGATGATGGGAGTTGAAGGACAATACATCTAGAAGGCATAAGGTTGGGGAAAGCTAGGTGAGATAAATTAAAACGTCTTCTGGATGACCGAAAAGCTCCCTCTGATTAATTGGGCGGCAGGTTTCTTTGTGTGTGATATTTTGAATGTTTTAATTTAAAAAAATTAACAGATCATCCAACAGCTTCCAGGAACAGGTGCTCACACAAATGTATTTCGTAACGCACATTCATGGCGTTTCACTGGAAGAGCAGTGCAGCAAAACAGTACACGGAGCATACGTGCACAAATGCATCAAGGTCTTGTGACATACAGGTCAGATGCCTTTCCCAGTCAGAGCTGTTCAGCAGCTTAAGGAAACAGGAAATGGTGATGCGTTGTCACGTGGCAGGAGATGTGCCAGGAGTCTGTCTTTAGGCTTGTATATGAAAATGCCCATTAGCTTAAACGTGTGAGACGCACAAAAGGTTTAAACCTTGCATGTGGAAAACAATCTTAAGACGGTAGCTTCAGTGGAAACTTTCTGTCCTAAACAATATGCACAGACAGCAATTTGGAAGGCCCAAATTAGCTCTCGTCTTGCTGTCATACAACTTTAGTTTTAGCAAACCTAAAATGCAAGCCTGCCAATGACTGGGTTTGCAAGATGCGGTAACCTATTATGGGTAACCCAGACTGCTCCCCGCAGGGTGGCTTGTTTGTGAGCAGCAAGCCACCCTGCCAGCCCCTCTCTTCTTCTAGGGGTTCTTATACCCACGATGGGTTGTTGTGTTGTCTGAACCCCATTGTGGGTACAGAGAAGCGGTGAGCGGCGAAAACTTACCAAGAGCGGCGAAAACCCCTTGCTGCGCTTGCCGAGTTCACCTGGGCTACCACCAGTGACAGCTGTGCCACTAAGTGCCCAAGTGGCACTTTGGAGTGACTGCCACTGGCTTGCTGCCCCCCACTCCAATCACGAGCCCTTTTGCACTCCAACTTTTTTCCCTTATACCCCTTTTCCCCCTCAGATTGTTTTTTGCAATCTCTGAAGTGACAGCCCCTCCAAAGTGCCCAAGTGGCATATTGGAGCAGCTGTCACCAGTTTGCCACCTTTAAAAAAAAAATTGTGCCCCAAATGTGCACAAATATTTTCTTTTTTGTTTTTTGTTTTTTTAAAAAATTCTGGTCTTTCAGAAGTGCTTGCCTGCTCAATATCCTGGTAGGTGCCTGCTGTCAAAGTGCAGTATGTACCAGCCATGGACATTGACCAAGCAAGCTTGCAAATAAATTAATTTGTTACTTTGCATTCCCTTGACAGCTGTCAAATGGAGGGCTGTCAAGGGAAGCAAAATCATGAGGGATCTTTGCTTGCAAAATGGGGTGGTGAGTAGATCACCCCATTCATGGTGAGATCCTCTAGTTTTTTTTAGTTGGACCTGACTGTTCTGTGTCCTCCACCTTTTCCTGAGACTCTAGGTGCTTGGGAAGGTGGAAAACTGCGAGCCACCCCATTTATGGGGGCACAGTTTTGACAGCTGTCAAAGCTCAGGCTCGCTTTTAAAATGGGGTTTTTGATAGGGCTAATCAGGGTTTTTTGATAGGGACATGTACAGATTTCATGGCTGCAGGGGGAAGGATGGTGGGCGACAATCCACAGTGAGCCTGATCGTCTGTTGGGCGCACCATGGGTTGTTTCACAAACAACCCACACTGCGTAGCTTATCTGCAGGGTGGGTTGTTGTGTTGTGTGAACATGACCACTCTGTCCCACAGAAGTTGAAAGAAGTTGATCACAGAAAAATGGTGAAGGGTTGTGGGATAAGCTACAAAAGTACCACCTAAAATATGCTGAAAACAGCTTGTAGTTAACTTTTTTTTTTTTTTGCATGGCATCTCAGAGTGTGACAAAACTTTTTATTTGGTTCACAGCAAGAGCTAGATGCTGCTTTTGAAATTCTGTCCTTAGAAAATCCAGTTCCAGGTAAGCTGACAAAACTTGTGAATGTTCATTTTTCTTAGTTTATTTCTACAAATGTCAATTGAAGCAGCTGCTTAGAACATCTTACAAGAATGGTATGTTAAACTCATAGTACAAGTATTCAACAGTGAGTCCATTTAAACTATCACTGTTCTGGTGGAAGGAACATTGGAGGCGTGCTTATCCCTGTAGGACTGTCACATATCCAGTAATCAAAACATAAATTTATTTAAGTGAATATGGAAAGATCCTGCATTCGTTTAAAACACACACACACCATGCTTTACACACTTACACAACTGATTCCTAATTCAAGGATTTGGAATTGGGGCTGCCCACACAATTTCCTGGATCAGGTATATGGTATGATACAAACCATATTTTTTTCATTTTTTAAAATTGTGAATTTCACCAAAACAAAATAAAACGGACAAACAAAATAAACAAATGGGGGGGGGGGAGACCTGGAATTAACAGTTATTGATATGTAAATGTCCAAATAACAACGTAAATCCAAATATATCAACTATACATGAGCTGCAACAAAGGCAGACCAAATGTTCGTATATATGTCCATGTGAGAGTGGCATCTGTATGTCATCCACTCAAATATTGAAAGTGTCGTTAAGCCTTCAATCTGTTGCGTTCTAGGAGGTGAGCTTTTATCTTTCCAGTGTTGTAGTATCAGTCTTAGCTGTCAAAAGGGCATTGAAAATCCATTTACGTTGACCAAGTTTTAAGTTCCAAGAAACAGGTAGATAATCAGAAAATATCAAAGAATGTTCTAATACCAAGTTAATTTTATTTATTTAATATATTTATTCGCCGCCCATCAGCCAAAAGGCTCCCTGGGCGGTTTACAAAACAAAGCAACACAAAAATATCAACTTTAATAATATAAAAACACAAACATACTAAAATATAACATGATAAAAACAAGCAGCCAAAATAAATTCAATCCAGCAACACAGTGGGGATAATAAAAGTAGTGATAATAAAAGAATAAAATTAAACCATTAAAATATTGGGCAAATAAAAAGGTCTTCACCTGGCACCTGAAGGAATAGAAGGTAGGCGCCAGGCGCACCTCCTTGAAGATCAGATTCCATAGATGGGGTGCCACAAGTGAGAAGGCCCTTCCCCTAGTAGCCACCCTTCTAGCCTCTTTTGCAGGGGGCACTCTAAGAAGGGCCTCCGAAGAAGATCTCAGGGTTTGGGCAGGCTCGTATGGGATGAGGCGTTCCTTCAGATAACCTGGCCCCAAGCCGTTTACGGTTTTAAATGTTAATGTAAGCACTTTGAATCTGGCCCGGACTTCAATCAGTAGCCAATGTAAATAATAGAGGACTGGCGTAATATGTTCTTGTCGGCCAGTCCCCGTTAGCAGCCTCACTGCTCTATTTTGAACTAATTGAAGTCTCCAGACTGTTTTCAAAGGCAGCCCCGCGTGGCGCGTGTTACAATAGTCCAAACGAGAGGTTACCAGAGCGTGGATCACCGTTGCTAGGCTCTGCCTGTCCAGATAGGGTCGTAGTTGGTAAATCAGCCTAAGCTGATAAAAGGCGCTCCTTGTCACCGAGTCCACTTGTGACTCCAGTGACAGTTCGGAGTCCAGGAGCACCCCCAAACTACGAGCCCTGTCCTTTAGCGGGAGTGCAACCCCGGCTAGGACAGGTTGAGTATCATCCCTCCGGACAGATGATCCGCCCACAAACAGCACCTCTGTCTTGTCTGGATTGAGCCTCAATTTATTGGCCCTCATCCAGTCCATTACCAGGCCCAGACACTGATTCAAAACAGCCACTGCCTCACCTGAATTTGATGAAAAAGAGAGGTAGAGCTGAGCGTCATCCACATATTGGTGACACTTCAGCCCAAGCCTCCAGATAACTACTCCCAGCGGTTTCATGTAGATGTTAAAAAGCATGGGGGATAAAATGGAGCCCTGCGGTACTTCATGGCGTAATTGCCATGGCGCAGAGCAATCATCCCCCAGCACCACCTTCTGGAATCAGTCGGCCAAGTAGGAGCGAAACCATAATCCATATTATAAATAGCTGTCCCTTTTTACATTTAATATTACAAGTTAATTTATCATTTAAAGCTATGTCCCATATCTCCTTATACTAATAAGTAGTTAAAAAGTCATGTTGAACTTGAAATGTTGAACCATTTCCTCACAGTCATTAACCTAGCTGCTCTTAACAAATTTACAATTAATTCCTTCGTGTTTTCGGAACAAGTAACTTTCTCCGTTATTGATTCATAGATTTATAGATCATAGAGTTGGAAGGAGCCTACAAGGCCATCGAGTCCAGATAACAGTGCTAATTTTGGACAGACCTCTAAATTAATACCAATCATTTCTGATAAACACTTTTTGCCAAAATTCCAGTACGTTTTTGCAACTCTACCACATATGAGCATTGTGAAGGACTGCTGCCGGTATTTTTGCACGAGTTCGGGAGTTAACTGATTAACCGGCACTGTAAAAACACCCCTTCCTGGGTGAGCTGAGGGCAACTGCTTCAAATAGACACTGAGCGAAAGCTTCAGGCAGATATTTGTTTATAACACCTTTAGTTGACCATAGTGAAGCATTCAGATAAGGACTTCACAGTAAACACAGGCAGTCTATAAAACTTAATGGAGCGTAGAGCTCCAATACACATTCAGCCTGAAGGAGACTTGCAGAGAAAAGACAGACAGTATTGGCATCAAAGAACCTGGACTCCTAGAAAGAATATCACTGTAAGTTGTTCTAACTTACAGCTGGTTACCGAGCGAGGTTCGGCTTTCTCTCCACAAGCATATTTCCTGACATCCTCTCCAACACAATGCAGAACAATTTTTATCTATTTGATTTAATCTTACTGGAGTTAAATACCATCTCCATCTCAGTTTATTAAAAAATTCCTTTGTCCTTATTGACATAACTCAGAATACGTCTATCCCAAATACTCTTCCAACCCTCCTTCGAAATCTCCTCCTCAAATTCAGTATCCCAAACTGTCTTAAGATGATTATTTTGTTCTTCAGTTTTTTTAATCATTATATATAAATCCTTTGTTATACCTCTTGTTGACGCGTTCCCTTCTATAACTTCTCTAGCCATGACGATCTTTTCAAATTTAGTTAAATCCCTTTCATACTCAGTTCTCCTCTTCCATTTCTTCGACCACTGTTCTAACTGCCTTAAATTTAACCATGAAATTCTTCTTCCAACCATTTCAGTTATTTGTTCTCTGGTCTCCATCTTTTCCACCCAGTCCATTAATTTGATAACCTTTTCTCTTCTTAATATATATACCCTCCAAGCCCTGTCTTAAATTTTTGGAAAAATTGTCCATAGCCACCACCGGAGTTAATGGATATCCCTGGTATAAATATTTTCCTCTTACTAATCCAAATCTCTTAACATACTTCTTAAGAAAGGGTTGGCTAATCTTTTTATCATATTATTTTTTATACGTAAAATATTTATTTATTTATTTGTTATATATAACAGACATCCGGCCATTCTGAGCAATGTACAATCCAATAAAATACAAGAGGGGGGGAACACACACACACAGTATAAAACACAATTAAAAACAATACAAAACTTAAAAATCCTAACCCACCCCATATTCCCGCCCGAAAAGCCACGTTTTTAATGCACGGCGGAAGCTAATCAAGGAAGGGGTATGGCGGAGGTCACTGGGGAGAGAGTTCCATAAATTGGGGGCTGCCACAGAAAAGGCTCTCCTCCTAGTCCCCACCAGCCTGGTTTCTCTGGCTGATGGGACAGGGAGAAGGCCGTCCGTGGCAGATCTTGTTGAGCGGCCTACTTGATGTTGCTGGAGGCGCTCCTTGAGATAAACTGGACCGGAGCCATACAGGGTTTTAAAGGTCAACGCCAACACCTTGAATTTGGCTCGTCAAACAACTGGTAGCCAGTGCAACTCTTTGAGCACTGAAGTGATGTGATCACGCTGGCGGCAGCCCTTAACCAGGCGAGCTGCTGCGTTCTGTACCAGCTGCAACTTCCGAACCGTCTTCCAGGGTAACCCCACATAGAGCACATTACAGTAGTCTAGGCGAGAGGAGACCAAGGCATGAACCACTGATGGGAGCAGATGATTAGGAAGGTAGGGGCGCAACTGCCGTATCAGATGGAGCTGATACAGCGCCGCCTGGCTCACAGCTGACACCTGAGCCTCCATGGACAGCTGGGAGTCTAGAATGACCCCCAAGCTGCGGACCTGGTCCTTCAGGGGTAGATGTACCCCATTCAGCACCAGGTCAACATCCCCTAACCTTCCCTTGTCTCCCATCAGAAGTACCTCGGTCTTGTCGGGGTTCAGTTTCAGCATGTTCCTTCCCATCCAGCCACCCATTGCCTCCAGGCACTTGGACAGGGTTTCAACAGCCAACCTTGGTGAGGACTTGAAGGAGAGGTAGAGCTGTGTGTCATCCGCATATTGATGACAGCGCACCCCAAACCTCCTGATGATAGCTCCCAGCGGCTTGAGGTAGATGTTAAATAACATTGGGGTGAGGATGGAACCCTGCGGCACCCCACAAGTGAGCAGCCGAGGGTCCAAAGCCTCCTCCCCAAGAACTACCCTCTGGTACCTTCCAGAGAGGAAGGACCGGAACCACTGCAATACAGTGCCTCCCATGCCCAACCCCTCCAGGCAGTCCAGGAGGATACCGTGGTGAACGGTATCAAAAGCCGCTGAGAGATTGAGGAGGACTAGAAAAGAGGATTTGCCCCTATCCAAAGCCCTCCTCATATCATCCACCAAGGCGACCAAGGCCATTTCCGTCCCATGTCCAAGCCTGAAGCCCGACTGGTACGGATCTAAATAATCTGCTTCATCCAAATGTGCCTTCAACTGAGCCCCCACCACCCGCTCGATCACCTTGCCCAGAAATGGTAAATTGGAGACTGGGCGAAAGTTGTTCAAATCTTGGGGATCTAAGGAGGGCTTCTTTAGAAGCGGTCTTATTACTGCCTCCTTAAGGGCTGATGGCATCACTCCCTCCTCGAGGGAGGCATTCACCACCGCCCTGATCTCCCCACCCAGTTTTTCCCTGAAGCTCATAACAAGCCAAGGCGGGCAAGGATCAAGCAAGCAGGTGGTCAGCTTAACAGAAGAAAGCACCTTGTCCACAGTATTCTCCAAAGTAATTCCTAACTCATGTGTTTCTAACTCCAACTACATCTTTTCTTTGGGCCGAGCTATAATATCCAATATATGTCTTAATTGGTTGGCTATATAGTACCACTTTAAATTAGGAAGACCAAGGCCACCTAGTTTTTGAGCTTTATACCATCTTGTCTTAGTAATCCTAGGTTTTCCCCCCGCATTGCAATACATATTAATAATTGCTTGCCATTCTTCAAGTTCTTTTTCTGGTATCCTTATTGGTAACATCCTAAATAGAAAATTTAACTTAGGTGAAGTCTTTATTTTAATCAAAGCTATTCTACCAAACAATGAAAGTCTAATTTTTCTATGTTCCTCCAGTTTATTTTTTAACCTCATTCTTTAATTTTCTAAAATTCTGTTCTCCTAATTTATCTATATCTTTTGAAATATCTATTCCTAAATATTTAATTACATTTTCAATCTTAATGTTACCTTTTTTTCTAGACATTTCAATCTCTATTTTACTATAGTTAAACAACAAAATCTTAGGTTTATCCCAGTTTACCTGGAGTCCCGTTACTTCCCTGAACTCCTTCAGATGGTTCTCCAACCTATCCATATTTTCAATAGGATTTTTGATTGATAAGAGAGTATCATCTGCAAAAAGGTTTATTTTAATCTTATCCTTTATCCCTATCCCGCAAATATTCCTATCTTCTCTAATTACTGATGTAACATTTTGAGAATATAATTGATTAACCACTCCTCTAAATCTCACGCCGAACCCCATAGTTTTTATTGTATTTTTAATGCTGGCCAAAAGAGTGGGTCTTAATGTGGATGTGTATTTGTGTGTGTGTGCTACAGGGCCAAATGGGAACACAGCAGTAAATGTTGACCAGCACAGTGGTGATATACTCCAGTGGGTTATGCAGCAAGCCGACCTGAATCCGCCATTCTCCTGGACTCCTATTCCAGTTGCTCATCCCATAGGTAGGTCTAGATATGTGTTTGCCAACATCTTCCTGTCCCTGTCCCTCAATCTCTGGGCTCGAAAGCTGGTGACTCCATAAACAGTATGTTCCGAGTTATCTTTTCCTTTTAGTGACTTTGTTTTTCCTTCCTCTGCAATACACCAGAGGAAGCTCCATATGAACAAGGCAGTGCATACGCAATCCCTCACATTGACCAAAATGGCTGCCTACCTCTAGGGAATGGAGTAGTGAATGAACCAGTGGCAAGTAATGGTTACGAAGAACCGTCCAGGTGGCTAGCTGAAAACACACCAAATGTGAATTCCCAGTTGGCGGTCACTCTTCCACTGCAGCACGCTCAGCAAAACTCTCCTGGCACAAATCAAATTAACCATGTGGGTGAGTAATGTACTCTGCAGCCTCCGTGTCTGAAATTGCCCCAGATGGCGAATTATGCCAAAAAGGGGAACATGCCAAGTTTCACTGTGATATTTCAGTGTGTAAGGGACATCTGTTGAAAAGAAAGTTCTCCATTTAATTCCTCCAACATGAATATGATAAACTGTCTTAATATTGTTTTGACTTAAAATCAGTGCAATATATGTTCATGGGAGATCTTGCGTTGGATCCAGACTGAGTGATATTTATAATAGATCCCTTGAGACCAATGGGACATGAGTTAGTTACTGACAAAATGCCAATCTGGCAAGTTAAACCTAAAGACCCCGATTTACTTGGACAACAAACAGAAGCTGGTGATTAACAGGTGTGAGCGTGTGTTTTTTTTAAGGTTGAAGTTGATTGGATGTTTAGATTAGTTGCATACCCAATCCCACAGCAATGATTTTGGAAGAGGGTGGAGTCTACAGGACGGGCACCAGTGTGACTAAAGCAGCTGCCCCCAACCTGGTGCTCTTCAGAGGTCTTGGGAGTACAGCTCCCGCTATTCCATTAACCATGGTGGGTGGGGATGATGGCAGCTATAGTCCAACACAGCTGGAAGGGGCACCAGGTTAGGAGAGGTTGAGCTAAAGCACAAATATCAGTTGTTGTAGCTACAAGCATGGGGATATCCAAGGTGTCTCTGTTTTGTACCAGCAGAAGCCCTCTACAATAACGACTGCTTCATTGAAAATATGTTCATGGATGAAGAACCTCAGGGCAACGGAGTGATGAACCATGCAGCAAGGAATGACTATCAGCCAACAAACCAGCAAGTTACGATGGAACCGAACATATTTGTACCCCCAGTTGTCACCCCAATAGAACACCCCCCTGTCAATACTGTTCCACTGCAGAACAATGCAGGTCAGTGAAATGCAAATCTTCCCTGGGGGGGTCAGGAAGGCAGCAGGTTCAGCTCTCTGGGCAGCAACAGCTAGAGAAGACAAGTTTGTACTTTTTGACTGACACGGGTGGGGGTGAGGGAGCTGGCCCAATTCTCAGTACTCAGTAGGGGAGGACTCACTGTCTGCCTTTAATCTCTAACGCCTGTATGTCCGACAGAACATAGTATGGCAAACCTCACTCAGTGACCCTGCTTCAGAGCTGAAGGTAATGTGGGGTGGCGGGGGGGGGGAGAAGTTATATACACCACCCTGAGCTCCTTGGAGGGAGGGTAGGCTGAAAATGTAGCAATATACATAAAATTCCAAAATCCTTATTAGGGTTATGGCTTTATTAGGCCAACTCAGAGGTCACTCCAAAAATGTGGAAGCTTTTGAGATCTCCAGATCTCTTCATCCGGCAAGATGTTACAAAAAGCAGGGTGTGGGGGTTGGGGGAAATGGGCTGACTCAAGTCATGAGATAAGTCTTTTTTCCCCCCGCCCACTTGTTTTGTAATATCTTGCTTGAAGAGATCTCAAGATCTCACACATTTTTCTGGTGACTTTTGAGTTGGCCTAATAAAGGTATTGCACTAATAAGGATTTTGTTTTTTGTTTTTCTTATGGCCAACATGGCTACCTTTGCATTTTTTTTTTGTAAGTAACATTGTAACTTTAAGGGGATGCGTGAAGAAGTGTCTAGTGTATGTGGTGGGGGCGTGATGATGGGAAACTTCTCCAGTGGCAAATTGCTGCAAAGTAGGAGCTTGCTCTGGGGGAGGCCATTGCTGTGGGAATTGTTTTGAGGTGAATATACACACACAGAATTGGCTGCTTGTTCATGTAAGTTGCCTTTGAGCATCCTAACAGTAAGTTGGCAGCTTCCCCCTATTGCAAATTAAAATCTGAAAGGGTCCCTTTTTACGATGGGTACCAAATTGTCTGGGGTTCCTTGGTTTTGACTGTACTGCCCAAGCTGACTGTATTGCTAGCTTCCTTTCTTTAGCTCAGCTGATGAGAATGTAACTTCCTCTGTTTTGGATGTGGGGGTTCTATGAATGCACCTTCCAAATAGCACTTTTCTCTGTCTTCATGTAAATGCCTCCCTGCAAAATGCCTAGTTGGCATGCAACCCTTTACAGACCTGGATAAAGTGTCTCCCCACTACCGTAGATTAAGCACAACCCGTGTCTCTTGCAGCAGGAACAAGCCCCCTTAACCTAGAAGTCTCAATCTACTACCGAGGGAAGCTGCTGCATGAATCGGGAGTGGATACGAGGAGCTGCATGTTCACCTACAACCACCAGCACCACTATGATGCGCTTGACAACCTGCAGATAATACAGTTTCCAAGCCTGGAGTTTCTGTCTGATCGGAAGCAGATTCAGCACACCTTGACTCTGCTGCAGAGTGCAGGTCTGCTGCTGTATCAGAAGAATGAGAAGCTCTGGGCCAAACGCCTTGGTAAATGTAAGGTCTTCTGGGCCTTCTCCAAGCAGCTGGACAACATGGCTGAGCATCCTCCTCAATACAGTCTGTTGCCACGCGATGTAGACACAGAGATCTTCAACTATGAAAAGTTCTGTCAAGGTGATTATCTAGGAAGATGGTGTGTTCTCTGTGGCAGGGGTGCAGAACTGAGGGTCCCCAGAGGCCATGCTCCTTTTTCCCCCAACCACTGATCGCTTGGTGTTTTGCCTAGCTTTTGTGCAGTTTTGTCCCCATTTTAAAAGGCTGGGAAGGCTTAGTTACCGGCAGTAAGAGCTTTGAGCTAAAATATGCTGGTATTTTGGGCCCACCCCTTTGCCTTTGGACTGCCCATCTTTTCTGAGATGGAATTTCACCCTTGGGCTGAAAGTGGTTCTGCCCCCCCCCCCCACTCCATGGGCACCAAGTATACTGTTTTGAGCTCATTTTGCATAACTGTTCATCTTAATTTTAATTTTTTTAAAATTAGATTGTGAAACTCCTTTTCTCTCTCTTTGCAATGCTGATTGCAGTGCCTCTGTCTGGAGAAAACGTGTCAGGCCAAGAGGCTTTGAGTTGGAATCTTGATACCTGTCAAAACATCCCCAAAGCCTATAACACTAACAGTGCCATCAAAGGTGGCTCCTGGTACTTTAACGTTGTAGTTTGCTTGTTTAAATATATATATATATGTGTGTGTGTGTGTGTGTGTGTGTATGTATGTATGTGGTTTGGCCATCACACACACTTCCAAACCGGCTTCATACAGCTGGATGATGTTGGATGTTCCTAATAGGCTGCCATTTTAATCTAGTGTAATCTAGCTCTTGTAGTTGCAGTACTTGTGTCTCAGTATGTAGTAGGTGATCACTTGTGACCAAGTAAGATTGTCTTCCAGGATAAAAATTACAAAAAGAAAATTATAAAAGGAGGAAATTCTTTAAAAATTGTGTAGACTCTAGTGATGGCCTCCACAGTCACTTACGGACCCAATTCTAGATCCACACAGCTTCCCACAGTGAGGACACAGGTTACCAGATGGAAGATGGTCCTGTAAAGGATTCGTTTGACGTGCTTTCTGCTTAGCATGTTTCTCCCTTTCACCTTGCACTTGGGCTTCTTCAAAGTCCATGGAACCTTTGTGAAAGGCCAACCTCCAGTTAGATTGTTCATGGGCCACAGCTTCCCAGTTTTCGATGTTTATATTGCCTTTTTTTAGATTAGTCTTAAGAACATCTTTAAACCTCTTATATTGACCACCGGTATTCTGCTTTCCATCCTTGAGTTGGGAATAAAGTAACTGCTTTGGGAGACGGCAGTCAGGCATTCGAACAACATGACCGGTCCACTGAAGTTGGCGTTGAAGGATCATTTTTTCAACGCTAGTAGTCTTGGCTTCTTCCAGTACACTGACATTTGTGGGACTGGATATGGGTGAGACAGATGAAGCTGGTATTGGGTGCAGTATTTATTCTGAGACTCTGCTTCTGTCCATTATTTTTTTTAAAATAAAGAAAACTGAGGTTCTTGCCTAGAAGGCTTCAGAGTATCTGGGTAGTAACTGTTAGATATGATGGATTGAACAGCACATTTAATGATCTGCAGTTCTGGTACCAGTGAACTAAGGAAGACTTTTGCTTTCCACGTGACTAACAAAGCAGAGTAAACTAGGAAGAATATGCCAACATATAATTCATGCATGTGCCTTGGTACAGGACTCTTTGTTCCATGAGAGGTACACACCCAGGGTTGGCACTTATTGGAAAGTCAGGGAAATGGAAATTGGTCAGGGAAATTGTGATTAAGTTATACAGTACTCGTGTAATGGATGTTTTTGAGGTGCCGCTGCAAGAGGACAGTCTGCACTTGAGGCAGTTGGAGTAGAGAAGCAGCAGAATACAAGTATCATGTTGCACACACATTCCCTAATATGGTTATATTATTTTGAAAATGTTTGTTGGCTGATGGTTGTTATCAGGAAAACAGATTAAAGTGAACCTGCATGTGATAGCATTGTTTTATGATGGAGAAGCTGACTGGCTTCTTGCAACTGGGTAATTTGTGCATTCAGATAAACTAAAATCAGTCTCAGTTGATTTGAAGATGTGAATATTTTAATAGGGATCAGCAAATTGTGGCTGGCTGGACTTGGTAGCCAGCCTTTATTTCTTCTAGCCAGCTGTCAAGTTCATTCCTGCCACAGTTTGTCTCCCAGCAAGTGTACCTGCCAGAAATGAACATTGTCGCACTTTGCAAAACCCTCTTTGCAAGCGCTGGGAAAAGGGGTGGGTGGGGGTGTAGGAAGGACCCTTAGCAGCAGAACCTTTGCGGGGTTGTGCTCATGTGCCCATGGGCCGCCTTCACTTTTCCAAGTGTGGATAACCTAGGAGCACATGAGGTCCCCGTAAAAAACCCAGCAACCATGTGGAAAAGGGTGTTTTGGGGGCCATCCCTCCGATTGCCCCCCCCTTTCCAGGAGGATCCCTGGGGGGGGTGTTGGGTGATCAGAAGTCCCAAATGTCCCCTCAGTTTTGCCATTGACCCCGAGTTGTTAGCATTTCAGGGAGCAGCAAAACTTGGGATTCTCGGTACCGGGGATACGTGAGTGTAATGTTACTTTGTCACATAAACTGAGCCCTCCCTCCGGTCAGCGTGGATCCCCTCCAGTTTTTAAGGTTCCCCCTCCAGTTTTTAAGGTTCCCCCAATGCTAGCAGCAGGGGGACACTTGCAAAACGGGGGGGGGGGGCCTTCTAGGGACACCTGACCTGATCTCCTTTCTGCAAACGGCCATCTCCCAGGGCTTTGCAAGGAGCTGACAGGTCTGGGCCAGTCAAACCTGTCAGCACCTTGCGAAACGAGGGAATACTTACCTGCAACCTGGGGTAGGCACTGTACAAAGTGCCTACCCCATACCTAGCCCAGGGACCCCCTCGTGCTAAGCCACCCTGCCTGATTTGCACAAATCAGGCAGGTTGAGTTAAAAAAATTAAGTGCAATTATTTGCGGTCACATTAAGGGGAGGTGACCACGGGTAGCCCCTCCAAGGTATTGTGGGGGTCCTTGGAGGGGCACCTTGTGGATGCCCCCATGGGGATTGTGAGAGCCTGCTTGACAGCTGGCTTTTGTGATCTCTCCCCAAAAAGGGTTTTTTAAAAAGGTCATGGTGGGGAGCCTTTGCCGGCCACATGAAAGTGCCACTCAGGCACTTTTGGGGTGACTAGCCAAGGCAGTCATCCACTACCCACTTGGCAAGAGTGGCAAGGGGTTTTTTTGTCGCTCTTGCCAAGCGGTTCGCTTATAGTCGGGGTTGGCCCACAATGGGTCTTGCCCCACAATAGATTCGTCTGAGTTCAGATGACGTGACAACCTATCATGGGTCAAACAGCCCCTACTACAAGCCATGGCTTGTCAGGGTGGCTTATAACCCCAAAATAACCGTTTGCCACAGCAGGTTGCTGTGTCGTGTCGTGCGCCCCCACTCTCTATGTTTAAAGAAGCTCATATTGAAGCTCCTATCTTGACCCCCCCCCCAATGCCTTTCAGTACTCGTGTAGTTTTAAACAGTTTAATAAAAAAAGTTATTTATAACCTATTAATTATTTTAACTTGGGGTTATTTTTGAATGGTGGTCAGGGAAATGGAAAATGAAATTTTAGTGGCAACCCTGCAGTACTGGTTGTACCACCTTGTCAGGGGATGCTTTGACCTGGATTAAGTGGGGGGTTGGACTCGATGGCCTGGTAGGCCCCTTCCAACTCTACTTTTCTATGATTCAGGTTAAGGGGAGAATAATACTACTTAGAATTTATATAGGGATGGCTCCAATAATGCTACTTAATCTGGATCTGACCCTATACAACAGTTCGGCTAGAATGTATGTGCTAATGTGCATTAGTCTCCACACACAGCACGAAGGGTCTGGAAGAGGGTTCAGATGGCTTTTTAGTGACACACATGGAAACACCTTTAGATTCGGTCTCACTTACTTTACCCTGCTTTTTTTGTTCATGGACACACACACACAGTGGCTTACAACATCTTTCTCTTTAACAGAATTGATGGATTTCCGTGAGAGTCGCCGACGTTCATCTCCTGACTATACCATCTACCTGTGCTTTGGACAGTGTTTTTCTGCTGCCAGACCCAAGGAGTCTAAACTAATCTTGGTGAAGGTGAGCAAAGAGGATCGGTTTAAGACAGGGGTGGGCAACTGATGGCCCTCCAGTTGTTCTGGCCTACAATCCCAGTCGGCCCTAGCCAGCATATGAGGGGTGGCGGCAGCTGTAAGCCAAAACATCTGAAGAGCCACAAGGTGCCCACCCGTCTTAAGATAACACTGCCAAGTGCTGTCTCCAGAATGGAAGTAATTGCGGGCCCATTTGTGCAAGCAGAATCTTTTAAGACCATTTCACCGATTAACATTGGCCAATGTGCGGTGGTTGGACTGCGGCTCGGGAGACCCGGGTTCTAGTCCCTACTCGGCCATGAAGCTCACTGGGTGACTTTGAGCCAATCACTGACTTTCAGCCTAATCTACTTCACAGGGTTGTTGTGAGGATAAAATGGAGAGGAGGAGGAGCACATAAGTCACCTTGGGCTCCTTGCAAGAAGAAAAAAGGCAGGATATAAATGTAATGATACAGATAAAAACAAAAACATGGGAGCAAATCTGGCTTGCTGCCAAGTGTCCACTCAGGAGGGAGCCACAGCCAAACTTGGCTCCCTGGTGAGGTGTACTTGTACAATGCACATGTTTGCAAACATCCTGAAGGCAGTTCGAGGTAATATCTTCCAAGCAGCTTAGAATGATGTACATAGTTCTCCCCCCCCCCCCCCGCATTTTATACTCACAACAACCCTGTAGAAATAGACTAGGGTGAGTGCCTTGCCCAAGATCACCAGTGAGCTTTAGAATACTGTGGTCGGTGTGAGAACAGCTGCTCTCTACCATGCAGGAAATGGGGCTTGCCCAGTTCCTCCCCACAGTCAAAAAGTACAAACATTCTCTAGCCCTTGCTGCCTAGAGAGCTGCACCTGTTGCCCCCACGAGCCCACAGAGGATGTATTGACTGGCCTGCGTTGTTCTGCAAGGGAATGGTGCTGAGAAGGGGTGGTTCTGTAGGGGAGGCACAGATGTGTTCCGTTCTACCAGGGCTTGTTGGCAGCCGATAGACATTCCTTGTTGCATTGTTTGATCACTCCATTTTAAACGTGTCCTTCCTGCTGGAGGGAGAAATGGTTTCATCTGTTTCCTTTTGTAACATGATTCTAGGCCATTCTTGGGAGTGCCGGTTGGTAACAAAGCCAGACTCCCAGTTTCTCTCCTCAGTGTTTGGCTAACTGCTTTAGGCTGGAGGCAGGCAATTTATTATATTTAATGGTTTAAGGCAATGGTTTAAGAGGGATGGAGGTGGTATGTGAGTAACTTCTTTTGTCCTGTTGTTGCCTCTAGTGAAAACATGTTTTACAGTGCTTCAAAAAACAACACCTTGTTTACCCGAGACTGCAGTGGGATCAGTGTCAGCATCCCTGGCAAAAAGCCCACTTTGGTATTACCGTTGACTCTGTAATCAGTCAATCTCCATCCTTAGACATCTTTGCTTGATGATGGATGCACTGCTATTTTGGTGGGCGTGTTGAGGAAGTGTGTGTGTGTAAAATATATCTCTGTAAGTAGACAGACTTAACTGCCTTCTGCATCTCTTACAGTTGGTGCCAAAGCATTGTAAATACTGGCATGAAGTTGTGCACGTAGACGGAGTTTCATCCTTGAACAGTGAAATGAGCTTACAAATCTCCAACAGCCTACTTGATATCATGGACTATGTAAATAACATCCTTATGCAGACCGAGGAGGCATCTTGACTGCTGTGTTCCCTGTCAACAGCTTAAGTAACTGGGAGGTGGGGTGGTGGTGGCTTTCCCCATTCAGCTTACATGGGGAAGTATAATTAAAAACCACTTCATCAGATCTGGGCATTTGGTCAGCCTACATATCTTGTGCTAGTAGGACTCCCATTCATGTGAGGTGGGAACTGCATGTTGTCACACCACAGGGATGCAGATAGAAAACTGGCGTCCTCAAACGGAGCTCTCCCTAGTAGCCAGCTGGAACCCTTACCCTATTCATGGCACCATATTATGGATCTCCCCACCCCTGCCGGTGGCAACCAGTGCTGTGCTCTGGAGGCGAGGGAACTCTTATCACAGGATCTTGTCATGGGGCAAGCATTTCTGGACATTTACATGGGAGAACTTGGCAACAAGTACAATTAAATTTATTTTATGCGTTTTGCCACCGCCCCCCATAATCTGCATGATGTGTGTGCTCCAGATTGATTAGCCAAAAGTCTGGGATGTTATCCCTTCTCCGTGCAAGTGAGTCTGCTCAGGGTTGCATGTATTCCATGCTAAAAAGGGGGGGGGGACATTTTTTACACCCTGCAACCCAGATTTTGTGACCTGTCGGAACAATGCAAACTCGCCCCTGTCTCCCTGCTCCCGACCGCTGAAGGCTCTGCCACCTCTGACTGCTGAGATCTTGGCAGGCCTGCTTTCTACTATATCGGGGGTGGGGAACCTGTTGCGATACGGCTCCCATTGTCCTTGACATTGGCCATGTGGCCTGGGGCTGATGGGAGCTGGAGTCCAACAACAGCTGGAGAGCCACAGGTTCCCCATCTCTGAACTTCATCTGCATAACAAAAAAGCATGAAAAGAGGAAAGCCGCTGTTCTCAGGATGCAGAGTTCTTTGCCCAGCACCACATTCTTCTCCTGCCAGCAGACTTTTGATAAGCACAAGGTTATGATGGTTTTTCCGGTGGAAGAATGTGTCTTTTGTGCTAATCTCTTCCCCCAGCCTAAGGCAGTGGCTTCTATGGCCATTTTCACTCTTTGAAGATCTTTCCCCCTCTCCCCTTGTAAAGAGTGCACAAAGATTAGCACCTTCTATGTGGAGGTTGCTCAAGTATTTTACTTTACAGCAACAGTATAGCAGTTGCAGTGGCCAGCTCTGGCTGGCTGGCTACTCTGGTAATTTGGACCAGTTGCAGTTGGAAAGAACTTGTCATGTGCATACAGTGGGCCAGCCTGGACTTTTTCTACACAGAGGGGCCAAAGGGACGAGCTTGGTTTTTGCCTCTGTACATGAAGCCTGACATTATTACGACCTTGCAGTTAGTACTAGTTCGATTGCATTAGGTTTGAGGAGGCGTAACGCTACTGAGGCGGCAGCACAAGTCCTTAGCCACGGCAAACAAAATCGTCATGAGGTTAGTCTCCCTCTCCCGCTCCCCCTCTCTGAGCATGGGAAGGATAGGGACAGTCTGATGGCACTCCCCACACAGAATGCCCCTTAAGAAGCTACCTGCGTAGATAAAAGCACAGACTGGTATTCATAGAATCATAGAATCATAGAAAAGTAGAGCTGGAAGGGGCCCACAAGGCCATCGAGTCCAACCCCCTGCTCAATGCAGGAATCCAGGTCAAAGCATCCCAGACAGATGTCTGTCCAGCCGCACCTTGAATGCCTCCAGACCTGGGAGAGCCCACCACCTCCCTAGGTAGTTGATTCCATTGTCTTATTGCTCTGACAGTCAGGAAATTTTTCCTGATGTTTAGGTGGAATCTAGGTTCCTGTAACTTGAGCCCATTATTCCGTGTCCTGCAAACTGGGATGAACGAGAAGAGATCTTTGCCCTCCTCTGTGTGACATCCCTTCAAATACTGGAAGAGTGCGATCATATCTCCCCTCAGTCTCTCTTCTGAAGGCTAAACATGCCCAGTTCTTTCAGTCTCTCCTCATAGGGCCTTGTTTCCAGTCCCTTTATCATCCTTGTTGCCCTCCTCTGAACCCTCTCCAGTTTGTCTATGTCCTTGTTAAAATGAGGTGCCCAGAACTGGACACAGTACTCAAGATGAGGCCTAACCAGTGCCGAGTAAAGGGGAATTATCACTTCCCGCGATTTGGAAGCTATACTTCTATTAATACAGCCCAAAATTGCATTTGCCTTCTTTGCAGCCACGTCGCATTGCTGGCTCATATTCAGTTTGTGATCTACCACAATTCCAAGATCCTTCTCACTTGTAGTATTGTTGAGCCAAGTGTCCCCCATTCTGTAACTCTGCATTTGGTTTCCTCTCCCTAGGTGCAGCACTTGGCATTTATCCCTGTTAAATTTCATTCTGTTGTTTTCGGCCCAGCGCTCCAGCCTATCGAGGTCACTTTGAATTTTGTTTCTGTCTTCCAGAGTATTAGCTGTTCCACCCAACTTTGTGTCATCTGCAAATTTGATAAGCATTCCCTGTACCTCCTCATCCAAGTCATTAATAAAAATGTTGAAGAGCACCGGGCCCAGGACCGAGCCCTGTGGTACCCCGCTCGTTACCTCTCCCCAGTTTGAGAAGGAACCATTGATAAGCACTCTTTGAGTCCGATTCTGTAGCCAATTGTGGATCCACCTGATAGTTGATCCATCTAGCCCACTCTTAGCTAGCTTACTAATCAGGATATCATGAGGCACTTTGTCGAAAGCTTTGCTGAAGTCCAGGTATATAATGTCCACAGCATTCCCACAGTCCACAAGGGAGGTTACCCGATCAAAAAATGAGATCAGATTAGTCTGACAGGATTTGTTCTTGACAAATCCATGCTGGCTTCTAGTAATCACTGCATTGTTTTCAAGGTGCTTGCAGACTGACTTCTTTATAATCTGCTCAAAAATCTTCCCGGGGATTGATGTCAGACTGACTGGCCTATAGTTCCCAGGTTCCTCCTTCTTGCCCTTTTTGAAGATGGGAACAACATTTGCCCTCCTCCAGTCGTCTGGCACTTCACCTGTCCTCCATGATTTCTCAAAGATAATAGACAGTGGTTCTGAGAGTTCTTCTGCCAGTTCCTTTATTACTCTAGGATGCAGCTCATCAGGCCCTGGAGATTTAAACTCGTTCAGAGTAATCAGGTGCTCCTTGACCATTTGCCTATCAATCTCAAGCTGCAATTCTGCCCCTTCAGTCTGCATTTCAGGTTTGCCAGGGGGGTCATAGACCCTCTTTTGGGAGAAGACCGAGCCAAAGTAGGAATTGAACACTTCTGCCTTTTCTTTGTCTTCTGTTATCAATTTGCCATCCTCATTGCGTAGTTGAACCACCAGTTCTTTCTTCTGTCTTTTACTGTGCATGTATCTGAAGAAAGCTTTTTTGTTGCTTTTAGCATTCCTCGCTAACCTTAGCTCATTCTCAGCTTTAGCCTTCCTGACACTATTCCTGCAGTTCTGTGCTACCTGCCTGTACTCTTCCCCTGTAGCCTGTCCTTCTTCCATTGGCTCCAGTCTTGAGTTTATGTGAGCCACAGGCAGAGTCTAAAAATGGTAAGTTTGCAACAGACTGGTATTGCAGACAGTCACTCTGTGGGTAGAAATTGGCTCCTCTTAAAGTATAAGGGCAGAGCATGGTAAAAGTTGCCATCCATTAGAGCAGTGTTCTCCAACCTTGGGTCCCCAGATGTTTTTGGCCTACAACTCCCAGCATGCCCCAGCCAGCGTAGGCCAAAAACATCTGGGGACCACCCAAGGTTGGAGAACACTGCATTAGAGGGCTCTCCTTATTTCAGAGTACTGAAGCACAATAGGAGGTTCCTTCTGGTCCTTTGCTGTCTATTTGACAGAGTGGGGGGTTTGGGTTGGGCATGAAGAAGGGAAGCAGTGCGGAAACGGGTCTCAGCCTAAGAAAGCCAAACGAAATATTCAGCTTTAGCTATGTAGAGCTTAGGCCACAATGTGCAAGGTGTCTTTTATCCAGAGGGGTAGCTGTGTTCTGTCTTACAGCAAAAATGAGGCATTTGGCACCTTAAACACCAAACTCCACTGTGCCGTAGTAGCTCCCGTGCAACTTTATATGTGTTTACTCAGAAGCAAGTCCCATTGTATTCAATGGGGTTTACTCCTGGTAAGTGTTTAGGATTGTGGCCTTATTCTTGAAGGTGCCACAGAGTGATGTGGGCTTTCTGGCAGTTTTTTCCCAAGTGCAAATTATGCTAATTTGGATAGAGTCATGTGCACTGGAAATTGTTCAGTTTGCATTGGAAAAATCATTAGAAAGTTTTTTTTCATTTAGCATGTTTGCTAAACACAAGTAAACTAAAGCTTTAAAAAAAGTACCCCATGTTAATTTTGGGGGCCCGGTACCTGACAGGTATTTGACCTGAAATATTTGGCAGGGGAGGGGGGATTAAAGCACACAGCAATGTGGCTGCCTGTAACCCTCTGAACTCGAGAGAGGATTACGGGCATCCAGTTGAGGACGGAAGGAGTGTGGAGGCGAACATGGCCTCCCCGCTTCTCCCGCCCCACCAAATACTTAGATGGCTGATTTTGGCATCTTAAGTGTTTTGATCCTGCTAGCAAGGAGGAGGGCCTGAGGCGCCACCAGGATACATTGTATCCTGGTGGAGCCTCTCCCCTCCCCCCTGAACCCCACCCCCCACGCCAGCTCCAAAGTCGCTCTTGCGCAACTGGCAAGGAAAGAACAGCGCCAGCTGCGAGGGTGGAGGGAGGGTGCTCTGCGGTCAGAGTTCCAGCTCCAACCTGGGAACACATTTCCGAGGTCAACGCTGGAACTCCAACCTCTATCCTATGGCTGTCTAGATCAGTGTTCTCCAACCTTGGGTCCAGCAGATGTTTTTGGCCTACAACTCCCAGCATGCCCCAGCCAGCTATGCTGGCTGGGGCATGCTGGGAATTGTAGGCCAAAAACATAGCAGCCATAGAATTGCGCCCTTAATGTGATTTAAATGTTATGTAGACCTTTTTATTGGAACAGTTGTAAAATTTAAAGACAGTAGCGTGTACTTCCCTTACATTGCATAAATGTAAGAAAGAAACAGACACATTGAAAAATGTTGACACAATTCAGCCTTCGCCAAACTGGTCCCGTTCAAATATTTTGGATTACAACTCCCAGCATCCTTCAGTCAGCATGGCTGGCTGGGGATACTGGGAGTTGTAGTCCAACACATTTTGAAGGCAGGTTGGGGAAGACTGCAGTAATTAATTTTAGGAACTCAAAGAACTGCATGATAAGCTTACAACCACTCACCTATTTCAATAACGTTCAGAACTCTTCCACTGAGGTTAATGTGGCACCTTCAGTTACCCTGTCACTACATATTAGTTCCATTTTGCACTGAGACATATATGTTATTTCAGTGACACATATATTCTCTCACATACCTGCTAGGGATGATAATCTGAAAAACATTAATTTCAACTTTCAAACTGCCAAGCTTGCCTAATATCTTATTTGCAATTGGCATCCATTCATTGTTACTTATGAAATGCAAATTTTTCCATGGAAAAATTAAGCACTGGAAAATTTTCTGCCCCACATCACTGGTGCCACAAGATATTTTTGTCTTCTATACTGTACCCTTATATGAACTCTCTAGATTAATATGCAGTCAATACTTACGGCATATGATGTATTCCTATGCACATGGTCTATGTATTTCCAGATGGGTAGATTTGCCTGCCTCTCGCCGTGACTAGCCATTTTTATGGCCTGACTGTCTTATGAAGGGGGTCTCCCATTTATAGTCAAATTAAGATGCCCGCCATTTACAGGGCAATCCTACCTTCCAGTTTGGAGCACTCCTGTGTCAGAGCCTCCGATATATCCAGAAGCCCTGCAGGCAGGGTGGATGTGCAGGAGGAGTGGCGCTCACCTTTGTTCCTCCAGGGTGGTGTTTTTTTCTTTACTCTTGCCCTTCCCACTGCAAGCAATGGGAGGGAGAATCTTTACTGGCATAAGTTTCCCCCCATGTTGGGGGTGTGAGGACTTTGGATGCTGCGGATCCAGAGCTGCCCCCAATCCTCCCCGCCTCTGGTGACTGAATTGCAAGCAATGTGAATATTTCCGGTGGGGGTGGGGGGGAGGGCTGGATCCGAGGTCAGATCTCCTCCTCTGAGGTCCCAGGGCTGGTAGGATTGCAGCATAACGAAGCCAAAATCAGTGGCAGCAGTAAATCTGGTCCACTTCCTGCATAAAAACAGATCAGAGGCTATGGAGATAGCCAAATACCACCTTTTTCCTCCTTGCCCCCAACAGGCAAAGGCTGTCTTAGAAAGGCATATTAAAAAGGACAGGAGCTGAAGGCTCAAAATTAAATTTTGGTAGCTTCCGTCTCAAATTTGGTGTGTTACGATACAGGGCATGTTCTTGGTTGGTTAGTAATACCTGCAGACGATAGGTGGCCTGTTTGTGCTTTGCGGAAGCCAAGCTTTAATTTTTAAAACGCAAGTGTTTGTACTTGCTTTCAGGGAATGGCCTGCAGGCATCCGATACAGTTCAACTGGTGAAGCAAAGAGCATGTAGCCTTGAGCAGTGCCTGGCTGTGAGATTGTCTGGGAATTGCCTGTAAGCTGCACAAAGCTCCTTTCAAGAACATGCTTCAGGATCAGAGGGCAAGTAAACCTAGGTCCTATATAACATTTGCCCTCCATTGATCTATGGAATACAATCTTCATATCTGGAGTTGAACAACATGTATTCCCAGTCTGTCCATATAGTCCACTTGAGGTTGAAAAGCGAGGAAGTTCTTGGCTCTACCGTTAGTTTCATTTCCCCTGATCTATGATAGGAGCCCAACTGTCATTCCTGCTTCACATGCAACACTGATTTGCATGGAGTAAAAGGATGTGCATATCATGCTGATGGAATCTGTGCTGGATGCTACGTATAACTCAGAAGCAGCATGGCTGTCCTAGATCAGGTTTATAGGCAAGTGAAAGGAAAGGATTGTAGGGCTTTTTTCACTCATAAACGTGGAAGAAGGCTGCAGGAAGTGGAATATGAGAACACTAAGCAGTCCACCAAACCACAGTTGTGAATCTCACCACTTAATGCAATGCTACTGTATGTGGGAGGAAGTATTTGCAGAACATTGGGTTGCATCCACTGAATGAGGGAGGGGAGTAGACTAATAAGAACTTGGATGCGACTGCTCCAGCTCCAGCTCCCAGTGCTAACATTATTTTCTCTGCACACAGAGCTAGGGAATAGTATCCAATGGGGCTTACTCTAGTAGGTGTGTTTCGGATTGGGGCCTTATTCCTTAAGGTATCGCAACAAGACACCGTTCTGTCCCTTTTGTATATATAATGTACAGTTCTTTGAATCTGCTCATTCATAAGCGGTCAAGAGGAATGTTTATCTTATATAATTAATGTATAATGTTACATATGTAATATTATACACACCATTGAGAACTTCCAGGACTTTGGGTTTATTCAAACTAAGAAAGTAAGACCTGGTTCATACATAAAGCTTACCCATGGGTTGAATTCTGGGTTGTTGTGATGTGCAAACTCAGCCATACTAACAAACCATGAACCATCCAGAAAAGGAACTCATGGGTGGTTGTTGGGTTATGAACTCTGGGTTGTTTATATGGATTGTTTATATGGATTGTTGTTACCTGTGAATGCAGAATCATGGGTTGTTCATGGGTCGCTTCACCAGGCTACAGAGGTGGCAGGCAAGAGTGGTTAACAAATAACCACTCTACATTCTAGTACCCAGTGCTGCAAAAGCATTTGGGATACAGCAGGCAAAAGAGGAGGGAAGCAACCACCCCAGGGATTGAGAAAACCAACCACGGTCTGTTCTGTTCAATCTTCTGCTAGACAAACCATGGGTTAGTGTTATGCGCAAACCAGGTCTAATCTTAATTTCTAAGGGTGCAATCCTATGTATGTTTGCTAGCTGTGGAATGCTGGAAGCTGTAGGACTTTTTTCTGTCTAAACATGCATAGGATTGCACCTTTAGTCACATATATGCTGACGAAACAGCATATTTCCTGCAGGAAGTGTTGTGAATTCAATTGGACTCCTTACAACTCAATTGGAATTCAATTGGACTCCTTACAACTGCTTCCATGAGCTTTCTGTTTATAAAGCTTTTTTATAAACGGGTTAGTTTTATTTTTATGTACATTTGTTTTCAAGTCTTGCTACCAGCCCTGGTTCATTTGGGAAAGGGCAGAACCAAGAATCTATCTCGTGTGCTTTTGTTTTTCCAGAATTTTTTCTGCTAAACATGAATGTCTGAAAAACTTGTTTCTATTTGAGTCATGCCCTGATCTCTTACAGTTCTGAAAGTTAAGTCCTAGCTCAAGACTTTTGTAGGTGGGTTCTCTTTGGGCATACTAATTTCCTTTAACTCTGTACATTCCAAGTAACTTGTGTTCAGCATGAAGATAAATCTCTTAAGGTCTCTAACTTATGGTGGAAGCTCACTGAACTGCAGCATCATGTACATGCACTCTGTATCTTTGCAAATAAATACATTCCACAATGCATGAGAAAGGTGTGTTGTTTTTTAATTTGAACACTGTAAACATGAAAATACAGCTTGGACTTCAACATCTGAACTGTTCAGCATGGTCTAAACATATATATGCACAGATCTTCAGGAATGATTTTGGCCAGTAACTTGTCTTGCACGGCTATTGTCATTTGTCCATGATGTTCTGCAACAAAATAGATCAGGGAATAAACTACAAAGTGGCCATTTTGTTAAGCAATCAGATAAGTTTAAACTTAAGTATCAGAATTACTGAAGGTAGTGTGCAGCCTAGATTTCAGTGCAAATTCATCTGCCAAAACTCTTCGATGCAAAAGTCTTTTGGAAATTGGGTGGATGTAGAGAAGAGGTCAGTATCCCTGTCACTCTAACATGTAAAGTACTTTATAATAAGGTTGCATTCAGCCTTACAACACTTCCCCCATGATTCATTTCCTGGCTTGGAGATGGAGGGAGTGACTTGGGCCGGGCTGATCACTGAGTACTTCTTTGAACAAGGATTTCACCCCAGCTCTCCATGATCTATATATCCAACTCTAGCCACTGGGATACAGTGATATTTTTTAAAAAGAGTGGCCCTGCAACAGGCAGACCCAGGCTGCTGGACTCATTGCTGCAATTGATATTTTAATGGCATTGGTGAAATGGTGAATCCTCAGCTTGCCTCAAAGTACGGTACTCATTATAAATCCTGATACAAATGTCAGTATTTGTTTCCTCCACCTAATCTAAAAAATGGATGTGTATTTTGCTTTTGGGTGGGAATCTGTAGGAAAGTTAGGCCTCCTTTAAGCTTCACTTGGCATAAACCTGGGCAAGAACTTACTGGTTTCAGTTGTATTTTAGTGTACCCAACTTGCTCCAAATTAGGGCTATTTATGCTATACCTGAGACATGGGCACTAGTGGAAATGACTCCTAGCATTGGCAGCAGCTCTAACTTGGGCAACACTAGATCTGTCCCAAATAAAGTTAAAGCAAATCCCTGAATAGGACTGAAGCACAGCAAGGTCACTAGTAACTTTTCACATCGATTCCAAAGGGACTTAGCCTGGCTAGCTTTCACTGGGTTGGGGCCACTACAGGGATTGTTCCCATTGTGTGATGAGTCTTCCAGAACAGCACTGACGTTCCTGGAGCATTACGGCTGCCACGTTGGGTGGAAGCACTTCCAGTAGCTATGCCATGGTTGGCCAAAATGTAAAACTCAATTCATCCAAAGTGTCTAAAGAGAGCTGTAAAATCAAAAGAGCAGAGCACAATAATTGGGACTGCAATGAACACATACCTGTCTCTCCACATGGACAGTGCTGGATCCAAAGGCAGCAGGCCCATAGCTGGTGATGTAATACTGTACAGGAAGCTGAGGGATGTTTTGTTTGCTTGGGACTAAGACAACAGTGGTAACAATGCATAGTTATCAGGCCAGTTAATACACATCCAGGCTGCAATCTCTTTAATTCCCCCACCCTGCCCTTCATTCTCTTTATTTCCAAGTTTGATACTGCTATTCCAGATTAATATCCTGAAAATGAGAGCAGCAAGCAACCAAAGGGCAACTCCGCATGCAGGGACAGTATGTTAAAATGGTCCCGTAATAGTAACCTACGGGACCCAACAGAGATGGAAGCGGGGTCAGTGGGCTATGCAAAGAGGGCCGGAAGACCAGAAGCTCTCCCGCCAATCACTTCCCACTGCACGCTCTATTATCCAGTCCCTACAACCACACTTGGGAGGATCATCTGCCTCAAAGCATCTCTAAAATGGGGAAGGAGGGATTCTATTAAAAAAATCTCAAAAACCTTTCATTGTCCAATAACAAACAAACGTCACCTCTAAAACACTAGTAGTATGATACTGCAGTAGCATTAACTATAGCAGGCCATAGGGACTACACTCTGGCCACGATTCAAGCCATAAATTTGCTTAAACCCGAAGAAATCCGTGGCCTTTGTAAATGATTGCAAATGACATTGTAATGAATTTAGAGATGGTGGATTAGCAACAATCTAAAGACAAGAAACAACAGAAGAAGTTTGGAATATTTGTTAAATATTTATAGATCTTTAGCCCACATTTCAGGGTATCTATCCTCACAAGGCAGCTCACAACAGGATCGGCGAGAAATAATATACTAAAATTCCAGATTATGAAAACAGTAAAAGCAACATTAAAATCAATAGCAGCAGATAACCTAGTCCTCAAAGAAAGAGCTCTGTGAACAGCCTCACCTTTGGGTAACAGTAGCTCCGTTTCAAACCGATAGGCACAAATTCCACAAGTTTTTACTTCTTCTTTGGTCCTTTTTGGGGGGAAGGGAGTAAAACAAAAAGCATCAAGACATCACTAAATAGACTGGCAACCACAAAATATCTTTTTGTAATCCTTTAGTTCAGGGGTGGGTAACTTGTAGCCCTCCAAATGTTTTGGTCTACAGCTCCCACCAGCATAGCCAATGGTGACAGATGATTTTATTTATTTATTATTATATTATACCCCGCCTTTTTTCCTGCAAGGAACCCAAGGCGGCTTACATAATCCTCCTCCTCCTCTCCATATTATCCTCACAACAACCCTGTGAGGTAGGTGAGGCTGAGAGTCAGTGACTGGCCCAAAGTCACCCAGTGAGTTTCATGGCTGAGTGGGGACTAGAACCCAGATCTCCCGAGTCCCAGTCCAACACTCTCACCACTACGCCACACTGGCTGGGTTGTATGGCCAAAATAAGATGGGAGCTGTAGGCCAAAATATCTTGAGGGCCACAGCTTGCCCACCCCTGCTTAATTTGAAAGAATTGGGGAAAACTAGGATGCTGGAAGTGCAGAAGCCTGTTCAAATCTCTGTGGACACTGCTGTACTATTGAAAAAGAAGTGAATTGTGATTGGGCTGATTAAAAAACCCCATTAAAACTGATCCACTACCCTTTCTTATTGCTGCTGTTGCAGGGAAGGCAGAAATTCATCAGAAATGGGGGGGGGGGGAATTAGGCCTAATCACATACACCTATTTTATATTAAGTTGGGGTGGGGAGACCTGGGTTTGAATCACCAGCCCACCATGAAGCATACTGCCTAGTCTGGGACCGTTCACTATTTTTCAACCTAGCCTACCATACAGGAAGATAAAACAAAAATACTTAAAATGAGAAAATGTATCCTTGTGCCACCATGATCTTTTGGATGGAGAGATTAAAATGTGATAGCTTAGCTGATTTACATATGTGCAAATTACATCTCCTAGGTTTAGTGGGGTTGGGGAAGATGAATGATTCAGAGCCCTATTTATACCCAGAAGGGAAGAATCAAAATACTACCCATCACACACCAAATGGTCCAATGGATACCAGTCTGCATCTTCGTCGTATGGGAGGCAGCTAAAGAGAAACAAAATGGCTCTATTTGGAGTATTGAGGAGTCCTTAAAATTGACTTCAGTGGATGCAGATCAGTCCTCCCAGATAAGATAAAGAAATGTGGATGCAGAACAAAAAGACTCTTAACCAATGTCAAGGTTCTGTTTGATATGGAGAAAGATACCCTCTGTATATTCTCTGGGCTGAGTACCACTGTAGCTGTCACTTAAATGTTATGCTGAAGTAGTTAGTTGGTTTTGCTGCTGAAATGTTGGGAAATGGTCTGCTCTAAGGGGGGGGGGGAATGAGATACACACACAGTGCTCTTGCCATCCACATCCGGCCACACAAATTCTGCAGGACATCCAGCTGTCCGGCAAGGTGCCTTTATACAAAGATGGAGACCAGGCCACTCCTCCAAGAGTTTATGGTTGATGGAGATTATTGTCATAATGAAGTCCCACACTAACTGGAATCCTGTAAAAGGCAACAGAGAGAGGGGACTGAGGTTTTCTGAGGTCTAGGCCGTACTTCACCAACCTGGTGCCCTCCAAATGCTTTGGCCCCAAACTCCCAGAATCTACCAGCCAGCTGTAGGCCAACCCATCTGGAGGGCACCAGGTCGGGGAAGGCTGGTCTAGGTCAGGGGTGGGCAGAAAGTAGACCTCCAGATGTTTTGGACTTCAACAACGCTCAGTATTCCCAACCATTGTCCATGCTGGCAGGGGCTTCTGGGAGTTGAAGCCCAAAGCATCTATCTTCTGCCAGCCCCTTGTCTAGACAGTTGGCTTAAAGGGAAATGATAGTAGATGCATCTTAGCTGACAGAAGCTGCAGAAACAGAAGGTTTTATCTGCAGGAGAACAACTACAGTACTTACCATTAATTGACACCTAATACTCTTAATGTGTTCATAATAGCATTCTTAAACGTATGTCCTGGAATGTATTTCAATAAGCTAAAATAGAACTCAATACATTTCTACCATTAGGAATTCTGTGTTTTTGTTTTTCAATGCAGCCGCAAAAGCAGAGCTTGTTCTAGCAACCAATGTTTTAAAAACATTATTTTATTGAGACAAGGATTTCTCCATATAAGGGGGGGGGGACATTGTAGAGTAATAATGAAGCTTAAAACTGATAATGAAACAACAAAAATGCTGGGTTGTATGAGGAGGATGGGCAACACGGGCCAGGAAGGGGATACACACTGCCTCTATACCAGTGTTCTCCAACCTTGGGTCCCCAGGTGTTTTTGGCCTACAACTCCCAGCATGCCCAAGGCAGCTACGCTGGCTGGGGCATGCTGGGAGTTGTAGGCCAAAAACATCTGGAGACCCAAGGTTGGAGAACACGGCGTCTAGTCTATACCAATGAAACGTTGGGGCACGGCATGGCAGGCTAGGAACAGCAGAGCCATGATTGCTGCCGCAGACTTCCCAGTCAGCAGTCGTGATCCTCTGTTGTTTGAGCCCTTTCGAGACTTCCTGCAGCTGCAGGGAAGAGAGGGAAACCTCAGTGCTCCCGCAGGGTCCCCTGGGATACCCGCAGGAGGACTGAGTGGGGAGGAGGTAGGCAAGGACCCACGATGTGCCCAATCGTCTGCCGGGCACATTGTGGGCTCTCAGGGCAGACAACCCACGCCGCGTGGCTTGTGCTGCAGTGTGGCTTGTCGTGTCCTGCAAACCCCGCCTGTTTAATAGGGGTTACTCTCTAGTGATTGTGTAAGTTTGCAGCCTATAATTTAAATTATAGTAATTATTTCTAATTATACACATATTTTTGCATCTGTAAACTAGCATATGCAAATTTGTGCATTTAAAAAAAAAAAAAATTGTCCTATGGGCTTGAGTACCCCTGCCTTGGCCAGAAGACCCAGACCTAGATGCGAGGAGCCCTAGCTGGGTGAAACAACTCTCATTTTACATGCAGGGGGTGGAAGGTTCAAATCCAGGGCCCAATTCCAGAATAGGAAAAGTGGGGAAATCCCACACCAGCCACAGCTGAGCCAATCAGGAGGAGCACCGCATGAACCAATAGCCTGATCCCTGCAGGGGTCAAACACCTATTTTGACCCATCCCCTTACCCTGGCAATCCATATGACCAATTCTCCTTCCCTGTTGTCTGATAGGCCAGACCTGCCCCACACAATTCCTCTTTTATAATCCCTCCAACCACAACTGACTGCCTCATACACACTGGCGGCAGCACCCCACCCACCCCACCTGTGCCCTGCGAGAGGCCTGCCCCCTCGCAGTACAGAGAACCTGAGGAGAGAGGAGAAGCCACTGGCCCTGAGCCCAGCAAACTCCACCCTGCCCCGTCTCAGCGTCCCATCCTGAGGCCAGTTGAAGCCAGATCACATTAGGGTGGGGGAAAGGCATTGTGGGAAACAGAGCACTGAACTAAACGGAACTTGGGTCTCATCCACCAGGGCTCTCCTTATGTTATATGGAACAAATGATGCTGCTTATACCAAGTCAGGATTTTACTCCATCTAATTCAGTATTTATCTACTCATTTACTATACCACCCAACCGCCGAACCTCTCTGAGCAGTTCACAACAATGATTGTCCACACACTGACTGGCAGTAGCTCTGCTGGGTCTCAGAAGGAGCTCTTAGTTCAGCAGCATGGAGAAGAATGAAAGAAAAAAACAAAACATGGTAGACCATTTCTCATGCTCAACAGAGCGAGAGACAGTTGGCTCTTCAGTTGTAGCCAATGGCTTGGGACGTGTTATCTGATGGACTGCAGACCTATCTCCGCTCATACAATCCTGCCCACACACTAAGATCTTCCTCAGCAGTCCTTCTCGAGTGCCTGCTGTTAAATTCGGTCAGCTTGGCATGCACATGAGATAAGGCTCTGTCAGTGGAACTCCCTTCCAATGGACATATGCCTAGGCCCTTCAGTACTTGCATTTTGACAGGCCTTGAAGACCTTCCTTTTCAATGCTGCCTTTAATTGAGATCATACGTGGCTTGCATGTCCGGAGCAGCTTTTTCAAGTATTGTTTACATTTCTGTTTTATATACACTATTTCTGTTGCACCAGTACACACTACTTTTGTAGGTCACTTTGTGAGGTCATAGCCCTAAAAGGCAGCTAAAAAAATACTTTAAACTAACTAAATGAATGAATGAATACCTCGTCTCTCTGCTGGTTTTCTGCACCTCAGTTCAATATAGCTATATCCTTTTTGGTTGTTTGCTTTGATCAGTAAAGGTTTGCCACTGCAGATGAGCAGACATACCGCTTTTGCAACCCAGTGGGTTGAGAAGAAGGAGCAAGCTTTCACCATGAGCCTGGAAAGAGAGAGGAAAATCAGCCTTCAGATCCATTTTGGCAGCCCAAATCTTTTTCCACGGTTATGATTTCCATTTAAGACAACCACATACATCTGCTTGCAAACACAATCCAACATGGGACCAAACAGTCTCTAATCCAGGGTTCTCCTAAAATTTAGAGCTAATCCTGCAGCCCCCCCATACAAATCCCCCCCCTTTCCCAACACACAAACATACATACTTCCTATCAGCTCACACACACACACACACAACATACTTCAGCATATATTACATATACACCTAGGTCTGGTATCTACAGGTAGCAGCAGTCGTCTTACACAGAGGAGATCAGTACGGTGTGGTACATAACATCCTCATGGCTCCCATGTGCCTGTTTGATTGTTTGGCAGGGGTGGGTGATTTGCAGCCCTCCAGATGTTTTGGCCTACAATAATCCCTTACCATTAGAAATGCTGGCTAAGACTGAAGGACACTGTAGGCCAAAACATCTGAAGGGTCAGAAGTCGCCCCCCCCCCGGTTGTACGGGGATCATACTGGTTGGTTTATTAGGGCACGTGATCACTAATAGGCCAGGAGTGCAGAACCTCAGGCCTAGGGGCCAAATCCAGCCCCGTAGGATTCCCCAGAACTGCCCCACCCCCTTCCCCCCAACCACTGGTCATTTGGTGGCTTCCCAGCTTTTGTGTAGTTTTTTCCCCCCATTCTAAAAGGCTGAAATGCCTCTCCTAACTTAGACTTAGTTCCTGGCAGTAAGTGCTTTAAGCTAGAATATGATGGTACCTTTTTGTATTTCAGCCCCACCCCTATTAATGCCTTTGGCCCTGCCCATCACTGGAATACAGCCCCCTCCCCGAGCTTCTCGGAAATAGAATTCATCCCTTGGGCTGAAAGAGGTTTCTCACCCCTGGCATAGGCAAATCAGCCAGTTTCTATGAATGCAGCCCCAGTTTAAAGGAGTACTGTGATAGCAGAAATTGGCCACATGTAGGCTATCACCTCATATGGCCTCCATGCAATCAGTAGGTTGCAGTTAATACCTTTGGAAGAAGCCCTCCGGGATCTCAGGAGAAAAATACAGGCGGATATGAAGGTCCTCCAAGTGATCTCCTCCCCACGTTGCTGAAACCTCCTCAGTCCGGTTGAGATAGGTGGGAAATAGGTAGTGTGTGTCCTCTTCATGGCCTTGCATGGCATCCCATGCCTCTCCAGGTACAAACTCTTTGGCTCTGGGATTTAGTCCTTCTGCATTTCGGACCTCCAGGCAGATCTCAAAGTGCTCTAGCAAGCTGAAGAGTTTCCCCTTCTGGGATCTGCTGCCCACCATTTCCTCAAAGACGTCCCTCATGCCCTCCAAGTAGAGCTGATGCTTGAGCAAAGCTCGCATGGCTTTCTGGCACAGCATGGCCTTTGACTTAAAGGTCCATACCCAGGTGGCCCGGTCTCGGATGGTGGCGTGTTCCCCTATCAAGATGTCCACAGAGATGCTCTCCAGCTGCTGCATCAGGCCATACCGGACAAGAGTCTAGAAAAGCAGCAGCATAAAAATACAGTCCTAACTCCTAAGCATACCAGGTAGGTTCACAGTTTTTCCCTAGAAGAGGGGTTGGCAGAAGGTGGGATCTACTGGTATCTATTTGGCTGGTTTGCAGGAGATTGGTTAAGGGTTTCTGATTTATAACTGTTTAACAATAGCAACAACAAAAATGCTTCCCTCCCCCTCAAGAGAAAACCAGGAGTGCATTTCTGTGTAAAAGGACTGCGAGCTCCACTCTGGAATCTGAAAAACAAATTCCCAGGCTGCTCCTTCTGTGTCTGCTTGCCTGCCTGAGCCACCATTTTGCACTCGGGTCTCGGTGGACCTCAGGGTTCTAGTAAAAAATGTAGACCCCTCAAGCCTGAACTCTGCCCTAGAGCACTCCGCTGCCTTTTAGCAAGCACATGCTGCAGCCAGCGGAGTGAAAGCAACATGGCTTCCAGCAAAGACGCACTGAGCGCTGAAAAACAGAAACGGCTCCCCCATCTCGGAAGCTGGTATGTGCATGTAGCTGAGTAACCACCCACACCTGGCTAATCCATCCTGCAGCAGAAGCTTCAACCCCATTGTGAGTTTCTACATTGCAGCTTCTGGATTTATAATGCAGTGGGGCTCCACAGAACTAGAGTGCCAAAGAGGATGGCGGGGGGTCTCTTCTCTGCTATCCCCCTTCACAGTTTCTTCACAGCCTCATTAGTCTATTGCAGCAAAAACAGCGGAGAGTCTTGTGGCACCTTATAACGACTAACAAATTTATTGTGGCATAAGTTTTTGTGGACTTTATCACCTACTTCATCAGATGCATCAGGGGGAAAAAAACAGATGTCTTGTTCGGACAGCAGTTTCATGCCATCCCATGTGGTGCTGGACCACAATCAGGACATAAAGGTCCCAGGAGAAGAAATCAGGTATCTTCCCCCCACCCCACCCCACCCCACCCCACCCGGGGCACTCCTGTGCTCAACTCAATAAGCCAGCAGCACAGCAGGGGGTAGGGAACTTGTGGCCCTCCTGATGCTGTTGGACTCCAGCTCCCATCAGCCCCAACCAGCATGGCCAACAGTGAGGGATGATGGGAGTTGTAGTCCAGCAACATCAGGAGGGCCACAGATTCCTCAACCCCTGCCCTCTACAGCCTGCAGGAGACAGGGTGACCGAAAGGGCACCCCGGTCTTTGGAATGGAGGCAACCAAGAGTGCAGAAGCGCGACACCCCTGGCTCCCCACATCAGGCTCTAGCTCAGTCCAGTTCGTGGCAAGAAGCTGTAATGAAAATTCCACAGAACTGGGAAAATGATCAGACCAAACTTTCCCCCTCTAGCTTAGATAAGGATATTGGGTTGTGGCTATTGGTGGCTTTGTGCTACTGGAAATCACCTGACTTTCACCCATCTCCCCTGTCGACTGCAGCCCTCCACACAACCCCCCATTCTGTCCTGGGGGGGGCCCAACCCTCAGGAGCAGCTTTTCAGGGGGCTGCAGTGATCAGGGCTGATTGGTGAAAATCAGGTGCCCTGCCTTTCCACCAGTGCAGGGGTGGGGTACATGTGGTGGTCCTCCAAATGTTGTTGGACTCCAGCTCCCATCAGCCCTAACTAGGAAGGCCAAAGGTCAGGGATGATGGGAGTTTGAGTCCAACAACATCTGGGGGACTAGAGATTCCCCATCCCTGTACTAGTACAAAGCCGCCATTGGATAAAGTCACTGCTCTTCTAGAGAAGGGGGAAGAGTGGCAGGAATGACGTCGTTCAACTCCAATGCATGAATCTCAGGAAGCACCATTCCTTTTTTAAAAAAAAAATTAGCAGAAAAAAATAATAATGCAAGGAAGCCAGGAATTAAAGTGCTACCTACTGCAGCCCTCCATACCATTTCCCATTCTCCCCAACACTCCGGAGCAGCTTTTTAGAGGACTGCCGTGGATAGGGGAGACTGGCAAAAAATAACAATGCAAGGAAACCAGGAATTACAGTGCCAGTGCCACCTCCCCATCCCCAGGATCGACATGTATGTGAGCCATTAAGAGACTATTCACAGGGCAATTAAGAGGCTATTCATCCCTGCTCTCCTGCCACTGCTCAACAGGAAGCAATAAATCAGGCTGGCTGAATCTCCAAGGGGGGAAGCTTTTAATTAATGTTGTTGGGAGCCTTTGCTGAATGGAACTTATAAGGAAACGTGATTGGGGGATTTTGGCCATGGCTGAATAATATATTGCAATATTACATGCTTCTGTGGAACCTCCATTTCAATTCCACATCCTGCTCAATGCAGAGAAGCTATGCCACAGCAGTGCTAAAGGGCTGTAGGTGTGGAAACCACCAAGGGCACCTGGTACTCACTTTGAATATGGTTATCAGAATGGCTGGACGTAGAAACACTATACTTTCCAGCTGCCTGACCTCCTCATACCATACGATTAGTCCAATCCGGTGGAGGTATCTCAGGATGTCCCACAGAAGTTCTCCCTCCAAGTGGGTCAAGTGATCCTGGCAGGAAAGCTCACTATGTAAGAGGCCGAGATCCATCATACCTAAAGGGTCAGAACAAGACGTTGACAGCTACTGCAAGAGATCCAAGCTAGGCAGTCAGCCTCAGCATACTTTCTAAGAAGTATATTCTATAGAACGCAGTGAGACTTACTTCTGAGTAAACATGTTTAGGATCAGGCTACCTGTAAGTGAGTAGAATCAGAGGATGGACATGGTTGATAATACTAATTGATAATCACATCCTAAACCAGGCGTGGGGAACTGGTGTCCTTTCAGAAGTTGTTGGACTCCCAACTCCCATCAGCCCCAGCCAGCATGGCCAATCATCAGGGATAATGGGAGTCATGGTACAAGAAGATCTGGAGGGAGGGGCACAGGTTCCCCACTCCTGTCCTAAACTAAGCTAGCTCCTCCAGCAGGTTAAAAACCTACCCTGGTCTCCTATTATAGGAATGGGAATATGAAACACAAGGAAATACTTCCATGCATTAACATTTGAATGCTTAGGACAAGGTGGGCAGCTTGTGGCCCTCCAGATGTTTTGTCCTACAATTCCCATCAGCCCTAGCCAGCATAGCCAATGGTGAAGGATGATGGGAATTGTAGGCTAAAATATCTGGAGAGGCACAAGCTGCCCACCCCTGGATAAAGTGCTTTCACCGTAGTCTTGCAGCAGTTGAAGTTTTCTGCCCTTAGGGGCAGTGGGGTATAGTCGCCCAATGATCCGATATCAAAGTGATGAGAATGTGTGACTACAAGTAAATGGGAGAGAGGGGCTCACCCATTGCTTTTCGGTGGCATAACAAGCCTAATGGTCCTATAGGTGCCAAAATGCAGGAAGGTCTCTCCATATCAGAAACGACATTCAAAGGGATCATTTCCTCTCTAACTTTCCAATGTTTCGAGCCCAGCCAGTGAACTTTTCATTTAATATGCTTTATAATTAGACTAAATATTATTTTGCTTTAATTGGATTTTTATGCGCATCCAATTGGCACCTGCCCTATGCTTGACTTGTGCACAGAGGAGCAGCCCATCCCAAGACCAAACCTGCACCTATTCCCACATCTGCTTCTAGAGCCCAAAACTGAGATTCAAGGAGGGATGACAGTTCTCCGCAGGCAATTTAGGAGCAATAGCACCCTCCCCATCCTAGATGTTTATGAGTTGGCTGTGGTTACTGTTTTTAGTGAAATGCACTCTGCACATGTTCAGAAAGATTCTGTTCTGTCTTATAACTTCACCTATTTAAGGGCTAAGATCTGAAAAAAGGAGCAGGGAAGGACAGGAGAGCTACAAGACGCCCATCAGTAACATTTACTTGCCATGCTCTGCCACCTCTTCATTGTTTTGCACAATATCCACAATTGCAGCTTCTACTTGTTTATAAATAGGGGGAAGCACTTGGATGACATTAGGGAATATTTCTTCATTCTTGACATGCTCTAAAATTATGCCTTCAAGGCTCTTAATATCCTGGTAATCCATGCAATTGACAGGAACGAGGTCCAAAATCTGGAGCAGAAAATGCACACACACAAAAAGAACAACACGTGGTGGAAAAGTTGACAAGCAGGCATTAGATGCAGGTGGTTGAAGACTCTGCTTGGCAGCTGGCTTTTCTGGAGGCCCGCCTTGAGAAGAGTGTAGCAGGCCAAGGTTGCACATGGTGTGGAGAAAGTGGAGAGGGAGAGAGGGGAACGTTTTTCTCTCTCTCTGGTAGAACTTGGAGTAATCCAATGAAAATGAATGGCAGGAGATTCAGGAAATACTTCTTCACATGGTGTGTAAATTAGCTTATGGAAGCCACTGCTACAAGATACATTGATGGTCCCTAGCTCAGATGGCTTTAAAGGGGGATTAGATAAATTCATGGAGGATGGATGAGACTTTCCATGGTTATTAGTCATAATGGTTGCATGCAACCTCCAGGTTTAGAGGAAGTATGCCTCTAAATACCACCTGCTGGGGAACAGCAATGGGAACAATGCCTTTATTGTCTTGTTTATGGGCTTTCCAGAGGAATCTGGTTGGCCATTGTTGGAAGCAGGCTGCTGGACTAGATAGACATTTGGTCTGATCCAAGTTCCAACAGGGCTCATCTTATGTTCTTAGGGTGCTGTGTTGCACCCCCACCCCCAAAACAGCCAAGTAACACTGCAGATGCTGCTCATCTACACCAACTTTTATTTATGGAGTTGGCAATTTGGAGGTCAGATGGCACCACTCAGAGACAGATCTGGCCCAGGAGCCAGCAGTCACTGACCACTAATTTAAGATAAGTGGTAAATTAAGTATCAGGTGAAACATATTCTAGTCCTGGTGAGCAAATCTAAGGGAGATGTTCTTCAGCTTTCCCCCCTTTCTATAAGGCAACATTAAAACACCAAAATCACTGAGAGCAACTACAGCAGAAAGTAAATATGTGCACACTCTCTAGAGCAACCTAAAACTCCAAGAGTGTATGCACATATTTATTTTCTGCTGAAGTTAGATTTGCTCAACCAGACTGGAATGGGTTTCACCTGATAATTTACCACTTAAGTTAGTGGTCAGCTGGCCTGGGCCAAATCTGGCCCTCTGAGTGATGCCATCTGGCCCTCAAATTACAAACTTAACTTGTAGTGCCTTGGACCCCCTAAATACACCCCATATTCCTCACCGTAAGGGTACACTTCTCCATTTCCTTCAGTCTATTCCACTGGTCCACATAGAATTCAGCTTCCTCGTTATCCTCTAGGTTAGCAATGAGATGGGCTAAGTTGGTCTTTCTCTCCTCCAGCATGGCCCGGATCTTGCACATGATATCCTCTTTCTTTTCTTCAACCTCCCCAACACCACAGGCATCTATGTGAGTTCCAACAGGAAGGACCACAGAGTTCGGCACTCGCATGAAGAGATTGTTAATCCAAAATCCAACCAGTTCCTCGAAGGAGTCACTGTTAAACTGGTACCTACAAAAACAGATGCTCTAGATCAGGGGTGGGGAACCTCAGGCCTGGGAGCCAAATACAGCCTGCCCAGGAGCCAAATACGGCCCACCCCAGGGTTCCCCAGAGGGCCCTGGACCCATCTGCTTTCCCCTGACAAGGCTCTTTTCAGCCTCTGGATCCTTGGCAGCTGTCTGCCCATGCCCACCCCTGAAGCTGGGCCTGTATATAGGCAGGAAATTGTTAGTTAATAATGTATTATTATATTTTTCCTGCCAGGAAGGGGAGAGGCACTTGTGGGATTTTCTGCCCCAGGTGCCAAAATAATGTGACTGGCCTTGGGTACGATACACCTTGACTTGGGGCAGAGGAGTATTTGCTGCTCCACCTCAGGCAGAGAAATCTCTTGGGCTGCCCCTGATAAGATTGGTAGTGGCAAAACACTTGCCCACAATGACATGTCATTGCAAAAGGGATATCCAGAAGTGAGAGAGAACTATAGTTTAACTCAGTGAATAATGGCACTCTGCACATGCACAGATGCATTTTTTTAACTTGAAAAGGAGGAAATGAGGAAAAGCCCACCGGATTGTCCTCCTTTTGGCTTGGTTACATTTTTCACTGAGAGGTGAAATTGACTCCAGACTAAAACTCAAGATAGGAGAGGCATTTCAACCTTTAGGGGGCAAACTGCACAAAGACTGGGAAACCACTGACTGGTGGTTGAGGGAAAAGGACTGGGGCCAGGGAAAGGGGGGTGACCATCTGAGGAACCCCCAAGGAGTAGTTTGGGCCTCCAGGTGGGCTGGATTGGCCCCGTTCCGAGTGCACAGGGAAAGCAAGAGGACACTTACTGCTGAAAGTTAATGACCAAGATGACCAGTGCCTGTGGGGTGATGAACATGTGGTGGGTCATATAGTACTCCAACTGGCCAGCAAAGTCCCAAAAGAGAAAAATGAAGCCTTGGATATGGAACTCACTGATCTCAATCCCAACTGTCCGCTCTTCCTCCGACATTTGAACAATTTGCCTTTGCTTCAAGCTTTTGCAAATGGTCGACTTCCCGGCTAAGGATGCCCCCAGGAACATGGTCTTGACTCGCCTGTCCTCCTCAGCTTGGCAGTGCTGGAGCTGGCTGAAGTAGCTGATAATCTGCCTGATGCCCCCGGCGCAGACTTCATACGGAGGCTCCCTCAGTGGGTTCCCACTGACTTTGAACATTTTCAGGGGGAGTTCTTCAAACATTTTCACGGGAAGCCGGCGCAACATATTATTCTGCACGTGGAACTCTTGCAGACTTTTAAGCTCCAAGACCACCAAAGGGATGGCTTGGAACAAGTTGGTGGACAGGTTGAGGTACTGGAGACTGCCACTGCAGGCTACCAAGTCCTTGGGAAGGTCATCTAAGCGGTTGTTGTTCAGCCGTAGATGTTTTAACTTTGGAAAACAGGAAAAGACCCCTTCTGGGATAACCCGGATCTGGTTCTGATTGAGTTCCAGCTTCTCCAGATGGACCAGGTTCCTGATTTCCTCCGGGAAGTCTGTTATATTGTTTTTAGACAAAACCAGCTTTTTCAGGTTACAAAGATTTGAAATCCCAGTGAGGTGTTTCAGCTTGTTCCGGTCCAAATTCAAGCTCTCCGTGTTGCTATTTTGCAGGACTTTGAGTGGAAGGACTCGGAGCCGAAGTCTGGAGAGCATCACTTCACTTGGGTAGCTGTCCTGCCCTTGACCTTGAGAACAGAGGACCCAAGATGTTGTCATGTATGTATTTATTTATTATATTTATATCCTGCCTCTTTTTCCTGCAAGGAACCCAAGGCAGCTTACATAATCCTCGCCCTCCTCCTCTCCATTTTATCCTCACAACAACAACCCTGTGAGGTAGGTGAGGCTGAGAGTCAGTGACTGGCCCAGAGTCACCCAGTGAGTTTCATGGCCGAGCGGGGACTAGAACCTTCGCTTGCCTAGCACAGATAGCCACCATTTCCAAGCGAGCAGCTTGCCAGATATACAGCCTTACATCTTTTCACTTCGTGCCACCTACACAAAAGCAACAGTCCTCCAAGTTTCAGTGCAATCCTAAACTTACTAAGGAGTAAGCCTCAATCTGTCAACTATTGGTACAAGCACCCGCTGTGGATATGGAGGTGACCTTTCCTCTAGTCTTTCATATTGTAAGCATGTTTCCTGACACACCATCCAGCCCAGGCCCCTGGGCGGGGGAGCTGGAGACACACAGTTTAGAGTAGTGTTCTCCAACCTTAGGTCCCCAGATGTTTTTGGCCTACAACTCCCAGCATGCCCCAGCCAGCTATGCTGGCTGGGGCATGCTGGGAGTTGTAGGCCAAAAACATCTGGGGACCCAAGGTTGGAGAACACTGGTTTATGCAACCAGTGAAGGAGCGAGATGGCAAGAAGTGGGTAGAGGCCCCCGCAAGGGCATGCTGGGTTTTGGGGGATGCGTGGGGGGACTTAAACTGCTTTACGATGTTAAACGTGCTTCATTTTTGTTCTTTAAACAGCAGCCACCGGTGGTGTATGTGTGCATTTGGTGATGCTTGGCACCTTGGTACATAGAGCTTTAGGCCTCCTGCCCTCCCCACATTACAACCCTGATGAAAATTCCCCGTCCTAAATTTGTGGTTAGCTCCAAGAGGGAAGCGTCCATTAGCCCCAGCAGACACTTCCCTCCAGGGGCTAGTAGCAGCTTGGGGGCACAAGGGAGGCTCTTTTCGTCAGGATCGTGGCTTGAGGGGGAAGGGCTAGCCCCCCCCCCCCCGTCTGCTGTGGTCCCAATCCTAATCTCTCTCCCTCACCCTGCCACACAGCAGGGTGAAGGGACCTGCTTCAAACAGCAGGAATTGGTGCCTGCATGGTACAGCAAGGATTTTTACAGTGCTCACCCCAACCGAGGGCAGCATGACATTTGGGCTTCATTTTAATTATTATTATTATTATATTTTTTAATCGCCCATCTGGCCGGTCACCCGGCCACCCTGGGCGATGTACAATTAAAATACAGTAAAACACAATAAAATATAATGATTAAAACAAAACAAAAAATTCTTATTAAAAACCTAACCCACCCCATATTCCCGCCTGAACAGCCATGTTTTTAATGCACGGCGGAAGCTCATCACGGAGGGGGCATGGCGAAGGTCACTAGGGAGGGAGTTCCATAATGTGGGGGCCGCCACAGAGAAGGCCCTCTTCCTAGTCCCCACCAGCCTGGCTGCTCTGGCTGATGGGATAAGGAGAAGGCCGTCCGTGGCAGACCTTGTTGAGCGGCCTACTTGATGTTGCTGGAGGCGCTCCTTGAGATAAGCTGGGCCGGAGCCGTGTAGGGTTTTAAAGGTCAAAACCAACACCTTGAATTCGGCTCGGCAAGCAACTGGTAGCCAGTGCAACTCATTTTAAGCAGCAAAAATGCCTTCAGCCATTGCTGCCTGCCATCTAAGGAAGAAAAATGTTCAGGCACGTTAAATGCTTACCCACAGGTGTATCTAGCTTGGCCCCGAGTGCTCCCCTGCTCCCCCATGCTCATCTTGTATATTTGACAGGTATCACACACCTGCCTTCCCCAACCTGGCATCCTCCAGATGTGTTGGACTACAACTCCCATCAGCGCCAGCCAGCATAGTCAATGGACAGGAATAATGGGAGCTGTAGTCCAAAACATCTGGAGGGCACCAGGTTGCCTACCCCAGCCCTGCATCATCTCTCACTAGAATACCAGACTAATGCAAATAATAAGACCCATTTCCAAATTCTAAACACATTACCTAGTTGGAAGATGCACTCACTGACTTCAACATAAAGAGCATAATTCAAAAGAATTATACACACATACAAACCGGATAGGAACAGTGCATGCAGCTAGGGCTTTCTCAGATCTTTTATTGCCACAGCTCCTGTAGCTGAAGAGGCAAGCCACTCTTCAGCTCAAAAAACAGCTTGCCTCTTTGGCTGACAGAGGACTAAAAGAGACATTACTTTAAATGTGTGGCTAACAGCTGTGACTTTTCATTTTTAGAGTAGCTGCAGGGCTCCCTATCTAGATCTTAAAAGCCCCCGCCCTGCCCCCCACACACTAGGGTTCCGATCCAGGACAGGGGCCCTGTGCTTACTCTAAAGTAAAAATGAGGGTGGGGAAGACATAGCTGCAAGAAACACAGTTAAAATAATGTCTCTTTTGACCCAGAGAAGCTACAGCAAGGAGTTTGGAGAAAGCTCTGATTCTATGTACAATCCATGCCAAAACTTGTCTGTAGTTTCTTTGCCTCATGATTCATATTTTAAAGGCTGGATTTTCTGCACCTCATCCAGTTTGAGGCACAGTGTTACAATGCCAGGGAGGTCCAGCAACCTTGGGCAGGTGCCAGGGCCCATGGGCACCCCCTTCCGTTATCTTCCTCCCCAACTCTAACTGCAGCAACAATAAACAGGAATCAAAGATTGGTACTCACTATTTCTATGCCTGGCCATGTTTCTGTCCCTGGTTCCCGATTTAGCAAGCAGCAGCTATATCCTTCTGCTATAGCCATCTGCTTTCATTTCCTCTTCTTTCAGAAAAGCTTTTAACTCCACCTTCTCTTTCCCACAGTCAGTTTCAAAATACCGTGACACAATCATACTCCCAGCCTTGTACAACCCAAGGAAAATAAAAACAAAACAAAACTGAGTGCTCCATATGAAGTGGAATTGAAGTCTCAGTGCAGTTGAAAATGACCACAGTAAATAGTACAGGTGAAGATGGAAAAAAAATAATTCCTCCACATTCCCAGGTGCAGCACTTGTCTTAAGAATGCAGAGTTGCTTTAAGCCTACTGATCTCCACTTTCAATTAATGCCATCTGCTTATCTGCAGAGAAGAGACATGCAGAGGCACCTGTACATAGTTGTTTGTGGCCTTCAGAAGGCAGAGGATCTTGTTCATTATCTGTTGCAGTGTTTATTATACACCTCCCCTAGATAAAAGATTTTGTTTTTTGCAGGATTTCTGGATAGAATACCTAACAGAGGAAACTAAAGATGTTATTGTCTTGCGGGAAGGGTCAAAGATGCAACTCCTAAGGCAGCCCCATTTGCATTAGTAGCACAAGAGGCAAAATAAAATTGCTGCACAAAATATGGTTAAGTATTATGGGGACCATCTTATCTAATGGTTTATAGGCCAGTCCAACATCTGATGATTTTATTATTAGTCATTTTACTTTGTAAATTTCATAGCTGGTTTTGTTTTACTGTGTATTATACATTATTTGCTGTACTGCAAGCCAAAAGTGTGTGACCAATGGTCAAAAGTAAATCAAAAGGGTAGATACTGAACTTACTGATCATCCCAGCTTGGCAGGGGGTGGTAGCAGAAAATGACAGCAGGAATGTTGGCATTGGAAGACCTTCCTCTCAACAGATAAATCTCAAGGACATGGGCCCATGTTTTGGTCACCCTCAATCTATAATTCCAGTTTAGATAAATTTCAGTGTTAATAGAAGAGCTGGTGCTGTCTTTTTATGAGGCCTCGAGACAAAGCAGAGGATAGCTATGTTTACACTGAACTTTTCTCCCAAGTACGGGCCATTTTAATTTCACCAACTTACTGCATCATCTTGTACATATTTGCTCAGAAGTATGACCCACTGAATCAACTGGGGCTTACCCAACAAAAGTTCAATTTGAACACTGTCAAAATTATAAGTGCCACTGAAACATTACCTTTTTGATATCAACTGGTTTGACAGGCAAGGGAAGTACTTCAGATGTAGTCAGCAGGGCCGGATTAAGATAGGGGCTATTGGAGCTGCAGCTCCAGGCCCCTACCAGAAAATAGCCCCACAATATAGGGACGCACGGCACGATTTCCCCCCCTTCGAGTTAGCTCTGATCGCTATCATTCAGCATAATTAATTATTTTTTCGAGATTAGAAAGGTGTTCTAAGCACATCTGCATTACAGGCTTCAGGCAAGACCGAGCAAGAACTGTTGTTCTCAAATTAGCATTTCTCTTAAACAGGTTTTACCACCTGCTGACTTAGGCTTTTCATTAGCTTTTTGCATTTCAATCACTGTTACTACATTTCTTTGTGTGAGAACTTCTTGCTGAAGCACATGGGGGGCTTGCTAGGGTCTGTAATATTCAGATTTAGAAGGGACCTCTCTCTCCAGCCTCGAGCAAAAGATCTTTCTGTTCGCAGCTCAATTGTTCAAATGCTAGTTTAACAAAAAAACAAAAACGAAACAAAGCAACAAGAACAACACAATTATTCTTGGTCAAGCAAAGCTTCCTGGCTTTTTGTTGTGGCTGCTTTTTTTTTTTTTTAATAAATAATTTGGGGGAAATTGGGAAGACCCTTACTGATGAGCTGCAGTTGTTTTTGAGTTTTTGCTCCGTCAAGTGACCCCTCTCTGCCCACCCGCCTCCAAAATCTCCACCATGACTTCTGCTTGCTATGGGACAAACCTCTGGGATGGTCTTTACCTGCCGCTGGTCCTGATGGCCCTGCTCTGCACAGGTAAGGTTCAAAAGTTTGACTCTTTTGATCTGCAAGTTCTCCTTCTCCTTCTTTTCTGTAAAAGGGCTTTCCCTCTTTGTGAGCCAAACTGAACGTAAGAGAGGGCTGTGTGTTTGTGGGTGTGTGTGTCTGCCTTTTGGGGGTGTTGATCCTCCTGCCGCCTGCAAAATGTCACCTGCTTGGCTAATACTGTGTGTGTGTGTGTGTGTGTGTGTGTGTGCACGTGCGCTTTCATGGGGAATTGTGTGGCATTTTAAGTTTTATTTTGAAAAACCCCAGAGAGCAGAGTTCACCAAATATCCCTCTTGGATATTTTGGACTACAGTTCTCATTTGCCTCAGGCAGCATGGCCAGTGGCTGAGGAAGATGGGAGCTGGGGCCCCAAACATTTGGAAGGGCCCCGGTTGGGGAAGACTGCCCTAGAGGTTAAAAAACGTGGAGGTACTTATCATCAACGATATGTGATGAGTTTATTGAACTGATTGGTCAGCAAGTGCTGCAGCAAATCATAAACGAGATAAAAGAAGCCAAATATTATTCAATTTCTGTTGACTCCACCCCTGACATAGCACATTGTGATCAACTAACAATTATATTTCGCTATGTACTACCTAGTGGTCCAGTGGAGCGTTTTACGAAATTCATTCCAATGCATGGACACACTGGTATGGAGCTAGCAAACATTATTTTGCAGTTCATGGATGAAAATGGAATTTCCATCAAAGACTGCAGGGGTCAGTCTTATGATAACGGATCTAATATGAGTGGCAAATATAATGGTATGCAGGCCTTAATTCGGGGAAAAAACCCACTTGCTGAATACATTCCTTGTTGTGCACATTCACTTAATCTTGTTGGACAAAATGCTGTAAACAGCTGTCCAGTTGCAGTTTCGTTCTTTAATTTTGTGCAGCAGTTGTATTGTTTTTTTTCTGCTTCAACTCATCGATGGAATCTGTTAACAGAAAGTTTCAAACTATGTGGTATACCGACATTAAAAAGGTTATCTGATACACGTTGGTCTGCTCACCATGATGCTGTGAATGCCTTACAAAAAGGCTATAGTACTATCAGAGATGTCCTTTCAAATATTATGAATGATGAATCCACAAAGGGAGAGGTCTGTTTACAAGCAAAGGGCCTAAATAATGTCATGGATCAATTGGAAACTGGAATAATGGTTGAAGTATGGTCTGTCATTTTACCAAGGTTTCACAGAACCAGTCAGTGTCTCCAAGATGCAAAATTAGATCTGCATACAGCAACAGACATGCTGAACTCTCTAAAGGATTTTGTGCAGTCTCTCCGTTCTAGATTCTCTGAATTTGAACAGCAGGGTAAAAATATTTCCGGCTGCGAGGAGTACCAGCTACAACGTGGAAGGAAAGTGAAAAGAAATAGGAGGTGGGACTATGGTGATGCAGAAGATGCTAATGCTGATATGACACCCTCTGAGAGGTTTAAAGTGCATACCTTTTATCCTATAATTGACCAATTGACAATCACTGAGGCACAGGCAAGCAGCATACAATATAATTCAAGAAAGATTTGGATTTCTATCAGAAATATGCACTCTAGCAGCTGATAGTCTACGTTCCAGAGCCACTACACTAGTGTCAAAATATCCTGAAGATCTTGAACCCCTGTTTGCAGACGAAATTGTACAGTTTTCATCTATTTTCAAAATGTACCAATCTTCCACTGCAAATCAAGACATTCATGGGAGTCAAGAAACACAAATGTACAAGTTTATGATTGCACAATCTCTAGTCGGTGCATTTCCAAATACATTTGTGACCCTCCGCATGTATTTGTGTTTAATGGTCAGCAACTGCAGTGGTGAGCGTTCATTTTCAGCATTAAAACATGTGAAAAATGAACTAAGGTCTTCCATGGGTCAGGAGTGTTTAAATGCGCTCTCTCTGTTGTGCATTGAAAATGGTTTGCTGAACGAGCTTAATCTTGATTCTACAATTGAGGAATTTGCAAGTAAAAAAGCAAGAAAAGTTAATGTGTAATTTTATTTTAATCTACCAGCTTGATTCATTTAGTTTAAATGCAGGTTAGAGTTCAGTGAATAACCTGTTTGTGTGTTTAAAACTAGTGGTTGCTATTTATTTCAAGAGTTACTCTCTGCACCATAATCATAACGCAGGCTGTACTGATTATGATGCTTTAATAATAATAATACTTTAAGGAACAAATTTTTATGAGCCAAACATCATACACTTATATTTAAATTGTTTATATGGTTTATGTTTATTTAAAAATGGTTGTTGTGAATGTTCTATTTATAACGGTTTTATTGAGTTAACAAGCTTATTGTTTACAAAAAAAGAAATATTTTCAATATGTTTCTATTTTGGCACTTTAATGGTAATTAAAATATTTAATTTGTTTTAATATAAAATTGCGTCTTCATTTTATTTATTTCCATAAAAAGGCTCACCAAAATCCTCAGCACCAGGCCCATAATGCTCTTAATCCGGCCCTGGTAGTCAGCCATGAATCCCAGCAGGATGTAATAGCTACATATCATGTATCAAAGAGGATGGAAAAAACTCAGCAGAGCAATAAGGGTCCATTCTGTTTCCCACCCATTTTTTCTTTCTTTCAAAGAGGCAACGAATCCCAAAATACCTTGTGGAAACAGCTTTGGACTCTCCCAACCTGTGACCTCACCTTCCAGATTGCTTTTTTCCACCACTACTAGCTGCAGAGAAACATCAGTCTCTCTGGAGATCACGAGAGGCTGGGAGAGGCAAAAGCTTCCCCATCGCTGCATACTGAAGTAGGGGTGGGGGTGGGGAGTGGGAGTATGCTGATGTGTGTGTTGGAATGTGCCCCCAGCCCTGCATCCGACACTGGCTGTGGCCCTCCAGAGGATGTACACACCTGAGCTATGGGAAAACTCATAAATTAAATGTAAATACTTTGTGAGGGCACACAGGGAAGTGCAGAGCAGAATACAAACTTGACTAAAAGGCATTCCTAGTATGCAGACAGGACTGGACATTTTGAACGCATGTCCTGGAAAGCAAGCCCCAGTAATGACAGTGGAGCTTGCTTAGGAGTGTCTAAGACAGGGGTCTTCAAACTAAGGCCCGTGGGCCACATCCAGCCCGCCGGGCCTTTTCATCTGGCCCGGAGGCCGATCTAGAGGCTCCCTGCCCGCTGGGAATCCACCCCGCCGGAGTAAGCCACTGGGAAGAAAGACGTAGGGGGAAACCCCAGAGCGGCGCACCTGCCAAGCCGCTGAGGTACGCCCGCTTCCCCTGGGGAATAAACAGCTGTTCGGCACGGCCGCCGAACAGCTGAGAGGCGGACCGGAAGCAGGGGCCGGAAAGGAACACGTGTGCCGGCCGCAGCAAACTCTGCCCTTCGGCCCCCTCCCAGCCCGGGAAGGGGCGCTCTGCTGCCCCTTCCCGGAGGAGTCGCGCTGCCGCGTTACCATGCTGATGCGGAGCGGCCGGAGGACCATTCTGCGACGACGGGGCGGGCCAGCAGCAGCGGTGGCTCAATGGCCTCGACGCATGGCCTGTTGCTGGCTGGCCGGGGCACCACGTCGCACGCGCTTGCCGCAGGGTTGCCTGGCAATGCGTGGCCCGCTGATGGCGCTGCCGCGCGCCCAGGCCTCACTCAGTGCCTGCTCGACTCCGCCGCCGCGTCCAACGTGGTGCACGGGCGACGACCACTTCCTCTTCAGGAACTTCCACGCCGGCATCGGATACTCCCGGTGAGTCGCAGTCGCCCGAGTGGGGAGCGCCAGCCGTGGGTGCTGCGCTCCGCTCCGCACCAGGGTGGACGCCGGGGAGCCCCTCTCAGTCGCCTCTGGCCCAGCGAGACCGGCCCTGATGCCCGCAGGGCTAGCCACTCTAACCATGTGGCGCGGGGGGGGCAACTGCGCCCCATGCTCTGGCCTCCACACTTGGCTCTGCCGCTGCCCCACTCACTCCAAGTGGCTGAACCCGGAGCTGGTGTGGCCCAAGATCTGGGGGGGGGGAGTGCAGAAATTCAAACAGCACCCCGCCGGCCCCCCTTATGGTCCATGGAGGAGTCAGTGGCTCCGTGGAGCCCCCCCCCCAGTCTCTGTGTTTGCACTTTCAAGGCTGTGCTCCTTGTATTGTCTTTTTCTGTTTTTTTGCGCTACAAATAAGATATGTGCAGTGTGCAAATCAAGCCTTTCTATTCTGTTTGTACTTTTAAGGCTGTGATCCTTGTATTGTTTTTTCCTGTTTCTTTGCACTTACAAATAAGATATGTGCAGTGTGCAAATCAAGCCTTTCTATTCTGTTTGTGCTTTTAAGGCTGTGATTCTTGTATTGTTTTTTCCTGTTTCTTTGCACTACGAATAAGATATGTGCAGTGTGCAAATCAAGCCTTTCTATTCCTTTTTAAAATATATTTCAATTTTAGACAGCAAAATAATTTATAATTTATTTATTATTAATTGAATAACTTTCCATTTACCGTAATCAAGTAAAAAAAAAAAGGACCGCGGTCCTTTTTTTTTTACTTGATCCATTCGTTCATATTTTTTTCAAACTATAGTCCGGCCCCCCAACAGTCTGAGGGACCATGAACTGGCCCCCTGTTTAAAAAGTTTGAGGACCCCTGGTCTAAGAGCTCAGCTGATATGCATTAGCCCTTCAACTTGCATTACCCCAACATACACAAAACGTACTGCATGTAGAAGAGTGTAGGCTGGAGGCACACAGTTCCACAGGAATTATTTCAGATCTCCATTTTTGGGTGAAGAGTCCCAAACTGCCTAATACAACTCTTGGATCTCAGTCACTGGTTAATAATTCAACAGAAAAAGCAGAACCATGGAAGTGTTACATATAAGTCACTATTAAAAGAACACTACATATAACATTGGGATTTTATCCAAGGTGATAACATCCGTATACATGGATATGTAGTAATTGAACTGAAGTGTTAGGTGTATCTTGCAATTCCATTGTGTGTCGATTCATTTAGAGTCAAGCTCTAGGCCGGCTTTCCCCAGCCTGGCACCCTCCAGATCTACTGGACTACAACTCCTACCATTCTCAACCGATGCTGGGAGTTACAGTCTAACAAATCCGGAGGGTGCCAGGTTGAGGAAGGTTGCTCCAGGCTCTTGTCCTGAAAGACATGCAGAAGCCTGGTTCTACAGTATCTAGCATAGAGGAAAGCCGGTGTGTAGATGATCAATTAACTCATCATATAAATGAAGCAAGAGGCAGTTGGAAGAAGTAGTAGGACAAGTGCATATAGTTAAGTTTAAGGATTAGAAGCCGGCCATGGGATCACACATGACCTCCCTCATGAATTACCCACTCTTTTCCTGCTCCACTGCACTCTGCACTACATAACTATTGTCACCAACACAGATTAGAAGGAGCTTGGGGATGCTCCTAAACCTACTTGGAGCACCAAGTTTGATCAGGGTCCTCAAAGTGGAGTTAGGAGCATCCCCAGCCTCATTTTAACTCAGGCAAATGATAGGGGCACTAAAGCCAAACTCAGATGGGATGGGGTGAGGATACGCGTGCTGCGCATGCAATCTCACAGCCTGTTCCTGATCCCAAGTCCTGGAAATTGTGTGTCTGTGTTCTAGCCTTCATAAAAAAAAGACTAATATTTTTGTTTATCTAGATTAACACTGCAAGCCAAGAATCATACCAGAATCAGCAAAAGAACAAATATGAACAAGAAACAATTCAAAATAACTTTATAAATTGTCTCATTTCTGCTTTGTACATACTTCAGTCGCATTCCTCGGGTTTGCTAATGAAAGTTTGCAAACTTTGCTCTCTTTTTTCTCCTCTCGGTGAAATGCAGCTTGTCGAATGCAAAACCCAACTCAGAACCAGCCTTCGGCACATTATTCACAAAGAGGGGCTACATAGTTCGGTTCTGTCACCACGTCCCCAACAATCCCAAATGAAGTTCCTCATTGAGATATACTGACAAAATGTAAATAAATGCCACCTCTGAAGCAGTATTTTCAGAAGAGAATTTATAAAGGTTAGCGCACATCTGCAACTCCCATACGACAGAGCGAGTCAATGCTTCCCTCATAGAACAGGCTAAAAATACCACAGTTCAAGTATTAAACCAATTTCTGAGAAATCTCTAAAGAATCCGTATTTCTGATAAATAACACAATTGGAGCAGCACACATTGCCGTATACTGCATATAAAAGTGTCTGCTTTAAACTGTGAGGACAGATGCACAGACAAAAAAAAAGTGATCAAAGTAAAATCATGACAATTGATAGGGTAGCCCACACCCCCACCACAACACACACAGTTTCCTTTGTCCAGAGTTTCTCCACAAGTTAAGCGGGATATACTGACAACATTTGGTTCTCAAACTGCAATCAGATCCAAGAGGAGATTCTACTCCTATGTGAAAATGTGTCTCCCTGTGGGAAGGTCGTACTGCATTCAGTTTTTGAGGTTGGGGAGGCGGGGGGGGGGGGGAAGCGGCTGCAACATGCAATTGCATATCCTTGCCTCCCTCTGGAGGAAGAAAAAAAATTCCTCGTCTTAGAAAAGCCTTTGCCTATTTCACCCGGGGGGCTCGCCTCTTCTCAGTTCTCCGTTTCGTGAGGCTCGTCTTCCATGTCGGTCTTCTTGTGTTTCCTCATATGTTTGTACTTCTCAACATAAGCCTTCACAAGATTAGCCACCTTCACAGGATTGATTTCACCACTTTTGCTATGACAGATCTAGAAATAGCAAAAGGAGAGCAGGTCAGTTTCAATCATCCTAGTCGGTGCAAGCCAGAATTATTCTGCATTTATCAACTTTAAATTCACTACTCGAAAGAGCAGGATATTACTAAGTTTAAGCTGTGCCCCCCCAAATTACCTTTTGCACTGCCTTCCGAAGAATATCCTTGTATTCCTCCTTGGTGATCTCCCTCTTCTGGTAAAATGGCTTAATTGCAAGTTTCACTTCTTCTACAGCCCTCTCTTGCATGTGCAGTTTCTTCATGTACTACAAGAACAAACTCAGACTTAACCAAAAAACGTCTGCAAGTGGCATCTCAAACCAAAACACCAGAGCAACGGTTTGTATGTTACAGGACACTGTTGCTGTCCCCCCCATGGCTATATCCCATGGAGGCCCAGTTGTGTTAGAAAGTGCAGAGGGGGTTAAAGGCCAGGCCCCCAGGTACAGCAACACAGAGCTAAGCCTTGGTCCTGGAAGAAGCCAGCACTTTTCAGTTCAATGCCAGAACTCGGCTCTGAAACTCCAAAGTACCTCTGAGCACAAGTAGAGTACAGGGCTTATAATTTCAGCCAGATTTCATACTTAGATCCAGCCTCCGTTTTCAATATCAGGGCTCAAGATCATGCTAAGAGACAGAAGGGACATGAATGCCTCTGAGCGTGCCCATGTTCCATCCCGATTATGAAACTGGTTCAGGAAGTGGGGCCTTTTGGACAAATGCAGTTCTCTCCATTTTTAAATTACACCAGGGAGACTTATTTTGGATATAAACTTATTTTTCACTGAAGCAAGATCTGCAAGGAAGTCTTGACGGGTCAAGCTTTTAATATTTTTTTCTTAATTCATGGCTTTATTTCTTTATCAGTCAGTATTTATATGAATTTACCATGCTATATCCCAGCTTTGGGATTCTTTTATCACAAGAAACAGATAATGGGTCGGATCCAGATTTAAGCTGGATCAAGTGTGTTTGCAGAAGTGGAATTCCCTGCTACCTCCTCCCCATGGCAGCCCCTCCAGCTCCCTGAAAATACTACACAGAGAGTCAGAAGACCCTGCTGAATGGGGTGAGCTGTGGGGTGGGTGGGAGGGGGCCCCCTGCAAAGTAGGTGGAAGGACCTTCCACAAGAGGAGCCATTCCTCCCACGGAAGGCAGACAGAATCCAATACGTTTTATAAATAAATTATATAGTAAAAAGCTCACTGAATCGGCAGCTTGATATGCTGCAATAGCAAAAAGGGGAAGTGTTTGGAAATATGAGGCAAGAGGTTGGAACACAATAGTTAGTATCACTGCCGTTATATACATAAATCTGTGGAACACACATCTGGGCAGTCCTGATCACCCCATTTTAAAAAAGGATATAGTAAAGCTGGAAAAGGTACAGAAGGAGCAACTAAGTTAACTGGAAGTTGGGGGGGGCAGAGGAGGGGTTATATGGCACAGGAGCATCTATGTCATGTTGTGCCACATACCAGACGACAGTTCAAGCAGCCACCTCCTCGTTTCCATTCAGGCCTCGCATAAACCCTTTTTCTTAACAGCAGCCATGTTTCATCAGTACCCAAGATCTTAAGAGGAGGACAACCAGTCTACTGTCCTTATAATAATGAGGAATGAATGCAAATATCATCTTCACCCAGAAAGGAAGCGAGGCCCACAAGGTGCAGATCAAGTGGCTGGGGTTGCAGAAGAGTTTGACGAGCATGTAGAAAAGGTGGACACTCAAGCAGTAAGGTTAACACGTTAAACAGTAAGATGAACAGTGCAAGGTACACACGCCAGCAGGGCTTTCCCCTTTCAGCAAGCGCTGGTGAGTATGGACCCTGTGACCAATCCCTAGCCAAGCCGACGTCCTGCCTGAGATTGCCACATTCAACCAGAAACAAAGCATTCGTTTGAGCTCAAGGGAATTATAGTTGTTCTGGACATTTCACAGCTCTTGATGACCCATCATCAATTTAGATTTGAAGACAAGGTAAAAATCACTAAATGGGATCCTTGCATGTCACATGGCACATTAGGTTACCATCCTGGCATCAGAAGATGCAACATCTTCCTTGTGAAGAAAAGCTAGAGAACCTTTTTGGCGTAGGGAGATGACAACAGAGGAGCAGCATGATTCAAGATGATAAAATTGCCAATAGCGTGAACTGAATGAGTGGAGAGAAGTTTCTCTCTCTCTCCTTCCCCCACCCTAGAGCGTGGGATCATCCAGCAAAACCATCAGGAGGTTCAGGACAAACAAAAAGGAAACACGTTTCTGTGAGCTGCATCTTTATGGAATTCCTGACCACAAAATGGGGTGACGGACAGTAGTGTAAATACACTAAAAAAAAAAGTTCTCTCTCTCTCTCTCTCTCCATATAGCATCTGGTTGATCATTCTGGACTGGGTGGTGTGATCCAGCAGGCCAAGTCTTAGATTTTACATCCTTAGAAGTGGAATGAGCTCACCTTGATTACATCGTCTTAAGCTAGCCATTTGCATCCACCCACCTCTTCATTTTTTGTTTTATCCATTGGAGATTTAGGTGCTTTGACTTTCTCCTCCGGATCGCCCGTGAAAGCGGCCTGAATGCCTGGCTCCGAAGCGGTGGCCAGATTGCCGGGCTCTGGAGTCAAGCCTTGCCCTGCCACACAACTGAGCAGAGGGAGACTCCCCTGCATGATGAACTGAACGGTGGGCTGACTAACAGGGGCGTAAGGTGGCAGACTCGAGGGCACTGGCACTGTCAGAGGCAGGTTTTGGTTGTAAACCTGAAGGGAAAAATTACAGAGTTAGAAGCCACTCCTTGTACCACAACACAGAGGAAGGGTGCCTCAGGGATTCCAAGGACAACTTCCATTCTCCAGAACTTTGCATGACTTTCTGCAAATTCAAAAGGACTAAGGCTACTATGCTCTCAGCAGCCTCACTCTCGTTACTGGTGAGCAGTGGAGGGGAGTTGATTACCAAAAACATGTTTTAATGCAGTCTAATTAATAATTGTTCGTAAAATGTCTCTCTCTTTTTTGGTGATAAAGCTACTGGAAATTAGAGGTCACAAGTAGCAGAAGATGGTTTCTATTTTAAAGTGGGAGGTGGGGAAATACCCAAGTCAGGAAGATGACTGAAGTGTATGGGCATTATGAAATGTACTGCCATGTGGGAGGAGGAAAAGCATTCCACAATGAAATCAGGTGGGGCACAAGATCACAGATGGGAGTGGAATGGTCTTCCATGATTTTGGAGGGGGAACCAACCTGAGAGGAATCTAGATCAGGAAACATGGGCTCAGGAATCATATAATTGGTTGGAGGAGGCTCAGTTAACTGCACCTGATTAATTGTTTGGGTCAAATCCTCCGCTTTCCAGACCCCTTCTTTCGTTCTCTGCTGCTTACAGAATGGCACCCCTAAAAATTCCCCAAGAGAAGAAAAGCATGTCACCATAGCAATAAATCCATATAATAACGGCAAATAAAAGCACCTTGCTCCACCTAACCTTATGACTGCTAAGAAAAGTTCTATATAGCTGGTAAACCACCTTATACAACTTCTTTTGTCTGCAAGCTTAAACACTAGTTGAAGAGCTTAGAAATACTGAGAGAACTCGAATTCTTAGCTTAAGGCTCCTTAAGATGGATCAGATGTTTAGTATATTCAGTGTAGTCTAGGATGAGGGTAGGAGGAATTGAATCTCAAAGAGTCATTCCCATATGAAAGACTCCTGTTTTGGGAAGTTTTGAAGAACACATTGAACAATGCTAAACATACATAATGTGCTACAGGGAACTCTATTGTTGTTAACAAGTAATGCATAGCCATGGCAAAACACTGTCTGCCATTTTATCTGAACCAACAAACAATAGTTTGCACATGCCCTCCAAACCAGAATGCCAAACCATGATCAAACCTTTGTTTGCAATTTTGGTGAGGAGGCCAAATACAAGTCATAGTTTGTCAGTTTAGATGCAATGGCAAACTATGGTTTGTTACACAAAAGGCAGTGCAAGAAGGCACGAAGCAAGGAGAGCACTCATGAGCCCAAGACTCACTCACACAATAACAAGCCATGGTTTGGCATTACACCAGAACCCAAAGGCTATCATCTAGTGGGACTAAACTCACCTTGCACGATGACAAGCAAAAATATTCCTTCACACTTTTATTGAGAAAGGGTGGCTTCTACCCCCAAGATATTGGATTGAATCCACACCTAGCCATGCTTGAAATTAATAGGACTTAAGCTAAGTCATGACTAACTTGATTTCAATGGGCTTGCTCTAAACCTGATTAAGTCTTGATCCAACCAGTTGCCTTTTGCCATTTTAAAGATTCTGCTTGCACTTACTTGGTATTTTGTCTGCAGTCAACGTATCACTTTCTTCCTCTTGAAGATTCCATGTGACCCTTTTCACGAGTGCTTTCGATTTCAACACAGGACCTTGAGCTACTGGCTCCAGGTCAGGTTTATTTACATCAGCTGCATTCTCATCTAACACAGGGTCCCTACCTTGAGCGTCTGTTGATATTTTGATTTCAGACAAAACTTGAGTATTTGTTGCCTCACCATGATTCTGTACAACTTCTTCCCTCTCTGGAAGAGAGTCTGTTAAAAATGGGCATACATCACTATCTTCTTCTTTAATTTCAATTTCCTCCAGTTTCACACTGCTTTGGCTAATTGATTCACCAACCTCTGGTGAATCATAGTCCACTGTCAATTCATTCCCAATGGAAGAATCTACATTGTCAGGTAGGACTCCAGAACTTGTGCACACTGGCTGGGAAGGAATTATTTCATTTACAAACTTCTCACAGACTTGTTCCTCTGCAATGGCCTCTTCTAACTCAACTTGCATTATGTTATTCTTTGAAGGAATCTCCTGTATGGGCATAAAGTCTAGATGAATGTTCAAAGCTTCTGGTGCTGTATCTTCCAGCTCTTGTGCCCAAGAGGGAGCATGTTCAAAAGAACTGTCTAGGTTGTCATCAGAAGATCTCTGGTCTTTCTCTTGAAGAGGTAGGGGCGACATCTCTTTTGGCTTATGTTTCCTTTCTTTCGAGTGTGATCTGGACTGTGGTAGTTTCTCCCTAGATTTAGTTCCTTTGAACTCCCGGGATCTTGATGCAGAGGGTGACCTTGATCTCCTTTTTCGCTTCTCCCGAGACATAGATCTTGATCTTTTCCTCTCTCGTGACCTTGAGGTCCTCTCCTTCTCATATCTGTCACAGCTTCTCTCTCTTCTGTGTTTCTTTTTTTTAGTTCTCTCAGCACTATTTGATCGGGAACATTCTCGTCCTTTTACTCTAGAGGCAGAGTGTTTTTTCTTTTTCCTGCTTTCATAAAACTCGAAAGAGTTGGCAGGACTACCAGATCGTGATCTAGTTCTTTTGTGTTCTTTTGGCCAAGAGCTTTTTGCTTTCTTGTCTTTAGTCTTATCCTTTGCTTTCTTTTTTTTCAATCGCTCATGACTACTGGAGCGGTCGCTTGATGACTGCCGAGACTTTGATTTAATCCTGTGGCTTTTACTACATTTTTCTTCAACTGAGTGAGATGTAGATCTGGAGCTTCTGTCCCTTGAAGATGTTCTTGATCTAGATCTTGATCGGATGCTTTTGTATTCTTTCATTGGTGCCTTTTTCCTTTTTCTTTTTTTCTGGCTCTGTGAACTGGAATTTGAAGGGGATCTTGAAAAAGATCGCTTTTCTGCTTGCTCATTTTTAAGTATGTTCTGCTGATCACTTTCTCTTATGGGACTTTCCAACTCCATTTCCACTCTAGGTAGGTCATCTTCTAGTACTATCCTAGGACTATCCTCATCTTCATTTAAGTGCTCGGCATCAATAACTTGCTTGATGACAGATGATGTACAGGGTGTACTTGACTCCTCATCAATGTTTTCTTGTTCTGTATCAGAGACCTGTTCCACAAGCCTCTCCTTTATCACCGCATCATCATGAGACTCTGTGTTACTTGATGGTACATCAGACAATTCGGCTCCAGATCCAAATATGTTTTCCAGTGTGTAAGGTGTAATGCGGCGCACTGTTTGGAACGTCTGAACTTTTGGACTTGCTATGGATATTGTTCTGGTGATATTAGTGAGGGGCAACCTTTCAGGACTGCTATTTGTTGAACTTGAATCAGAACCCGTCGGATCAAAAGGATCATAGATTTCACTTTTGATTGGTTTTGCTTTTTTCAATGAAAAGAGGGGCGAAGGATTCTCTTTCTGTTCCACTTTACTGTCAACAGGTCGGAAAGTATTGCAAAATCCAGGATTAGGCAGTCTGCTGGAATGCCCAACATTTCCTGGGATGTTGATTTTAAAGCTCTCGAAGGAAGAGCTTCCAACTTTCCCCCTTGTTGGAGGAAGCATGGAACTGCCATGGGCAACAGCATTTGCAGAAGGAGAGCCTCCACTGGTATGTGCTTGCCGCTGAGTGGTATTTGGTTTGCTGCTTTCCATTTTACTACCTCTGACTGGCTGGCTTGTGTTTCCTTTGCCAGTCAACTGTGTAATACAGGAGCTGGGAATGTCACCACTTTGGTCACTGGCAGACTGAGATCCAAGATGTCCACTACTGGTTTCCTTCTTAATCTTTGGTATCCTGGGAAGTTCAGAGATATCAAGCCTTTTAGGAGAAGATTTTAGAGGCTGTCTAGCAGGTATCGGTTTTGAGACTGAACTGGAGTTGTTGTACAACAATTTAGAAGTTGCAGAAAGAGGGGCTACTGACAGCTTAAAACCTCCATTAAATCTGGACACTTCACCCAGTTTGGGGGCACATCTATTCATATTTGCTAAATTCTGAGTCTGAACAGACCTTGGAGTCATTGAGTATTCAAATCTAATAGGTGCCCTTCCAGATATAGCCTGTGATGAACTCACTGCCTTATTTGCTATGTTTAGCGATGATGGGGATGAGGAGCAAGTATTTGAGATGGTGGGTCTGGAATTTGAAGATTCAGCACCAGAGCTGCTAACTGGGGTTCCCAAATGTGATGACCCTGGCTGGGCACTGTCCTCCAAGCCTTCCTCTACTCTTGAATTGCCATGCAGCAATGGGACTGAAAGATACAGGAGAAAAGTAAAGTATTTCAATCACGGCTCATTTTAATCCAAACGGGAACAACATTCCATCACTTTAACATGAAGTTAACATGGGACAGAGACATTTTTGGCAATATCACTACACAAGTGAATGGCTGTTGGGACTGCATCCCCACAACCTTAATCAACATGGGTCACTAGCTAACAAGGTTTCTCATATAAGGAACTTATCTCCCCAGGCACATGAACATGAGGCACAAGATTCTTTTTTATTATTATTATTATTATTATTATTATGTTAATAAAAGTCTGTCAGCATCCTAAGCTGTTTCATACTTATTTGGATATGCCTTTGAACACCTTCATAGACTGCTTCCAGAATTAAATGAGGTCACTTGGTCTTATTTTATGAAATTCAGATTCATGAGGTACATTGTAGGAAGCCCACCAACAGTGCAATAGTCCTATACTGTATCCTTCTACAGAGGTTGTGCTCCAAAAACTGAATGAAAACAAGTACTGTAACTCTGAAACTGCTAACAAAGCAAGGCTTAAATATTACAGTAGGAATCCCCAATGTGGCACCTGCAGGGAACTCCAACAGTGCCCACGATGCTCTCCACTCCCTACCCACTTCAAAAATTTATTTTTAATAATAAACTTGAAAAACATTAGGACAGCAGGTTCTCCTTCCTGTTCCTGAACCTGCTGCTGATCAGCTGTTCAGCAGGAAGGAAGAGGAAAGAGCTGCTTCATGGCCCCGCTCAATCTTCTTCCATTCACAGAGACCTTTCCCCTTTGCTCTTTCTCTTTCCACTCCCAGCCTCGGGCCTTGTTATTTCTCTCCACCCAACCTCTTTCCTTGCTATTTCTCTCCCTTCCCCATCCCCAGCCTTCTTCTTTCTCTCCCTTCCTAGCCCCTAACCTTGTTTCCTCTTCCACTCACCCATTTATTTTGCTGTTTCTCTCCACTCCCAGCCTCTAGCCTCGCTATTTCTCTCCCCCACTTTTTAACCTCACTTTCTCCCCCATTCCTGGCCTCCAAGCCTTGCTCTTTCTCTTGCTTTCCCGCCCTCGCTCCCTGTCCCTAGCCTTGCTCTCTCTCTCTCTCTCCCCTTTATTTCACTATTTCTTCCTCCTCCCAGCCTTGCTCTTTTCCTCTCCTTACGTAGCCCTTTCTCTTCTTCTTCAGAAACACACACACACACACACACACACCACCTTCCCAGGTGGGGGATCTGATGGCAGGAGGTAGGAGTGCCAGGTGGGAATGGAGTAGCTAAGCCTGGGGTTGCGGTACAGAAAACCTTTTCTTTCCTTTTGGGACTGGGGAAAAGTGTGTGTGTGTGTGTAGGATGCGTAGAGCAATCCTATATAGGCCCATTCAAAAATAATTCCCATGGAGTTCCATGTAAGCATGCATAGGATTGCAACCTTATTTTCTTGTACTTCTGTGGGGTCAAATATGTGGATTGGCTTTAGAGTTCAGACCTTTCCTCTGCTTGTACTCAGTTTCTTGGGTGAATTACTTGTCTTTTGACTAACCAGGCCCCCACAGCAGCCATCAGGCGGGAGCCATTTTGTGGTGGCGCCCACAGCAGTTTCTTAAATTCTCCCAAATGTGCCCACAGGTCCAAAAAGGTTGGGGACCCATGTATTACAGGATGCAGAAGGCTAAATCCAATGTTACACGAGTGGACTTCTGCTCACAGAACAGGAGCTTCCTTCTCCTCCTCCCTCTGCAGCCCCCCCCCCATCTGTTCCAGATGATCCACCAACCCTCTGGAACAAATTTGGAGGTGTATGGGGGCTGCAGAGGAGGAGGGAGGGGAAATTTGGTCCACCAACAGTGTTCGTTCCACTGGTGGAAGGACACCACTGGATACAACCCTGAGGATACAACCGAATTACTTCATATTCATTTGCCCAGATCTTGCAAGAATCCAGAGAATGTACTCAAGGGCATAACGCACAAACACATCCGCAGAATTAAGATCAGCCTGACCAAGCATCACACTGACAATTAAGGGTTAGAGAAACTAAAATCCTTACCTGTTTTCTTTGCTGTTAATGATCCATCTCTATTAATGACGACATCAGAACCACTCATCATAAGAAGGCTCTGTCCAGTCAAGATGCTTCCCAACAGGTCAGGCACAGGTGCCGGCTCAGCTTCTGGCTCAGGTATCAAGGCAGGCACACTCCGCCTACAAATTACACAAGGTATGCCTTCTTTATCTATATACTGTACAGAACTATGCTGCTTACACCAGAATTAACAAGGGACCTAGTACATCTGTTTAATATGTGAGCTCTCTGTATAGGCTCAAGACTGCAGTCACATCTCTATAAACAAGGGCAGCTGTGTGGTTGAAGGCAGGGCATCAGGAGTGACTGAACGAACACTCAGGGCTACTACTGCCATTGCTTTCGAGGAAGTGGCCTATGTGTGCGCATGGCCCACAGACAAACTGCTGGGGTAGGAAAAGAAATAGTCAAGTATAACTCTCCCTATAGAAGGCTTTGAAAAGGCTGTGTGGAGGTTTCATTTGCTATCGGGGGGGGGGGGGGGATGGAGATATCCAGAGATGTCTGTATTGCACAATTCCATGCAAGCGCAGAATCTCATCTTCATTTGATTTAATGTTTGTACCTCATTTTTCCTTCCAAAAGGAAGTCCAAAGTAGCTGACATGACAAAACAGATGCAATAATAATATCAAAAAGAAATCAAATCTAAAAAATAAAACTACAAAAATCAGTAAAATTTCAATTTAAAACTTAATTTCCCCTGCATTTAAATACACAATTCATAAACATCAACAAATTCCTACAATACAACCATTTCAATAAATAAAGACACCATCTAAGCAGGCATATGATATGCCCACTTATAAGGTAATCGTGCAGAATACTGAAAGCCTCCATATTTCTGGTAACAGGAACAGAGTTCGCCTTCCTGAGATCTCAGCTCTTATAATGAAAAGATACAGTTGAAATAGTGTGAGAACTGCTTTGTGAAGTCTCAGAAGCCAAAGTGGTGGATCCATAATATTTCTGGCGGAGTTGGACTTCAGTGTGCTGGTGCGTGTGATTTGCAGAATTTAAACACTTTGAGTAGATATCCACAAATGTTCAGATAAACTATGTGAATAGTACTCCTATTTATTGTGACCAGGAGATTCTGGGGGTTCCAACAAGGTATTTTTGAAACCCAGAAGTTTCTTATAACAAGACTCCTAGTCTATGCACCATTTGTAGTAACATCTGGGCTTTCTGCCTACTACACTTGTCTATACCACTCCTATGTTTGAGGGAGCAAGAAAGAACATGGAGCACAATCCAGTCTCTTTTAAGTAATGCTGATTTCAACAGGAAAATCAAGGTTAAATCTCTTCCACTGCATCTAAAAGGGCTTAAAATGTTTGTTATGGCTGGCTCCTGAAAATGGATAGTTGCAGTAAGAATCCCCCCACCCCCGTGAATTCTGGCCTTGTGTTAACCTGCTTTCTGTGATCTGGAAACACTCATCCCATCTTTTGCATCTGGCCCTTTCAATAAGCAGCCTGCTCGGCCCACAGAAAGAACATAACTCTTTATAGCATCTAGGCTTCCTTCCCTTTCATTCTTCTGCTGTTCCTAACATATTCCTCCAGTTCCTCCCACTGCTCTGAAATAGCGGCCTTTTAAAAACATTTGTGAATTGTTACTGCTTTTAATTTATACAAATATAAAGAACACCACAACTCCCCCCACCCAAGAGATAAAGAGAAATTAATAGCAAAGAAATAAAGGAAGAGTAACTCAATGACAGGGTTCGCACGATCGGGGAAGGAAAATAAGCCACTGCAGCTTATTTACCCATCTCGCATGTGCCAGCTGCGTGCCAAATTACTGTAATTACCCTCGCCGGGCATGGTTTGTCATGTTGCCCGAACCTGGAGAGGATGGGTTTACAGACCACTCCAGAACCCATGAGTTGGTCTAGGGTTACAGGTTCAGATGGCATGACAAACAGTGCCCACGAGGGTAATTATGGTAATTCAGCAGTGCAGGGTGGCAAAATAAGCTATGGTGGCTTATTTTCCCTCCCCAATCGGGTGAACTTGTCCACTATGTGGGGAAAAGTTAGAAAGAACAAAAAGGGTTGAGGGGTAGGTCAATCCAGAGCTAATGCTGCAAGTCTTTATTTCTCTCTCCCCACCTTTTTAAACAAGCGTTTGAGTCTGTTGTTGCCTAACTGAATTTGATTGTTAGTTTTGTCTTCATGGTTTTGTCTTGATGCTGCTTTTAGTTTGGTAATTGTGTTTTGATGATGAATTGTTTTTATTTTTATGTCTTGTTCTTGTACCTTGTAAGTTACTTTTAGCAGCTCCTTTTTGGAGGAGAAAAGCAGGGTATAAATTTTTGTATAAGTAAAATATGCCCACTAAACCAGGAGTTGACTAAGTGGGGCTTACTCTCGAGTAGACATGCATAGGATTGCACTGAAAGGTCAGTGCACAAATGTCAATACTGTAACAAATCAGCAAATAAAAATGCGTATTTCAGTTACATCTCTCCTAATATTAAACACTTTTTTCTCGCATACCAATCCCAAGCATTCCCTCTACTCTACTCACAAAAGAGTTCCAAGTGTTGCAGTTATCAACCACTTTGCACCCAAGCAGCTCACTGAACTTCAAAGTATATTTAGAAAGCAGCCATAGAGACAGAAGAGAAATCAGAACTAAACACTTGGAGGAAAGCGTTAGTGATGCGGGGCTTCACAGATGACCTGCCCTATGATTACTGATTTGGGGCACACGGTGGTGAACCTTAATTATCTTCCTTTGTCCGCATCTACATAATTTTCAATTATAAATGCAAACTAATCAATGAGTTGCTTCACCATGTACCCAAAATCAATAGCCATAGCTCAGCTCCAACACATCTGCCACATACAGAGCCACACATCTCCAACACTTTCCTCCAAGTCAAGGACACATTTTGAGAGAGCCGGTAGAGAGAAAAAGCCTCGTCACCTTTCTGTGGCTCCTTTGCAGCTGAACAAATAGGCTTAATTTGTTGGAGAATAATTAGCTCTGCCTGCGACTCCAGACATGCTTACTGTACAAACACTCAAAGAACGATGGTGCAGCATAAACACAACAACCACCCTTATATTCACTCAAGCTTTTCTTGGTCAGTATTCTCCCTATCACACTTCCCTTCAATTATTTCTTTAAATCAAAGAAGGTAAGGCACTGGAAAGAAAGCTGTGAGCAGAAGGCCACTGCACATCTAAAATGGAGCAAAGCAATGCCACTATACCAAGTGGCGTCTGCATACCCTGGAGACACAGTATACTACCTACTATATGCCCAGTGGGTATACCCACTGCATACCCAGACCTGGTCAAAATCATTCATGCTTCAGTCACTTCCAGGATGGCTTACTGCAGGCTTCCCCAACCTGGTGCCCTCCTCCAGATGTTTTGGATGACAATTCCCAGAATTCCGGAACATTGGTGAAGCTGGCTGGGGCTCACAGAAGCTGAAATCCACAACAGGAGTTCAACCTGGAGGGTGCCAGGTTGGGGAAGGCTGACTTACTGTGACAGGTTTTTTTCAGAGGGCTGCTTTTGATGAGAGTTTGGGAACTTCAATTGAAAACCAGAATGCTGCAGCCAGGATGTTGTTTGGAGTGGGCAGATTGTTGGAGTGGGCCAATTAGAGCATATAACTCCTATCTTATACCATCTGTGCTAGTTCAAACTGCTGCAAACTTTTCAAACTGTTTCCCATTCTGGAGCTCCATTTTGGCATTCCATCCTGTCAGGTTTCATAGATTTCATAGATCATATAGTGTTGGAAGGAGCCTACAAGGCTATCGAGTCCAACCCCCTGCTCAATGCAGGAAACTAGAGGAGGGGTCTCCCATCCAAGTAATAGCCAGGCTTGACCCTGCTTAGCTTTCCACGCTCAGACAAGCTGAGCCAGCGTAAGCCACAGGCACTAGATGGTTTTGCCTTACCTGTAATAACTCACCTGCAACTTGCCTTCTTTGGAGGTTAGCATTTGGCTGCATTCCTGCTCTTTGGTAGATTCTCCCCTAATTCTCAAGGAGCTTTGGCCCTCTTTGGCTCTAGAGGGAACATCTCAGTGTACTCGGCTTACACTTTGGCTCCTAATAAAAAGGAAGCAGAAAGCTCCCTAAAACTTAAAGCATTTTTTTTTTATTTCACAGACATGACCCACATGAGAGGAGCTTTATTTTTGGTTATATCTTGGGGAGAGGAGCAGGAATCCAGCCAAATGACCCTGTTCAAATCCTAGGCAAGGGAAACTGTATTTGCTCCAAAGCAAACCTAGTATCCAGAGCCTTGGGCAATCACTATATCTCAGCTTAACCTATCTACCTCACAGGGTTGTTATAAGAATACAATGGGGGGGCTTGAGCTTCTTGAAGGAAACACAGGATATAAATATAACAAACAAACAAACAAACAAACAAACACACACACCCCAACCAAACAAGTGTAAACAAGACTGCTTAACAGAACACTCTCAGAGATCCCATATAATTTGTGAATCAGCTACCCTTACTCGAAAACTGAGGGGGAAAGAACCAAATGCATGACAGAGTTACTCCTGAAATAAGTCACCCAGGCACTCCTCTTGATGTGGGAAACAGACCTCCACCCCATTTTGTTTTTTGAACTGGACAGACACATGATGAACAAACATGGTTACTCCCCATTATGTCTAGTTTACCTCATGAGCTCCCATGAATAGCAGGGCTATCTAAGCCTTTGGCAAATTCTCCTTTGGTATGTATCTAAGCCTTCAGGTGAGAACTGGCAGGCACTGAAAGAGGGCAAAGGCACAGTTTGGAGCCAGGCATTTTGAAACTGCTGGGTGGCCTCTGAGCTTGCCCTCCGTCTTCTGAGCTAGAAGTGAAGGGCCTTGGGTGGGAGGGTGAAGGTTTAGATTTGATTTCTTCACTCAAGCAGTTTGAGCCTTTGTGCCTCAGGAACAGAACGAGGCATGACATCTATGTGATGACACATCTCTTACTTCTTCCCAATCCCGCCTCAAAACCCACCTTTTCTGCAACGCCTTTGGCACAACTACAGTCCCTACTGTAACTGAGCCTAAGCTACCTTGTCTTGAAAGTTGGGTTATTAATTTCAGTATCAACAAACCAAACAGCCACTGCAAACTCTTCCACTGTTTAGGCCTGCCTCCATCGTCTCCCTTGTGTCATTTACTAGCACATGGAATTGTAAGCCCTTTGGGGCAGGGACCTGCCTTTCCATTCTTTGTGAAGCACTAGGTACATGGATGGTGCTATATAAAATTCATTTTTTAAAAATAGGGGGGGAAACAGCTTTCTAGGTGATGAGATGGGGCTGTACAATCCCACCCACCACCCACGCCAAACTCGAGGGAACCCAAATGACAAACTGAAACTCCCTCAGGTTTCCATGTCTGCCTGTCTTGTTGCTTTGGTGTTCTCCCTCCTCTTCTCTTACCCACACAGGCCATCCTCCCTGCGCAGCACAGTCCGCCAGCCTGCTGAGGTCTCCCCACTCCCAACTGCAACAGAACACCCCAGCTCCAATGTTCCATCTCATGCCCGTTAAAGAGATACCGCATCAAAGCTTTCTACCCGCCTACTTCGAACCCAACACTAGAGTTGGTTTAAAAAAACAGAATAAAGCTTACCCAGACAGGGTTCCACACACTCAGTGCTGTAGACGGTTGCGAGATTAGCAAGCCACAGATCAGTACAACCCCAGTGTGCTAGGGTTCATATAAATGCACTGCTGAACGTGTGGAACTCTGATCAATTTTTATTTTTTTAATACTCAGCATCCTGTTTAAATCAGGCCTGAATAAACAAACAGAAAAACTGGGGGCTGGGAGTGGGAATACGCATGCAGCAAGCATCCTCCTCCTCCTCTCCACATTATCCTCACAACAACCCTGTGAGGTAGGTTAGGCTGAGAGTCAGTGACTGGCCCAAAGTCACCCAGTGAGTTTCATGGCCAAGCGGGGACTAGAACCCGGATCTCCCGAGTCCCAGTCCAACACTCTCACCACTACGCCACACTGGCTCGCCTCTCCCTGCTTGTCTCCTCTCCTTGCTCCAACTGCAACCCCTTTTGTGTTCACTGCAGCTTTTCCCTGCTTTTTTTTTTAAAGATTACTTTTTGTGATCTCTGAAGTGAAAACCAGTGACAGCCCTTCCAAAGTGCCCAAGTGGCACACTGGAGCACCATCACTGGCTCGCCACCTTTTTTTTTCCAGCGCAAGAAATGTGCACAAATATTTTCATTAATTTTTATATTGTAGGTAGTTTGGAGGTGCGCAGGTGCGCACCTCCAACTACCCTAAATGCAAAACATTGCCTGGTCAATGTCCTGGTAAGTGCCTGCTGTCAAAGCCAGGCTTCAGCTTTCACTTGACAGCTGTCAAACGGCGAGCTGTCAAGTGCAAAGCCAAGCCATGAGAAGTTCTCAGCTGTCAAAAGTAACTATCCTGTAAATGGGGTGGGCTGCACTTTTCCACTTTCCCAAGCATCTAAACTCTCAGGAAAGGGTGGGAAAGGTGGAGGACACTGAAAACTGTCAGGTCCAAACTTAAAGCCTAGAGTATCTCACTGCAAAGGGTGATGTATTCACCACCCTCTTTCGCAAGCGAGGATCTTCTCATCACTTTGCTTTGTGCTTAGACAGCTCTCCATTTGAGACTGTCAAGTGAAAGCAAAATAACGTATTTTAATCTCTCACCTATGCATTTTCCCTTCTACCGCCAGTGCAGTGCACCACTGCAGCTACGCAATCACATTGCTCTTTGCCTCTTAGGCTACTCCCCCCCACCCCAGTTAATTGGCTGATCGCTCCTGTGTTCTCCTCTTCCCCCACCCCACCTTACAGCTGATGAGTGGAAGGTCTCCTTACTCCCCACCACCAAAGCCTCCCCAGGTGGCCCAGATCACAGCAGCCTACCACTACAGCAAACAAGACAAAACTAGAGAGCCCCTGCCTAGAGTGAGCAGCTATTGGGGGGGGGGGGAGAGAGGGAGGGAGGGAGGGAGAGAAATGAGAGAGACAGAGAGCCGCACTTGAGGTGATTGGGAGCTGCCAGTGGCCCTCCGGCCTTGCATTGTGCTATGCAAAGAAACATCAGGAGAGACCACAAACTAGCGAAGAACTTTGCTAGAAAGTTTTTTACTTCTCTAGCTGTTGTTTTATACAGGAAAGGATCACCTGGTTGGCCTTACCCAGGAAGCCCCACAGCGACTGGCCTAGCGACAGGGCGATGTGATCTAAGTGCTGATTGAGAAAGACCTCTTCTTTTGGTGCTCACAGGCGAGGCTGAGTTTACAACAGGAAACTCTTCATTACTAAAGAGAGAAATTTGGAAGATCACTGAACTTCCATCTCATCTGAGCGTTATCTATTATTTTAAATGAAATATCTGAATGGAAAAGATTGAATCCAGTCTTTCAATTTACTGTACTTTGAAAAAGGAAAGCATGTACATAAGAAAGCATATGCAGCAGGTACACTGAAAGACTGACTTCAGTTTGAATACACATCACAAACTAGTTTGGTTTGAGCTCCATTATTCTTCTTTCTTGTTGTTCACAGCAGAAAAGAAAAGCAATTTAAGATATATGCAAAAATGTGACCAGTGCCGAATTAGCAAGGGGTACTCAAAAAGACAATCCAAGCAAACAATCTTTTAAAGACACATCAAAACTGCCACCTTAAATTTGAAGTGAGGTTTTTATAGTGCTGAGCAAAATCCAGAGAACTTATGCTGTTTGACTTGTTGATGTGAATACATCTTGAACAACAGCTGAGTAGAGTGGGATTACACCTCCACAAAAGCATCTGATGGGAAGCAAGCATCTGCATGGGGCTCTCAAGGAAGGAGCGGAAAAATCACAGCATCTTCAGGTTTAAGGGTAGCATCAAAAAACAAAGCACATCCGAAGAGAGCCACACTCAGATTTTAGTGCTAAGAGCTGGAAAACACCCCCTCTCTTTAAAGCACAATTCTGACATCTAAAATATTAGGGGGCCCAGGGTGGGTGGCTTAAAACTATGTAATCACAATACTAAGAGGATCTCTGGGCACTAGACAACTAGAACTGCTCATACAGTTCTAAATGCTACACGACTGACAGCTTCACCATATATTCGTGAAGTGTAGTTCCTTATTTTCTTCTGTCTGTCATATTCTTACCTGTTATATGGGTCTAGCTCAAAAGGATCTCCAAAGACAGAGAGGGAGGCTGCTCCAATATCTGCTCTCATAAGGCCAAGCGAGGGTTCGATTGGCTTGTACATGGAAGGGATTGAAGTGCTGTGTACTGGCTTGCCAAGACGAAGAGTTTTTGCAATTCGGGAACGAGCAGTCACCTCAAATTTCACCTGGGCAGAAGAGCAAGTTAACTACATGCAAGGAACAGGATTTCCACTGGCCCCTTTGCAGATAGAAAATGGGTTATTACACAGAAATGTGGGACTGTATTCTCCACCCCCCAATAAAGGTTATGACAGAAAGTACTGTATTACAAGCAAAGTATTAGCTATATAAATCTCTGCACTGGTGAAAGTAATCTGGGAGCGTACTTTTGTTTTTTTCCCCTTCCTCCGCTTTGCTCGACGCTTGCGTCTCTTTATCCAAGTTCCAATGCTCTTTTTTCCAGCAGATGATTTTGAATGAATTTTTTTACCTGCTCCTTTCTTTCTCCTCCCTGAATTAGGCAAAATACAAAAGGTGTTGGAATTTGGAGATCAACAAACATGAACTGTAATCTGTAGCACCACTGTAATCTGCATACTAAATACAAACCATTTATAAAAGGAAAACAAATGCCCCAGCCTAAATTTAAGAGACTTGCCCTTCAGAAAAGGATAAATGGGAATTATGCCAAAGGGGCTCTTCCTTTTTGATGGAACTCTTATTCCCTGTAGGTTCAACAGCTCTTCCAACAGTGTACGTCAGGGGTGGGAAACCTCTGACCCTCCAGATGTGTTGGCCTGCAACTCCCATCAACCTTAATCAAAAGGGCCAATGGTCAGGGATGATGCGAGTTGTAGTCCAGAAACACCTGGAGGGCCACAGTTTCCTCACTGCTGTTGTAAAGCCAGAACAGAGCAGTTTCTTTTTTGGGTAAGATACTGGTCACATAAATGCCCTGAACATGTCACTGACCCATGACGCAAGATCCTCAAACCCTAGCTCATCTCAAGAGTTCATACATGCTCCAGGGGTACAGGGACTCCCATTCTCATCATATATCTGTGACATGCCCCAGACGTTCAAAATGGCTGGTTACCTCACCAAAAGAAAATCCACAGAGACCACACACTTCAGTCTTCACAGAAGGCTCTGCTGGGTGTCCTGCCTTTCTTGGTTGCCCACTGTTTTAAACAACGTTTTATCAAAACGTTTTATCAATGTGTGTGTCTTTTGATAGTTTTAAGTTGGGTTTTTTTAACTGAAAGCTGTTTAACTGCCTTGGGGGATCCAGCGTGGAGCAAAATGGTGGGACAGAAAAGTTGTATAAATAAAATATAATGATTGCCAGCGTGGTGTTGTGGTTAGGTTCTCATATTAGGTGCGGGGAGACTCAGGTTCAAAATACCACTCAGCCATGAGACTTTTTGGGTGACCTTGGGCCAGTCACACACAGAGACCGATGGGTTGACATGCACGAGTGGGGATGAGTGTGCCCGCCGCTTCCGCTTTTACTGCACAACCCAAGATCGGCTCCTTTATAGGTTGTGGATCTTGACGTCTGAACCCAGACCAATGGGTTGTTTAGGGGCTAAACAATCCAGCAGTTAACCCGTGGTTTGCTGTTGGATTAACTACTGAGTTATTTAGCCCCTAAACAACCCATCAGTCTGGGTTCAAACATCACACTCAACAACCTATGAAGGAGTCAATCGTGGGTTGTGGGGTAAAAATGGAATAGGTGGCCGTGCGGACAACCCATCAATTTTTTAAACCACTGGGTTGTTGTGTGTGATGTTGTGCTCATACATTACCGTAATCCTAATCTACCTCAGAGTCATTGTAAGGATAAAAGTTGAGGAGAGAAGAACTGTGTAAGCCTCCCTAAAAGTGTAACTAACGATAACTGCCATAACCCTGAGCAATTACCTCCTCTTCGTTTCTTCTTGGTTGTGACCCGAGGTGTCAATGGTCTCTGGTATACTGCTGTGCTCAGCCCTGCTGCAACTGCCTCAATCGTTTCATCAAGAAGGGAAGACATAAGGTACCTTGGTACATGCTAAAATTAAGACCAACATTCACAATGTTTGGTTTAGGCTTCCAACTACAAAATTAGTGACATAAATTGCATTAAACCCAGAGGTAGAGAAGCACCCCACCATCTTTCCTCCCAGATCGGGCCACCTCCATTTTTCCTCTTCACTATGACAAGCTTCTCAGTCACTCAAAATCCTTCCATCCACCACACAGGAAGCCACCTCCACTTCCCAAAGTATCAAGTTTAGGAGCGAACAAATAACGGGTGAACCAGATCAGTGTTGCCATCATCCCATCGGGAAACACAAGTGAATAGAAGTTCCTGTCTACGCAGCTTGTTTATGTACTATGACTCTGTGAATAAACTACATCAGGTACATCTGCCCCTTAAACTCCTGCATTTATTCATGGTAACAGGATGCACATTAAACAGCAGGCAACCTTTCCCATCTATAGAGTTTAGTAAGAACATTACCTGGTACCACTAAACCAAAGTTACACAGAAAGAAATCAAGGCTGTCTTTGACCAACAAGGCTTTCATTTTGCCAATCTCAACACTTAATATGGTGAACTGGAGTATATAATGAATTTGGAGGACTGCAAACACTTTACATAACGCTGCAGGTATATCGCGGTTTGCAGCGGTAAGCACAAAAATTGCAAAGGGGAGATGCATGCCCCCAAACACACAGTGGCTGTGGTTCCCTAGCAAAAGTCCAACCACCACTCCCCAGAACACATCCACTGCATGCCCTGGGAGTTTGGGGACGTACAGCTGATCACAGCAAAACGGTTGCATGTCTGTAGTGCCATGAACTGTGATGCAGCTGTTCTGCATACTCATGATAAGTTTTTTATAATTTTTATTTCACTCCACAGAAATGTATTAAGTAATTCCCCAAAGATTCTCATGAAATCCATCCCTTGCTAAAATAATGTGTGTGTATATATTAAAATACAGCAGGGGTAGGCAACGTGGTGTCAGTGGGTACCAATGTGCCCAAGGACACCTTTCTTGGCATCCGCCAAGGTGCCCTACCCTTCCAACTTCTTAAAAAAGATTAACATGTTTACTTACCAGCAGCTGGAATTGCTGTGAAAGAGGCTTCTGCTGCTGCTGAAAACTCTGTGTTCAGAGTTGTTGTTTAGCCTGTTAGGGCTCAGACCCCACCTCTGCCTTGTACTCAGGCTTTTGGGCAGCATACTTGTCCTTTGCCATGGCTCCCATGGCAGCCATTTTGTTGTGGTGCCCAGGACAGTTTCTCAAATTGCCAAATGTGCCCACAGACCAAAAAGGTTGCCTGCCTCTGAACAACAGAGACCTCCATGAGAGATCCCCACAGAAATGAATGAGAGCTGAGCAACACTACAGCAGTGCTCTTGTACAGCTCCCACTCATTTCATCGGACATGCAAATAACTCCTTCCCAATGGATTAGGCCCAAAATCTTTAGGTGTTGTTTTGTTTGTTTGTTTGTTTTGGCTATGTGCCACAATGTTTGCAGTTATAGAACTTATTCTTTTTATGTGGGAAAACGGTTACAGTCTACATACATACACACAGGGTCTGACTACTCACTGGACAACTGCTTGACACTTGTTTCATCCCCTCCAAATTTATATGCTACCTGAATTCGCTGTGCAGTTGTTATCCGATTTCTGTTCACTGTTGCACGCACACGCTCACTCTGACGTGTTCGGGCTATAGCTCGCGTTCGGACACTGGGACGCAGCCGACTGGTGGTAGGGATGACATCCGCTATGAGGGAAGCAACCTCCTCTTCGCTCACATGATCTGTTTCTTAAAACAATCTGTGTGTCAGTTGTCAGCTGTGTTTCAGACAGCACCTGAACACTTCTCTAGCAACCTAAATCCAGGTATTCTGCTAAGCCTCCAGAATAACACTTGCAAGTGTTCTGAAAAAAAGAAAGATCCTTAAATCCTTTTGGTTTATGGTTTCCCGAGGAAAGCTCAACATTTCCCCTTCCATGGCAACAGCCTGATTCAAAAACCAGCTTAGAAAAAGAATGTGAAATGAAGCTATTGACTTGCCACATGTGGTCAACACAGCTTCCTCTAGTTTTAACTGGCTTGTGTAACGAGCAGCAGTGCACATACATTATCTGAAGTAGTAACATGAACAAAAATGTTTTGTTACTCAGTTATCGTTGTAGCAATGTTATTTTACTCATATGGGAGGGGGGAACCTTGCCTCAATTAAAATAACATTTTTTTAAAAACCCACAAAATGTTGTGTACACTGTGGGAAAGTCCTGTTCTTTGAAGAAGAGTTTTCTGCAATTTAAAATTAAACTACACAATGTGTTCTCAAGAAAATACTTGCCAGCATCAACAGGCACAACATTTGCTGGGGTGCATGGTGGACAGAACCATTCGTCAACAGGTACCTCACTCAGCGGTGGATTAAGGCATTCCATGTGGTACCTTAAAAAAAGAACATACAATGTATTCTTACAAAGAATGAAGGTGGACAAAAAGGCCAGCCCCCTCGCTTAATATGCAAAGCCATACTTCAATGTGGAGGCAGGCAGGCTTGAACAATGAGTGCCATAACTGCCAAAAGGGAGTTCTATCAATTCCATCGTTTATTGAAAGAATTAGCAGATATTCCAACAGCTCTGGCACAAATCCCAATTATTAATTTCAGTACCAAGAAAGGCAGGATTTTAAAAAATGCAAATAGATTTATAAGGGGGGGAAAATCCAATAAGAATGATTAACTAGCACTTGCTAAAACTGCAGCATAGCCATCAGACATGTCAACGGGGGGGCTAATATTAGAAGCAAAGGTAGCCAGCCATGTTGTTAGCCAAAATAAAAATTCCAAAATTCATTATCACTGTAATACCTTCATTAGGCCAACTCAAAGGTCACAAAATATTCTGCAAGCATTCGAGCTCTCCAGAACTCTTCATCAGGCAAGATGGCAAATTAGACTCTACCAGGTATAGAAACAGTTTCAGGTTGCACCAAGGGAGCCCCCATGGGTGGCTTGAACATCTTTTTCCTCCCCCACACCCTGCTTTCCCCCAGCAGCCTCTCCCCACTCTGATGTTTTACTTGTATGGAGTGCTTGGGCACAAATGTATAATTTTTTGGAGAAACACTATCTCCAAATTGCTAACAATGCTTTGGGAGGGTTCTGCTTCAGATCCAGTCTGCCCTGGTCCGCTTCAGAAGGGTCTGCTTCAGGCTCAGACTCGGTCTGCACTTCGATTCAGACATTTCCTGAATCAACCTGACTTGGTTTGGAATTCGGCCAAATCCAAAGCACACCCCTATTAATGCCATCAATAAAGTAGTACTTCCACATCAGAAGATAAAATCCCCAGGTAGGATCCTATTCTGTAGAGCAAGAAGCTGCTACCGATATTTCATAGATTTCATAGATCATAGAGTTGGAAGGAGCCTACAAGGCTATCGAGTCCAACCCCCTGCTCAATGCAGGAAACTATAGGAGGGGTCTCCCATCCAAGTAATAACCAGGCCTGACCCTGCTTAACTTTCCACACTCAGACAAGCTGAGCCAGCGTAAGCCACAGGCACATTTGCATCTGGCAAATGCAGCAACCATGGAGGATTGTTAAAGGTAAATGCCTCTTACCCTGCATCACAGCCATCACAAAGCAACAGGCGATCTTCTCTGTCACTTCGGCCACACACTTCACAAAAGGTTGGATCATCCTGCAGCTCATCATCCTGAGATTTTGTATTCTCAACTGGAATCTGAACAAAGTTGCAAATTTTAGGAAGTTTTGCAGACTCACATTAACAGCAACACAAGCATAGCCACTGTAGTAACCACCCAATTAGGCCGATTCTGGCCAAGCGTGAGCTTTATATTTATTTTGTATTCCTTCACTTGGGGACTTAAGGTTAAAGAGACGGATGTCATCATTCACAGAAGAGTTCCGATCCCATTCATCTGTGGCACCTTTCATTCAATAGCACCTCAGAGTCAGAACATAACATAGAGGAATACATTGTGTGCAATTAGAGAAACTTAAGCCAAGGCATTTTTAGCCTTGATAAAGCAGCATAGCAAACCTGCTTTGCACATTCTCTGTGACTGAACTCTTTCTACTTAATGGCACAGAAATGAAATAATAACGTGAACTGAAGGAGAAGTGATAAGATTGGAAATATATGAAACAATTAAAGAGAATTTAAGTTATGGGATCGTATTCTCTCTCTCCAACTTAGGACAGGTGCACCTAGACCCAATTAATATTTACTATGACACAAGTTCCATTGTTTTCAGTGGAAATTAATCCCAAGAATATATAGGACTGCTGTCTTAAGTGTTCAATATGGCAGCACTAGAACTGCCAGTCCACTGCAATTAACAGACATGTGTATAGCAATTAATTTGTTAAATCTTTAGAAATAGGCTTTGAATGCAAATCTGCTTCATTGTTGCCTTTTGTGCAACATGAGACAACACTCTCATCAGCTATGTACCCGACACTGGATTAAAAATGCTTTATTGGTATTTCTACTGCAAGACAAGCCACAATGTTCTTAGGCACTATACAGCCGGGACTAATAGACCAATTATCCCACAAAAAAGGCCACCATGAGGGAGGAGGACATGCAGTGTGCACATGTGCAATGTGCTTAGGTACACAAAATCCCCTGCATGCACACAAGCAGGCTCCCTAGATTACAGCCACAGCCTACCAAAAATAAAACTTTTTTTTTTATTTCTTACACTTCTATACCGTCCAATAGCCAAAGCATTCAGGGCAATTCGCAACTTTACATCACAAAACCAGAGAGCTAGAAAAATGATGCATTCCAGAAACTCATCCATTCATACATACACTCTTGCCTTGGATTGAGAGCATAATTCGTTCCGGAAATGTGCTTGTAATCCAAAACACTCTTATATCAAAACAAAATCCCCCCAAAAAAATTTGTACAGAGATTTTTAATTTAAGCCATACTACAGTACTTGTATTGCAAGACGTCGCTTGTATATCAAGTAAAAAATAAATAAATAAATATTTAAAAATTTGCTTGTCTTGCAAAATGCTCTCAAACCAAGTTACTTGCAATCCAAGGTATTACTGTATAGGCAATTCCTATCAACAGTGCTATTTACCAAGGTTTCAAAGCTATGCAACATGTAGATAAATCCACGGGAGGGGGGATGCTGTGAATTATAGGTTGAAGTTAGAAAGGAGAATTTCGCAGGTATAAAAGTTTATGCAAAAGTTTTGCATAAGCTGTATGAAACATGGATTCTGATATTTGCTATTCTTCGGTCAACAGTAAACCTACTTTCTTCAAGATCTCTCCACCGAAGCGAGCACGAACACAGATAGATTTAAAAATAATCCGATCCACTGGACAAGAGTTGGCATTCTGCAAAAAGGAAAGGGGGAAAGTAAGTATCTATCCTTTTAACAGTTCCAAATGATCTGTATTTATCAGGGAAATTAAAATGTTCCCAGGTTTGTTCCTTAGTTACTCCAGGCCAAGGCAAGTTAAAATTAAAACACAAATTACCAGAGTGCAGAGGTCCGCAAATGCACTCGCAAGCAGTGAACATAACTTTTAACCTGATGAGTATAGGCGCAGCAGGTGCAGAGCGAGAGATGACCCAAAGCTAGACAATAAAGGCCCATGTAAGCAACAGAGCTTCTTGCTGCTTTCCAGTGCCTCCAAAGCCCAGTGTGACTGCAGGGAATAGCACTCCCCCCACTACTCTCCAAGCCAGGGGAGGGGGGCAAGGACAGTGCCAACCACAAGTGTTGACTATTTAACCAAGGCAAGCCAAGATTTGTGGATCCTTGCCAGAGTGGCAAAATCAGTTTTTATGCCACCCAGATGGCATATGGAAATTGCAAAGACTATGACCTGGTTTGCACGATGAAACAACCCATCGTTTATTAATCGTCGGTTGTTCGGAAGTGAGCAGGAGTGAGTGAGTGAGTGAGTGTGCTGGCTGCCTTCTGCTCACCCACTTCTGGTGCTCTAAATAACCCAGGGGTGCGCCATCCCTGGGTTGTTCTCCATGATGTACAAACCCGGAATGCTGGATTGCTGAGGGAGAAACAGCCCACAGATATAACCCATGGTTTGGTTCTTGGGTTATAACTCTGATTATAACTCCCCCAACAACTCAGGGTTTTGGGCTTGGGCATCATGGAGAACAGCCCAGCAATACAGAGTCCCTGGGCTGTTTAGCACACTGGAAGTGGACAAGCAGTTGGGAGCCAGCATGCTCATTTGCTCCCAGAGAAACCATGGGTTGTTTCATCGTGCAAAACGAGACTGTATGCAGGAGGTAAGAGTTAAAGCAACTAATATACTAGTATTTTAGGGGGAGAGAGTTAAGCTCTATTGAGATAGCAGCCTGGACTATTACTGCCAACACATAATGTAGGTTTTGCAGCTGGCCTCAAATAGTTTAGGATACTAACTAAAATGTGTCACAGTACATTCTATTGGTCTAGTTCTTACTGGCTTTTGTGTACATGTACATTAAAAATTTGATCCTGTATATGAATTTCTACTAAAATCACTAAGGATTTTAGTGCGATCACATAGCTAAGCTGAACCTTCAAACTGGGACTGAAATAACTTTAGAAGCATCAGCTGTCAAAAATTGCTTCGTTGCTACAACACCTGGCTTCACGATTCTCAGCTGCAAATACAGGCTACAAAGCTACCATAACAGCAGCTTGAGGAAGAAGCAAGGACTTACCGTACAATAAGAACTGGGAAATAGTAAACTCTTGATCCCCCGCCCCCCGCCACAAGCCTTCCAGTGGAAGGCCTGGAGGATCTGAAATTACTCTCTTTACTCCTACCCAATGTCCACAAGGGAAACTAGCACAGAGACACATGTGCCGGGCAGCCAAGACAACCAGGCTACAAGACTGAACTAAGAGGATGCTCATAAAATAGCATCATATGGCATCATTTTATAAAAGAAAAGAGTTCTTACTTTAGACCACTCGACTATACAATCCAAGCAGAAATAATGGACACAGTTTTCAGGCGTTCCAACTGCCTGATCTCTGAATGTGTTGAGGCATATTGGGCAGTTTTCAGCATCTTCATCAGAAGAAGAATCAACTCCTCCATTAAATTGTTGCTGTGATTTAATCGAATATGTTGGTTGCTCAGCAGCCATTTCCATCTCATCCTCCTCCTCCTCCTCTTCGTCGTCCTCCTCAGAATCTTAAGGATCAATGAAAAACAGCCTAGTACTTCTTTCTACATAATGCATTTTGGATTGGAATGTTAAGAGTGCTGTACAATTCTGAAGAGAAGCAACAGTTGAATAGATTTCTGAAGCAGCAGCCACACCCACTTTCAATGCTACAGCCCCATATTCATGTTACATAATGCGACAATATTCACAGCAGACAATCTGAAGCAGTTCCATCTACTTCTATGGTTCTCTACTAGCATGTGGATTGTAGCTACGTTAAAATCTTTGTTAACTTACAGCCATCTGAAGGATATACGATTGTATACCTTGCTCGAGACAGGAGACTGCACAGATAAAGTCAGGGTATTATAAGGAATTACGCACTAAAGGCCAGTGTGATGTAGTGGTTAAGAGTGCTGAGACTTCAAGGCCAGCATTCAAGTCCCTGCTCAGCCACAGAGCTTACTGGATGATCTTGAGCCAATCATTTTCTCCCAGCCTAACCTACCTCACAGGGTTGTGTGTAATGAGAAGGACCACATATACTGGCTTGAGATCTTTGGAAGAACGGTGGGATAAAAATGTAGTAACAATACAACTGCAACATGCATCTCTCTCTACTGTTCTAGTAATATAAAAGTTTTATGCAGAGTATACAAGTTAGCAGCAGAACTTCTCCATCTTGCGTCTGCTCCACAGTTTAACAGGATGCTCACTCTTATTCACGAGCTGCTGAAGTCCAACCGTACTCCATTAGGTACTACTGAACAAGAGGCTCATTATAATCACCTTCTAGATCTTCATCTTCACCTTCTTCATCCTCCTCACCTCCATCTTCATCAGTATCACCTTCCTCCTCGCTGCCTGTGTCATCTGAGTCCCCACTATTTCCATCACTGCTTTCTTTTGAACAATAGGAGCAAAGAGGGACAGGGAAGGGGAGGACATGAGTGCACATCACCAACTAGTGTACGGGGCAAAGCAAAAGGGAGCCAAAGTTCTTACTAAAGGTCCAACTATGCATAAACATTTGGGCTTCGGTGAGATTCCCCTCCCATGGTAGTAGACACCACCATGGAGCAGATAATCATTCAGAGCTGATCTCCAGCCAAAATAAAACAACATCTCCATCAGTAGCTTATGAGGAAAATCACAGAGGGGAGTTGTGACTGCTTGCCCTTATAAGAGCTGATCTTAGAGGTGATCTAAGACCAATGGTATTTGGGTTTTATTTACATATATCACACACACACACACACACACACACACCTGTGTATAGTCCTGTGATCAGACTGCTCAAACACGGAACAGAACTTATTATCTTGGGAAACTGTCTTTATTCCCCCCTGCCCAAATAGAAAGTAGCAGGTTTCTAGTTCTTATGGCTGCAAAGATAATCATGTGTGAGCAGTGCCTAGCAAAATCTCAGAAGCCAAAATGAAGGGGCTGAGCAGGACTTCACATAAAGAGAGACTGAAATTTCACTACTATAAATTGCTTCTTGCCCCTCTTCCACGAAGAACAGAAACAAAAATAAAACTAGGTAAAACAAATAAAAGCTTGGGGCGTTGACGAATTTACACAGTTATTCCTATCACGGTAGTTTGCTTTCTATAGCATAGGAAGCAAGTATTACTCCCTTATTTCTTCTCTCAAAAAAAGAAGTTGTGAAATTAAGCATTATTCCCTTTCCAACCAGTAGCACAACACTCTCATGCACAATAGGAGTTTGAACAACTGCTAACGACTGCAATAGTATTTGCCTATGTATACACTCCAGATAGAATTATCCACTACCAGTGTTAGCTATTTAAAAAGTCACATATATGAAGCCTCAGATTGCGAAGTATAGAAAACATTGGTATTATTTAAAGTGAGGGTTGAGTAAGGGTTTTTTCTGTTGAGCACTAGATTCCCTTGGGGGTGCTGGGGCTGCTTGCCAGCAGTGGGCAAGGGCCACAGCCAAAGGTGAGCAGGGCCACCCCTTCTTTCTCTGTTTCTGACACTACCCCTCTCTCTCCCACCCTCATCCCCACACAGCAGGCTACAAGGGAAAGAACAGATTGCTCTTGCTAGAGATCTGGAGAGATCACTTGTAGAGCGCTTCTGAAATTAGACCAAGGCTGCAGATTGCCCACCCTTAATGTAAAGGAAGACCACTGAGGTTCTTTCTGTAGGAATTCTTAGGGTTGGATCCAATGCTGTTGTTCCGCTGATGGAAGCAGTTCCGTCAGCAGAAGTGGGAGATTCACTCTCCCCCACAGCCACCCCACATGCCCTCGAAATCTACTCTCTGAACCAATTTTTACGGTGGCGTGGAAAGCTGCAGCGGAGGGCGAGATTTTTACGGTGGCGGGGAGGAGAGAGGAAGAAGGTCCTGTCATGCTAATGGACATTGGATTTAACCCTTAGTTTTGTTTGATGCAAAACTGCCAACCTTGCACATCCAAGCACTAAATTAAGAATTTAAATTATGCCTACACCTGGAGGTGTACAGTTATGAAGCCACTGAGATATTTCCAGGCTCAAACCTCTAGGGAGATTTCTTGTTGTAAATACTTAGTTAAGGTTAGGGAGCATCGGCGGATTTTGGAATAGGCTCCAACTAGCTTCATTTACCTGCATCGCTGAAGAGCAGTGCATTTGTTCTTTTGACTTTGCCTACTGCAGCATTCTTGTTTATGAGTTCGTCCTGACTGTCATCATCCATTGCGGGGCATTTGGAATTGGCTCCCTGAAAGAAACAAGATTTAAGCTGAAGACAAACATTTGCAAAGAACTCAACGTCTCGATAAATTATTTTTTACCCTGTTGGGTAAATGGCCAGCTGCAACCATTTCTAGGGAGGGATCAGTATGGCCACAGTGATCCATGTTCTGGTAACAGGGGCCCACAAATTATGTCTGGGCTTTGTAGTCTTTGTTTCTGGTTTTGTTTGTTTGTTTTACTAGCCAGCAAGAATACAGTAAAAGTGAACAGGCACTTTCCCTTTGTATCCAGCAACTGGCAGCGTGCCCATCACAGAATTAAGGAGAAGGGCTAATAATGCAGATGACACTGTTCCTTATAAGCCTGAGTCCCCTGCAAGTTTCGTTCCAAAAATTAGATATTGCCCCCACTTTCCTGGTAGGCCCCAGCACACCAAGCACCTGTTTTCAAAACCAGAGTTAAAAAGGCTAGAAGACAGTTTTCCCCTCTCTCCTACAGAAATCCACTTCAGATTTTTCTTCCTTCTCTGCAGCAGCTCCTTCACAACCCCATGTTACGTTCTATTTCTTATATTCAGAACTAGAAAACAAGCTCCTTCCCAAAAATTTACTCCAGGTTTTTCTGGTAGCCTAATTTAGCTACTACAGTAATACCTTGGATTGCAAGTAACTTGGTCTGAGAGCGTTTTGCAAGACAAGCAAAATTTTTTAAATTTTTTTGACTTGATAAACAAGCAAGGTCTTGCAAGACAAGTAGTCGTAGGGATGTAACCGCTCGCCTCGAGCGGGCCAAAATTGGCCCCACTTACGCCCGCCAGAGACACGCTTTGATATAAGAGTGTTTTGGATTACAAGCACGTTTCCGGAACGCATTATGCTTGCAATCCAAGGTATTACTGTATAATGCAATTTCCCTGCTTGAGCATTCTTGCTCACCAAGATCCAAAACTTTCTTGACCCTGACCGGTTAGCAAGTGGATTTTGTTGAAGGCAAACTTGTAACCTCCCAGTTGGATTACTGCAATAATTATATGTCGGGTTGCCCTTAAAAACGATTTGAAGCTCTAATTAGTACAGAAATTGGTGGTCAGAATTTTAACTGATACTGTCACGTGTGGTCACATCACTCCAATCTTAAAAGAACTGCATTGGTGGCCTATTGGCTTCTGGTCCCAAGTCAAGATGCTGATTCTTACCTGTAAAGTGCTAAACAGCTTGGGACCCAAATACTTGAAAGAGTGCCTCTTCCCAAATCAGTCTACCTGTGTCTTAAAATCTTCATGTATGCCCTACTTCAAGTTCCTTCCTTATCAGAAGCTTGCTATGGAATTACAATGGAAAGGGATTTCTTTGTGGTGGCGGCCAAGCTCTGGAATGCCCTCCCTAAGGAGGTATACCTAATTTACCGTCTTTTGGTGCCAGGTTAAGACCTATCCAAATTAAAATGCCTGGGTAAATAGATAACTTCAGTCTGCCTCTGTAACTGACATGTTTATTTGCTGTTTTTTTATTATGGCTATTGGATATTATATTAAAAACCTGATACATTACAATAAAACTAATTATTTATTTTGTACACTGCCCTGGAATCTCATGTGATGAAGGGAGGTATAGAAATGTTTTATGTAAATAATTAAAATTATGGTGAGAAAAGCAATACGGTGAAAAGAAAATAGCTTCAACACACATTACACAATGGAAGTAAGAGACTAAAGGGATTCCTAAAGGCCATTCGCAAGTGCTAATTTACAAAGACCGGCATACAGTCAAATCTAATAGCATTTTTCTTTGTTGGTATACAAAATAATTGATATTTTAAGTTTTAGAATTTAGCATTAAAGTTCAAGGTATTACCATTACACCAAAACTCTTGGGACTAGAAAAACAAATATTGATGCCCATTTGATATTATTAAATACTTGGTACCTTCCCCAACCTGGTGCTCTTCGGATGTTTTGGACTTCAACTCCCATCAGCCCTGGCCAGCATGACCAATGGTCAAAAATTGTGCGCGTTGTAATCCAAAACATCTGGAGGGCACAAGGATGAGGAAAGCTGGATTAGTGCATGTATTACAGGAGCCGCCTTTAATTCAGTTGAGTTGCCAAAAAACATTCTGCCATTATAAGCCTCATCATTCTACTGCTTATAAAAATGACACCTGTTGAGCTAATAACTTGAAATTGGCTTACATGATCTACCTGATGAAGTCTACAATTGTGCAGATTTTCAAGCCATTCCAATAAAAATTGGCCAAGGTACAGCAAGTTAAAAAGTGTTGAAAACTAACATTTGTACCCTTTCCTCCAAGCTGCAAGAAAACAAGCATCAGCATATCATACATTTCTTTCACATTTTGGTGAAAACTACTGACGTACTTTATTCAGGCTTGTTGAGGAGATGTGCCTTTCATCGGCTTGAAGATCTGAGCAGTGGTTCAGAGGTTATTCTGTCCCATGAAAGCCTAAGGCAGCAACCGCTGGAAACGTATGTCATGCATGCTCAATTTCACTCTGAAGCTAGAATGCTGCCAGTAGAATTCCTCTGGAGTACTATGTTCCGTAGGCAAGGCCTATTCCTTTAGTTATGGAACATGACCTTACAAGGTGAGAGTACACTTTACAACACAGATTGGGACCCTAGCACTGGGGACGGGGGAGATAGGGACACTTAGGGCCTTTCCCCCCACCGCAGCCCACTGTGGTTCCAGTCTGGATGAGGCCCCCATGTCTTCAATATACATTGCTAAAATGGCATCCAGTTGTAAGGTAAATTGCAGGCAAAGGGCAAAAGGTTAAAGCCCCCTACCCACCACTCAAGGGTCCTGATCCATGAGGTCCCATGAGCTTACTTTTGAGTAAAATAAAAAATCTAAGTACACCTTTAAAGTAACATGCAGTTTGACCCTCAGAGAATTTAGGAGGAATGCACAGGTGGGGGGGGGGGAGCAGAAGGATTCAGGGCCCTTTCTGAAAGCAGAAATGAAGCACAAGAGTCCCAGTCCTTGCTCTTGTTTTCTGTGTGGTGGGAAAAGAACATGCAAGGATAGTGTCTCACGCCAGGGGTATATTCACACGTTACACGGAACATCTTTCACTCTATGTACGCTCATTAAGCTGGTTGTGAGAATCTAGCCCTATTCAGTCATTCTCATCAGCGTGTAAGCTCTACACATGAGGAAGGGAAGCGGGGATGAGCTCACTTGCTCTACTCACTCTTCGTCGCTTTCTGCATGTGGAGGGCACTTTTTCTTGGTCAGGAAAGATGCCCCACTTGGCCTAGCCCTGCACTGCCTTATGAAGCATCTGCCCTTACCGCTAGAAGAGGGCTCCCTCTCACTATTCAACCCATCCTGCCAGCTACTGATGTAAGCAACAAACTGGCATGAGTCAACTCAAAGGAGGATTCCTCCAGCAAAAAAGTAAGGCTCAGATGCTTCATAAAGTAATACAAGACCAGGACACCAGCGGGCATCTTTGCTGGTCCCAGGCACTCCATGTTCCCCATCTGGATTTGGGCCTGAAAGACCAAGGAAAAGCATGGGTGCACAGAGGATAAGTCGTAGACATGCACAATTTGTGACATTGTACAACATCACTGATCATGGGGCACACCAGTTAAGGCATCAACAGTAGCTTCCAATTTCCTGGTTTTGTGGAGCGTAAGCCAACATTAGATAGCCTTAACTGTCTTAAACCAACAGGTTTTTTGATCATTGAATTAAACATTTTTAAACAATACTCCTAACCCATTTTTGTGCTTTGAATGTACAGTCTGTTGCAAGTTTGGTTACTTCCCTATTTCTTTGTTATTTTCTTTCAAACAGAAGCAAGTGGCAGTGAAGACAGTGAAGACCCTACGTAGGGATGTAACCGCTCGCCTCGAGCGGGCGGAGCAGGGCTGAAATCGGCCCTGCTCACACCCACCAGAGACTCGCTTTGATATAAGAGTGTTTTGGATTACAAGCACGGTTCCGGAACGAATTATGCTCTCAATCCAAGGTATTACTGTAGTCTTAAAGCGATTTAGGGTGCAACACTATCGTGGTGCCCATGAGCCCCCAAACTCAGAGGCTTAATGGCAACCTATGCAGAGTGGGAGGAGCGGCAGAGGCGATCTTCGCTCTCTGTCCTCCCGCCCTGTATTTTCCACTAGACAGGCTTTTTTGCCCATCTAGGTGGAGCATCTCAGAGGGGGAAGGAAGAAGTCTGGAGTGGCTTCAGGATAGCTTGCATCCTGGCCACTCCAGTCTCTTCTCCCCTCCCTGCCCCCTGAAATGCCTCCTTCCCAACCTCGGAGAGTAGCCAGCATGGTTCTTTCCATGCTAACTGCAAGGGGGTGGGGAAGCGGGGTTGGAACTCCTGATTCCCAGCTCTGAGGTCAGAGAGCTATCTCCAACCTCAGATCTGGGAATCCGAAATATCCAATGCCCCCTCAGACACTATCTAGGGGAAATAAGATTGCTCCCGTAGTGCTTTAAGATTGTGATTCCAATATCTTCAGATATGTTGTAGCAAGAAATTGTGTGTCTCACAAGCTGCTAAATTCAGAAAGTCAAGAATTTAAATGCCAAAATGCCATGAGAAAGCTGCTTAAGCAGATAAAGATTAGCAATCCTTTAAAAAAGGACCACCATATAAATTTGTTTAACATATCCATTTTAAAGCCAAATAGGATTACAGTGTGACACAATACATATAATGTAAAACAAAGTACTATCTATTTTAAAAAGTGGGAAAGAATGCTAACATCTGACAATGTGTATGTTGTTCCCTCCCCCCACTGGGGGGAGGGGAGAAGAGGTAGAAATGTTTGTGGGGGGGAAATGTCTGATTGCATTTAAGGGAAATACCTGAAGCAAACAGTATTTAATATTTTGGTTTGGTGTTGCAGCAAGTTTGCACTTTAGCTTTTTTGTTTGAACTTACAAGTCAGAACTGCACTATATTTGGGGAATTCTCTAGTCTGCATTCCAATATTTTGTTGTCATGTGAACTGTCTTTACATCACATGCTCAGTGGATGGTCTGGCTCGAAATAAGGCAGTTTTATATATTCTCTGGTTGCTGAAAAGGAATATTGCCCTCTGACCCCAAAACTGAAATTCATGATACCTTCTTATCTTTGTGGCATGGATCTTTAAGGCTTTATCTGGAAAATCACAATTTGGGAAGCGCAAGGTATTGGTTCTGGAGGTAAAACAAAACCTCTCTCATATAAGCCTTAGTGCCTTTATTGCTAAATATCCAACTGATAAAGCTATAACCAACATTAATGAGCTAGGAGAAAGATACACATTTTCTTAATTGCTGCAATTTATTCCCATACTATACTCTCATCTATATTATTCAGGTACCATTTTAATGAGCACAATAAACCACACTTAACAGAACTGAATGTTTTCTCCAGATAGGAATAAACACCAGGCAAACCATATTTCATACAGAGGTTTGGAAAACAAGTTGGGCAATACAACTATTTTCCAATTTAATGATCAATTGCTGAAGAAGGGATTTTCTTGGATTTCAAAACAAATGGATTTTGATCATGAGATTGAGCCTGAACCACTAAGGCATAGACACTTACCTGGGAGTAAGTCCCATTAGACTCCATGGGCTTACATCTAAAGAGACATTCATAAGATTGCAATGTTAGTCCAAGTGCAGGGTTGCCCAAGTACAGGGCTGCCCAAGTACACAGTAATGTTACGCTAACACTTAGAACAGTGTAGACAAGCCAGTGCCCTCCAGATGTTTTGGACTACAACTCCCATCAGCCCCAGCCAGCAAAACCAGTGGTCAATTATGGGAGTTGTAGGCCAACACGTCTGGAGCGAACTGGGTTCCTACCCTTGACATAGAAATATGGAATGTTTATTCTGCCCTGTGTAAGGCACTAATAAATTTAACATATTTTTCCTTTATCAGCCTGCAGCTACTGGACTAAACCAGCTTTTCAAGATGTGGGGAGTGTTGACAATGGTCACTTTCCCAATTTCTGGAAGAGCCTTACAGGAAAATTTCAGCTGAGCAACCTTTTTACATCTGTGGAGTATACGGTAGTTAATTGAAAATATTTGCCATTATGTACTACACTGTTCTATATATATATAATGCTTCCAGAAAGAGAATGTATTGAGAACTTTGTTAGGCTGATTTAGAAGATGCTGATATATTATTTAAAACTGTATGCTAATCAGGGATAGCTTGTTGTTATATAGACTTGCAAGCCTTGCTTTTCATGAAATTAGCTGAAGTTCACTTAGGATTGCGCCCTATGTCCCTCCGACCTTATCTGGGGGGACATAGGATTGGGGTTGGAAGCCCCTGCGACCTGGAAATCTTTTCCCAAGTGGCAGCACAGCGGAGCACCAGCCCCCCCTGTAGCCGGCGCAGTTCTTTCCGCACTGGCAGGGAACTGAAGATGGTCTTCCATCTTCGCTTCCCCCATGTTGTTCTTGGGGGCAGGAAGGGGAGGAGTGAGGCTCCACCGGATTCCAAGGAATCCAGCCAGCGCCTTAGCCTCTCCTCCTTGCAAGGAGAGGAAAAACATCTAGGCAGCCGAAATCAGCTGTCCAGATGTTTCTGAGAGCAAGGGGAGTGCGGCAGATATCCTATCTGCTGTGCTCCTCCCGCCATGCATAGGATGCCTACAATCTTCCGGGTTCAGGGGGTTGCGGGCACCCTCATAGGATCGCACTGCCTGTGGACTGTCCAGATATCTATGAATATTAGGACTTTGCTTCTGTGTTTGGACTATGCAGAGGATCATTGTACTCTTGCATTTTATTTGAATGTCTGTAACATCCTTGTTGATTAAACAATAAGTTTAACATCCTTCTTTGTTATGATATGCCCTTCCTGCCCCATTGGAAGGTTCTGGGATTTCTTTTCTGCCCTGGAACAAAGAAACCACCATGCTGAGGTTGTTAAGGGCTTCAGACATCATAAACTAAGTTCAAGACAGCTACATGGAAATGCTTTGAGTCAGTTTGGTATAGTATGGAAACATTTTGTCCTGGATAAGACATTGTGCTGCAACTAAGTTGGCCCTCAGCACAAATAGATGCTCAGTACTTTAAAAAGAGCAAATGCTTTCTTTTAGGCAAGACAAGCTAATTTTAAATTGGTGTTAGTTTTAAGTATATGAAGTCTACACGACTGGTGAGCGATAAAGCATAGCTTCCTGTATTTGAATGCCACTCCCAGGTGGCCTCTCATTGATATGAAAGTAGATCTGCTAAGCGACTGGCTTGAGACTAACATTCCTACAGTAAGACAACAATAGTATGCAAGACTTCAAAAGTAATGCTACCTTGTTTGGACATGATGCTCAGTTCTGGGTACCACAGTTCAAGAAGGTGCCAAGCTGGAGTGTGTGTGGCAGGGGGGTGGGGTGCGGAGTTTTGAAAGTAAGTCACATGAATAAAGGGCAAAGGAACCAATTATGTTTGAAGTGGGGCAGGGGAGAGAAGATATTTATTTGAACTACATAACAATACTGAAAATATCAGAAAGAGGAGAATGAAGCAATACTGTATTAAAATAATGCCCCCGAGAAGGTTATATAAGTCTATCAGTAAGAGAATGGACTAAGCGGACTATAGATAACTCTATACTTCCTACAGCAAGGAATATTTACAGCTCAGTCCTATATGTCTACTCAGAAGTTAGTTCAATGGGGCTTACTTCCAGACATAGACATAGACATAGGATTGCAGCCTTAAGACATAGGATTGCAGCCTTAAGGCATAAGGGAATGATCTCTTGAATCTAATGAAGTGAATAATGTCCACAAAAGCTTATGCCAGAATACATTTGTTAGTGTTTAAGGTGCCACAAGCCTCTTTTTCCTTTTTCTTTTCTGCTGCAACAAACTAACAGGTACTGATCTCTTATACAGGCCTGCGGCTTACGCTGGCTCAGCTTGTCTGAGCGTGGAAAGCTAAGCAGGGTCAAGCCTAGTTATTACTTGGATGGGAGACCCCTCTAGTTTCCTGCACTGAGCAGGGGGTTGGACTCGATAGCCTTGTAGGCTCCTTCCAACTCTATGAAATATGAGGCACGCCTGTCAAGCAGACACTGGCAATTCCCAAAGAGAAAAGACAAGCTCCTCACAGAATCCACTGCTGAGCTTGTATGTGTTTGGATTAGGTTAAGGTACCAAATCTCTCTCCCAAACTGATCTTTTTGGTAAGGACTTGAAAGCCATGCTGAGAGAGTATCTACGCTGCATTAATTCCTGTTGCTGGTTCTGACCGCCCTACCCCAGGACAAGTATGTTTTGCTGTTAAACCAAGCCTTTTGACTGAAGTAGATGCAGTAACAAGAAATCTCCTAGTATAGGGCGCTTTACCTTAATCCAGGCCGAAGCTGACAGAGCTGGGACATGTTTGGAAATGTTTGGACAGCTCGACAAATTAGTTTGCTTCTTTTGCTATTGCCAGGAAACAGCAATCTGGTAATCATCTGGTAATTATAATCTGAGATGCAGATTTCTTTTTGTTAAAAACAAAGCACCAGCACATCACATGCTGGAGTCTACTTGTCAGTTAAGCACAGGTATATCCAACTCCAGGAGTAGTCTGACACACTTCTGGTAAACTTTGGTTACCTATACAGTCATGGGTATCTGACAGACCAACTACTCCCACATGAAACTGCCTGCTTGAAGTCATCTGCTAAGGCCCTTTTCCGAGTTGTGCCCATCTTCAGAGCCCTTTGCACTGTGGACCCCATTTATGGAATGCACTCCCTAAAAAGACTTGCCTCACTCTGGTGTCTTTTCAGTGTCAGGCAGAGATATTTTTACCTAGGTTTTTTTAAAAAAATGTGTACAAACTGGCTTTAGTTCTACTGTTGCTATATCTTCTTCTTCTTGGTCTTTTTTTTACTGCTCCACTGTTTTTGTTTTAATATCCCTGTAAGCAGCCCTGAGAGTGGTAGCACTGAAGAACAGAATGTAAACGTTTTCTGTATCAAAAACAACAACAAATACCGTATGCCTGACTAATGAGCAAGCAGTGGCATCAATCCTTCCCACGTTATAGTTTTCATCCCAGGAGTGGCATGCAAGTTCACACCGAAAAAGCAACATTCATGCAGAAAACAGCCCCTGGCCAGGACGTGCAACACGTGAATGCGCCCGAGGAGGAATCAAGTCAGAAATGGGCCGCTCGTTTTGATTTCTAGCACAGACACACACAGCCCGCAGGAACGGGAACCGGGCTTGCAAATCACACATTGTAGTAAGACAAGAGAAGATCTATGAATGTCACCGTCAAGTAATCAAGTGCAAAACCTCACACACACACACACACAGCAATAAGCGGCGCTTCATGTTTTGCTACGAGAAGCTCAGGTCAGAGCTGCAACCCGGAGCCTCGACGCCCATCACCGGGGCATCGGCTCGAGTCTAAAGGACCGTCTCAGAGACGTGCGCTATCGTCACCGCAGCCTCCTCGCAGTCCCCGTCGTCCCCTCTTCCCACCCCCACCCCGGTTTGCTGGTCGCATGGAGGGGCTCCCGCGCATCCCGTCCCGCGACCTCCACTCACCTGCCAGGAGGAGACCCCAAGAGACTACGCAGAAAAGCAGGCGAAGAATGCGCACGCGCGCCAGAAGCTGCTTTCTTGTACACCAGGCGCCCGCAAAGCACGAAGGAAAACCGGACACTGCCGCGTCGCCAAACCCGGGCCACTGAGAAGGCCAAGAACGCCTCCAGGGCCGCCCCGGAAGAGAACGGCCACCTCTTCCGGTGAACTTGCCGGGATGGGCGGGCGACAAGCGAAAAGACGTTGTTGGACTGTTCCATTTTTGTGTAAAGGGAGGGGGGAGGGAGACGTAGAGAATTCCAAATGAATCCCAGTGTGGGGCCTGAGGGAGTTGCTTGCGTGGGCTCGTGCTTCGGTCATACACGTTCCCAAGCAAAGGTTTGCATTAACATTGAATTGATTCGCCCGGGCCGAAACTCCCAGCCCAGCTGCTTCTAGAATGCATGCCTGGACTCCGATCCGAATCTGTACTCACTTTTTTCTGTCTAAACACGCTTAGGATTGCGCCCCAAGTAAGTGTGCATATAAGCTAGCGACTAGCGTATAGGATTGCTACCTATTACGAAGCTGCTTTAGACCTTGCCAGGCCATTGGTTTAACTAGCGCGCATCTGCCTGCTCTGACTGACAACAGCTCTCAAGGGAGATCTGCGATCCTTTTGACGCCAGAGGTGGGCCCTTGGGAACTTCTGCAAACAGAGTATTTGCTTTCCCACTGTGCTATGGGCCTTCTTCCACTAAATATTAAGCTATTGAATAGCTATGCTCAGTCTAAAAAGAGATATGTGGTTCCTTGCTAGTAAGAGGGAAAGGCACTTTGTACACGTTCAGTCAGGGGCACCTTTATTTATACATGCGTCTGGTGTGACCAGGTTCAAAGGCGAACAGAGCTCTTGTACCTTGGACAGCTTGATCCTGAGTGTGCTTATTCAATATCTGAGTTAAAATGGAACTTAGTGTGCTCAGGACTTCAGAGAAGGGATTTTGTTTTGGCAAGTGCAACTTGTCATGCAGGGATGAGAAAAGGTGCACCTGCTGAAATTAATTCCCTCTTAAAGCTACAGGAATCTAGCTGTCTTCCTTACATACATGGTCAATGTACCTACAAAGGAGAAACAGACATGCAATTCAGTTTTAAGCTAAAGGTTGTAATTGTAGATGGAGATCGGGCCGAATTTTCCACTCTATTTTATGACATCAGCAAATACAAATCCGAACTTTTTGTTTTCTTTTTTAAAATTCTCATCATTTTAAACCTGTGTCGAGATTTTAAACGTTACACCATTTTAATTGTGAACATAGACAGAACTAAGTCATGGGAGAAGGTCTAAGCCCCTACAAAACACACACACACACACACTCCCTCTCTCTCTCTCCCCCTCCTGCCCTACTGCAGGACACTGATGTGGAGACCCTTTGGAAGCACACCTAATTGGTTCCTTAGAGCAGAGTTTAGGCTTACTTCGTTGAAAGTGAAAGCAATATCCACAGCCGGCTTAATTAAGGCTACTCTCCGATACGCACTTACAAGGGAATACCCCTCGCCGGATCGTCACCTTGAAGTGGTGAGTGGGCTTGCGTGTTCCGATGAATCCTGTGAGCAATGCCGTCAGGAGCTATGTACTCCCAGTAGGGTCACCCATGGCGGTAAGGTCCGGGGAGAGGAACCAGACAAAGAACGATCCAAAACATAAAGTCCTCAACGGCAGAACAGGCGGAAGATAATTAAACCTAAATTACAACGGCTGTGAAGGTGGATGAAGGCTGCAGCAGAGAATGGTTTTCCAATCGTCAGGGTAACCGTGCCATTGGATCTCTGCCGTACTCTGTCAAGTTTGTGTGGTGATTCGTTGTGCACCGATCTCCCCACATAAAACAGTTTCACGCACAGGCGTCTTCCAACCCAACCCATCCAACCCAACCCAACCCAACCAAACAAACATAAAAAAAGTCCCATGGCGACTGGCGAACGGCGACAAATGATCCTTCAACGCCAACTTCAGTGGACCAGTCATGTTGTTCGAATGCCTGACTGCCGTCTCCCAAAGCAGTTACTTTACTCCCAACTCAAGGATGGAAAGCGGAATATCGGTGGTCAATATAAGAGGTTTAAAGATGTTCATAAGGCTAATCTAAAAAAATGCAATATGAACATCGAAAACTGGGAAGCTCTGGCCCATGAACGATCTAAATGGAGGTTGGCCTTTCACAAAGGTTCCATGGACTTTGAAGAAGCCCGAGTGCAAGGTGAAAGGGAGAAACGTGCTAAGCGAAAAGCACGTCAAATGAATCCTTTACAGGACCATCTTCTATCTGGTAACCTGTGTCCTCACTGTGGGAAGCTGTGTGGATCTAGAATTGGCCTCCACAGTCACTTACGGACCCATCGCTAGAGTCTACACAATCTTCTTTAGAATTTCCTCCTTTTATCCCGGAAGACAATCTTACTCGGTCACGAGTGATCGCCTGATGACAAGGGAATAAATCCTATGAACAAAGTGGAACATTTCTGAATAACCTTTACGTACAGGATTGTGCCGCCAATATAACGTCCTTTGAATAAAGCCAAATGGTGTTTGCAGAGCATCTAACTTGATCTTGCAGTTCCTTCGTATTGGACCAATTTCTGAACTTCTTCCTCAAGCGGCAATACACTCGTTCACCCACCAGAGGTCTCTGCGATACCCACCCACGATGCCACGCCCTGCAGTCTAATGAGAGCGAGCCGTGCGTGTTAAACCCCGCGGAACGGACGGACCGTACTGCACGCCAGCGTTATTCTCTTGCTAAAGAATTCGGGATTATAAGGATTATGCAGCTAGCGCAAGCGGGGAGCCTTGGGTTATTAAGGCCCCAAGTCACTCAATGAGCCAAAGCAAAATGCGTTTCTAGGAGCAAAGAGCAAGAACCAAACTGAGAAAGGTTAATCGCTTATTTTCACTGCATTGTGTTATTCTAACAAGGAATGTAAACGAACAAATCCGCTACTAGAGATGCAAGGAGTAAATGAATTTGTTTACGGTGCAATCCTACACATGTCTACTCAGAAGTAAGACCCATTGAATTCAATGGAATTTACTCCCTGGTAAGTGTGTATAGGATTGCAGTTTTAGGGCGCAATCCAGTGCATGTTTAGACAGGCGAAAGCCCTACAACTCCCAGTATTCCTGGGGGAATGCCGGGAGTTGTAGGACTTTCGTCTTTCTAAACATGCATAGGATTGAGCCCTTAATCTCTTTTTATGGCATAGCCATCTGATTTAGTGTGGCTATTGCCACATTTTGTGACAACTAATTCCATACATTGACTGTGTGTTGCATGAGGAAGTGCTTTCTTTTGTCAGACTGAATCTCCTGCCAATCGGTTTCATTGGGTAGTTCTGGTAGTATGAGGGGGGAAGTCTCGGCCTATCCACTTTATTATTTATTTAATTAATTAATTTATATCCTGCCTTTCCACCAAAAAAAGGGCGCTCGAGGCCATGCATAATTTTGCAGCCCTTTTAAATTGTTTTAATAGATGTTTTTCTGTTATATTTTAATTAAGATCTTGTTTTTAATCTGTATTTTATTATAGCTAGCAGCCTTGAGTGTGAATTTTGGTGGAAAGGCAGGATATTAATTAACTAATTAAATAAATACCCCCCCCCAATTACTTAGAAGTCCCATTGAATTCAATGGGAGGCTATTGAGTTGAGGCCAGGATCTCTTCTCCATCATCCCAGTTTGCAGGACACGGAATAATGGGCTCAAGTTACAGGAAGCCAGATGCCACCTAAACGTGACAGAGCAATAAGACAATGGAACCAACTACCTAGGGAGGTGGTGGGCTCTCCCACTCTGTAGGCATTCAAGGTGCAGCTGGACAGCCATCTGTCAGGGATGCTTTGACTTGGATTCCTGCATTGAGCAGGGGGTTGGACTCGATGGCCTTGTAGGCCCCTTCCAACTCTACTTTTCTATGATTCTGTGGCTTCCAGGTAAGTATATAGGATTGTTCCTTCCCTCCATTCTGGCTGTTTGTTTACTCTTACCTGTCTGTCTCTTGTTTTTTAAACACATTGACTCATAAGAGGTCAATGTGTTTAATCCATGGCTACCAAGTTTACTCAGGGCCCTTAGAGAGGGACATAGACGTTTTTTCAGAAGTTCAAATATACAGTGGGCCAGTTTGCACATTCAAAATAAGCCACTAGGCATGGGGCATTGTGAAGGATACAAAATGGCGGTCAGGTTGCCAACATAGTTGGTGCCGTTGCCTCTTGCAGGAGCAGCACAAAAACACACAACAAAACTCTTAGGAAAAGAGAAGCTGTGCTACAACCCCTGACAATGATGAGGCCAACCTGTGAGAAATTGTTGGAGAATTTCTCCTCCCCTGGAGAAGTTTGAGGAGATGGTCCGTGTCCCCCCCCCCCATTTCTTTGCCCACAAATAGGGTGAATTTTGAGAGGCCATTTATGTTCAGCCCTTGTTAGAATTAGGGGACAAGGCATCTCTGAACACATGCTCAGCCCAGGAATTAATTTTAGTACCAGAATCAAGCTTTCATGCGCAAATCCATTCCTGGCTTTCATTTCCTCTTAGCTTTCTCCACTTCAGCAGCCTGATAGAGCAATGCCTTTTTATTCCTGCTGTTGTTAGACGAATAGGGAGTCAGAACCCCTTGCGGACCTACCACCAGTCACCGGAGATCTAATGGTAGATCCTGATCTACCTTCTACCCACCCCTTGTATTGGGCAGGCTACAATTCTGACATACAATTAAAACTGCAGTCTTCAGACCACTTGTAGTGTGGTCCCTTGGAAGAATCGCATGTTCTCTGGTGTCCCATTGGTAATGTAGTCCTATACATCAGGGATGGGGGACTTGTTGGACTGCAACTCCCATCATACCTGTTAATGGACTATGCTAGCTAGGGCTGTTGGGAGCTGCAATCCATCTACAGCTGGAGAGCAACACATTCCCAATCCCTGCTATATACATGGCAGTACTCGCCATCGAATTCAGTGGGACTTCTGAGAAAACATGCATAGGATCAGACTTCACATCGATTATGTGAGTTGTGTTTCCTAGAATTATTTGTAAGAAAAGCTCATTTTTTAAAGCAAAGGGTAAAAACAGGCACACAAGAAATCTGGAACACATAGAGAGCAATCTCTTTCCCTTAGACATCCACGTATTCATAAATCATGCATGGTTCTCACCAGCCTCGCGATGGACGGTTCCTTGTCATAAAACGTAGGAAAAGGGAGTGTGTGTTTCCCTGATGATACCAAACACAGCTAGGCATGAACTACACCAGTGTCAGCTGCTCTCCCTTTCTGGCATCTCTGAGAATGAATCGAAGCAAAAGGAAAGAAAGAGGAAACTGCTTTTCTAACTATAATTGAGGTTGAATGTTTTAAGAGAAAAACAAGGCCCCCACTATGAATGAAGGCCTGCCCTGCCGAGATGCAATTTTAAGCACTCCCATTTTGAAACAAAGCAGGATTTGTTGCTCTTTGAGCTTGTTGTTCTTGGTAGAGAAGACAGTTCATTAGGGAATTGTAGGAAGAGGGGCCCCAGTGCTTAGAGACAGCAGCCTAAAGATCAAAAACCCTTAGTACCATTCCTTCATCTGCTACGGAATTCCTGTGTGATCATTCCAGGATCCTCACAGTTCTTCTTAAAACTGCGCCTATAATAGCACCTTGAAATGCAGAATTGTAGCATATGAAGCTTTTCCTGGCAGAGTGAAAAGAAAGCTCCACCTGTGAACTGTTAGACTGGTGTTAAAAACACAGGAGCAGGTCAGGAGAAAAAAGCTCTAAGTGATAACGGTGAAATTGGAACAGAAGGTTCTGTGAGTGAGAAAATTCAAAATTGGCTAGCAGAAGTAATATCAGAATCGAATATACATGTGCCAAATGAAAAGCATCACAAGATCTGGCACTCGAATCCTAAAAGCTGGGGTAGGCAACCTGATGCTCCCCCCTAGATGTTCTAGACTACAACTCCCATAATCCCTGACCATTGGCCATGCTGGCTGGGGATGGTGGGAGTTATAGTCCAAAACATCTGGAGGCGACAGGTTGCCTACCTCTGCAAAAAGGGTTGAACTGCCAAAGGACTCACCTTCTAAATAAAGTATTTTGGAAAGGAGTTGAAGTCACAGTTTGGACCAAATTAATTTATTACATTTCTATACCACCCAATAGCCAAAGCTTTCTGGACAGTTCACAACAATAGAGGTTAAAACCATAAAATATAAGAACATACTAAAACAACAAACATCTAAAAAAATAATAAAAATAAAACAGGTACAGAATAAGACCAAAGGAAAACCAACAGCAGAGGATAACAGCTGTGCAAAGAAATAAAAAGCAGTTTTTTCTTTAAACTGAAGGACTGAAAACCCTGGGAGGATAAAAAAGGTCTTCACTTGGCACTCAAAAGACCACAACCTAGGCACTAGGTGAGCTTCTCCAGAGAGGGTATTCCACAAGCGGGGCACCATTACTGAAAAGGCCCTGTCGGGGCATTCAGAGAAGGATTCCTGAAGATGACCTTAGGGCCCAGAAAGGAATATATGGGAGGAGGTGATACTTCAAGTAACCAAACATCAAGCCATTTAGGGCTTTAAATACCAGCACTTTGCACTGGGCCTGGAAACCAAGTGGAAGCCAGTGTAGCAGATCACAGAGCACCAGCGTAATATTATTATACTGGCCAGTCCCTGTTAACAATCTTGCTGCCCTATTTTGGACTAACTGAAGTTTCCAGACATTTTCAGAGGCAATTGCAATAATCCAAACAAGAGGTTACCAGAGCGTGGATAATTGCAGCTATGCTATCTCTGTCCAGATAGGCTCATAGTTGACATAACAACCTAAGCTGATAAAAGGTGCTCCATGCCACTGAGGCCACCTCTATCTCCAGTGACAATGCTGGATCCAAGAGCACCCCCCCCCCAAATTACGAACCTGGTCCTTTTGGGGGCGGGGGAGGTATACGGTACCCCAAACACTCAATTCAGATAGCCTATCTAGAAGGAAACTATGGTTGATCTTAGTGAAAGCCACAGAGAATCTTAGTGAAAGCCAAAAAGAATCATAGATTTCATATTTTATAGAGTTGGAAGGAGCCTACAAGGCTATCGAGTCCAATCCCCTGCTCAATGCAGGAAACTAGAGGAGGGGTCTCCCATCCAAGTAATAACCAGGCCTAACCCTGCTTAGCTTTCCACGCTCAGACAAGCTGAGCCAGCGTGAGCCACAGGCCTGTATATCAACAGGATGTAATCCCTAAGGTATGTCAACTATTCAGTTTCCATTCATTTCCATGGGACTTCTACACAGGCCATCACATGGAGGTTGTGAAGCATCGGTGCCTTTGAAGCATTGCTTATGCATAGCCCTTGTGCTAATATCTAATGCATTGCATTTAGACATCTGTCTAATGTATAGTTCACAGCTCCTCTCTTGAATTAGGAAAACAAATTGTTGAGAAGTTGATTGCTCTGTTTTACTTGGATTATTTTGATACTATGCTGTTTTTATAGACGTAACTGTTTTTAAGATATATTTTTTCTGTATTTGTTATTTTATCCCCACGGGGGGGTGGGGGGTGGCCTATGGGCTGACTTTGCTGAGTAGTGCCACCATGTACCTCAGCTACGTCGAGTATCGGGTGGCAGTAAATAACCTGACCCCAGGTTTATTATATTTATACCCCGCCTTTTTTCCTGCAAGGAACCCAAGGCGGCTTACATAATCCTCCTCCTCCATTTTATCCTCACAACAACCCTGTGAGGTAGGTTAGGCTGAGAGTCAGTGACTGGCCCAAAGTCACCCAGTGAGTTTCATGGCTGAGCGGGGACTAGAACCCGGATCTCCCGAGTCCCAGTCCAACACTCTCACCACTACGCCACACAGACAGGGATGCATCAAATTAATTTGGGCCTGGATGAGCATCCTAAGCTGGATACTCAGCAGCTGAGCACACAGAACTTTCTTTTGAACAATGGCAATATCCAGAATATAGCTGCAATCCTATAGCCACTTACATGGAAGCCCCATTGAACTCAATGGGGTTTACTTCTGAGTAGACACATATAGGATTGCACTGTACATGGACTAAATTCCACTAATAAGAGATATAGGAAGTTAGCGACTCTAAGAGCCACACATGGCTACAAAGCATATTGTTGTGAACTGGAAAAATAAGAATAGATTAATGGCATTGGTAGATCAGAGGTGATTGACTTAGCTATAAAATATATTACTAAATATATCTAGCAAGATGCCCATGTTCATTTCTGGTAGTCGCCCTCTAGACAGGAAAGTTTTCTGTTTTATGGCTAAAGGGCAATGATAAAAACATGACCAAACTTGGGAAACTGTTCATTAACATCTTGCTAAATAAATTTACTAACATACTGTTTTCTTAGCTAAGGCTACGATCCTATACCCAGTTACTGGGGAGTAAATCCTATTGAACTCAATGGGACTTACTTCTGAGTAGTCATGTATAGGACTGTACTGTAAAAATTAAATATTATAATCTATCAATGATTGTGTTTCCACCTTGTGCTGAGGATTGTGGAAATGTATTTACTGAACATTACAGCAATTGATGCCTTGTAATCCTGGACTGTAAAATATACTTTGGCTTTGCCTAAAAACCACCCCATTGTCTTCAGTCAGAGGATTTGAATCTACTCCAAACTCCGATGTGCTCCTCAGTGTATGTCACGCACAGCTAAACACTGGGATAATTAGAACTACAGACACATTTCCCACGTAAACTCAGTCATGGAGCTTTGGTTTTTATTGCTGGGCTATAACGTTTTTCTGTGAGTCACAAAAAGGCAAATAAAGGCTTCACCAGTTGAGATTGTAATAGTGATCTCAATATTATATCTATCTGAAATTCGAAGAGTGCAAAATTAGAAACCTATCATTGCTCCTTTAGACTTCCATCCTTCCAAGGTCCAATCCCTGCTCAGCCACAAAGCTCTTTGGGTGGTCTTGTGCAAATTGGTATCTTTCAGCCTTTAACCTGTGGTTCATTGTGTGGGTAAATGAAGAAAAAACGTCCCCACTGTAAACCATCTTGAAAATGAAAACCAGGAAGAGCTATAAACATGACAATGATTATGCCAGGTAGCTAGATAGGAAAGTTTTCCTTTTGAAGAAACTAAAATCTCTAAGTGGGATCTGGGGGCTTCTGAGATTTTTTTTACATACTATCCAGAGAGTCTGTGAAATATTGTGGTGAATGAAAAACTCTCATCATTTCTACTTTCCTAGTAGCTATTTGTTGACACACATCCCAGTTTTAGTCTTGGATTTCAACCTGTCCCACCTGTTGCCTTGCAATCTTGGAGAGTAGCTGCCAATCAAGATAGACCGTTTTAGGCTAGATGAACCAATTAACTGAATATAAGGCAGCTTTGTATGTTCAGTTTATTCTCATTGATTTCATCCTTACCAAGCTGTGGGTCAGGCTGAATGGGCAAACAGCTATGATTTTATTGAACAGCATTACCAGCACTGCATCTTTTATTAAAGCCATAATCTATGAATCTTCGAATCTTCAAGATTTTACTGCTCTTGGTTATTGTCTTTAAGGAGAAGTCAACATAAAATGTTTTTGTGAGCCTCTGATTTTAAGAGAACGTGTTTCTCCATTGTCCAGGATGAAAACAGTACTTTTTCTCTATGGAATGCAATGGGTGCTGTTCTCTCCCTCCCCATAATCAGGGTGCTTCTCATTCTTTTCCCCATAGGCAGCTGAATGCCCCATCAATTAAAACTAAAAATGCTGCAGTTCTAGATCTTCGTAATTGGGAGTAAGTCCTCAGTGATTTCTATGAGCTACATCCAGTATTATGTGACAAGACTTCCAGGTGCACAACAGGAGCTTCCCTTCCCATCCTGCCTCCTGTTGTGCACCCCAAACTCTGCTCTGGAGGGTCCCCTAACCCTCCAGAGCAGATTTGGGGGGCACCTGGAGGTCTCCAGGAGGAGAGGGGATTTGATCCACCACGGGTGTCTGTTCCGCTGCTAGGATAGTTTGATACAACAATATCAAGTTAACTCACTAGCGTGTACTGCCATATCCCTCTCTAGTTGTTGGTTCAGCACAGGACAGTAGTGCTCCCATATCGGCTAATAGTCATAGATAGGCCAGTGGGGGCAGGCACAGATAAGGTTGCCAGCTGTTCAGGAAAGAAATCGTGTGGCCTGCTTGTGTGCCTTCGACAGGAGCTTGATTTGCAAAAACCAGCAGATTCTTTTCACTGCATAAAAATGATCACTTGCTTGCTAATATCTGCACATTACATTGCCATTAAGCACAGCTACGGGTGGCCACCTGAAAAATGTTTACCCATTGCCCCTGGACAAAACCTATTCCTCTTCTTTATTGGTATGCAAGGGAGGACCTTGTATGCGTATTGTTAATGCATGCAAAGGTATCGGAAGTCTTTTGGCTTAGTTACTGCAAAATCCCTGCAAAGGACAATTAGCCTCAGTCTAATCTCATTTACAGTGGTTTTAAAACACTGTAATTCTATGACTTCAGTGGTATTACTCAGCATGTATGCCAGCAGCACTGGATTAACCAATAAGCTTACCACACTCCTGCAAAGGGAGTCCATGCTGTATTGTAGAAGTGCTGGCTGGCCTGAGTGTATTATTTTTTTTACTGGCCCCCTACAAATAAATGCTACCCCTGAGTAGAGTAGAGTAGAAATATTTTCTGCCTATTTCCTGTCAAGTTCCGAGACCCAGTGAAATTGCCGTATAGGGCAAGATTTACAAGTGAGCAAGATGCCATAAAAGAAAGGGAAAGCAGCAATTTGTTAGTGCTGTTATGGGGCAGGAAGAATAGTAGATTCAGTTTACAAAGCGAATTTAGATGGGCTATTACGGTAGGAAGCATGCCTTAATTGAGCATCTGGGGTTGCCAACTTTTTTTTTTTGTATGGATCTTATGACTAGTTTATTATTATTATTTATTCATTTATTTATTTAGGCTAAAACGTAAATAAATCCTAATTCTTTGAAACACTTTCTCTTGGAAGCAGGATAAATAAATGTGCATAATGTATCCTGATTGCAGAACGTCACTTTCTTTGGCAGCAAATCTAGATTTGTTTGGCATATGTATGACCATCACTCAAGCATATGGCAGCTAAAGGGGAAGCGTTAGTAAAGAGAGAAAAGGATATACAGTATTTTTCCATGTATAAGACTATACTTTTTCCTAAAATCGCTAGACTAAAAATTGAGGGTCATCTTATACACGGAAGTAAGCCGAGGAGAGAACCGCACGGTTGCAAAACTGCCCAGTGGGGGGCGTCTTATACATGGGGGCGTCTTATAGACGGAAAAATACGGTATGTTAAAAGCAGCTGATTAACTGGCTCAGGGGGCAAACATATGGCTTAAAAAAGCAGTGAACAAGTGAGGAATTAACTAAATAATCCAAAGAGAGAGAGAGAGCAGAGAATGCACAGCAGAATAGTTAGCACACCCTTCCTTTTGTGTACAGATGCTTGTCAGAGAGTAAAGAAGGAGTTGCCCAGTCCAGAATCTCCTATATGTGTCAGTTGCATAGAAGGTGTTTCCCACCACAGTCATACTATGACAGGAATAACTGCGCCTGGTGAAATTTTCCCTCCTATTCAGCTCTTAAAAGTCACAGCAGCCCCAACGTCTGGGCCTGGCAACCCCAATGGTCTGTATCAAATCCTTCCCAATGGCAGAGATGTGGAGAGAACTCAAAAATAAGCCTTACATACAGGAACTATGTCACAGACTTCTCTTGCCTCAGCGATCTCCCTTACCCCAGCTGAAGAGGCACAGCAGGGAAAGCAGCCCAAATGTACTGGGATGCAATTCTTCTATTTGTATGAAAGGCTTGGTCACCCTTGACCCCTGTTTTCCTGTTACCCCCTCTGTAAATCCATCAGCTGAGTGCCCATGGGGCTCTTTCTGCAATAGTGATGGCCGCTGTCTACCAATGATGGGGGGGGGGGGGACATGACTCAGCCTGGCAGGCTGTGTGACTGACAGACCATGTCCAGGATTTCATTTGGGTTACTTGTCAACAGGTACATCCCACTGTATCACCAATGCTGAGCTTTAGCAAGTAGGCCCACTTCTCTTGGGGGTGGGAGGAAAGGACGGAACGGATATGGCATGGCAAGATGAGGTGGCACTGGTGGCGGCAGAGACGGCATAGGGAGAATGTGGAGGAGGTGGAAAGGGGGGAAGAAGCAGCAGAGGAGCGAAATCAGGCAGAACAGAGGGTGGAAAATAAAAGGCCCAGTTGACTGGGGAATGGTGAAGGGAAGAGGGCAGGAGGGGAAGCGCCCACCCTTTTTAAACTGGCATGACCCCAATGGCCCTGTTCGAGTGTTGCCACCCCATTCCATTCCTATGAAGTGAGGTAAGGGCCAATAGTCTGTAGCCATCCCACGCCATGCTTGTATATGTCTTACACAAATCCCTTATACACGATTGGTCTTTTGGCCTGAATGCTTCCTGCCAGGCGTCCTGTCCTCTACCACGATGTGATGTGCCTCCTCTTATGTAACGCACTCGCCACCAGGGCCGGTGCTACCATTAGGCCAACTAGGCAGCTGCCTAGGGCGCAGGGCTAAAGGGGGCGCCAGAAACGCCTTGAAAAAAAAATACAACGCTCTCAAGTGGGAGGGGGGGCGCTAAATATCTGATCTTGCCTAGGGCACCAAACTGCCTTGCACCGGTCCTGCTCGCCACCCTGTTCATTTGAGGCTGAGCAAGGAGAAGAACGCAATAGATCTTAGTTGACCTCAATTCTGAAAGTCTCATCATAAAATGGGAGGGGAGAGATACAGGAGGGATTTCACAGATTGCTTGAAAGGATTGCTATAGTGTATTGACAACTGAGATTTCTGCACTTTATCCTCTGCCAATTCATCAATTCACCCATGTTTGATAGGGTAAGATAGGTGGTGTGTTCATTCAGTGCTATGAACCACGTGGGAGAAACACAGCTAATCTGCATAAAACGTCATGTAGTTTTCACATGAAAATATGTGTAACATAAACTGCACAAACGTGAACATCTTGTGCGCTTTCTGCCATGCCACCGGATATATGGAAGAATGGGGAGTGTAATGGGGGGGGGGGAGAATGATTATTCAAAATATCATTTACGGTAGATGTGATGATTAGCTGAAATCTCCATTATAACTGTTTGCACAAATGCACCAAGAGCTCAAATGCACCTTAATTGCATGTTAAACTAAAAGCCCATATATTTTTAGACCCTGAGAATTCCGGCCAAGTATCTCACTAAAGTTCCTGCAGTGAAATGCGATCACGAGACAGCAAAAATCATTAAATTTTTGTGCCTACTTCTCCTTGATGTTTCAAGTGCACCTCTCTCGCGATGGTTCCATACACTTATTATTGTTGTTATTTTAAAGAAAGCGAAGAATTTGTCTGGAAGGCCTCATGCAATCCATGGACTAGAAGGCGACCAGCACATGGGGTACGAGGCTCAGGTGCACAGGTGCCTCCGGTCTGCACTATCCCAGGCAGCATGCACGATTCGCAGGGTTTGCGGCACAGTCTTAAATGTACTGTTCCAATGCTAAAGATAACCAGATCCCCTGGGCTTTTTGCACGCACACACGCACGTGCATGCGCGCAGGCACAGATACGAACACAGAAGCAAATGAGGTAAAAGAGCAGGGCGGGATCCCTTGTGCTGCTGCTGCTACCTTGCCGGGACGGGGGAGCGTTGGGCAGGCCTCTGCCGCGCCGGGGCTCAAAGAGCCTTTGAGGACAGCCAGCGCGCGCCAGCTGCAAACAGCAGCTGCATCGGCGGCCGTGTGGGGAACATCCAGTGGCGCGCGCCCGCCCGCCCTGCCGGCCCTGCGCGCCGCTTGGGACCCGTCCTGCTGTTGCTTCTGCGCTTGCTACGTGCACATTGACACTGTCCTCATGGCAAAGCCCAAGCTGGGTTGTACCACTGAGCACCCCCGGGGAGGGGAGAGGAGGAGGCCACACAAATCAACGGCGACGAACACGACCCCGAGGCTCGCCCTGGCGTGAATTCTTTTCCCCAATAGCCGCGTCCCTGGAAAGGAGCCGGGCTGGCGGCAACCATTGCGGGAAAGGGAGAGGGAGAGCGGCGCTGACGCTTGGGCAAGTACAGTTGGTTCCTCCCTAAAGTAAGGACGTGCAGAACCGAACGCGCCGCACCCCGCGCTGTAACTCCCGGGGAAGGGAAAGGAGGGAGCTGCCTAGCCCTCCGCGAGGAGGGGATTCCCGTTGATTGGCGGGCGCAGCGCGGGGCGCGGCTCTCGGACAGCCGGGCGCGGCTCCCATTGGAGGATGTGTTGCGGCGCGTCACAAGCCTTGATTTGCATGGACAGGGCGGGGAGGGGGAATGCGAGAGAGAAGGCAGGTTGCACGGCGGCAGTGGCCGCGGGATGGGCTGGGCAGCGCAGCGCAGGCAGAACGCGAAGCGGCTGCGGCTGGAGGGGCCCTGCCTGTGGAAAGCGCTCCGTGCAGCCTGGAGCCCCGGAAGCTCGCCACGATATCCCGCGGGAGGAAGAGCGAGGAAAGTGCCAGAGCCGCCGGACACAGGAAGCGGTGCCTGCCAAGCGCCGCCAAAGTTCAGGTAAGTCTGGTCATCACTGGAGAGGGAGGGCGCGTCGAGACGTCGCCTGGGTCCCGCTTTGCCATTCAGGGAAAGTGCATCTTTTGAAAAAGGCAAGGGCGTGTGAGCGGCATTTCCAGCACGGCGTGTCCGTGTCCAGGAAAGAACTTCATTCGAAAGTCGCGTGCCCCCCCCCCCCCGCGCAAAAGAAAAGCAGAAGGCGCAAATGTTCGCCGAGGAGCAGGAGGAAGTTCGTGCAAGGTCAACGACATTCCTCAATTGACCCCCTCGGGGGAAAAAATCCCTGAACTTCCATTTAATTTTTTTAATTTTTTAAATCTGTGCGTTGCATAATGAAACCGCTTTCGATCCATGGAAGAGCAACGAATAGTTTCACTTTTGTTACTGGAAAAGTTATCCGGTTAACTTAGTCGTGTTGTGGATCAGGTTCGGACACTCTCAACCTGAAGGGAAGGAATGGAGCTCAGCTCTTTGCTCTTTTAATGGCTCTTGGCGGTGTGAAAAATCTGCCCATAAAAAGCTACGCGTTTGAAATGATAACGAGCGCTGGCTTAAACGTCCGGGGCAGGGAGAATACCTTGGAGTCAATACAGATATAGGAACTCTGTGGGTGGCCGAGGATGCAACTCATCTCGATTAAATGGGAATTTTGCTGTTAAAGTTAGTGGCTGGGTGGGTGATATAGATAGTACTCCAGGTGGCTACAGCGCTTCCTACAGCATTAGCTCTTGCCATCTTTCTGTGAAATGGCTGGTGGTCTCTGCATGCACCACTGAACTGATCTAGTGGAAATACTTCACCAGTACCCCTCCCAAATTAGCCTGCTGTTTTGTGCTGGTGAGGGGGAGGGTGTTGCTGTAGAACTTAGCGGTAAGCAGAAGGTGGCCTAGGAATCATTTCAGTATCACGGTAGAGAGAGGGAATACTTTGAATATTAAAAAAACAAAACAACTACCAGAGCTGATGCACTGTTCTGTGTCTATAGAAAGTCCCATTGAAAGCATTGGTCTGCCTCTGTGTTACACCAAGAGTGCTGAAAGTGAAGCATTCTGGGCTTATTCAGCTGTTGGTCTAAATGGGGGGGGGGAGATATGGGGAAACATGTATCGGGGGCTCCATGAATGGTAGTGGTGACTCTGCTGTTGATCTCTCTCTTATGTGTTTCAGGTCCTTGTTGGTGGGGTGGGGTGGGGTGTCTGTCGTTCGCATCTTAGAAGCGCAAGCCTGTCTATGCTGGGTTAACTCTCCAGAAGCAGGTGAGCCACTGACTAACGCACATTGTGCTGCTAGTGTCCCCACTGTGCGTGTGACAGCGGCTAACCTGCTTTTCGGACATCACTGTGTCTCCTCCTGTAACTCCCTCCCCTGCCACTGCCCCCCAAGAAGCAGCGACACAACAGACTGTTCTTCCAGCTTGAGTGCAGTAGGAGAAAGGACTCCCTTAAGACCGGAACATCAGCTACTAACAAGCATGCACGTCCGTGACTACTGCAGAAAAGCGGAGTTGACATCTCTGTATGCTCTTTCCCTCTGGGATGTATGAAAGACTTGAAACAAAACACATTGGCTTCAGTTTTAAGTAGGCTATGTTTTCACTGGGATCTCTAGGCTAGGGAAGGGGTGTAATTAGCACAGACGTGCTTGGGTCTCGAGTTCTTCTGCCAGAATAATCCAGTGACATGGGGAGATGACAAGACCAAGGTCTGTGTGGGAAGATCATAAATGTATGGCAGGAGATGTAAGGAACTGAAAATCCTTACCAAAAAAAAGAAAGAAAGAAGTATGTACTTCTAAAAACTTCCATAGTTGAGATTGTACTGAATGAAAGAATCTGTTTCCTCTCATGGTATACAGTGAGTGAGTGAGTGAGTGAGTAAAGTGGTCAAGACGTGGTCTGTGTTAACAGAAGAAACTACAAATAAGGGGAACTGTTTGAGTATCAATCACCACCATTCTTTTTTCTTTACCAAAGCTGTTTGCAGGGCCTCACTCCTTCCTCAGCAAATCTTCCCTGTAGGAGCAGGGCAGTGGTCTGCTCTCCTTAAGGGGGAAAGAAATGGCCTGTGATCTTGGACAGATTTCACACGTGCCACATAAAGCACTTCTGAGCCTCTCTCCTGCTGATGGTATACATGTCTGAAAGACAGAAATGCAGCTTTAAATGCATGATCAAGTTTCTAAACTGATAGTTGTCCAGGCAGGAAGGTAGCTTTACACCTGCATTTAATCTTCTTGTCACCTGTGAAGAGATGTGTTAGATCTGAAGTGCATTTTTAGTCCTTCATCAGCCATTTTTCCATAAAGGTTGTGCATAGCTTTTCTTCACACTTTAATTTTTCCTGTTCTGGGAGCGTTGGGAGAAAAAGCCTTGCCAGTTTCACCAATTCTGTGAAAACTTCATCCATCCTTTTCCCAATTGCTGCTGCTGCTTCAAGGAGGAATAGTCACCTTTTCCCTTCAAAAGGGCATGGATGTGCACACAGTAATACAGTAATACCTTGGATTGCAAGTAACTTGGTTTGAGAGCATTTTGCAAGACAAGCAAATTTTTAAATATTTATTTATTTTTTACTTGATATACAAGCGATGTCTTGCAATACAAGTACTGTAGTACAGCTTAAATTAAAAATCTCTGTACAATTTTTTTGGGGGGATTTCATTTTGATATAAGAGTGTTTTGGATTACAAGCACGTTTCCGGAACGAATTATGCTCTCAATCCAAGGCATGACTGTACTTTAAAGAATCTGACAAGGCTTTCCCCTGATCTTGTCAGTTTCACTGGAATGCAGAGAAGGGGACAGTGAAGGACATAGTGATGGGGCAAGTCAGAAGGATACCTATGAGATTGCATCCAAGTCCTAACACAAAGCAATGTGAGCCAACGTCTAGGGTAGGCAGGTGCAGGAGTGCTCTCTCCTACAGTAGCTGGAGCAGGTATGGTAATATTTAAATGGGGAAACCATAACTTGTGAATAGTGGTAATGTGCGTTAACTGAAGCAGGGGAAGATTCCTGAGTGATAATGTGTGTTTTAAAATGCATTTCTGATTTTGGCCTTAGAGACGTGTGAATGATTTCACTGTTGGTGTCCAATGAAAAGAAATATGGGATGATGAAATAATTGTTTTAAATAATGCCTTGTTGTTGACTTTTGTAAATTACTGTTTTTTCTGGCACTGAAAGAATTTTCTCTTGGGGTACAGGAAACCTTTCTTATAGTTCATTGTATATACATTAAGTAAAAAGCAAACAAACAGATTCCTATGGCTTTGTATCACTTTCATTTGTTCTGTTTAACACTTTTTAATGAGTAATATGCCATACAATCATTATACTATGCATCCTCTTGAAAGTCCTAGCAAGTAGGTCATTGTGTTTCTGCTTTACAGATGGGCAACTGAATCCGAGAGGGAGATACCCCAAGACACTTAATGAATCCATGGCTAAACTGGAATTTGACATTTCCCAAGGTAGTGGCTCCATCCAGTGGACTGCATTGGCTCATTGTTCAAATAGCTCTATTTCCACAGTGATGTTAGCAATTCAGGAACAATCGGGAAGATGCTGCTAAAAGTGTAGACATTGACAAAAGGAAGCAGTATGTAAACATTAAAGAAGATGTTACATATGCTTCCCCTAGCTCAGTGATGGCGAACCTTTTTGAGCCCGAGTGCCCAAACTGCAACACAAAACCAACTTATTTATTTCAAAGTGCCAACACTGCAATTAAACCTGAATACTGAGGTTTTAGTTTTAGAAAAACAACTCATACAGTTGTCCGAACTACGTAATTAACATCTTTTGTCTTTAAAGAAAAACACAATAACAGAGCTTTCAATGATACAAACAGTTTTTTGTTGAAAAAAAAATCAACTAAAAAATTATTATAGTACTACATTGTACACATAACCTGAAGGGAATTTATACAAACTTTTTAAATAATTAGGCACATGTATTTTTGGATAAGGAATTCTCAACTTGTAATATGATTATATGCCAGACTGAAATTGTATGGGGCAAGCTTTACCTCGGGTCCTTTCCCTGCTTCTACAGGTGTCGGATTAGTAAAAGTAAAAGTCAACCTGTACTAGGATGAGCAAGATAAACAAGAAAACTAAACGTGCTTAACACATTTTAAACACTTTATGTCTTGGACTGCAAACACTGCATTAGGTAAAAGTTTGCATTGGGCATGCTTTTGCACAATTAATGTGATTTTTGCTATTGCATGCATGCTGATAATTTGTCAAACCTTGGCTCATACTCCGTTAGTTTGAGAGCAACACATGCAGCAGTCAGGTCAACTGTTACGGCTTTACATCCAAGCCATGCTCTGTGCATCATTCTTCAAAATCTTTTAAATGTGATAACAATGTAGAAAAGAATTCTGTAACAGGAATTCTAGAATAAAATCATTCTGTTCCACACTGTGAGAAAGAACAAGATCATTAGTGTTTTGCAGAAGGGGACTGTCTTTTCGCGATCTGGTGACCAATGGCTTGAGTGCCCACAGAGAGGGCCCTGCGTGCCAGCTGTGGCACCCGTGCCATAGGTTCACCATCACTGCCCTAGCTATACACATGTGGAAACGCAAACTATTTTAAACAGAACAATAGAAATGTATCCTTGACCGAGCAGCTATGTAGCGCTAAACATCTAGAAGCATTGTTTGTAGGCTGCATGTTGCCTACGTTGAATTTTCTTACATGTGTCTTCCAGCTTCTGATCATAACACTGCTCTATCTGGCCTCAGTTGGTTAGGTCATAAGCACGGCTGTTTTAGTTTAAACCAGAAGCCTGCAGACAAAGGAAAGCAATGATGACAGCTGCTGGTAGACCAGTCATCTTGGGTTGTCTTCTGTGTGTGTGTGCTTCAGCCCTCCGGCAATGTTCCAGTGCACCTTAAAATATCTGCTGAACATCATTGCAGTCCATCTGGGTGGTTTTCTCATCAGAGCAGCTAAGAACTGAACAAGCAAAAGGGAACTTCCTAGAGAGTGGTATGTCTTGTGCTGTACCAACTATCTAGATGAAATCTCTCTTAAGGCTCATGTTCCCCAACTTGACTTATTTATTACCAATGGCTAGTTGCCTTGACAGCACACATGTTCCTGTATCAAGGGCTGGCTCATTCATGCAGGGCCATCACTTGATTACTGCAGGATCAAAGAGCTACATACATGTGTGAAGGAACAAATAGGACTTCTCATACCACCTCAGAAGCCATTTTCCCCAAAGGAGATGGTTCACATTCAGCAAGAAACCAAGTGATGCATGTGTGAATCAACTTAAAGTAGGATGGATAAGAAGCTGAGGTTTAATTCTGAAATAAGCCACCCTGTAAATTAAAGTGGATAACTTCTCTGAAGAAATGAGACACAGAAACTGAGTGTTGGTGGCCCAGCATAACACATCTGCAGTCTGTTATTCAGCTCAGTGTCATCTGTGTTCAAGCCAACTCTATGATGTTCAAAAGAAGAAAGCTTGTGTGCAGCATCACAATTACTATTAGTAAATCTCCATTTTTTGAGTATCTCTCATCAGTACATTTCCCATTCTGGTGATTCATGGACTTGCATGCAAAATGACCTAATAAGTATGACCTAATGCAGGATTGCTGCAAGGCTGAATGAAAGGGAGGGTGTAGATCATAGCACAGTGTTCTCCAACCTTGGGTCCCCAGATGTTTTTGGCCTACAACTCCCAGCATGCCCCAGCCAGCATAGCTGGCTGGGGCATGCTGGGAGTTGTAGGCCAAAAACATCTGGAGACCCAAGGTTGGAGAACACTGTCATAGCAGAACGTAAGGAATATGTCCTAAAAGCCAGTGGAAGGTGGTGTGGACTCGGTTCCAAAAAGAGTGTACAGCACTAACCAAAAAATACGACGACAGCCTAGGTCTAGGATGATGCATCTGGGAAGGTTTGCCAGAGAAGTTAAGAACAACAGTCTTATTTTTCCTATTGTTTTTTTTTAAGTACATATGTGAAAAGTGTGCGCGGAGCAGATAAATTTATCAACTTGTCACTTCAGCTTTTGTTACATTCTTAAATCAATAAATATTTTGCAACATAATTGTGTACATATTACTTCTGCAAAAGTATGATTGACAGATTGTAGTATGCTATATCTGTGAGCCAAATTTGATCATTCTCAGTGACTGAAAAGTGGGGCGGGGAGAGATATCTAATTTCACCTTCTTACATCTCAGTTGGATGTGCAAGTTTTGTGTCCTTCTTTACCACTTGGTAAATACACAGGAACATTAAGAAACATTTGCATTAATAGCTTCATCCAGACTGCAGTGTGGTGGACCTCTCAAGAGGGCCTTCTAATGCTAAGCGATGTTCATTGGTGCTCTAAATAGTATAAGTTTCTGCTGAGAAAAATAGCTTCATTATTCTCTGGATGTTAAAAAGGTTTTACAACATCAGGCTTGAATCTTAAGGGCACTGTTTAGGTATTTCCATATTTGGCAAGAATATCAAGGGCTAAAAGTCTAATAATCCTAGTACTTAATTCACTACCAGCATATAGAACTGAGATTATCAATAGCTGTGCCTTGTAGAATAGGATACCCCCAGCAACACGTGTAGCTATGAAAGCAGGCCATTCAGAATTGAAGCTGTTTAACCAAGTGCCAAAGACTCTTAATGGAGTTATGCAACCTGCAAAGCAGGCACAAGGATGCTTTAATATTGGAGGAATCTGCAATGAAGCTTATTAAATTTCTTATGAATGTTTCGAAGTAAGATACTCTGATTATATTCCTTTCATCCCTATGAGGAAGGCAGGTGGAGACCTGTCCAAAGACAAGTGAAATACCCTGCCTTGCTTCTCATGTACCCCAGAGTCTGAGTATGCCAGTGGGATCCTAGAAGAATGTACTGTAAATAGCATTTCGGGCTGAGAGCAGTATGTTTCTCCAGCACCAGAAGAGGACATGTTACTTTCACATAGATATAAGCAGAGGCTTATATAATCCCTCTTAAAATCAGTTGGCAGGAAATTCCACTGGGAGAGAGAACTCGCTCATCCAGAAACAGCTAGAATCTTCTGGTACAGAACAAGAGCCACTGAAAAAATAATAAGGCAAGTTTTACACTCGGTCTCCCTACTATTAAGTGGCTGTTGCATGGGGATGAGTGTCTTTTATCCTTACGGATCCATTAAGTTTTGTTTTTAAAATATTCTATTTAAACTCATTTACAGTACACCAAGCATGAAAATATTTAGAGAAGCTTCACTTACCTGGATGGTCTAGCAGGGTGTGTATGTGTAAAGAGTCTACTGACACAAGGTAGGGGCAGATATAAGTAAGGTCTGTATTACTGATTCTATTTGCCTGATCAAAATACTCCTGTTTAACTTCCTTGTAAGCCGGCTGCCCCAGGAATGAGTCCTCTTGTTGGCTAAAAGGCCCCTCTTGTTGCCCTCAAATGTATGAGAAATACCATTCAGACATCATCTGGAAAGGCATTTGAGTCAGCAGGACTCTTCCTGTGCTTGAGCACCTTGTGTTTATATAACGGGCAATTCCTAAAGGAAGTAGGCTTGGAAAAAAGTTCTTTCAAGAAACCACCATGCGGGAATTGACACAAGTTCTATAGCAACTGCTGTTACTGGATGGCAGAATATGCAAGGCATCTTTTGCCCAAGACAATGATTCTTGGCTTTCCTGTTTTGAGTGCCTTACTAGTTTCAGCTGAACATTTTTTGAGGTGTAAATAAAAAGTTTGGTGAAAAGGATATAATTCATCAAAGTTGTGAGGGGGAGTTGGAAAAGGAGCTCTGGTTTGTTTGTGACGTGTTTTAACTTTCATTTTCAAGTATTTCTAGCTGTTGCAATCTGACCACCATTAGGCTTGGCATAAAGAGCAGGCAAATAATATATTCTTGGTTTCTTCCCTCAACGGACCCTGCAGCATCTTTATCTTGTCAAGTTACTTCTCTCCCACTTGCTATACACGTATTTCCCTTTTAATTTTGTTTGGGTGGAGAGAGTTGCATTTTGTTCACTAATGCTGGCACAGTGGGCCACTTGCTGCGTCAGTGAAATCTGCAGCCTACTGCTTTACTTACTGGGGTGGAAGACACAGCAGAAGGTGACCCCAAACCTGATGATATCTGGAATAAGCTTACTGATATTGCTAGGGACTGAATTTTGCAGTCTTGTTAAAAAAAACAAACCCACACACACACACCCTGTGGTGTTGTTCCTTGTGGTATTACTTCCATTAACTAATGAAATACAACACATCCTTATCCGCGAAATGCTGCTGTTCAACCATTCTTCGTCTTGCTGGCTAAGGCTGGCAGAATGGTATTGCTTGAGACAGTGCCTGCCCAGGAGATTATTACAGATTGTAGCCTGTGGAGTGAACATTGTGTTCTACTTTAGTATGCCTGAGTAAGAAGAATAGACTTAAATTACACCTTAGAATTTTTCCTTGGCTTATTAAAGGATGGCTTTTGGGGAGAAGATGCTCCTGTCTCCCATGCGCAAAGAACATAAGAAAAGCCCTGCTGGATCAGATCAAAGGCCTAGCAAGTCCAGCATCCTGTTTGCACAGTGGCCATCGAGATGCCTGTGGGAAGTCCACAGCAGGACACGACCACAATAGCACCCTTCCACTCTGCTTCCCTAGCAACTGGTATTCAGAGGCATACCACTGGATGTAATATATATCCGTCATGACTAGTAGCCATTGATGCCTTATCTCTTCCCCACCCACCACCCTGCCCATCCACTCACATGCCTGCACATGCTCCTTCTGCATTCTACTCCCTGGTATCTTTGGGGCTGCATACAGGAGAAAGCCGTGTGCTGCTTCTCTCTCATTTTTAAACCTCACTTTCTTGGAGAAAGAAGCCTGATTCTTTTTCTTCCTTTTTTGAATTGGGCCAAAGCATCAGTCAGTTAGGGCAGTGAATTGCGAGACATTCGGGAAAATCTCATGCTAAACTTCTCCTGCTAATCATCCAATTCTGAGCTGTTTTACCATGGCATCACCTTCAAGGCCAACTGCATGATCCTCCTCTGGCAGGGTGATGCTATGGTCCCATTACACTGCCATAATGTAGTTGCAATTTTATGCATGCCCAGACACAGAATCAACAGCACAAGAACAGCTGTAGAAATCCAAACGTTAACACCGAGACACGCTCCCACAACATGCCTAGGAACTTTGCTGCCACTCATCAGTCAAGACCTTGTGTACTGATGACACCCACACACAATGTAGTACTGTGAATCAACCCCACAACAATCCATAATCAAATCAGTGAATTCTGCCTAAATGAGTTCCTTAATGTTTAAAAGCAGGTAAGGCTATTTTCAAAATGAGCAGATTATTAATTTTCTCCTAGTAAACTGTTCAGGTGGTACACAATTCAGTCATTACGTAACTCAGGATTAAGCTGTCAACAATGCCTTTCATACACTTGATATTCTGTGAAGTATTTAAGGACCAACCATTTATCAGTCTTACTATGAGTTGACTGCGGTCACCCAGTAGACCAAGTAGGGGTGCTTCCAGATGGAGGACTCCTAGTGCTACCAGTCAAAAGGCATTGTGCACTTACTCCATCTTTCCCTCCTTAATGGGGTTGTTGTTGTTTTTTGTGGCAAGAAAATAGACCGAAGAAGCCGTGGGAAAACACAGACGGGTTACAAATGGAAGACAACGTCATCTGGAACCCCTGAAAACTCTGTGAATTAGGGCAGGGTGATCGCACAATAAAAGCCTCATTTGGAAGCACCCAAAATCTCATGTAGACTAAGAACCAAGGATGGACAGTCTTCATGAATGCAAAACTCTTGTCTTGCCTAGCACAGCTGAAGGGACCATAGGATCATAAAGTTGGAGGGGGCTCTGTACGCAATCTATTCCAACCCCATATTTGATGAAAGAAATCCAAGTGAGAACATCAGCAGCGGATAGTGTTCAGCTTCTGCTTGAAGACCTCTGGTGAGGGAAAGTCCAACACCTCTCCAGGTAAGTGATTCCATTGTTGAACTGCTCTTATTATCGAGAGGTTCAACCCAAATCTACCTTCCTGTAACTAAAGCCCAGTCTTGGTCCATCCCCAAAAGGGTTTCAGATGGGAAAGAGAAAAACAAAGTGGGGGGAAAAGACAAAATGGCCTCCAACCACCACCGTATTGCTAGGGCGTGGGGACCAGCATTCACTGTGAGGATGGTTGAACAGATGGTAGGGTGGCCAAGTGTCCTGCTTTACAGAGGACAGTCTTCTATTTTGAAGGCGCCCTAGTTGAAGGGTTGTGTAGTCCAAGTCTGGTTTAAAGATAAAGAACCATTAGAAGGGAGAGCTGGAAGTTGAAGTTGCCCATCAACAGTCTGGGCAACAGATTGAGCAGGCACTACTGGTCACCTGGTCAGTCTTCCTCACTATAGTGAGATGTAATGCATTTATATTTAAATTATTGTTTCTAAATTTGCATCTATACATATAAAGTAGCATATACAAATGTTATGGAAATTGGTGTCCTTCCCCCCCACACACACACCTTTTTTGGAGATGCATAAATGGCCACCCTAGCAAAGGGACCAATGGTAACTGGTCGTCCTGTACCACTTGCTGTTGCCAGTCATGACTCCTTTATAAAACTCTACCATTTTGCTTAGCACTGGTTTCACAAAGTGGTGCTCACTATAATGGCAGCGACTAACCATGGAGGTGCTTGGGCCATCTTAATATCCAAAGGTCCTGGAGAAGTTGTGTTGCCTTTGTGCTGAATTCCAAAGAAGAGGTGGTCTGGTGCTTTGCCAGAAAATTCCTGTCTAAGAGACAAGTCCAATACATCTTAGGAATGGTTGTGAAGGAAGCAGTAAACTCAAACCATAACCACTCTAGGACTCTGATAATTAATTGATAATTAATTAGTACATCACTTGCTGCAAGGAAAGTATTTCTGGAATGAGCAAATTACCGTACACTGGAGCATCTCATTGTGGCTGCAGCTGCAGGAGTTCCCCAGTTCTATCCCCACATGGAGAAACCGGGACACAGAGCAACTGGGCTTGCTGCCACCGCTGGGCTTGCAAAGGGAGCCCATTGAGGCACTTCAAAGTACGGGATCTTTCTCTAAACCTGCCTTCTCATGACCACCTCTTCATTTTCCACAGTATGCTTAAGTAATAGTTTGTTGTACAGTGGCCAGAAATGCCTCCCTGCTGCTCTGTAGTGGTCTAGAAAAGGATAGCAGCAGCAGCATCTCCCCAGTAGCGAGGCGGCTTCTCCCAGGACATAAAACATTAATTAGAAACAATCAGGCAGCCTCAAAATGGGAATGGCAAGCAGCAGAAGTCAAATCATCAATAAAATATTCAATGGTGGGAATGCATTATTGACGCAGCCTCTGTGCATAGCTTTAAAAACTGCCCAAACACACAGGGCTCTGATTCTGGAGACACATTCCCTCTGTTTGGTCATACATCCACAGAGGCTGTTAAATGAGAGCATATGCCCCAGCACTCATTGGCATTCAGCAGGTATGATGACTATCTTCCCTCTGGCCCAGCTGGTACTGGTAGTGATGATGGAAAGGGCTAGAGATCGGTGAGGCCTTCCAGCCAAGAATAGCACTTTGAACGAACTATTGGAATGTAGGAAGCAGCACAAGTCTGAAGAAACATGGAGGTTGCTCACCTCTACATAAATAGCTGTCTTCAGTGGCTTCAAGTTGCTTGGGCTAAAGTGATTTCTCTCTGCTAGGTGAAAACATCATGTTTATAAGCGAGCACGGAAGCAAGATGATATTCTCAATTCTGTAGAGAACTTTTGGAATTGGTTACTTGTCCAGGTCTGTTTCTCACACTTTTGTTTTCTTCAGGGAAAGGGGTGGAGTATCATTAACATTCACAAGGGAAGACGGCAGCAGCCACACGCTGTCAGTCTTGTCTTCCCCCCTTCGCTGTGTGTGTGTGTGTGTGTGTGTGCATGTGCACAAGAGAGAGGGGGAATGAGAATATATTTTCTCATTATTCCTGGTATTCTTAGGCCGGCCCTACCATTAGGTGGAGAGAGGCAGCCAGCTCAGGCAACAGAATTTGGGTGTCATGAAAGGACAACAAATAGGGGTGTGATTTTTTTGATTTATTGTGATTGTATTTTTATTGCCAGGAAGTGGGAGAGGTGCTTGTGAGATTTCCTGCTTCAAGTGCCACAATAATTTGACCAGCCTAGGTTACTATGCACCTTGAGTTTTGGGGCTGGGTGGTGGGTGGGAGGGGCATTTGCTGCTCCACCTCAAGCAGCAACGTGCCTTAGGTACTTCTGCGAGCCTTCTTTTAGCAAGCTAAATTCCACATTTGCAGAGCAACTTACAATGGTCTATTCTGCATACTGGATGAAATCCAGCATTGCACAAATGGAAAGCTTGTGCAGCCAATCTTTCCCTCCCACTCCTCTCCCCATGTAGTCCCATGTAGTACACCCTCCAAAAAAGCCTCCCCAAGGGGCTGGGGGGAGCTACAGACCATTGTGAACAGTCTGCAGTGGGAAGGGAGGGCCCCCTGGAATTGGTGCAGGATTCTTGCACTGCTTCCACAAGGTTCATGCTTTTGGCGATTTCTCTCTCTTGCTGCAGCACAGTAATAAACAGCTCACAATGTTCCCTTGGTTCCCTGGCCCCCTGGATAGGTTTTTCAGGGGTGCAGGGAGCGGGGGGGGGGGGAGAAGAAGGGGAAAATCCATTGCACAAGCTTGCCTTTCGCTGGCATGATGTTGGATTTCACCCAATACATTGTAGTTAAAATGAACCAGATTTAAATCTGGTATTTTCTCCTAACCAATCTATCTCCTTTATCTAGCCTACATGGATGTGTCTTTTCTTAATCTAATGTGGTTGGTAATTATTAGGTGGGTTAAGGGCAGGAGATACAATTCTCTCTTTATTATGTACTTTTTGTGAGTAATGTGTTTGTCTTGCTTTTGTACACCTGCATGAATATCCTGCATTAAGAAATGATTTGCATTACAAAGCTTTCCCTGTGCTTGGTTGCTACAGCAGGGAAGAGGGTGGATTCTGCAAAGGATAAGGGGAAAAAAAGGTAGGATTACCAAATGGGATAGATATTTGTGCATCGTTCTCTGTCCTTAGTGATTGCATGGACTCTAACCTATAGGTGCCTGTGAGGATTGATAATTGAGGATTGATTGAAAATTTGTGTTTTTTCTTTTGTTAGTTACAAAATATTGTGATTTGAGTGCTGGGAAAATATGATTTCTCCCCATCCCCAAGTGCAACACTGAGGTAAGCAGGATCCAGGCATCTTAACAACTAACAGCATATAAGGTGGGAAACCTTTGGTCTGGAAGTTGTTACCTGGGAGATGTGATTATTCCAAAGCCATCCAGAGAACAAAATTTTAATCTTCTATACTCAGATCCAACCCTTCTGTCCTGCCCTCATTTTAAGTTCTGGTCAACCTTTAAGGCATACCAGGATTAAGCTCACTCACTTTTCCTATTGAAATCCTCATGGAATGTCTGATCCTACACTGCAAATAAAGATGGGATGTGGCTGAGTTAGCTGCTTTAATGTCCAGCAGAAATTCACTCACCTAATGCACCACTAAAAAATAGGCAGTTTTACATATATTAAAGCTTGGCTCCCTGCGTACATCAAAAGTAATGAGAATATTCTCTGGTGATGCACTACTGATCAGCTGGGGCCATAAAAAGAATAGGCAATGTTCTGAATAAATTTGTTTTCGCTGTAGGAATGCAGGCTTTTTTGTTTGTTTGTTTATTATATTTATACCCCACCTTTTTTCCTGCAAGGAACCCAAGGCGGCTTACATAATCATCCTCCTCCACCTCCTCTCCATTTTATCCTCACAACAACCCTGTGAGGTAGGTTAGGCTGAGAGTCAGTGACTGGCCCAAAGTCGCACAGAGTTCTTTACCAGATAGCTTGGGTCAGCCAGGGGCTTCTTATAACTCTTACATAGGAAACCGGGCCCAAGCCCTCATAACACCAACAGCGCTTAGTTGAAATCTACCATTACCACAATGGGATAGAAACTGTAGCCCCATCTTTGGCACCATTTGGTGGAAACGTGGGATATAGATTTAACAAATAAAATAAATATTTAACCAAATATGTATAAAATTATATTGAACACATTGGGTACTTCAGACAATGGAATTTTGTCTTTTTCGATGTTGTGTTAGAGGCCAGTTTGACTTTTTGGTGCCTAAAAGGAAATGGAAGAAAAATTGCTTTCATGGAGCCAAAATGGACATGTCTTGAATTCTGCTTGGCCATGCTCAGGGCCGGTGCAAGGCAGTTTGGTGCCCTAGGCAAGATCAGATATTTAGCGCCCCCCCTTCCCACTTGAGCCCTCCCTATTTCTGGCGCCCTCTTTCTGGCGCCCCCTTTTGCCCTGCGCCCTAGGCAGCTGCCTAGTTGGCCTAATGGTAGCACCGGCCCTGGCCATGCTCTTGTATTTCTTGCACCAGATGTCTTCTTAAGGCATCAGCAGCTGTTATTCTAAGACTTTTATTAGCGTATTAAACTCGACTCTTTTCGCAGCGGCTATGTTTTATAGCTACCCCACAAAACCTCATAGAGGAGGACTGTGTAAGCCACCCTGGGTTCTTTGGAGGGGAAAAGGGGGATATAAATATAATAATGAATGGATAAATGAATGAATTCGGGTTAGCAGGATACTTTCTGATATAAATCATGACCACCAGAGCCATCTCAAAACATACACAATGGAGGGAAATTAGACTCTGCGTTTTCCTGGCATTTCCATATTACGGGGGGGGCTCAGGAAATCTGTGAAGCAAAAAAACGGTGCCATGGAAGACAAATAATCCATTTACGGCACAATCCTATGCAAGTTTAGACAGGAAAAAAGGCCGACAACAACTCCCAGCATGCCCCAGCCAGCTAGGCTTGGAGTTGTAGGCCTTCTTTCTGTCCAAACTTGCACAGGATTGTGCCCTTATTAATTAAAAGAATATATAAACCGCCCTTCATCCTTATGGATACTGGGGAGGGGGGCAGTGTTCCATAAGTATGACTATAAATAGTTATATAAATACAATTAAAAACAGCAAATATGCAATTATCGAAGCAATTGAGAGGAAATGTAATGAGTAGAATCTAGCAGCCACGGCAGACAAGATGCCAAGTATCATACAAATTTATCTCAACACAGGCCTGAGTGTGTGTGTGTGTGTGTGTGTGTGTGTATACACATGTGTTTATATACTCTGAAGACTTCTTGTGACACTCTGTACAAAGAATCGAGCTCTGTTTCCCACTGCATCAGCAAATGAACTGCAGAATGGGACGTGTAAAAGAAGATAGTTTTTACTGCTAGAACAGTTTGATGGGCTGAGTCGATAGCCATTCGAGAATTTCAAGCATTTTAACTGTCCTGTGTACAAAAGCCAAACAATGCCTGTCAGTTGATGTCAGGGAGCATGGGGTGACTCAGTGGTTCAGTTCTTCTAGAGCATCTTATCCATTGATGTGCTTACAAAGGAGATTCTTCTTAGCCCTGTTTAAAACTAGAAAACTCAACGATCACAAAGGGATGTTCAAAGGCAAATAGCACTGATAGCAGGACATTGTGGAGTCTGAGTAGCTTGTCCTTGTCCAGAAACAAACCAGGAGGGAGATATGCAAATGAAGCGGGGAGGCTGTGCAGCTGGTGAATGCTCAACTCTCAGTGGTTCCCATTAAGTTCTGTGGTTTTATAGGCTACAACCTGGGATTGCTGGAAAGGGCCAAGTCTTTTTTCTTTTCTTTTTTGCCCCAGACATTGCTGCCAGTGTCTCTGCAAATGCACACCCATCATCTACCCCCACTTGTTATAATACTCAAAACTTTGATTAGGGACCGCCTTTTAAAAAATAATTAAATCTGGTAATGTTACGGATTTCAGCCTAGGACCTTTTGCATTAAAAACGTCTTCTAGCACTGAGCTATGGTCCCTTCCCTTTCAAGGATGTGTATAAGACAGGGGACTCAAGATTCAGGACTCAATCCATTATTTACACGTTTGTGTCCAAATGTGTAAAGAGACACACAATCTTGACATGCATCCTCATAAGCACAGTCTGATTATTTTCCTTTTACAAATGGGGTTGCACTGTAAATCTCTGAGGCTGAGATGTACAGTGCAGTCCTACGCATGTTTATTTGGAAGTACATCCCATCATGCTAAAGGGAGCTTACTCAAAGGTAAATGTGCATAGCAGCGGTGCACAACCCTTTAGGTCCCGAGGGTCACATCTGGGATATGCTGGGGGGGGCACACATGGGCATTCTCTCTCTCTCTCTCTCTCTCACACACACACACACACACACACACACACACACACACACACAATTCTGACCCATTTGGACATTTTCCCACCAAGCATACAAAACACAGCTCAGTTTTAGGCATGTCTACTCAGAGGTAAGCCGCAGTACAACACCTTTTAGGCATGTAAAGCACACTGTACAAGACTGCAGCTTTACTCAAAGCAACACCACTTATTCCAGTTGAACAGGGATTTGAACTCGGTCCAGATGGCTCGCAATCTGCTGGCTAGGCAGCACCACCAGCTGTCAGAAAGGCTGGTCCTAAATTCCAACTCTGTGGAAAGGAGAGATTCGGAAGCCCCATCATTAATTTGATACTAGACTTGTCGATTCAGACCAACATGAATATCCCAACCGGGGAGCTACTGAGGGAAGCTCTTCCCTGCTCTGCTCAGACTGAATGAAATCAGAAAGCTAAAGGGAAGGCCGTGCAGCCATGTCCTCTTTCTCATTCGGCCATCAAGATGACTGGAGCCTGGGATTGCTGAGCCAGCTCCTATGGCTATGATGTGCCGCCTTTCTTGGAAAAAGGGGAGTGAGGAGGGCGAGTGCAGGGGTGCAAAACGGGAGTCTGTTTAGGGTTGTCCTGCCAGGTTGCTTTCATACCCGCCTGGTTTCTAGTCCCCGGTGCTGAAGCACTAATTGCACACAAACCAATGAGAGCTTGTGGATCTGAGCAGTTGCTGTCTCAGAGCCATTGCCTGGTGGTAGCCCACTTGCTGCTATTCTTCCTTTGCTGCAGCTGGAGGAGTGACAGGAGCTGAGGCGCATTCCCAAGTCTCTCTCTATGGTGCGAAACGTTACTACGGGTCCTTGCAGAACCCAACTTTGAACAATGTGGGTCAAACCCCTACCCAATCAGGAAGAGCAAAAATCCGACCTGGGGTGCACTCTTTGTTGCAGAATTTACACAGGACTAGACCCACAATGCAGTCCTTCTAGGCAGGCTTCCCCAGTCTGGTGCCCTCCAGATGTTTTGGACTTCAACTCCCATCAGCCCCAGCCAGCATGGCCAACGGTCAGGAATCCTGGGAGTTGTAGTACAAAACCTCTGGAGGGCACCAGGTTGGGGAAGGCTGTTCTAGGGCATAGTCCTCCTCCATTATGAGAAGATACGATTTTCCCAGCCGTCAATCAACAATATTTTCTGGATGCAAACTGCAGTCTTCTTCGCCCACCCTCAGAGAGCCAGACACTATCCAGTTTGGCTATAAACCGAGGGTGATTTTCTTTTTATAGTAAGAGGAGTGCCCAGGGGGAGGGAGCCAAACCCACCCCTCCCCTGCCTCACATCCCTGCGCTCTGCTGCTCTAAAATATTTCCCCCCAGCCTGACTCTGATACCAGAAGTAAACTGGGATGGGGGTGGGATGTCTTAGAGCAGCAGAGCGTGGGGAGGGACGGGGCCCCATCCTCCACACCAGGGGTAGGCAACGTCGGGCCTGTGGGTACCAATGCGCCCCCAGACATCTTTCTCGGTGCTTGCCAAGCTGTCTTGCCCCTCCCACTTATTTTTTTTTAATTAACACATTTTCTTACTGGTAGCTGAGACTGCTGCAAAATCAGTTTCTGTTGGTGCTGGAAAACTGTAGCTTCAGAGGTGTTGCGGAGTGTGTTTGGGCTCAGGACCCCACCTCTGCCTTGTGCTCAGTCTTTTTGGCAGGTTACTTGTCCTTTGCCACACCTCCCATGGCAGCCATGTTGTGATAGTGCCCAGGACAGTTTCTCAAATTGCCAGATGTGCCCATGGCCTAAAAAGGTTGCCAATGCCTGCTCCATACACTCATTTTAGTATAGAAAATTAATTCCTCATCCCCAGTTTATAGCCAAACCCTGTAATGTGTGTTTTCTAAAACACACACACACACACACCTATGTGGCTGGGTTCTGAGTAATGCATCAAGTGAAATAATGAGTGAGATACAGAATGTGGTTGTGTGGACAGCATAGGCACCTGTTGAGCAAAACAATTCCTTGTCCTTCTTCCCCTCTTCAAACTCTGTAGGGGGCGTGGTGGTGGTGGTTGTTTTAATGCTCCCTTCCGAGTAGGAGTGGTGCTCCCTTCCGAGTAGGAGTGGTGCTAGGTACCAAAAAGATCCCAGGCTCAGGCCCACGGGACAAAAAAATTTGCACAAATATGCATATGTTAATTTACATATGCTCTAAAGTCCGTAAAGGAGCCTGTCTCCTAAGGACACCCCTATTTGTAAAAAGAGATGTATAGACGGGAGAGGAGGTTATTTGATTTCAGGGGGGGGGGAAACCTTAGGCAGAAAGATTTTGGGGGGTCCCAGCAGGAGGTGAAGCACATGTGGGCAAAAAGCCAGCTAATCCACAGGGATCAGATGCAACAGAGATCATCAGGGCCCTGCGCCTTCATTTCAGCAAGTGCCCATGGACAGCAGGGTGGTGGGGCAGAGGGCCTCCCAGAGATCCGGGGCTCCAAACGGGGTGGCCCCTAGTGGGCCACCCAACACCACCTCCGCTTCCAAGGAATGATCAGAAAGCACATATGGTTCATCTGCTGGAAGTGAAGAGAATATGACCCTGAGCAGTGCCTCAGTAGAAGATCACCTTGAAGGTCCCTTGAAGAAGTGCAGGGTTTAATAGAATAAAATAAAATATCCAATAAGTTCTTCTTGACTTTTATGGAGCCAGATTATATAGTGTTTGAATCTGGGAAGAACCACTGCAATTTGTTGAACCTCAGGTACCAGGAAAAAGTGATATATCCAGAACAACACTTTCTTCCAGGGGAGACTTCTGGATCTGGTGCAACTGTGAACTTGTTGGGCTACAAATTGGTAGTCTGCCCGCACCCAACACAAACACACAGTTGAATAGTGAGTATACTGATTGAGTGCTTGATAATGCAGAATAAGGGGGTTTCCAGGTGAGGGTTTTGATCATTTGCTCAGGGAATGTGCATTGATTACTCATTTCCTTCTTGGCAGCAATCCATATGAAATGCCAGAGAGAGAGAGAGAGAGAGAGAGAGAGAGAGAGAGAGCTGGCTCACGCAACACGGTAAGCCATGGTGGGTTAATTCACCTGTGGGGCTCCATGCCGCACACCATTTTGCCCATGGGCAGTTTCAGGGTTGTGGGTGGTTAACCACACCAACAACCCACCCTCATGGTGCTCACACAACACGACAAGCCACAGGGTGTCCCTGCCACAGCTTACACACACAAATTGGCAGCAGGCGCACAGCACGGAGCCCTGTCAGTGAATTAACCCACGGTGGCTTGTTGCAATGTGTGAACAGGCATGCATGGGAAGAAATCATCTTATGTGAGAGTCCATCCTGTTCGTTCATCTGATGAGGTAGACTGTAATCCATGAAAATTTAGGGGAGGCAACCTGGTACCCTTGAGAGGTTTTGGACTTCAACTCCCATAATCCTTGACCATTGGTTTTTGCTGCAATAGACTAATACGGCTAACCCTCTGAAATATTGAAATGTAGTTCCCTCCACTACACAATCATTGCATTTGCAAATGCTGTGTGGAGAGTTGGCTGCAGTACTAACAATGACATGTATTGGAAATGTCTGTAAAAAATAAAGTTTTTTAAAAAATAAAATAAATAAAAAATAAAACCCAGTAAGCCTATTTCTTCCCTTGGGGATACTGACCTGCTATTTAGTGTACCTTTTTGCTTTTGTTCAGTTTCTTTCGTATTTTAGATATCTGAAGGCAGTACACCTGTCCCTCTCAATCCCTCCCTCAAACTCAGTGCTCCCATGCTGACAAAAATGGAGCCAAAACTTGGCTGCTGAGAAAAAGGAAGCATCCACATACTTGGAGGAACCCCAAAGTTTGCAGAAGTGCCATGAATCTTGTTAAACAAATACACCCAAAGGGTGTGTTTTTCCAGAAAAGCCCAACAAGCTGTCCTCACTAAGAGCCATGGAATGTTGGGTGGGAGTGAACTGGCTTGCTTGAGCCCTAACAGCTTCCGGTATCGTGGAGAAAGGCATGGCTGGAACTGAAGAGGAGCACTTCCATTATGGGGTGAGGATATACTGCCACATTTTGTTGCAAGTCCCACTTGCACATCTTAAAAAGTAAGCTTCTTGCCAGTTATCTCCCCAGCAGCAAGGCGATCCCTCCTCACCCCTGTGCATTTTGTAGGAATGGGATATAGTGCCGTTGGCACTAGATGAGGGCTACCATTTCTTCAGCACTTAGGATGCAAACTGCTTTGACTGATCAGCTGGAAAGGGCCTTCATCAGCCCTGGGTTGTTGGGAGTTTTAGTAGCAGATCTCATGTCACCGTTGATTGACGGGGTTGGGGAAGAGGATATAATCTCTTTAGGAAGAGAAAATAAACATGTTTAACCCATGAATGATGCTTGGTGTTTTTGCAGAACAAGGCCAACTTGATTAGATTACTTTAAAAAGGAGCCTGCAGAGGTCATTAGCTCTGCTTGTAAAAATGGCACGTGATGTGCTCCAGAGGCGGTGGTGGCAGCCAGCACTACAGGACAACAGTGAAGTTGTGTAATGGGAATGCACTTAAAACATAGCATCTCTGTTTGAGTGGGTGAGCCAGTATTGTTGTAGGAGGCCCTCAGTCTTCCTGAACTCCAGAAAGATCTGGGATAAGAGCTCCTTGCCCTCTTCATTCAGTTTCCTGGACTAGAAATAAAACAAGACCCCATGGTTCATGGGGGTGTAGGTTTTAGAACGGGACTCAAGGCCTGGAATGTGTGAAATAAAGAGTAAAGTTGAGGATGTACAGGGTGTGCCCCTCACCCAGGATAGCTACAACTATTCCCCATATACCCGAGTAAAGTCTCCAAGGATAACGGGGCAAAGTCCAGGAATACAAATACCCCATTTTAGAAAACAAAACTGCAGGTAAAGCCTTCATGAGGCTATGAAGTGGTAAAAGGCGCACAACTCTTTTAGGCTGACAGTGCCGATGTCAGCAGGGAGGCCTGCATTTCTGGCCAACTCACTTGTTTCCACACACTGTAAAGGGGTTTGTGTGCTAGATATGCATGCAAAAGGTACACATCCCTGTGTGAAAAGTGGGGGGGGGGGGAGGAGTGACAGTTTGACTTGTATTGAAAGCACTGCTAGAATTATGCAGTATTATACAAGTAATCAACATATTTTGCAATTTAATCCAGAACTTTAAACCTTGCTCTCCCCCCCAAAATCTTAAATGGCATCCCAAGCTATTCTTTTAAAAGTGGGACAGGTGGATCTCCCACCGCAGAAGTAGGTATTTAAAAAACAGGAATTGTTCAACACAGACCACTCTGGAAGTAGCAGTCCTACAATCATATTTGGATCCTCCATTGCAGTTCCAGCTGGATGGGCAGGTTGTGAAGTTGAGATGGAGTGACCCAGAAACAAGGCCCTCAGTAGGAAACTCTGTATAGTGACTAGTAGCAGTGGGCATGGATGGAAAACAGAAAACTTTGCAATGCAAATACACACCAGAAGGGGGCGACAGTGTCCTCTAATACAGTAAGCTTGGTCACAAATTAGGAGACACAACTTTATGCAAATTATTTTCAGGAATTTTATTACAATTTGAGACCAGATAATGCCAATAGTGCATGGGATACATACATTCATACATGGAATATGATGTTTTTCTAATCTGAGAACAACAGGAGTCACATTTCATATACATGATACACAAAAAAACATTTAAAAACAAGATCAGGGCTTCCAGAGCTATTCATTGCCTCCCAATCAAATATCCATTCAACCCTCCCATGCCTACATTTGCTTCTCTTGGTTTCACAACAAGAACATACATCAGCTTTGGACAACATAAATACACAAAAAATGCAACTTTACCGGCCAGAGTTCAGCAAGAAATGCTACCAGTAATAATTATTTCATTCCCACTATCATAATCCAACCACATGCAGCTGTTAAAAAGCAGCTTCCACCACGGAAGTGGAGTTATAATATATCCTTGTCTATTGTAGATCAAATTAGTGTAGGTTAAACAGAATCACATTTGCAAAAATGATGGATTCTATTTGGTCCCATTCATCAACACAACACCCACCCCCTGGCATTAGAGTCTAAGATGCGGTCATAAAAAATGTGGAACACGCTGCATAATATCTGGAAGCAAGTCGGCTCTAAGTTATGGTGACAGTAAAAAATAATTACTGAGTTAAGTGCATCAGAGTCATTTTCTGGCATTCCTTTCTCTGCAATGGATCATGTATGGGGTTCTATTCAGACCTGGTGAGATGAACAAGACCTGTCTTTTTAAAATGTAAGCACCAACAACACAGCAGCAGCCAAGGATTAAAAAAGGGGAAAATAAGTTGAAAATATTTGCTAACTAGTTTGCAATAAGGTACAGCCTTATGGTGAAAGGTACAGCCATTTTAACCTAGGGAAAGTTTCACCATTTTTTCTTCTTCTTAATTTTGCATAACAGAAGGCTTATTAGTGCAGCATGGGTTAAAAAAGGAGGAATGACTACACTCCATCCATGTCTGAAATACAAGGCCAGCTTGCCTGAAGAGAGGAGCAGATTACATTCTTGGAAGTTCTGTACTTCCAAGCATAATAATTGGTACTTCTGTGGTCCTGCTAGTACACTGAATATTTAACACAATGGTTTTCCTTTCATACATCTTTACCCTCCCTGCTGATAAGTTATCACAGAAGCACCATCAATCTCATGCATGGTATAGGATCCAGGTTACTTCAACAGAGCAGTTGTGCTAACCATTGTATTTCCTTAGGCTGCTGAATAAACAGCATCAATATGGAAGTGCTAAGGTCAGAATACACCACTTTGTGAGTGAAGCTTCCCAAAGGATGGTGCCCATTATTGCCACTGGGTGGCATGCCTTGAAAGGTATCTGATTCATTTGATGTCTTCCATTCAAGAACAGCTTAGTTGGGATAAGACAACTTTGTCCAAAATTATAGTTAAATTGCAGCAACATACTGCACGCCCATATTGACATTCATATTAAACTGGGAATGGCACATTCAGCTTCACAGTCTACTCTTGAGGTTTGGTTACAAAGCCAACACATCGTAACTAATAATGCAAGGGTGGGAAGAATATCTCCTCTTTCAGGAACCACATTACCAATTTTTGAATTGGCATGCTGCCATCCCTAAGCATGCATATGCGCACACGCACACCCTTTCCCCACACCATGTACAACAGCAGCGTGAATGGGACCATGTGTGAAACTCCTGTTCTGAATGGGGAAAGACAGAGAGATTTTTTGCTTCCACTGTGATTTCACCTGAACTGGGTTCCCACACCTAACTGATCAGGCCCACTGCAAGTTGAGGCCAAATAAATAAATGGTGTGGGGCACTGGAATGGGTCAGGTGGAAAGGGCTGGAGGCCTAGGGCTCCCATCCTTAGCCTATAGCAGGTATCTTAACATCTTAAGCCACACCCTTTACCAAAACTTGAATATGTAGAGTTTGTTCCCTCCAAACAGGCATTTAGGCTTTTGCCATAGTATAGATCACTATAGGTAGCCCACCTGTAGTGTTCTGTTGCACTATTGCTTCATTGGGCTGATCTCTTTGTTCAACACAAAACAGGCAACCGTGTAGAAGTTACTCTGCCAACAATAAAGATCAAGATACACAAACCCAGAAGTCACTCTACAACAGAGGGCAACCCTTTTTGTTGCCAGCGCCACCAGCACAGGTTCAAGGCTGTCATCTACTTGGGAAATTTTTACTTTTACAGTCTGGGCTTTGGAACAGTCTACAATTCAGAACTATTATATACTCCATCATAAAGCTATAAAGAGAATAAATATATCTATTGGCTGAAGCAACTTAATTCTCTTTACATAAAACTGGATGATACAATATTTGGCGTGAGGCACAAATGGCAAGACAGTGCTAGCACCCAAATCCCTTTTTACCAGATCTGAAAGGTCCTTCCTGAAAGGGCATTCAGGATCAGCAACGAACAGGACGCATTGATGGCCATGAACATTCCCTGTCCCAAAGTGACATTTCTTTGTGTTTATATGCTCACCAGGAACGGAACAGAGTTTATTTCTCCCATTCCAAGTTAAAAAAAAGCTGTGTATTTCCACAAAATACCAAACATATAAGACAAGAATTGCTGTTCAACAAATACACACACACACACACACACACACACACACACACGAGCGCTACAGTGCATTGATACAGTCCAGTAAAAAGGTCTGGCTGATAATATACCGGTACCCCTTCATTGTACGGCAGTAGCTTGCAGTATAACCTTCAGAATGGACGTAGAGGACTTGCGACTATACGCTTTGAACAGTTCATCCCCAGCAGGTTTCACAACCCTCCAGGGCAGTTGTTATTTAGCCAGAAACATTGTTATGTGATGAAGTCTTAAAATAGAAAGGCTATATAAATTTTCAGAAAAACCACCAACAATATCTTCATTTTTAATTACAACAAAAGAGATTTAAAAAAATACAGCCAGTATGTTTCTCCAAATGGATTTTTCTTTTTAAACTTTGTAAAAATATTTTGCACGACCATCTACATCCATCCATCTGTGATAAAAAGAAGTCAAATACATACATGAAATAGTGTTTTATTTCTATATAGTTATACTCGCAAGGCAATCAGTCCTCCTTGGCTGGCCTTTTTACCTCCAGATGCTCTGCTTTGTTGATATGACTGCAAGACATACAAAAATAAACGAAGTGATCCCATTATGATGGCTTAACATTTGATAAATGAGAAGGTGATGACAGAGAGTAGAGGGAAAGATGCTATTCCATGCAATTGATCTAGGTGAAATGAGCAGACACAAGATTTTGGAAGCTCTCTCTCATAAATATTAAGTTCGTGAATGGTGTATCACAACATAGAAAGTGTATCACAACATAGAAAACCCCATTTAATTTCTACCACAAGCACAGAAATCTAGTCCAAGTCAAGGCAGTATTTCATGATCATATGCTCCTATGTTTGAAAGCAAGTATCAGCCTAACATTCTCTGAAGAAAAACCTCAAAATTAAATACATGCGCACACACCCTCTAGCAAGGGAAATACAACTTGAGGAGACTAACTTGATTTAACAAAGCTTAGCCAGCAGACAAAGAGAGAGAGAGAGAGAGAGAGAGAGAGAGAGAGGATAGTTACGCAGTTATTATGCTGTAACTGTACACTAAATAATTCCTAGCTGGTTCTGATGATGAGGCTGAAGATTCCATATCCATCAAAATATTTATGAAAACCATCAGGGTCATTTACTGAAGTGCTCATGTTTTGATGCTCAAAACATGGCATTTGGACTGCCTCCAAAATATCTTCAGGTATGGCTTCTTTATTTATATCCTTTCTTCCCAACGGAGTTTCAGTGAAGGCTGTTGGGATGAGGACCACACACTGGTGGAACATTTCACAGGAATCCTATTTGCACAGAACCCACTTAAATGAGTGGGATGTGCCCAGGAAAAAATCCTGGAGAAATGAACTCGAGAGATGTCTGTTTGTATAGGTACATTTTTTTTTCAAACCACTGACTGTTTTCTCCCAGTTGAGACCAATTAGACCACCACTACCATTTGTTCAGAGATTGATCCTAAGCCCAACCATTCCCTTCAAGGTCATTGCACTCAATTTCATAGGATACCTGCACCGGCTCTACCATAATAGGATTTTAAAACGTGATCTGTGAAGATAACACAGGTCTACTTACTGCATAGCATGCTTTGTTCTGTGGTGGAGGAGCATGGGTAGCTACTTTGATTGACCCAACTTAGCTGAGGTCCATAGGAACAATTGCATGGAATACATCCATCGCAATGCTCTAAACCCAGGAGAGAGATCTCTGAGAAGCTACCATCTCCCAGCAAGCAAGTGGAACCCTTATTCAGTATGCTGAGCTAAAACAGTATATTTTAAAATAGACAAGATAGTCCCTCAGCTGATCAGACTCTTTTCTAGGAACCTTGGATCTGCACCTCTGATGTAAAAACTCTCCATTTCCTACTCAACACCTGATTTTATTTTTTTTAAGAGTTGAAAAGTATAGAATCACACCTTAAAATTGTACTGATCAACTCTGGTGTGCTTTGAAGCAAGGCATTTCATATCCTTAACACACGAGATCAAAACTTACATTTCTCAACAAAGCCATTAGTAGTGAGTGTATGAAGAAAGGGCAGCAGTTAGTTTCTAAGAAATAGCCAGGCACACATTCTATATACAGACTACAAAACAGGAGAAAAGATCCCATTGCCATCAAATCTTTTGAAGAGTCCAAGCTGTTAAACCAAATGTGACACATTCAAGGAATTTGGCAGAAAAAGCTCAGGGGAAAGACAAGCTGCTAATATCACATGCAGGACAATGTCCAGCCACCACATAGCATGCTATTAATGGACTATACTAAGCCCTGGCTTGCTGTTTCAAACTCCAGAAGAAACTTCCGAGTGATTCCGCTTATCCCTGTCCTCAGCCTCTTTTCCCTTGTCATTTGTTACTACTGGCTCTGGCAATTTATGGGTAAACACTCCAAGACAACCAAGCAACTGATGTTCCAAGGAAGGAGAGAAAGGAGGGAGGACAGGTGGAGAGAAAGCCTGGGAAGCCGAAGGGATTTGTAACTCTTTGCAGATGAAAGCTGCCCCTACCAGAGCAAGAGTAGAACATTTGGAGGACTGCTTGGCAAGACCAGGCATGATTGAAGCACACAAGAAGCTTAGGCCCGTTCAAACATACACACCCTCAGGGTTCAAGCTGGACACCAAGGGGTTCTGAAGGTTCCGTGGATTGCCGAGGAACTGCTTGGCCGAGGCTCTGGGAGGGGAATCTGTGCTGGCATTGGATAGATCTAGGAAAGAGAATAACATTTCAGTTCAGTTAATGGAAAGTGCATTTATTTGATCAGAAAGCCTGAGTTTTCAGGAGCAGCACTTCAATACATATTTGCTTAAGCTCAGCCTTTGTGGGGCAAGTGTACCAACATTCCCTCCTGCACCCAAGAAAGAAGCACTACCTCAAAATACATTTCGGGATTTCTGAACTTTGTGAATAAATAGCTACATGATGGGTTATGTGCACTTGGGTGTTCCTCCGCTGATGGTTGGCTCTTGTGACCATTTTTGGTGATTCCCCTGGCACCCCTCTGCACTGCACCCTCAAAAACCTGCTCCTGAGGGTTGGAGGATTCCCCAGAATAGAATGGGATGTGGCACATGGGGCTACGGGTAGGGGGAGAAATCGCTGAATATCACCTCCCTCCCCATTCCTCTGAAGGAAGCCTCCGCTGGATCAAAGAGCATTCTGTCAATCAGGAGGAACATCAACTGGATACAACCCAATATTTCTATCATTGGACTTTACTTTGTGCATTGGACTGGCACCTCTGGTTTTGCTGCTGCTGTTTTCCCTTCATAGCACATCACTACAAAGTATGCTATTTGGTGTACATGTAATGCTCCCAACCACAGTTAAGTGGTTATGAACTGGCCATATGATTGTTTATTCCCTCTCCCGTCCAGCTCAAATCCCCCCACTGGCCATAACTATAGTTAATGCTAACCAGGGTTTGATTTTAATAGGATTTTCAACTTGGTTGCAGATGGTTATGAATTGTAAGCATGTATAAAATCACATACTACTTCCCTGTTTAACTTTTGCCTCCACTCCTCCTCCTCAGTTTCCCCTGTGCAGACATTTAGATTGTAAACTCCTTTGGGCAGATACCTGTCCTGTCCTCTTGTGCCAAGGGTGGCCAAATTGTGGCCCCCCAGATGTTGTTGGACTGCAAATCCCATGAGCCCTACCCAGCATAGCCAATGGTGAGGGCTGATTGGAGTTGCAGTCCAACAACACCTGGAGGGCCACAAGAAGCCCACCCCTGTCTCACACTCTGTAAAGCACCATGCACAGTGACAGTCGTAGGGATGTAGGGATTTTGTTAAATCCATGCCGTCTGTTTCATGGATTGTCAGGTGTCTTTCATTCCATCAGTTGTTCTACTTGTGATAATTTGCATTAACGCTAATACATGCTTGTGCAAAAGTGCTAGTCCACATTAGTTAATGCAAACTAGCGCATTTGCGCAAATGCGCATTGGCACTAATGCACACTTGCGCTAATGCAAATTAGCACAAATCCCCCCCAAAAGTGAAAAAACAGTCCACAGAATCTGCATGACTCAGAAAAAGCTGGTCTGCTGCAGAATCCGCAGGTGGGATTCATAGAAATCCGAAACCATTCAAAGCTGCTGCAGATTTCTCCGACATCCCTACCTGAGTGTGTCCTTTGCTGCCACTCCCAACTCACAGGTAAAGTTAATTTCATCTAGAGTTCATAGTTCTCTCTCCAGCTTGATAATCAGTGTAGTGTGGAGCAATGGTGGATGCAACTTCTGTGACCCAGCTGGTAACACCAGCATTTGCCTTTGGCAGATTCTGTGACAGGCCGTGCTTTCACACCAACATAGCATCAGTGTGTGATAATAATGCCAAGCCTGGACAATATATGAAGAGACTTTCATTTCCCCCCCTGTTTTCTGCAGACTAGAAAATAGGTCAAAACCAAGCCCATGCCATACATGTATATGTTGTCCACTTCCTTCAAGATTTCTTTTCTTCCAGAGTTAAAAGAAAACTCAGAGTTGAGGAAATGCTGTACTGGGTGGATCACACAGAGAAAAACCCAGGGAAGACAGGGTACCACACAGGTTCCATGGACTGCCCACATCCCAAAACAAGAGCGGGGGTTTTCTCCCAGACAATGCCAGGTTTTCAATAAGCCTGGTCTATGGATGCTGCAGTGTTAAGTGATAGCAAGTCTATCTGTACAGAAGACTAGACTTACTAGCTAAAACAGTATCACAGAATACTCTCTCTATAGTGATCATATATTTTAGCTGAGGCTTCTAGAATGCCATACATCAGCAGAAAACTTTGGCCCACGAAAGCTTATGTCACATGTCACAATAAATTTGTTAATCTTCAAGATGCTGGAAGACTCTTTTTTGTTTCTTCTAAAGCAGAGATAGGCAACTAGCAGATCAAATCTCTAGAGACCATTTACTACAGACTGCACACACAGATGCCATGGAAAAGAAAAGGGCTTGTATACAGGGGAAGGTGCCCTCATTTCAGATGCCACCATCACTGCTATAATGGTCAACCTTCATGATGCTTAATTGCTCATCCGTGCCCTACTGAACAGAAGGCAAATTCAAAACCTAGATGCTCTTAAACATCTTCCCATGCTTATTTCCAGAAGTGATCGGGAATGAACATTACTTTCTTGAGTAGTCAAGCTGTATGTTCAACTTATAACCTCCAGATTTTCTTCTCATTTCATTTTTAAGTGTAGTTTCCAGTGGCAGCTCTATCCAGTATTGTTTAGACTCAAAATCCACACACCTGAATTCAAGCAGTTGCCCAGTTTAACTGTTCTTTCACCTGCTCTTGCCAGCTGCTGCAATATAGATAAGTTTCCAGCTGCAGACGACTTGCCTCTCCTGCTAGATATTGTAAAGTGAGGCTTCAAAGAAAGTCATGCTCAGTCAACTATTTGGCCAATAGTTCATTGCTATGGGATCCTGACTTAAGAACTGTCAAAAGCAGTACTAACGGCCAGAAAGCTGGTGACAGTACCATTCCCTGACAGCTTAAATGGGAGGAAGCATTACAGCACAGTCTGAGAGATTGCTTAATTTAGGGTCTCCTGCCTCCCTGCCCCCGCCCCCCCTTTGACTTGTGTTCCAACCTCTGTTTCTCTGGTGAGCTGGCAGCTCATGACTAGTTTGATCCAGCTGGGATTCCGCCTCTGATCTGGGCTGCGAAGCAGTCACCATGGCTCCCGTCTGCTGGATGAACTGCTGCAAGTTACACTGCCTCAGCTCCTTATTTAGCTCCTCCAGCTCTTGGTTCTGGGCCTGCAAGATAGAGGAGGAACAGGCAGAGTGAACTCCAAATCTTATCTTCATCTGAGATAAGAAGCTGCAGAAGAAAGGCTTCTGATCCCGCCCCAGCTTCCTCCTAGAGTTCCAACTAATTTATCTCTGTTCAACAATGAGTACAAATCTTCCAGAAAATATATGTGACCAGAGTGTTAAGTATAGACAGGAGTAACATGGCAGCCAGATATTCATTTCTGGGTACTTACACATTCCAAAAGCTAAGAGGCAGATTGTCACCAGTTTGTTTATCATGGCATCAGGGCTGGCGCTACCGCTAGGCAGACCCAGGCGGCTGCCTAGGGCGCGTGGCGGAACAGGGCGCAGCGTTTCTGCGCCCCTTCCTTGCCTCCGGCGCGCTCCTGCCCTGCCTGCCGCCTCCGCCGCGCCTCCCTGCTCGCCCGCCAGCCGCCGCCGCCGCTGCACCTCCCCCCCCCGCGCGCGCCCCCGCCCGCCACCTACCTACCTTCCCGTCGTTTCTGGAGCCCCGCCGGCGTTGTTTTGGCGGGAGGAGGAACCAGGGCAACAGGGCTTAAACAGCCCTGTTGCCCTGGTTTCCCCGGCAAAAAAAAAAAAGCGTGGGGGTCCCGTCGCGTCGGAGGCGGCAGCGGCAGCAGCAGCCAGCAGCAGGGGCGGGGGGAAGGTAGGTGGTGGTGGGGCGGCGGCGGCGCGGGGGGGGGGTTGCAGAGCAGGGCTGCTTTGCTCCGGAGCCCCCACCCCCACGGCACGAGGGGGGGCTCCGGAGCCCCCACCCCCACGGCACGAGAGGGGGGGCGCTAAATATAATTTGGCCTAGGGCGCCAAACAGCCCTGCACCGTTCCTGCATGGCATCACTATCTGCTGGCAGTCCAAAGTCTGGTCTGTGTCTGTGGGGATGTCTGTTGGAACTTGGGGGTGGAACTGAAGATCCATCCACCACCTTTAGACAATTGATTCCAAGTTAGCAAAACACCTAAGCCCTTTCTCAAGCTCAGCGCCCCCCCGCCCCCCAAGATGGTCCATTTTCCTCCTTCCTCGTGGAATACAGAAATGCCATCTTCCTTCCAAAAATGGCTGGGAGCAGAGACTGAAACATACCCAAGAGAGTCCTTAACCCTTCAGGACCAGGATTGCCCTTTCTGACATAGGGAGGAAGGCTGGGGGTTGCTTTGCCCATCTTTTATTGTCCTGGGCTTCCCAGAGGCATCTGGTTGCCCACTGTGGAAATACGATGCTGACTAGATAAGCCTTTGGTCTGATCTAGCACGGTTCTTCTTATGATAGTCAATCCAAGGACAAGTTTTTCATTAGCTTTAGTAAGATCTGCTGCTACACATCCTTCTCTCTCCCTCTCAACCAGCACATAAAGACATGCCTTACAGAAGGATACTGTATTTCCAATTACAATGTTTAAAAAATAACCAAGACATCTGAGAACCAGCAGCTTCTCAATACGTCTAGGCCATGAGCCAGGAAAAAAAAAATCCGAGAACCATCTGAACACTAACATTCTTGTTCTGTTTCATATCTCTGTACCCAATGGGCCCCAAGCACCTTGACCATACCGCCCAGTATTCCCCCGAATAATGCAGAGTAAATGACATTAGAAACAAGCATTCCTGAGCAGAGGTTGAGCTGTAATGGTAGTGTTGCAGACTGAGATAACTTCAATTTCTATTTACAGTTGCCTCAGTTTTTTTCACTCTTCCAAAAGCCATGAGTAGTTACCGTAAGTTCTTTACAGAAAATGAACACAATAAATTAATAGAGAGTCCACATTTTGATGAGTCTTCTTGGTCAAGGTGAGTGGGAAGGCGGTAGTAGAGATGATGAGTGCATGCACACATGCATGGGAGATATAGGGACATTGGCCAACCCCGCTCAAGAAAAACAGTTTCTTGCAAGGTACGGTACTCCATGTCCTCTGACCATATGATATAGACTGAGGACAAACTGTACTGGTGGAAAAAGAGAAGACCTGGAGACAAAGAAACTGCCTTGACATAAAGGGCCTGCTAAATGCTACTACAGTCCATTTAGCAGACAAACAGTTTCTACTGGAATTCAGCAAGAACTGAAATGCTAAGGGTGTTTCTTTGATCACAGAACTGCAAACAACAAGCTCTGCATCACAGAAGCCAGACTATGGCCTTAGCCAATTTAGCATGTATATAACCAGGGCTTTTTTTCTGGTGGAACTCACCGGAACTGAGTTCCAGCACCTTTTCTTCTATTAATTGCATTACAATTTAATCGCCATCTACTCCCGAGGAAATGTAATCCAAGAGTTCCGGTACCTTTTTCTCCAGAAAAAAAGCACTGTATATAACCAAAGCTTAAACATACTTACTTGAAAGAAAATCCATCAAAATCAAACTGTTTAGGATTGCTGTGTTAGTCTGTTACAAGCCTACCATACTACATACTTGCATGTCTCATCTCCCCATAAATGAGAAGTAAGATGATGTTTAAAGACAAGGGAGATACAAGCTATTGTACAGATGAGGATAAGAGGGCCACCATCCAATATAGTCTACCTTACCGCTGCCCAGTGTTCCAAACCTCACAATGCTTCTTGTAGGCAGCCTAGCTTTGTTGTTGTCTTTTAATTCTGCATTAAACAAAATTTCACAATGAAATACTTTGATGGAGACAAATGGTAGAAAGGAGGAAAAAACAAATATCCAGCTTAAATTAAAAGTGCAATTTGGAGAACACTCCTTTATGGATCTTCCTCAAATCACAGTTGAATAGCAGTGGTTTTGCATGGTACTATTGTCCTTGTTTGGATGTAACAGCAGCATTGAGCAGTAACTTGTGAGTTAAATTAATCCACAAATTGCGGGAATGTAAATGAGCCATTTCCAGCAACAACCTATGAATGTGGCATTCGTAGGTTGTTTCTGTGACGTCCAAATCCAGACATTTGGGGTTGTTCGTGGGTTAAACAACCCCAAGAAAGATTTGTTCTTGGATTAACTTGGGGTTGTTTAATCCACCAAAACCCAAGTGCCCAGGTTCAGACATCACGGAAACAACCTATGTTCATAGGTTGTTGCTGGAAACCAGAAGCAGCTCAAGTGCATCCCCATAGTTCATGGGTTAATGAGCCCACGAACTGCCACTGAGCACCATCATTATGTCCAAACAGGGCTATTGTCTCTTACAGTTTGGAATTATTTTAATGGGTTCCTCAAACATTTATTTATTTATTTATTTAGTATATTTGTTCACCGCCCATCAGCCAAAAGGCTCCCTAGGCGGTTTACAAAGAGAAACAAGATAAAAAACAATCATCTTAAAAACAAAAGAACATAAAATAAAATGTGGAGCAATATAAAATCACACAATAAAACCAAGCAGCCAAGACAGGCCTGTGGCTTACGCTGGCTCAGCTTGTCTGAGCGTGGAAAGCTAAGCAGGGTCAAACCTGGTTATTACTTGGATGGGAGACCCCTCCTCTAGTTTCCTGCATTGAGCAGGTGGTTGGACTCAATAGCCTTGTAGGCTCCTTCCAACTCTATGAAATCTATTAAAAAGAATCAGTCCGGAGGTACAGTAGAATAATAAAAATGAATAAAAATAAAAAACAACCATTAAAATATTGGGCAAATAAAAAGGTTTTCAGCTGGCGCCTAAAAGAATACAGAGTGGGCACCAGGCGCACCTCTTTGGGGAGCTGATTCCACAAATGGGGTGCCACAACTGAGAACAATCTTGTCCTCATAATCAGAGTTTGGCAGAGGCAAAAAAGACGTGAATATAGCATTTCCTCTCCTAGGCCATAAGAGGGCACCAAAGTCAAGTAAACCGTTGAACAAAAGCAGTAAGGAAAGAAGGGAGATGTTGCCTTATTACTGTAGTGTCTGCTTAAAGCAAAGCATAGTAACAGGGAAACAAGTAACAATAGCCAGTATCTTGGAGACACATTACTAATTTTTAATTCAGTTACATCGTGTAGCACATAAGTATGCCTGACACACAGTTTGGGAAGTACTCTTCTAACGTGGTGGTAGCAGGTGCACCTAGACATGAGCAAACAAGCACCCTTTACCATTATTTAATTATTTGATTTTTATATCACCCCAAAGCAATGTTCCCTTTATCTTGGGATGCTTCTAGTGTTACATTATATACAAACTACACTTTTGTACACTCAATACACACATTCACACCCCTCTACCTTAAGGTTGGTGTCTTCCTATGCAAGCCGACAGCATATCACAAAACCATGCCTGATAAGGACTGCAACTCTCATCACCAGGTTCAATCTATGCCTGTAAGAGTTGCACTGTGAGTCTATTAGTCCTATTCTATCTATCAAGCAGAGAAGAGCTTTGGGTGGGATGACCCTGAAAGACGCTGATCACCCTGGTTCCATTCCAGCTAAAGCTCATCATAATCCTCATGGGCAGAGCCCTCAATGAAGTTGAACAGAAACAACCAAGAGCTTGGTGCCAAGAATGTGCCAGGCTGGCCTAGTCCCAGACCATTCAGCATTATGCAGGACCAGCTCCATCTGTATGTTGCGACAGCTACACATTCTGCCATGGCCTTCCAGGTTTATAACCCAGTAGTTGCCAGACCCTGCCACATTTATTGCCAAATGTCAGGGAAGGCCGAAGTTTAGGGAGTTCTAGGCTTCAAAGGAGATCCCCACGCTTCAAGTTTTAGTTTGGGAAAGCCTTCCTTCAGGAGTACGTTGTCTCTTTGGGATGGACTGTTTGGGCACCTAGCCCTACACTAACAGACATGCCTTTTCAACTGAACTCTCCTCTGTGCCTATGTGTTCTTTTTTAAATGGTAAAATAAATACAAATAAAAACATACCTTTCTGGGGGCGGGATGGGTTATGCTCAACTGCATTCTAAAACATTTAGAAGCCTAACAACATGGGTTAAACAGGGACTCCCTAATCCGTCCATGGATCCCCTCAGAAAGGGGCATTATGACTAAGCATGATGTACCTGAAGGCTTTGCTCCACTTCCTCCAAGGCCTTCCCCACAGTATCCAGGCTGCTCTCCAGCTGGGCACTCTGCTTGGCCTTTACTTCCAGGTCCCTTTTCATTTTAGCTGCCATCTCCTCTAGTTCAGCAGGACTCTGGGCAGGGGCTTCCTTTGTCCTCTTGGCCCTCTCAGCAATTTCCCACTGGATTTCTCTCCCCAAGGCCTCCGTTTTTGCCATAAGCTCAAGGATTTTTTGTGTGTACTCCTCCATGGTGGCCCGCAGGCTACACACCTTCTCCTGACGCTCCCTTTCACACTCCTTCTCCAAGCGCAGTTCATTTTGCCAAAATTCTTCCTCGCTCAGCTCATTCTCATTGTGCCGGATCAGCTGCTCCAGGTGCAGGGTCTCATCCTCCTGGCAGACGCCTCTGCTGTATTCCCAGTGCCTGATGTCCATTTCCAAGGCATCCCCCTGCATCTCCAGGGAGTGGAGGTGCTCCTGCTGGTGCAGGACAGTCTTGAACAGCTCCTCTTTGGAAAGCGGACCCCCGCTGGCACCGTCCCTCAAACCCACGGCATCCTTTTTGTGTTGCCTCAGCTTGTTCTTTGCAAGTAACTCCCTGGAGCCCGTAGCACCCGAGTTGAAGGTTAAGGATTTTTTGGGCTGCCTGGGCCTGGGCACTTCTGTACTGACCGGCCGGGGTTTGATGGGCAGGCTAGCCCTGACAAACGTCCTCTCGGGGACCTGGGGGGCATTATCCGAAGAAGGCCTTTCTGTGAGGCTGGGGCCTGTGCGCTGCAATATAAACTGCACATCATTGGCATACTGTCCACACTTGGCCAGAGACTCTACAGGGCATTCATGTGGAAGAAGCTGCCTCTCTTTCTCACGGAGTCTTTGGATGAGAACATACCGTCCTGTTTGACCTGGAAAGGAGGAGACAGGCAGACATTACCAGGGAAGAGATTTCATCACGACAGAAACCCCAATAACCTTCCCTGCCCCCATCTAGCTGTATCAAGGTCGTATTGCACAGTAATATCCCTCTCACAAGCACAAGTCCATTACATCTAAAAGCTGAGGGACTGATCGTTCACAAAATAGATAGATCGGCCTGTCAACAGTTAAGAAAGAGGCAGTATCTCCAATGACCTTCAATCCTTCCATGCAGCTCCAGTTCCTTCCTTAGTTGGGACACAGTACTTTTACTCCACATTTAACATGAGAATCGCCCTCACTGAAAACTAGGATTTATCCTTGGAAATGCTGATTGGAGGCTGCAACCAGGGCCGGTGTTACCATTAGGCCAACTAGGCGGCTGCCTAGGGCGCCGGGCTAAAGGGGGCGCCAGGAGCATAGGGCTGGAGGGAGGGAGGGCTCAAGTGGGAAGAGGGGGGCGCTAAATATCTGATCTTGCCTAGGGCACCAAACTGCCTTGCACCGGCCCTGGCTGCAACCACTCCCTCAGAAGCAGCTGCAATTTGGAAGGTGGCTTGTGCATTCATGGCAGCATATTTTCTTACCTCAAGATTAGATGTGAACTTCATAGGTCCTCTTCTACATTTATACTTCAACTGCTACTGCTAGAAAAGGACTTGGGAAGCATTTCACATGCAAGCACAACCTAAGAATATCACTTTCACTTGTATCCTAAACTAGGATTTGAGGTTCATTTTGCACACAGTACAGGCTAGCAATGTTCTTATGTAAGCATCTGCTTGCTAAAACAGCAGACCCTTTTGGACACAATGGAGATGTCTACTGATATGGCCATGCACCACAAAATGCGTAAACTAATCCTGTGGCCAAAGATCTGATGGAACATAAGGAACTACATTAATTCCTTCATAGATTTCATAGATGATAAGAGTTGGAAGGAACCTACAAGGCTATCGAGTCCAACCCCCTGCTCAATGCAGGAAACTAGAGGAGGGGTCTCCCATCCAAGTAATAACCAGGCCTGACCCTGCTTAGCTTTCTTTTTTGTGGGAGGGGGGAATCACCACATAAGGGCAGTAGCACCTGCTAAAAAAAACCCAAACCAGAAACGCCTCATCTTCCTACCGCTGAAATATTGTATCCCAAAGCCTCCTTTCCTCTTCACACCAAAATCTCCACAAATAAAACATTTCCGATGCTACACACACACACACACACAGTATCAGGAATGTCTTTTGGAAAATTTATTTCAAATTCCATTAACGTTTTTCTGCCTGCAGCTCTTGGGGGCATTTTAATGTAGGAATCTAAACCCTTTTAGGCAAAGTTATCATTAGCAAGATTTTGTGAGCTAGCAGTTCCAATAACTTCTAGCAGTGAGTCAATAAGCTTCTAGCCCACTAGGCTTTTGCCTTAAAAGTCCTGATGATTCCTTACCAACTCAGAGAGTACTCATATAAGCTGTAACTGAAACTCTATCTTGCAGAGTCAGGGTGGAAGTACCCCTAAATCTAGTTAGCGGGCAGGAGCAGAAGTTAATGCAAGCTTTGCTTGCCATTGTAGAACATTTCCGCATCACAAGACAGAATAACCCCTCTCTATTAGCCTCAAGCGACCCAATCAGCACTGATTTATGAGTCATGGTAGTATGTTGCAGATGTAAATCACAGTTGTGCTCTGACCGGAGAAAAGCTGCATGCTCTTTGGAACAGGGAGGTGGCAAGCAATACTCAAGGCTGTTTTATAGGACAGTGTACTTGGACTTAATGAACAAACACCAGATCTGCCTAACCACCGCATTAGTGCATTGCTCATGTTCTACTCGGGACATCATGTTATGGAGATTTTAAGGCAGTTGTCTCCCCCTGGACCTAAGAGGACCTCAAAGAGGATAACAGAGCTGCAGAACATTCTCCCATTCAGAAACAAGAAGTCATCTACAACTGGAGCGCAGGGAGAAGGGCAGAGGTCCACAAATACTGGCATTTCTTATTAGCCAGCCAGTATTTCTTCTTGCTAGCAGCTCCCTCCCAGACCCCCCATGCCCTCATGTCCTCTGGCATGTGCAGAAGGCTTCAAGGAAAGACAGTTTTCTCTCATTTACACTGGGGCAGGGCTGGTGTCAAGGGTAGGCATGGTTGGGCACCTACCAAGGGTCCACACCTAGCAGGGACCCACTGACAAGAGCCCCTTGGAGTTCTCTTCACCACTGCAACCTGCTTATTCACCTGCCTCTCACTCTGGCCGAGACAATGGTGGTGGCGAGGAGGAGGAGCAGGAGATGCCACTGCCTACTTGTACCCTGGCTCTCCGTCGGTCAAGCAAGGGGTAGCAATGATGAGAAAGAGGACGAGGAGCAAGAGCAGCTGGTGACCATGGCAGTGAGAAGGTAGACTCACAGAGTAGCGGGGCATTGAGGGGTCTTGCTCAACAGTCCTCAAAAACCTGGAGCTGGCACTGCACTGTGGTACGGAGAAGATAAGAAAGAGCCGGGATTTCTCTTGCTGTTCCTTACCTTCTCCAAACTGCAGCACAAGAGAGCCACTTGGAGACTGCTGGGAGTGCTTGTCACCAGAGGCACTTGTCCCTGGCAAACAAGAATTTTGTTTGCACTTATTTGTAACTTCCAAACCTGCCTTTGGTTACAGGCTGGTCTGGTCTCATGATGAAGTTAAACTTTATTATTTATACCCACCAGAAGGGAGAGTTAGTTGTTTTTGCATGGGGGGGGGGGGGAGAGAATTCTAGACTAAACACTTTGACTTTGGGCAGAACTGCCTGTTACAAGGAAACACCAGGTGCCCAGCCCCATGTTTTCCTTTTAAGGCATGTTTGGAAGGCACTTGCATGGGAGAATCAGCAGGAGAGAGTGGCTGCTTAACCCTTGCCCCTACCCAATTTCCCCCTACAAGTGCCAACCAGACAGCTTTTGTTTGTTTTTCCCCTCAGCTGGGCCTGGAACTTGAAGAAAGACCATCTGAGGTGGAAGCTGCTTAGGAGGCATTGGAAGGGAAGGATCAGCAGGAAAGGTTAAGCAATCCTATCTTAAGCAACCCTATCTTCCATTACCCATTCAATTCACCCCCACAAATACGGTACAACCTCTAACGCTCCGCTCCGTTAGCTCAGCACTGGTGAGTTTGGGAACACATGTTTTCTAAGGATGTGTAAACCAGGGGTCAGGAACTTTTTCAGCCCAAGGGCTACATTCCCCTGTGGCTAATCTTCCAGGGTCTGCAAGCCAACAGTGGGCAGGACCACCCCACTCTCTCTGTGACCTGGATCGCTTGACATGACAACCCACTGTGGCTTAGTTTACCAGCGGCAGCTGTCGCATCACGCCATGCACCATGAGTTATATAAGGGTTAAATAAGCCTTGTATAACCCATGGTCTGTCGTTGGGTTATTTGAGGGTTGTTTAACCCTCACATAACCCACAGTCTTCAGGTTTGCACAATACAAGAAGCTGCTGCCAGGTATTAAATATACAAATCCTGCCTGGCACGCACCACACACCTTGGCTTAAACAACCCATGGTGGGCTGTTTTGATCACACAATCTCTCTCTCTCTCTCTCTCTCTCTCTCACACACACACACACACACACACACACTCTTTCGTTCTCTCTCACACACACTCATACACACTCTCACTTTCACTCACACACACTCCTACATGTTTGGAAGGCACTTGCAAGGGAGAATCAGCAGGAGAGAGTGGCTGCTTAACCCTTCCCCCTACCCAATTTCCCCCTACAAGTGCTCTCACACACATCCCACACACAGAAATTAGGCTTGAAAAACGCCTCCCATTGGCACCAAGGGGAGACTTTTTTCAAGCTCAATTACCAGGCAAGGCCAATGGGGTTGGGGTTGCAACACACAGGGAGAATTAACCCTTTGTTCCCCATCTATGACCCCTCCCCTGAAAATTGCCCCACACAGCAATTAGGCTTTAAAAAAGCCTCCTGTTATTATTTTACTAATAAAATAATTGCTGGTGGGGAGGGGCAGGATGGCGAGGGGAGTTCCCAAGGGCTGCATCTGGCCCACAGGCTGGAGGTTCCGCATCCCTGGTGTAAACAGAGACGATACAAATACAGCTTCATCAGCGACTAACAGAGCCAGCTACCTCTGCCCAGATTTTCCCTTCACCCCAATGCAAACCCATTTTCTCTAGACATCTTCCTCCTGCCAAGCTCTCCAGCTTTCCCCAGCTGGACAGAAGTGTGCTGAATTAGTCAAGGAAGATGCAAAACTGCAGTTGGGAGCGGGGGAGGTAGAAAAGGGAAGGATATTTCACAGTAATAGCAGCAATGCTATAAAACTGCAGAAACCAGCCTTCACCAGTGAATCTACCTGTATGCCCAGACATAGGAATGATTTCCATGCTAGCAAAACACAGTATCTAAACTAATCCTTAGATACAAAGCTCTGTTATACCACTTCTAAAGAGGAAAACATTGACAGAATTTTAGCTGTAAGCTGTGGGAATCAACCATGCAAGCTGTTACCAGTGCTTTTCATTTACTGCATAGGAACAACAATCCTTGCTTACATAATAGGGATATGAAAATTCACAAGTGTGAGTAAAGCGCCATTCTGACAATATGTTTTTAAGACAGAAGTTTGGGCAGGGAGATTAATCCTGCAATCCAATGTACACTGACCTGGGAGTAAGTCACATTTACTTCAGTGGAACTTGCTTCTGAATAAACATTTATTTTATTTTATTTATTAAATTTCTATGCTGCCCAACTGGCAAATGCCTTTGGGGCAGTTTACGATTTTAAAAAAATGCATAAGATTGGGCTGTAAGCTTACTTTTAGACAGAACAAGTACAGCAGTTCCTTACCAATGGCACGTGCCAATGCTATGACAACCTCCTGGCAGGTGGTTTGATCCGAGACGCCACATACAACCCGCTGAACACCATCCACCCAGACCTTCAGCTCCATCACCAAAAGAGCAGAGGATTAGACTTTCCAGATCATCGCCGTGAGTCTTCCCTGCAGAGAGGTTTTAAAGAAACAGGAGTTTAACTGTGCTGATTTCATTCTCACATAAGTTTTCTTTCCCCAGACTACTTCAAGAGCAAAAAAAGTTAACTGGCTAAAATTTGGGGAAGTTTGGAGATGTTTGTACCCTCTTCTTCCTACCCCTCCAATTTCTATCCCATTTGCTCCAACAGGAACAGGCAGTTCCAGGTTTATTCTTAGCCGAAGCTTCTTGCTTAAAAGGCAAGAGCAACATAAATCCCCTTTTCCTTTTCAGTTTCACAAAATGAAAGATTATAGAATGCATATATGACAGTTCACTACTCTAAATAGGCCGGTAATAGTCCCCCACTGGCCACAAAGTTCAGAAACCAATACATTTATGTGGCCAAGTACAATTATCCTGTTTGTTCTTGCTTGACTTCTCAAAGACAGACTGTACTGGGTGACTTAAATCAAATAAGACTAACAGGAGTTTTAAGGCACAGTTCTGTTTCATAACCACTCAGTCATTGCAGTAATGAGCATTACACATTGCCAAGGTGTAGCCAACCAGAATGAGAGAGCTCAAATGAGATCAGAATCTATGCTCAGTTTAAGAGACTCTACTGGCCAGAAAAGGGTGGAACTGCTGCCAGAGAACCTGTAAATAACCAAACACACACATCTAGTGAATTTAATTTCTATTTGTTGTTGGCTAACATGCAGCTGGGCAAAGTTCGCAATCACATGGCAAGTGTTGTGGCCCAGTGACAGCAAGTTATCAAATGCACAGCATATAAAACACTGAAGTCATTGTGAGTGAATCATACAGATAACAAATAAATATTTGCATTAGGCTATGTGCCATTCATTGTTTTTTAAAAAAAAGGTTCTTGGAGAGAGGATGAACAGTTAACTAGCTAAGAGATTAGTGGACATTGCTGGGCCTTTTCATTTTTTTCAAAAATTGCCTGACTGAAATGGTATGCTGCACACACAGTAAACAACTCTTGTTCTTTCTACCTCTCCCTGCATTAGGTGGCCAACGTGAACATGGTCCTTTTCACATTTATCTAAGATGTAAAGTGCTGAAAGCCCTTGGAGAAACACAGATGATGCCATTCATCACAATTCCAGTTAAATCAGAGGATAACCAGATATATGCTGTTATCCTAAGATTTGGGTAATTCAGAGATCAATCTACTCTATGTAAAAAGTATTTGGGGGCTTGGATATTTAGCTCAAAGTCTCTTCAGTCTCTTTCTCCCAATTTTTAGTTGCACACTAAATAACACTGCTAGCACTACTTCAGCAGTTCAAGAATTCTGAAGGTCAAATATAGAACAATATTAATCTGGTGTCAATCAGCCACCTATCAAAACTATGAGGAGTTGAGACTTCCTGGCTGGATATCAGCCTGTTGGAATCCAGTCCCCATCAAAAAGCCACCTTTGGCTGATAAGGCCACACCTGAAAAATGTTATTTCCTTCCAGCCAGAGTAAAGTGCAAAAGTACATCACCCGAAAAAGGAAATTTAAAAAATCCCAGCACACACACACACACACGCTACAACATGCCAAAGAGAATGTTGGTTTTGACATTGTTGGTTGTGCATTCCAGATTTTTGCTTCCACACCCAAGATTTGGGCACAGGTCTCTGTATAATGTAAACAGGCAAACATGAACTACTTAAAGCTGTTGCACAAGAGAACAGAAGAACTTAAGAATAGATGGAAATATGCATTTAAGAAAACATTTGTGTATGTATACAACTGACTGCTTTCTGCTCTGGTCAAACAAAGAAGCGATATACCAAAATAATTCTTCCTTCAAGTGTTTTCAGGATTTCTAAGACCCTGGTAAGATCCTGGCAAGACCAAAACATAGAACAATTAAGTACGCAGACTTTTCTAATTTGTTGAGAGAGGGGGAAAGATGGGCTAAGGAACCACCTGTCTCATTATGAACCTGCCCAGTTCATTACGATTTGCAGGAGGCCCTTTTGAGGCACCATTACCTGAAGAGATCCATTTGTTGGGCATGTGTGAAAGGGCTTTCTCCCGTGTTGCCCCCAAATTATGGAATGCCGTACTCCCTCAAGAACTAAGATTGCTCCCCACCCACTCTCTTGGCCTTTAGAAAGGGTGTGAAGACATCTTTTTAATTTAGCCCTTTAAATTATGTAGTTAATGTTTTAATGTGCTATGCTATGGTTTTTAATGTTTTTGTTTTTTATTGTTTTAAATTGTTGTGCACTGCCTTGATGTCAAATAAGGTAGTATATAGTAATAAATAATAATAAATAGTGACTGTTTCTTAGGTATCCTTCCTACTACAAGAATGTTTCACTCACAGCTGGCAAGGAAAGAACCACACCAACTGCCTCTCCAAGGTCGGAAAATCAGTCCCGGAGGAGGAAGATTGGGGGGGTGTTTCAGTGGGTTGGGAGGAGACCAGAATGTCCAGGATATGAGCTATCCTGAGGGCTCTCAAGCCTCCTTCCCTTCTCATCCGAAGCGCGATCGCAAGAAAGCCTGCCTAGCAAAACATGCAGAGCAGAAAGACAAGGAGGTGAGGATCTTCTCTGCCACTCCTCGTGCCCTGTATTAGATTATCAGAAGCCTCCAAGTTTGGGGGCTTCCGATCATCAAGGGCACAATCAATAGGACTGCGCCCTTGATCAACTAAAGGTCTTCTTTCAAAAATCATCATTTGACTGTCCAATATAAAATGGGTAAGACCAGCAGAAAACTACTTTATCAGCTAGATAGTCCGTCACTCAACTGGATTTAGACTTGAACATCATCTAGGTTGAAATGGATCTCTAAGAACTTTTAATAACCCTGTTTAAATACCATGTAAATCCCACTAGTATGGACAGTTCCCAACCCACAATAACTAGAGCTAACATCTCATGCTGCCCACGGACTTGATAAAATGTTACAAATTACAATAGCCAAGATGGGAAGATTAAGTGCTGTTGAATTTGCCTTTGTTATTGCCACCTGTAGAGATGGAAGAAAAATGGTTTTGTTTTTTTTTATCAGCAACAGTTTTATGCAGTGATGATTCTGTTACTACTGCTGAGGGAAGGTCATTATTTAACAGGCTTCTTAAAGGGAAAGGGAAAAAATGAAAACCTTAAATTTGCCCCCATTCAAATTGGCAACTAATTGCTAAAGACTTTCTAGCAATGTATGAAGCAGGCAGACTTGCCTGAGTCTTAGTTTTCCACAGATATGTCAATTAAACATTTCAGACATGTATATATGTATGTATGCATGCAGACAGATATAGATATTTAAAGTATATTGCTTACATTAAGTATCTTTGGACAGAGAAGATTGCAGTATTGTTGAAATAAAATTCTATTTTAGGCATTTCTTCTGTAAACCAATCTCCTTCAACTAGGGCAATCACTTAAGCATCACCAAACAGGACAGATTTGCATATGCTGATTCATATGTATAGATATACATTTAGAAATAATTCCTTATAATTTAAATAGAAACACAATTGCATCTCACCATAGCGGGGAAGACTGTGACCAGCTGGTCTGTGCGCCTGTTCAGTCTACTAACGTTTGATGGGTAACTTCAAGATGCGGGCTCCCCTTCTGATGATTCTTTAAACCAGACTTGGCCTGAATAGCCCTTCAAATAGAGGGCTGTCCTCTGTAAAGTAGGACACATGCCACCATACCTCATTTTACAGATGAGAACAGGGACACTCCTGTACATTAGAGGGCAGGGCTATGGGCAAAGTCCAGCAGCCCAGCAGTGTGGCCTGGCAGGCAAATGGTGGGGTCAGCCCATATAAGCAGGACTCAAATGTGCCACAAGCAGGAACTACAAGTCCATGTGTGAGCTCCAGATGGCAAAATAGGCGAGGCAAGCACACAAGATGAGGCAAAACACATATAATGCACAGATATGCACTATATTGCATTTGTACCATTTAGAGAACATTGGCTCATTTTATAGCTGAGAACAGGAAGTGGCTAACTGAAGATCAGTGAGTGACTCCATGGAGGCGGATTCTTAAGTCAAGTAAGTGATAAGGTAAGTGATACGAGTGACTCTGACTATATGGAAAGTGCTTTCCCCTAAGATGCTGCAGCCTCCCCAACAAACCTGGGATCAAGAATTAGGGCATACGCAGTGATGGCATATCTCCCACAGATATGTTAGCCTGACACTAAAGCAGGGAGCACATAGATTATTTTCCTCTCCACTGAACAATCCATCCATAAATTCCCCCCTCACTTCCTTCCCAGAAACTCTTCACAAAAACAACCCCCCCCAAAAAACCCCAGCCCCCATACCTCCTTATTATGGGAAAGCTCACCACCCTCCCTGGACTTAATTTGTGCTAAGACTGAACAGGGCTCAGCAAAGGGGAGTGTTTTCAATTCCAGGACTGAGTCCTAGAATATGAGAAGAAAAGAACCAGTGAGCATCTGCAGAGTGCCTTTCCCTCACCTCCTCCCTATACGCTTAGAATCCAAAAGTAGGTTGCCGCCAAACAATGTTTACCTAAGGTTTTCAACAGAAGGCCTTTCCCTCCACTATATTCTCAGTATCTTCTCTCCCCCACCCACTCCGATTTCCCTCATTCCAGCAGTCCAATTCACAAAATAAATATCTTTAAAATCAAACCAAACAAAAACCTTACCAGTAGAGGTGAAGAGGACACTTTTTTCACTGCTTAATTTTAATCTTTGAATGATCTAGTTTATTTTTTTATTTGTTAACATATTTAAACTTTGGCGTTTGACCCAAAGTAGGACCCCCAATAGATTAAGGGAATGTGTGGAGGGCTGAATCAATAATCTCTTTTGTCCAAACGCTTCCTGCTTTCTCCAACAATCCCCCCCTGGAAACATCAGTTGCAGGCCTAACTGGCTTCTCTTTCATTTACCTGTCAGTCAATCAGTTGCTTTCTCATATTCCCCCACCTCTTCCATTTCCATGTCTACATTTCCCAATCTCAGTAGGCAGGAAGAAGCAGAAAGAATTAGCCAATAGCAACACACATCCAATTTGCATTTAGCACTGTGACTTTGGAGGCGGAAGACCGGGATTAACATTTGTATTTAAAACAATACATTTTGTACCCACTTCTCTGCTTGCATCCATGAGAACTTAAAAGGGAGACAGGGAGGGAGATTAATTATGGTTTTTCAACAAGAACATTTTAGTCACTAATGGGAATTTCCATTCAATCTAATTGGACTTTATGCAGGGCAAGCAACATATATTTGTATTTTGGAAGAAGGCCATTTATTTCTTCATTGGATTAAAACTAGGAAGCAACACAAATGCTGATGCAACTGATCCTGTTCCAGAAACAGATGTTAACTGAGAAAGATTTCTATCAGTTATATTGAATGAGTATTGTTTGATCTTGGTATATGCTCAGTTATAAATACTGGGTTGGATCCAGGATCTGCCTTCCCTAAGTGGAAGGGACTTTCCATGAGAGGAAGGGCTGCTCTTGTAGAAGGTCTCTCTGCCCAATTTTGGGGAATCCCCCTCCCTTCTACACAACAGCTCACCCCATTCAGCTGGTTCCCCTAACTCCATGTAACATTTTCAGAGGGCTAGAGGGGCTGCCGTGGGAAGGAGAGGTGGGGAAGTCTACTTCCGTCAGTGCAGTGCATCCAGCTTAAATCTGGATCCAACCCATTGAAAGTAACTTCAGTCAACATGAAGTGCTTGCATTCTGGAATTAAACACTGAATTGCTAAAGTGAAAGTTGAAAGGTATTGATTATACATAACTTATTTGTTCATGTTGGTGTGTCAGAAGCCTATCCTGGCCCGGTATGTGTGGCTGGCTCACACACAACGGGCTCAGCATGGGTTGAGGAGACTGAAGCCACAATGGGCTAACTTTTACATACATACCATGGGCTGAGACAGCTGCATGAAGAGCCCCCAGTCATAGACTTTGTTATTGGGCTAGTTCTTTTTTAATATAGTATTTGCCATTGGTTTTTCCCTTGGTAGAGATGCCAAGGATGAAACATAGAGTGGATGGAGAGGATTTTTTTCCCTACGGCTGGCCTCAAAACCTTTTCAGCGGTGATCTCTAGTTCTTGTATTATCCAACAAGCTACCGAAAGGTACTGATTCACATTTTCCAAATCCTTCAGCATTTGTCACAGCCATTTCTTTTTAAAAAACTCAATCCCTAGTCTTTATTTTTTGTTTTTAGGTTCCTCCAATAATGAAGGAGTTTTAAGTCTCTGATAATTTTGTTGCCATTTCCCATTCCTTTTCCAGATCGATCATTATGATTTATTGTTGAAGTGCACCTATCCTCACTGCACTGGACTAGATGGCTTCTCCTTCAGACACGGCGAACTAACTCTTGATTATCCCAAAGCACACATGAAGCACTCCAGAAGGCTGTGTGTGAAAAACTGCTAGTTCCTTGAGAAATGCATCTTGTATACCCTTTAATTAATAGGAATAAGCTAATAACATGTGAAATCAGTAGAAGAGCCCCACAGCCTTATTCACTTGCAGACTCTCTGAGCAAGAGAAACATGACTTGTGATTGCTGAGGAAAGGTCGCATTCTTAGCAAAATGGCCCAGCCTAAACCCTATTCCTATAGGAAGAATAACGAGAAATGTGCCAAAATGAAACCACTCAAAAGTTTAAGATTTCCTGAGGTGGACTTAAATGCTGCCTCTTGTTGCATTAGGGATTGGCATCACTGGCGCCAGCCGTTAAGAGGTTGACATTATATTAAGTGGAGGCTTTCAGGTGCTGTAATTTAGATTTGGCTGTAAATCCTGACACGTCTGACTTGACAACTCTGCTTATTTTTGTCTACAGATGAGGTCTAAATGCCTGGATGAAAAGAGCCACTTCCTGAGATTAAAAAAAAAAGGCAACTGGAGGAGTGGGTACTGGACAAACAGGTACCAATAGTCAGCAAAAGTTTTCAGGATCCAACCCTACACGAATAAATACAAAGAGGAAAAATTGGCACTGGCAGCAGCTCAACTAAACGTCTGTAATAAATGCTACAACTCAATTAAGCCATTTTCTATTTTCCTACATAGTATCTTCAAAAGTGAACTGCAATCACTGAAAAGTGTGTGTGTGGTGGTGGTGGTGTTCTTGTCATTTCATTTTATGAACATTGCATGAGCAGAGGACACTTTTAGTCTTTAGCAACATCAGTCATCTGCAGTGTGCAATTTATCTGATTCTGCACATTGTCTCTTTTTCGGCACTACTCTGTATCACAATTCAGTCACTGTGGTAGTGTCTGTTGCTGAATTTATAGTTATAATCCGATGGATGGGTAGGGAGAAGAGAGATGGTGGCAGGGAAAAAGCAAATACTACAGGTATATCTTCCAATTGCAAAATAGCCTTGCCATTCTCCAAGAAAGGTTTCTTTCCCTCTGCAGGTAATCCTTAGGAGGAATCCAAATTAAGGGTCCCTCTGAAGTGTGTGTGTTGTTATGGATCAATAAACTACATTATGTGGTACTCTCCAGCCAATGAAGAGATTTATGTGGGGTCTCCTGCTTTTTCTAATGTGAAAGTGCATCTTTAAAACAATGCACTAGTGTTGTAACAATTCATTGTTATGGATTCTATAGTATTGGTAGAGCCATTCTTCACAAGAGTGATTTCAGGATGTTTGACAAGCAGAGGGAACAGGAAGTACGTCTATGAAACATGGGCATCAGAATCTGCCTGTTCCTTTGCTTCAGATATTTTACAGAAGCCTAGCTTTCGTTTATAAGGGGTGGGGAACTTGTGGCCCTCCAGATAATGTTGGACTACACCTCCCATCATCCTTGACCATTGGCCACGCTGGCTGGGGCTGATGGGAGTTGGAGTCCAACAACAGGTTTCCCCATCCAACTTAGATGAATAATATTATTAACCAAGCACATAAAACAGCTAGTATGAGCTCACTTCCCTTCCTTCCCCCTCAAACATCTGAAGGCACTTTCTCACTTACCCCTTATACATCCCCCGACTTAGCCTGGAGTAAGCAAAATGTAGCCTTACCCAGGAGACCACACAACCACTTGGTGGGCCTCCCACCCACCCCCGAGCCTGTACCCAGCCCCCCTCCACAATGGGTAGAGGGGAGGGGGAAGATAAAGTTGGTGGGGTTCACCCAATAAGCAATAATAATCTCAGTCTTCTGCTTTGTTGTCAAAACACACCTTTATGATATGTTTCTTACTTCCTGTCAGTCCTATCTGTCTTACTCTATGCTCAAAATATAGCATACAAAAAGCTTTTAAAAGCTGCACATGGTGTCCCAGAAAATAGGGAGGAACCTGTCTGGAAGAGACAGTACAATTGCAAATGCATCTCAAAGTAAAATTAGTCCTACTTTGAGGATGAGGAGGAAACTGCCACCAGACAGCAAGACTCAGGTCTGGGGTCCAAAGGAAGGCATGGCCATACTGCTGCTTGCTCATTCAAAAGTGGGACACACATTGAAACATAACTGGCTACTTAGCTGGACCTAAGATACCATCTTCAGAAATGTTGAGATATCAAGGCAAATTCTGCAGTGTAAGCAAGAGATAAGTAGTAATCTTCTGAGTCAGGCTACCGTATTTGCTCTTCCTTTACTAGGACAGCGGTTCTGTTGATCCCTTTCCCCTCTCTCCCCACTCCCCCTCACGAACAAACCCAGTGATGCTAATCCCTCCTTTGTATGGGTAATCAGGATTTCCCAAGGATGTGATATTTTCAGATATGCTGAGATGAATAGCCTAATATGTTCAGATAACTATCTGAGCACAATACCCATGGTCTCCTGCACATAGTTGCAAGGGAGAATATCTTGGATCAAGGATGCCAAGAAAACATCTGCTTACACACTTCTGTCAGCCTTGTTAAATGCCAAGCTTTTAACAGGTACCTGCTGAAGAAGACTGTAGGTTTGGGCAGGGGGAGGCATCTCTCAGGGGCCCATAGTAAAAAAAGATGAGGAAATCCAGAATGGTGTTCAGCACCACAGCCTGTCAGTAGGCACCAACATGCCTTTTACTACAATACAAAGACAGTATTTTTTTCCCCCACATTAGGAGTGAATTCCATGAATTGTGTGTAAATCACCTGCTTCTCAATAAAGCTGAGACAGCCACATTCCACACCGGCCCTCAGGCAGAGTGAGTGGGTGAACTACAGTTGTCAGACACCCGCACATGAGAACCTCTCTTCACAAGCAGCCTTTGACATTAATAATCCTATTCTGCTCTGGGACTACAGATTTAAACAGTCTGATTCACGGCCAGGCAAGCTTAATTGCAACCATGTGAGCATGTGTCTAAAAACTGCATAGCCTATTACTTTGACGGGTTGCACACAGAAACAGAACCTGCAGCAACAGTCAATCTCCTAAAGCTATGTGCTCCTAGTTTAACAGGACTGGAAGTAATCCTATGCCAGAGTACAGACCTAGAGAAATAGCACTTTTGTGCGGTCAAATATGTTGTAACTCTACAGGGCCACTCAGATAAATGAGGTTGTGCTGCATTTGGACCTTGTTCCTTCATCTTTACTGGGCTTTTAAAAGAGTTAAAAGAGTTGTTACTGCACGTTCTTACCTCTGCCACTAGCAAAAGCAACAGTGAAAGCACTAGCAGATGTTGCAGAAGTTCTCTCACAGTGGTGCCTACCTGCATCCCAGGCTGCGAGCACGTCTACAGGTACCACCACAAGCCCATTAAACCAGCACATGCAAAGGATTCACCCCACCCCAAGATCTGGCAATTTTGACTGCGGCAGGGGTCAGCATTCACAGCCTAGCTCTCATTTTTGTTGCTGGACATTCTGCTGTGCTACTCATGCATTACAGCAGGGAGGTGCTGTCCACTGAAACGCAGTAACAGCCATATGTTAAAGACTCCTGGTTCAGTTCAGAAGCAACATTCCCACTATCAGAATCATGGTTTGCAGACTGGGGCTGTACTACAGCCTCGCATGTTCTCTCCTGCAAATTCCCCCTCCTTTCCATGGTTTGCTGTAGCTCAGAGTTACATAGTTTTAACATTATGCAGACTTCTGTGGCAATCCTGGTTAGCTCTAACCACAGTTCACCCCAGTTTGGACTAGCTGCAATAACCTGTGGTTGCAGCAAATAACGGAAGGATTGGGGGGGGAGGCAGCGTATGAGCCTATAACATATTCGTAATCTCCAAATCATGATTTGAAGATTGGGAACTATGTTTCTGAATCAGACTTAAGTTTGGATCTGGATTGCTTGAAACTAAAGTCCTTTCCCAAACATTTATAAAGTGTATACAATGAGAGAGGCGGGGTTGCACCCACTACCCTAACTCCCAGCCTCCATGTGCTGAATTAGCTCCACTGAACAAGGCCTTCTTTCCATGCAGTTGGGGAACCTGCATTTTGTAGGTTGCACATCTACAGGCCCTGAAGTGAAAAGCTGAGCAACACATGGAGACTGGAGGCAGGGACAGTAGGAGTGATCCTGCTCCTCCGCACTCACTGACTATATGCACTTCAGTAGAGTCTGAAAAGGGCTTAACTACATAGTCATGACAAGAAGTGAACTTGAACATGCATGTAGGATAGGAATACTTGGCATTTTTATGTGGTGCTTACTGAGTGGTTCAAAGAACTTCACACACATTTCCCCAGTAATCTTTACAACCACCTTGCAAGGCAAGCCGCCATTAACACTTCCATATTGCGGATGAGAAATAGTGACTTGCTTGAAGCCCCCTTGTGATCACACCACCAGAGTAGAGTCACGTGACTGCTGCTCTCTCCTGCCAAGTGGTAATTTTTTCCTGCTAGATCCTTTCAGAAAGCCAAATCCCAGACTAGGTGATTTATGGGCACGCTGGAGAAAATAATCAAGAGAAGGGAGTCTATGAATTTATGAATTCAAAAAAACATCACTTGATAAGGGCAAGGCAGGAAAGAGAAAGGAGGGCAAGATTTTAATGTTTGCAGTATAGAGAAGTAGAAACCCCTACAAATTCTGACTGAGCTCCCACATAAAACACAGTGTGGTTTCCAAGAGTGTGAAAATACTGTCATTTCCTATCAATTCCTGCACCCACACCATGCTGCTTTTCAGAGGGCTTGTTAATATGTTAGCCAAGAATTTATGCAGATTGCACCACAGCAACTCAGTCAGCACAAAAGGACAGCATCACAAAGTCCTTATACCATAATTTCTTTGTAGATCCTGTGAAATCAATACTAGCAAGGCTCAACAAGCTTGCTATTAAACCCACAGTGATCACCATCGTCATTAAGAGCTATGCTGTCCTATTCTTTGTTTTGCAATAGTGATATAATATTGTTTAGCTAAAAGATTAAAATGAATTATTGCTCCTATTCTTTGTCATTTTATTAAACAAACTAAGCACAAAAATGTGGTTAAAGCTGCAATAAGAGGAAAACAGACATTTTCGTCAGTGTCAGAGGAATTCATATTCTGAGGATGATGTAATTCCTCAAACTAAATTCAACTTACAGAGAACAATTCAATTAGGCAGCTTTTTCTTTCCTCCAGTCTGTCACCAACTAATCCAACATTTCATCAATCTACTCTCAAGATGCACGTCATGTTTTTAAACAATTTGTGGCACACCCGAGTCAAGAGCACCTGCATTTCCTCAAAGCGAAATAGCAAATCTAAGAGGCTATTTAGTAGTTACAAATAAACTATCACCTCTTGCTGTTTTTAAGGGAAAAGGAAAATCCAGTAGCAAAAATGGCTTAGGAAAACCTCCATTAAACAAAACAACTCTGCGGCAAAGTGCAGCTAGCCTTTAGTATATTCAGGCATAAAGAACCCAGCATTTTTGCCTACTTACATTGCCAAGTTTGTTTTGAGCATTTCAAAGGGGAAAAAATCATTTCACTTGACCGCTGTTTGCCACTGCCTTTCCCCAGCCAGTCATTCACCCTTGGCAATAATTAACCAGCATTCCTCCCTAGGACTTTCCCCAAGCACAATTTAGGAAAAAGAATGAACTATAGCTACTTTAAACACAGTTGTTTTCACTACAGAGGAGAAGAGCAACTTCAATGACTAAAAGTTCTCTTCTGTTTTGGGGTAATAACCAAGTTCCCTCTCTGTTTCATACTTAGCCCCCTGCCCTCTGCACATATACAAAATATTTTTTCCCCCAGATGAAGCAATAAAGACAGGTTGCCTACCTGCAACTGAAGCTCTTCAAGCGGTCATCTGTGCAGTCGCACATATGAGTTCTTTGCTAGTGCAGAGTACTTCAGGAAGCTTCTATGGCATGTTCTCCAACCTTGGGTCCCCAGATGTTTTTGGCCTACAACTCCCAGCACACCCCAGCCAGCAAGCTCCAATCGCTTGCTCCAGAGGCACGGCTTCTACCTTCTTGCTCAGTTCAAACTTCCAACAGACACAGAGATATAAAAATGGAAGCAAAGCAGAACCAATGCACAATGCTACCTGCAGTGGGCTGGGAGGGGTTGCGTGACTGCAGAGGTGACCATTTGTCCAGTACTGTAGATGAGAAAGTTACTGCAGACACAGTATGAACAGGATCTTTGGTGTCTATGGCTTTAGATGGCTTAGGAGGAGGCTTGGAGACAGTAGCTGAGGCAGGATAACAACGCCCTTGATAGTGAGGTGATAGTGACCGCCTTCAATACCAATGAGCATAAGGAGAACCGTGGCAATGACGAATATAGCTCCAGTGCTCATCTCTTGGGGTGTATGATCTCCAAGACTCTTTGGGAAAGCGTGATGGAGAACAGTGCTGCCACAGAGGGTGTGTGAGATTGAGATCAGTATGTCTGCAAAGCTAATGGGATGACCATACTCATGGAACTACTGATCCAATGTAACCAACATGAATGGTGGTGGGAAAGAGTGGGTGAACGTGACAGTGGCTACACTAATTGATGAAGTGATTCTCTCCCGAGCACAAAAGGCAAAGGGAGTGGCTGTCCATCAGCAGCCGTAAGACGAGCACTTGAGGAAGAAAGAAAACTCCTGGGCCATAGGCTTCCCAATGAAGGTGCCAAAAATAATAAGCGCCATAAGTGCTGATGACAAAACAGAAGAGAACAAACTGCAGAATGTAAAAGAAGGAACACTACAACAACAGAGAGAATAGAAGAGACAATAAAACAAAGCTTTGTTTTGTTTTTGTCTAGCCCGAGTAGCATTCCCTAGATGCTCCCATTGTGGTGGTCGGAAGGAACTGAGCAGGAAAGTGAGAGCCATGCCCCTTGAGTGTGCACTTGGAGGGTGGAGGCTGCCTGCCTGCCTGCTGAAACTCTAGTCTCGCTATAGAAGCTTCCTGAAATAGGCTCTGAACAGGCGCAGAACCCACATCTGGAACTGCATAGAGACCACAAATAAGAACCAATTGAGGAGGGTAGAAGAATGAGAAAAGTGAGTACCACCAATGTCTCCCTGGTCACTAGCCTTTATTATGCAATATTAGCAGTAATCAGAGGTTTGTCTTTTACTGGTAAATACATCTGCAGTATTTGTCGAAAGAAGAGGAAACATCTGTCTTGCAACTTCTTGTCTTGGGGCACCTCAGCAGCAGGTTTCAGTGGTGAAAAATATTATTTTTCCTTTTTTGTTTTAAATCTACTTGTCTCGACAGAGTGGGCTGCCCTACCCAGCAAGCAGTCTACAGCAGGAGGCTTGGTCAGTCAGTGAGAAGCTCTTAGGACTAGAAACCAATGCAAAGTGAGGAGAAAAGGTGAGGAGTCCATGCAGCTTCAGGTTATGTAGGAAACATGCAGTAGGGCCAGAGAAGTGAACTAGAGCCGTGTTACATCTCAAGAAGTATCTGGCTAGAATTTAGGAGTGGGAAATAGCCTGCTGGTGAACTGTCCTGTTTCAGCAAATCCCACCTGTGCAGTGTTTATCCAGAACTTGTCTAGTCTAATCCCAGCTTCCCTTAACAGAGAGCAGGTCATAGGAGGCCATAATTCAGTTCCAATTAGGAACATAGGAAGCTGATTTACACCAAGTCAGTCCATTGATTCATCTAGCTCAGTGTGCCCCAGATGTTTTGGGCTACAACTCCCTGCATTCCTGACTATTAGCCATGCTGGCTGGGGCTGATGGGAGTTGAAGTCAAAAGATCTGATTGGGGAAGGCTGATCTCGCTCTGTACTGTCTATATTTACTGGCAACAGCTCTCCAGGGATTCAGTCCTTCCCAGCCCTACCAGGAGACTAGGAATTGTACCCAAGATCTTTTGCACACAAAACATGTACCGTATTTTTCGCTCCATAAGACGCAATTTACCCCCCCAAAAAACTAGGTGGAAATATCTGTGCATCCTATGGAGTGAATATAGTAAAAAAAAAAAAAAAAAAAAATTATTATTATTTTTTTACTTTCCTCTGCTGGTCCGGAAGAGCGGAGGACTCCTGGGTGGGGCGGGGGAAGCCCCTGCCTCTCCGCTGATTATTTTTTTTAAAAAAAATTTTTTTGTACCATACAGTAAGTGCGTCTTATGGTCCGGTGCGTCTTATGGAGCGAAAAATACGGTACTCTATCACTGGGAGCTATAGCCTTTCCCCAGAATTATCAGTAAAGGCCTGGAGAGGGCCTCTTTGTAGAACTGGGAGGTTCTGCTTCAAGACACACAAATGCAGACACTGCTGCTGCATACTAGTTGCTGTAAAAAAGGACCATGCCTGTCTATTATATTTTACCAAATGATTCATGGTTTCACACCTCTGGACTATATCTTCTCCCTCTCAAACACCTCTTTTCTTAGACTAACAATCCTCCTGGTTTTGGCATTTCCACATAAGGAAAGCATTCCATGCTTTTAATCATTTCTTGCCTTTCATATACCGGTACTCTTTCTAGTTACTTCTTCTGTGTCACTGTTGAAACAGGATCTGTATTGGGACTGGTGCTTTTCAACTTGTTCATATATTATATTTAGTTAGATGTGAACAGTGAGATGTCCAGGTTTGCCAATGACACCAAATTTAGGGTAGTTAAAATAAAAAGGGACAGTGAAGAGCTCCAAAATGGGGAAATGAGCATTAAAATGGCAAAAAGCAGTTCAATTTAAGCAAGTGAAACATTGGGGCAAAAAACCAAAATCCTAACTCCAGACAGGGCCGGTGCAAGGCCGTTTGGTGCCCTAGGCAAGATCAGATATTTAGCGCGCCCCCTTCCCACTTGAGCCCTCCCTCCCTCCAGCCCTATGCCCATCAAAAGTCAATTGGCAAAACCTAAAAAATTTACTATCATAAACATTGACAAACATACATAAAATACATGTTGATGTAGTACCAATTTGCTACATTTCTCGAAATCTATCAAGATATCCTCAGTTATCCCGTTGGATAAAGCGAAGATCCATTATACAGATTTTCGCTTTCATATGAAGGTACCAAAGGGGACTAGAAGGGGGGGGGCTTCCCCAAACAGTAGGCATTATCAGTGGCTGTGGGAGTGAATTGTCCATGAAAGGAATCACTTTAATATAAGTATGTGTCTTTTGGCGGGATTTTGAAAATGGGGTGTGGGGGGAAGACTGGCTTGAAACGAGTGTGGAGAAAACACTTTTATACTGGAAGTCTTTAGAGCGCAGGAACGAAGGAAAGCCCAGCTCTGAGAGCCCCTGAGGAAACTGGAGCCTCGTCTTGGCAGCTGTGTGCGTGTGTGTGCGCGTGCGCGCTGCCTCCTTTGCCCAGCCCCCAGCCTGTCTCCTCCTCCTCCTCTGCTGCTTCCTCCAGCGTCTCCCAACTCTGGAGCCTTTTGATTGGCTGAGGCGCTGACAGCAGGAGGAGCTCGAAGTAAGCGTGCAGCCCACCCTCCTCTATAAGCATCTTTGCAGCTTTCCCTCTCAACCTCTCTCCCTCTCTTGTTTTGCTGCGCCTCCCTGTAAAACTGAACAGTGAAAAGGAAAAAGAAAGAAAGAATTGCAGTGGGGATCTGCTAAAACCGGCACAGAGAGATGTCATGTAAACTCCACTCCACCTTCCCCTCTTATTTCTTCTCCTGCTCCGTCTCTTCCTGCTGCTGCTGCTGCCGCTCCTCAGTTCAAGTGATCACAAAAGAAATCTTTGGGAGAGTAAGTTTGTGTATTCCTTGGAAGCGAAGGCAGAGCCCGCAGGGAGAGGAGAGCAGCTAGCGACGGGCAGTTCAAACAACCCAGAAAAACTTTTTTTTAAAAAAAGCTTTTCTTCCGTAGATATATGTGAAGTGTTTTCGGGAGGGAGTTGGAGTTTCTGGCGCTCCCTTCAGCCTGGCGCCCTAGGCAGCAGCCTAGTTGGCCTAATGGTAGCACCGGCCCTGACTCCAGATACCGTATATGCTGAATTGCTGGCACTGACTGACCAGGAAAAGGATCTTGGGGTTGTAGTGGACAGCTCAATGAAAAGGTTGACCCAGAGTGCAGCTGCTGTGAAAAATGCAAATTCCAAGTTAGGGATCTTTAGGAAAGAAATCCAAAATAAAACTGCCAATATCATAATGCCTTTATAGAAATCTATAGTGTGACCATGCTTGGAATGTTGTGTATAATTCTGGTCACTATATGTCAAAAGATATTGTAGAGCTGGAAAAGGTGCAGAAAAGGGCAACCAAAATGATCAAGGGCCTGAAGCAACTTCCCTGTGTGGAAAGGTTACAACATTTGGAGTTCATTTGTTTAGAAAAAGGTGAGTGAGAGGGAGACATTAATTATAGTGGTATAATTATGCATGGTTTGAAGAGAGTGGAAACTCTCTCATAATATTGGAACCCCGAGATCATCCAATGAAGCTGAAAAGTGGAAGATTCAGGTGGATAAAAGGAAGTGTTTCTTAACACTGTACATAGTTAAACTATGGAATTCACTACCACAAGATGTAGTGATGGCCGCCAACTTAAATGGGTTTAAAAGGGGATTAGGCAAATTTATGGAAGATAAAGCCATCAATGGCTATTAGTTGTGATGGCTATATATTATCTCCTGTATCTGAGGCAGTATCCCTCTGTATGCCAGTTGCTGGGGAACATGAGTGAGATGGTACTAGTGCACTCAGGTCCCACTTGTGGGTTTTCCATGAGCATCTGGTTGACCACTGTGGGAACAGAATGCTTGACTAGATAGGTCTGTGGCCTGATCCAGGACAGTTCGTGTTCTCAAATGGTCCAGTACACAGTATACTTTTGGTGCAGATGCCCTTCTGATTTACAGAAAGGCATAATGTTGCCTATAATTATCTTCTCTTGTCTCAATATTCTTTACTTCTGGTTGGAGTTAGTAAAAATGTTTCTGGAGTCCTGTCCACATCAACTGCAAACTGTCAAACCACAACAGCAAGCTTAGAAATGCAGTATTTTTTATTTTTAAATAGCATTGGCTTTGGGTGTGGGAAACCCAAAGTTCAATCTACCCTAAGCAGCCTTGGGCAAGTCACGATCTCTCAGCCTTATCAACCTCCCAGGATTGTGAGATTACAATGCTACTCCGAGATTCTTGGAGGAAGGGTGGGAATTCAAATAAAATATTTGCCTCTCCCTCCCATGCATATTACTTTGAACTGAACAACACTGTGTAAAAAAACACACAGCAAGAGCAATATATTCAGACATTGCAAGGGCCTCTTTCTAGATTATAATGTACCGGTACTTGGAATGGAACTTCCTTGACCATTTGTAAATTTTGCCCTTACACTTAAAATGTCACGATCAGTGTAGAGCAGTAGATAGAATGTCAACCTTGGACTGGAGAGTCCTGGGTTTAAATCCCCACTGAAGTTCAGGGGACAACGTATGGCCAATCACCATCTCTCAGCCTAACTTCCTCACTGGGTGGTTGTAAGAATAAAAATGTACCTCATGCACTCCCCCACCCCTTCCCAGTAAATGAAATAGTTTTCTGAAAAGTATTAATGATAATGTTAACTGCCTATTAATTATTATATTAATTGTGTCTTCCCAATCCCAGATTGCTCATCACTGGGAAATGGCAGGTGCCCTGCTTCTTAATTTTTTTTACCAGCAAGCTGCCTTTCAAAGGAAAAGTGATAGCCACACATATCTGGTATAAAAACATCCTGCACAGCCTACACAGCGGTTAATAGGCTATAGTGTTTGTCTTTCAGATTCTGAATATTTGTGGCAGGAAGTAGATGTTGACTAGGGAGATAATATGTTTCTTTTCCGGGGGGTGTTAATAGGGGTGGGGTGGGAGACAAAAATTTAGATGGGGAGGGGGATTTTATATATGCCTATAGGACAAAAAAAGCCCTCTCAATGCAGCCTCCAAAATTCACAAAATATCAACAATATAAAATTAAAATACAATTAGCAATTTTATAACTAATAAAAGTCAAACAGTAAGACTAGAACAAAATACACAACATGAATGTCAATCACATACTAAAACAATTTCTAAGCAGCTCAAAAACAACAACAAACACCTGTAGGGAAAGGCCATCAAGAATAAATAAGGCTTTAGAGCTCTTCTAAACCAGCCTACGCTGATAAAAAAAAGCACACCTAGTCACTGCAGCCACCTGAGGTGCCCCAGTTAGTACAGTCTAGAACTCCAAAACTGTGCATTGGGGGAATGCAACCCCATCTAAGGTCAGTTATAGACCTCCATCCAGACTAGTAGGTTTCCCTACCCATAGTTCCTCCATCATCCATCCCAAAACCACCTCCAGACACCAGTTCAAGAGTTCTGCAGCCTCCCTGGGACAATCAGCTGGAAGTGAGTTAGAGCTGGGTATAATCAGCATATTGATGATACATCAGTCCAAATCTCTGTATGACTTCCCCCAGTGGATTCATGTAGATGTTAAAAAGCATAGAGCAATGGACATGGTGTGGAACAGAAGTCCCGTCAGCACCACCCCTTCTGAGACTGCTTGTCCAGGAAGGACTGAACCACTGGAAAACTGTGCCTCCTAGGCCCAATTCAGATGAAAACTCCTGATAGATACCATGGTTGAAGATATCAAAAGCCATTCAAAGGTCCAGGTGAACCAACAGGGTTGCACCCCCTGCATCCATTCCCCAATGTAAGTCATCCACCAGGCTGTTTCATTCTCATAGGCTGTATCCACACAAGGCTATTTTCATCATGTAACTAGGCCTAAAACCAGACTGAACTGGATCTAAAAATAATCAGTGTCATCTGAAACTGCCAACATGGTGTGGGGAAAGGGTTAACATTCTCCAGTGTTGTGGTCTTAATCAACCCCCAACCCCAATTCCCATGACTGCTTTTAAGATTTAAAACAACAACAACTTGGGGAAAACCAGTCATGGATCTAGTTTGGTTCTCAGCTTGCTGTAAAACAAAGCATTTTTAAATATTGGCTGAAGGGGTGGTGTGGTGTGGTGGGAAGCAGCTCCATCTTTAAACCTACGGAGTAGAACGATTTTCCAAGGATGACTGGATATGTTGTTTTGCAAGGTGCCTTTTGTGTACCTTTGCAAGCAAGCAGGTAAAAATGTTCCAATAAAAGTGTCAGTAGAATTTATGTCAAGAAAGTAAGTGCCCCATCTACAAGAGTTTGTAGATTCTGCTGGACCTACTCATATGCCTTTTGTAATACAAACTAGCTCAGGAATTTTAATGCTCTCTTTCAAGAGAGTGTTTCCCTCTTTTGTGTTTCCAATAGGAGGGTGGGGAACTATTCTCACTAAGCTAAAAAAAAAAGCTTGTAGCTTAGAATTTTCTCCAGCAATTTCAGTCTTGCAGCCCCCTTCCATCTTTTTATGGGTCACTGAAAAGATGGCAAGAAAATTGAGTGGGTCATGCTCCCTCATGACCTCGGATTTGGGAATCCAAACTATCCTATGGCCCCCTCAGAAACTGTCTAGGGGCCATAGGATTGCTCTCCCATGAATTAGTCAGTGGTAGGTGTTGCAGGTATCAGATTACAACTGCATTTGGAATTTTGGTGGTCCTAATAAAGGTACTGCCCAACTGTGGATTTTTCCCCTCATGGACTAGCATAGCTATCTTTGCTTTAAGAATACACATGTGGTAATAATATATATACGTATGTGAAGAAACGAGCCTTTGGGGGTACACGCACACACCTCATGTGTGAACCGGCTGGGGTGGGGTGTGCATAGTTAGCGTGTGGAGAAAGGGGCCTTTGGGGGTTCCTGCATGCATGCATGCAGGCGCGCGCGCGCGCGCACACACACACACACACACACGCCTCCTCATGTGTAAACCAAGTGGGGCCAGTTGAGGGGGCTGGGAGGAAGCGAAAGGTACATAAAACATAGGATGGGGCCTGGCGCCCGGAGGTCTGGAGGAGCCAGGCTGAAAGCGTTCATATGCAGATGTAATTCAAACCCAATAAGTCATGAGTTCCCTTCCCCCTGCCTGGCCAGGTGAAATGCATTATGATTGGCTGAGAGGCAGCAGAGCTACAGGGAGGAGGGGAGGGGGGGGAAGGTATATTTCCCAAAGTGTGGTCTGTCTTTGTCTGTCTTTGGATCATGTGGCTACCGGCTACCCTGGCTATTGGGTGATGGCGGCAAGCCAAAGAGAGGCCCCAAGCCTTTGGGGGGGGGCATCAGGATCCGACCCCAGTTAGCTCCTGGTGAAATGAGCTGGATGAGGGCTCTAGTGAAGGCAAGCCTTGTAGGAGTTTACCCATCTCGGACCTTCGGGTAGGTGTGGTAATTCTCCATCGGGCGGCAAGGCTGTGCTGGATTTAACCCTTGAAGAGAACACCCTCAGGTAACAGGTGTGTGCCTGAGAGATATTAAGGAATCAGGTTTATTGTTTTGCAGCTTTACTGTGTACTAACGTGTCTCTCTCTTTATTTTGTGTGCTTCTCTCATTTCCCTAATCTTGTTGTAAAAATGCTACCAGAATAAACCTTGTCTTGGTTTACCCCACATGGGTTTTGTAGTACTCTGTGAGTTCAGCATCTAAATCCAGGTTACAGAAATTGAAGGCGAGTCCCTGAACAGAGATTCAAGTAGGGTTGCAGACAGCTGAGGCTGGCAATCTGGTACCTTGAGATCTCTGGGGGTCTTGGTTCCTTTGGAGTAGGAAAGGGTGGGGGTGTGGCGGGCCAGCCAGCCCCCCCCTTCCTCCACAATATGTATTTAAAAACCAAAACACTGAGCATTAATTTCCTACACTATAGCTTTCATTAGAACTGCTGCCTTTTCAGGCAGAAGCTTTTTACTATTGACTGATCATCCTTGGAACAAGTTGTTCTTGTTATATTTCTGTCTGACATGCAGTTGTTAGAAGCACAGAGGCCTTGCTGAGTGAGTGGGGGTAGGAAAGTGACAACCCTAGTTTTCAGGGGAATTAAAGAGTTTTCTTCAAATTGCAGATCTGGAATGATAGTATGTAGTGACAACTGTGAATATGTCACTTATACGCAGTAATTAAAGCTGACATTGCTAACCAAATACAGGGAATAACAATAGCTTACTTTTTGTCTACTCTGCCATCAATCTGCACTTATTTACAACTAGATCCTGTAAGGCAAAGCTACAATTTAAAAGAAAATTATGAAGTATCTTCAATACATATGGCTTCTATTCCACCTTATCCTTCCACTACCCAGAAACTTTGTTAAGTTATAAAAGCTTGACTTATGGTGTATATTCTTAAGTATTAAACCATGAGGAGCATTACTAGTCTAGTCACTTCACCACATGCCAAAAAATGGCACTCTTATTTATTTTTTTATTATATTTATATCTCACCTTTTTTCCACAACAACCCTCTGAGGTAGGTTAGGTGGAGAGTCAGTGACTGGCCCAAAGTCACCCAGTGAGCTTCATGGCCTAGTTATTTTTGCCTTATCTAGTCAGTTGTTTCCAGACATCTTGCACTGGCTATTGTACGTGTGTTTTTTCCTTTCTCCCCTCCCTTGTAACCAGAATCAGCAAAACAATTAGAATACAAGGCCCATTAATCCCTTTGCAAGTGTGTGCAGGGCTTATCTTCACTGTTTTTATCACTGGGGTTTAATTAAAAGACTCCCAAAAGGCAGGGAAAGCCATGCCAACATTCCCCACATGTACATTATGTTGTGATTCTTAGCAGCAGGTCACATCAACAGCTGGATATGGGGAAGTATTACTCAAACCAGATGAGCTAGTGTGTTTACATTTAAACAGCTTCTTATACAGATAAAAGCCTGCAATCCTGCTTCAAAGAACAGGTATTTCAGGTTGCTGGGAAAGATCAAGTCATCTCAGATAGGGGCTACCTTTTCCAAACTACCAGATCAGAAGCGATAGAAACCTCTTTATCTCGCCCAGCTGTGTTGCTTTCTTTATGCTTAATCCCAACTCCCCAAAGAGCCTCTCATTATACAAGGTACTCATGCTCTCTCCTCACCCGCCTCTTTAAAAAGGCACACTTTAAAAAAGTGAATGGAAGCTGGTCATTTGTCTTCTCATAATGATAAATTCCTCTCCCATTCCTATTTCATTCTTCATCGTGGTCCCAGTTAATTATTACATATCCCTTGATTAAAATCAAGGGATATGAAGAGCTGTCTTGGCAGTACAGACTCATGAGAGAACAATGGGGTGACCTCCTGATTGACTCTCAGAGCCCCGTAGGGATGTGTGAGGAATCTGAAAGGGGGGTCAAAATCCAACAGATTTTCTCAATTCGGCCCGCGGATTCAGTTTTGTCAACCCTGCGCTGGCACTGACCAGATCTGACATGAGTCGAGCCAGCACACGGACTTCTTCCACTTTTAAAATAGGCCGCAATTTGCACTTTTTTTTAAAGCTGGGAAATTTGCACAAAATTCGAGCCTCCGCTCTGCAATTTGCGCAATTTGCGCAAATCTGTGCAAACTGTGGTGTGGGGGGGGGGCCAAATTTTGCACAAATTTGATATTACCCTGCCAGAATTTTTTCCCCTCTTTAAACTTTTGGGGGGGGGGGGCGATTGCGAAAGCCAGCTGTCAAGCTGGCTTTCACGATCCCCATTTTGACAGCTATGGGCAGTCTCTTCACAGTACCCCAGCAGCACCTTGGAGGGGCAGCCCATGGTTGCCAAACCTTTTAAAAAAAAAATTGTACAAAACAATTTACGCAACAAAATTGCCTTTTTTTAAGGCACAGTTTTGCAACTGTGAACCTTTGTAGTTGTGCAACTGCGGGGATTTGAAGCCTCGGCTGGGGCAATGTCCTGGGGGGGGAGGTGCCTGTCAAGGTACAGCAGGTACCAACCCTGGACATTGCCCAGAAGAGGCTCTAAATTGTGTTTTTTTTGGGGGGGCCCTTTGGTTTCTCTTGACAGCTGTCAAAAGACAGGCTGTCAAGAGGAACCAAAGGTGTGAGGGATCTTTGCACAAAAAAAAGGGGGTTGTGGAGATTTGCACCCCCTTCACGCAAAGATCCTTATCTCCCACACACACACCCTTAGTCCCCATCCTGGTGCAAATTTTTCTCTTTGTCCTGAGCCTCTTGGTGCTCAGGAAAGTGCAAATGTACACCCCCCTTTTTTTTTCTTGGGAAAAGCTAGCTGTCAAAACTCTGGGTCACTTTAAAAAACGGGATTTTGACAGGGCAATGGCTGGTTTTTGACTGGGACATATGGCTGTGTATGTCCCAGTAAAAAAAAAACAACCCATTGCCCAGTGAGAACCCCTTTTTAAAGGGACCCAGAGTTTTGACAGCTAGCTGTCAAAACTCCTTTTCCCAAGAAAAGGGGGTGGTGCATATTTGCACTTTCCCAAGCACCTAGAGGCTTGGAACAAAGTGCAAAATGTGCACCAGGGTAGGGGCACAAGATTAAGGGGCACAAGACCTAGACTATGATAATTTGGTACTAAGTAAAACTATTTTGAATAGGGTGCTCCAAACTTAGACAGAAACAGTTAATTTTGGCTCAGACTCCCATACAAGCAACATTCCAGCCTGCTGACGTGCAAGATAAAAATGGGAGGGAGAGGCTTTAGCTGCTTATTTCATTCTGCCCGAGTGCAGTGCCTGGCAGTGGAAGGTAGTCAACACTGACAGTAATAGGATGAAGCAAGTTTCATTTTGTTTTATGTCTGTGGCTTGCATTTTAAATTAAGCATTCTTTGGGGCCCACAGTAGATCCTTCCACATATGGGGAAAAAATATGTACACCTGAAGGCATTAATACCTGTGCATTCAGATTCCAAGCAAAGTCAAACCTTGTCTAAAATAACTGTTTGAGTTCTGGATCCAGAACTAAAGTAGCGAATACTGATTTTGGCTTTGGAAGCCAACCACACCAAAAGGCAAAATGTTTAAAGAGAAACTCAACACTTAAAAAATAAATAAATCCCAGGTACAGATACGCAAGATAGGGAGAACTGGGACAGATGGCATGATGAGATCATATCCTTTGGCTGAAAATTTTTACTTGTGGGAAAGGAAGGGAATGCATGCATGTGCAACGCACATACAAAGTGTGTGTGTAAGAAACATAAACATGAGTAGCACAGCTAGGGCGGGTGCTCTGGAAAGAAGTTCAGGGCCTTGCAACCCAGGACACCCCTCCCTCAAGTGACCACACAGAGAGTGGCAGGTGATGAGGGCAGCAGCAAACAGGCCCAGTGTCTTCACCTGGGCTGACCACAGCATCATTTCTTCTTACTTTTAAAAAACATCTTATAGTTTTGGGGCAGGTGTCCAGTCATGTACATGGTTACAGAAGCTCATTTTATTATTTTTACTTTCAAAAATATATTATCCTTTTCTACAGCAAAGTGGTGCTTATTCCCAAGTATATGTGTTTAGTATCAGGGCAGCAGAAACAACATTCATTTTATTCCTGTAGTCATGATGGTGCTATGATTTATTTATTTATTATATTTATACCCCGCCTTTTTTCCTGCAAGGCGGCTTACATAGTCCTCCTCCTCTCCATGTTATCCTCACAACAACCCTGTGAGGTAGGTTAGGCTGAGAGGCAGTGACTGGCCCAAAGTCACCCAGTGAGTTTCATGGCCGAGTGGGGACTAGAACCCGGATCTCGTGAGTCCCAGTCCAACACTCTAACCACTACGCCACACTACGCCACATTTGACTTTAAAATGCAGAACTGCACATGTTCAGTATTATTTCTTTTCTGTTGTGAGGGTTGACAAACTTTTTTTTTTTTTTTGCTCTAACATATCAGGAATATAGAAACAGTTGTAAAGTGTGATATGGTGGGGTGGGGGTGGGGGTGGGGAAGAGAAATATTAGTTGTGTGCTTCACAACTGAAGTAATGCACATGGTGATCTAATGGGAGGGCCCCCCATAAGATCAAGTCTAGAGTCTAAAATTACCTAGCTGCACCTCTGATAAAAGCACTTTGCACTATGAGCCACATTAAACATAAAGGTTGAAGAGTTAGTCTGCTTGCTTCGTGCCCAGAGTTTACCCTGATAGTAAACCTCTGTGAACCACCAAAATATCAGACAACCAATTCCTTAGATCTAGCATTTTTTTTACTGTCACTTTACACAGGGGATTCATATGTAATTCTACAGACCTGTAACGTATAATATTCTTCTCCTATTTTAATACATTTTTTGTGTTGGTGTTTTTATTATGCTGGTTTACTCTATATAACCGTATTTTTATGGAATGGGGACTAAGAGTTGCTTACCTTTAAGGATAGATAGGAGCTTGCTTTTTGAGGCGTTACAGGTGCTGTCACTTGCCTCACTGGTGCTGTCACTTGCCCCACCTCTGTTGGGCAGAGAACTGGCAGTCCCAACCCCTGTCAATAAGTTATATACTGTAGTAGGATTGTGAGCAGGACAAAGGTATGTTGCCTAGATTGTACACAATTGTTGAATTAGATACTGTGAGGAAACATACCGTAGTTATTGTTTAAAATGGAACAAAGATCTGAATTAGAAGATCAGTGATAAAATGTGGATATCTCCCCCCAGAAATAGCAATGAAATTATCACTAAGTTTGACTGGATTTTATTTTTTTTTAATTGTGGCATAATTTGGAGACAGGTGGCCTATCATAAAAAGACACAGGAGATGTTGAAAGGTATCTATTGAGAGTGTGGGCAGTATCTAAAAAAGCCATAAAGACTGATCTCTTCCAGCAGGCCTATCCGGGGGAATTTTAGGATGCCTTTAAGATGTTTTTAAGATGTTTTAAGATGTTTTAAAATGTTTTTAAGATGTTTTTAAGATGTTTTAATAGTATGTGTTGTGTTTTGAATAGTTATGTATTTTATATTTTTTTGCTGTTCCCCGCCTCGATCTAGACGGAGAGGTGGGAAAGAAATAATAATAATATATTATTATTATTATTATTATTATTATTATTATTATTATTATTAGCAAAAGTAAACACTTTTGACAAGCTGAGGGTTATGTACAGAAAGTTGAACAGGTCTCTTGCAGATAACCACCATCCTCCAGCTCCATCACAGCACACATCCAAAAAGGTGTCTTGCTATCAGAGAGTCACTAACCTCTTGGGTTATGATCACCACACAATAACCCGGTTCGCACGTAACAGCAAGCCACCGTGGGAGAATTTCCCTGTGAGGCTTGCCATTTTGCATTTTGTCCATTCAAGCCGTGGGCAGGGGCGGGGGCATGCCATGGCAAACCTGGTGAGGGTGGGTTGTTGGGGTGGTTGACAAGTCACCCAGGACCCATAGCCTCCCTCTTTTAGAGTTGCGGGTAGCTTGCCGGGTTCACAAGGAACAGCAAACCACAGTGCGCGCACCCCACACACACTGTAGCTTGAATTTTCAAAATGGCGGCCGGTGTCACGATGAGAAGCCCCGTGGGGAAATTCACCCATGGTGGCTTCTCATTACATGCGAACTGGCTCAATGCTGAACCTGCTGGACTACAGCTGAGAGAAAGTGGATGGTATTTTGCAACCACCTACGTGCCTTCTGCCTTTACCAGAAGGACTGATTATTATGTGCAGGTGTGAAACATGCCGTACAAGAATAAGCAAATGCAAAAGGTTCTCAGTTATTTGTTGTATTTTATGCAAGTATGAAAAGCTGTCACAATACTTCTTAAATAACAAAGCCAAGTTCAAAGATTTACTTGCATTTGCATTGCAAACAGCCAAAAATGTATGCTGTTTGAGTGTAGTTTCTGATTCAATGTTATTAAATAAATATTGCTTTTACTTCATGATAATAAAAACATTGGTCATAATTATAATTACTATTCATACAGTGCATTATTATTTATGTACTTTTGCCATGCAACATTGTTCATGGCACTTTATAGAGTACGAAAGGGCAGGTCTCTGCCATAAGGATCCTACCATCTAAAATTCAACACAGAAGAAAACAGAGAAAAAGGAGTGAAGTGGAGGCCAGGGTAAACATGAGGGCAATGTGAGATTCCAGTTACATCTACTTAGGCATGGAAACACAATAGGAATATGAAGCGGCAATGGTAGCAGAGTTTATTTAGAGAGTAGTTCATGGATAAGACTATTATTTTTCATCATGCCAAAATCATCTCCTCTCTTCTTCCTTATGCTTTCAAAGCAAGAGTCGATAGCTTTTGTTGATCCAAATGAAGTGCTGCAACATGAGTGGTTGTTATGCCTGAACAAGAGTTCCATATAACATAAGTGTTCAAAGAAAAACAGAAAAACTGTTTAAAATCCAAGCTGCCACTTCACCCTCAATAGTATCAGCAACATAATCAAAGAAACTGAGTGCAGTACTACAGTGATTCAATGTGCCTGCACTTACATGTCCATTTTCTCACTCTCACACACACACTCCCAGTTTTAAAGCAGCACTTGCCTTTTAAAGCTCAGGCAGCAAATGCATATGCATATGCTGTAACACTGCACTATGTCCAATTAGGAACAGCAGTGGCTGAGTGGACAAGCTTCCTCATCCAATTTGTTTAACCTATATTACCAATCAAGTTGGCTGTGTTTTAAGACAAAAGATAGACAGCTGATCGAGAGGCCTGTGTTAATAAGATCCAACAAATTCTAGATTTGCTGTAGCAATGTTACACACACACACACACACACACACACACACACACACATCTAGGTACATACATACCAGAAAGCAGGCAGCAAAATGTTTCAGTATACCCTGTATGTTTCTACACATATATTGCTTTGCTCATATACTGGGAGCTCAGCATGGTTGAAATTTCAGGTACAAAGTGCTCATTCATCCAGCTCATGTTCACTCTCCAGTTTATGTAGATATTCAAGATGACGGTTATTCTATCTGGTCATTCTCTCCCCAACACAATGGCTTCTTCTGCTGAACACAAAGAGCTCTTCAGCAACAGATTCTGGGAAAGTTCAAAGCCAATAAAGTTGTCTTCCTAGATAAGTTTAGATTTGGGGAGCATGGAAGCATATTCTTCCAATTCAGATAATTTGTCAAGTTGCCTTTCTGACCCCTCTTTAACTAGCTGGATATGCTATGGCTGTGTTACAGTTCCCACTAAAAGAAAATGTACTGAAGTATAATTTCAACCAATTTTATTGTGAAAGTAACAGAGATAGCCACAGTAGAGCACCCCATTACTGGTCATGGTGGCTGGGGGATGATGGGAGTTGTAGTCCAACCCATCTGGAGGGCACCGGGTTGGGGAAGGCCAGCTTAGATATTACATAACACCTTTCTGCAGTGATGCTGACCACTGTTTGAGCCAAACCATTGAACACCTATTTCTGTATCAGCCAAAAGCCTGGTGATATATATTTTCAAAATTAGCAAGCCAATTTTCTTGGTGCAAACATAGGCAAAAGACTTAGCTAAAATTATATGTTATGTACTATAAGTAACTTTAAGCCAGCCAGAATCCTAAATAGGTACTAACATTTTCTGATACAAACTTTCCCCCAAATTACATGTGTTTAAATTCCTAAAACACAGAACATACACTTTCAGGCAGCTTAATAAGTACAGTTTGTGTGGAAAGACCTTTGAAGGACCTCATGAAACAAGGGTAAAACAAGCTACATGACAAATTACACATCAAATAAAAATGACAAGAGAACAGTCATAACTATTATCCATTCGGGTAAAAAGTGGATAACAGAACTGGGTTTTTACTACATGTTCCCAACTAACGCGTATTAGCAACAGGTTCCAGAATCAAGCCAAATCCCTAAACATTTCTGCTTTGCCTCTAGTCATACTGGAACATGATAGCAGGCAGAAGAGAAAGAAGCTTTGCCACATAACATAGAAAATAAGTTGCTAGAAGGCAAACACTTCTGGCCATAGTTATTACTCCAGGGAGTTTTATGATGATCATAATCATACTTGGAAGAACCCAGTGAGGCAGGAACAGTGCAAGAAATCGGCAGAGCCAATGAGATGACAAATATTCAGAGGCAAGGAGGATCCAGTAATACTTGGAAGCTTTGTTTACTTCAGATGCTTTTCATATGATAAACAAAAACCAGAATGAGAACACGGAACTGAACACAAGAAAGCCCATGTGCCAAAATTCATGATGTGCACAGGCAAGAATACAGTGACTCATAAGTCTGATCTCATCTGTTTGTAGTGATACGCATGGAAGTTATTTAATACTTTCACAAGCCCTTATATAGCAACCTGTGTGGTTATGTACACAATTGGTACAATAGTGGGGCTGCTGTGAACACACACTCACCACATTTGATTCATATGTACAGTCTACTCTCCAGGATAAAGTTCAGGAAAAACTAGCCTCTGTCATATTGCAGCAGAAACCAACTGTGCACAATGCTGATAAGCTAGAGCCCATGACTTCACAAATCTCCCCCCGCTTTTTCAGGAGCAAATTTTTCAACTTAAAATGATTTTAAAAGGGAAGCACTGAGTGAGCCTTTAAGTGAATAAATGTGCAACCAGAAAAGGTGGACAATCTGAAGCATGGGGGAAGGGCAAAGCTGAAAACTTACGTACGGTAATCAGAATTCATTGGCAACAAATACATCTGTTGTTGGCACACAAAGACAGAGGGAAATTAAGGTTCACCCTGCACGAGAAAAAACACCACACAGACTTCTGTTTTGAGGCACATTTGTATGCACTTTTTGTGACTATTATAATAAAGGGAGGAAGAGGAAGAAGAAAGCTACTTTTAAAGCAGTAAGATAAGGAACCAACAACCTGCTAGGGACTTCTTCTTTTTTTAAGCACAAGTGTCAAGGGGCTACACTTGTGTTAGTTGGGAACATGTAGTAAAAACCCAGTTCTGTTATCCACTTTTTACCAGAATGGATAATAGTTATGACTGTTCTCTTGTCATTTTTATTTGATGTGTAATTTGTCATGTAGCTTGACACTTGTGCTTAAAAAAAGATCACCGCAGCCCACCATGGCTCATATAAGCCACAGTGGGCTGTGGTGCGTGTCGGCAGCCATTTTGAATATTCAACCCCCAGTGGGGGGTGGCCATGGTTTGTTGTGTTGCCCAAACCCAGGCAGCAGGGGTTTGAGGGTTAAACAACCCTTAAATAACCCCTGCCACTTGGGTTCGGATGACATGACAAACCATGGCAACTCCCCACTGGGGGCTGAATATTAAAAATGGCTGCCGGCACATGCCACAACCCAATGTGGCTTAAATAGCCCAGTGTGTGCTTATGTGGCTGTTCCAACTACTGCACAGATAACAAAGAACTAATATTTTCCCATCCCCAGTATTGTATTTTGGATCTTTGTCACGAGTGAAACAGCCAGTTCTGCCTATTGGCTAAGGCCCCAGCCTCTAAAATACAGGAATATAGGAAGCTGCCTTACACTGGCCCAGTTTGCACAATCAACCAACTGAGCCACTGTGGCTTAAATAAATATGCAGGCATAAATACACATGTCCCTGTGAAAAAGCCATGGGAAAACTTGTTCAACCCCCCCCCCCAACCACCTGTCAAACCTCCGTGCTCCTGTAAAAGGAGGTGGCTTGCACTTTTCCACCTTCCTGAGCACTTAGTGTCTCGGGAAAAGATGGAAAAGTTAGAGGAACCTGACAAGAGTCAGGTAAAAAAAACAAAACACCTCAAGAATCTCGATGTGAAGGTGGTGATCTACTCGCCACCCCCTTTTTGAAAGCAAAGATCACTCGCGGCTTTGGTTTCTCTTGACAGCTCGCTTTTTGACAGCTGTCAAGAGAAACCAAAGTTTTAAAAAAAAGCTTTGGGCAGCCTCTCTGGGTCAATGTCCATGAGGAGTGCCTGCTGCATTTTGACAGCAGACCTTGTGGCGTAACCCCACAATTCAGTTCCCTGGTGTATGTCTACATTAGTATGTTTAGGGAGTATAGAATGTTGAACTGAGTGTGGTTTGTGATGTCTTGGAAAGGGTGGGGGGAGGAGTATATAAGGAGTGTTTGAGTGATGTCAGAGTTTAGTTAAGGCAGTCGAGTTAAGAAGTAGAGTGTTGGGAGTGTTAGAGAGTTTGGGAGTTAGGTTAGGTGGGTTATTTGTGTCTTGTCAGGAGTTTTAAGAGGAATCAGTGATTGTATGAGGGGTGAGAGTATTTGGAGTTATAGGGACTTCGGTCAATTATAAAGTGTTTGGTGTAGGCAGGTTTATTTTCTGGAACTAAGATTTTGATAATTAAAATAAACTTATTTTTATTTTGTTTGCTACCCAAATCCTACGTGTCAGCTTGGCGTTATTAACCTGCTTTACTTTTAAATCTACACACATACCTTTGTACCCACAGCATCATAAATTTAAAAATAGATCCTTAATAACCAGAATTAATATTTTCCCTCATTAGTAGGGGAAAGGTTTCATTTGACCCTCCACTCAGGTTCTTAAGTGTTGATGCTTAGCCTGAGAAGGGTTTATGCGCGTGGTCCTAAAGTGTAAGGGACTGTGTCGTCACAGACCTCCATCCCCAGACATTGCCCAGGCAAGGCATGCCATTTCGGACTCAAGGAAGTGCAAAAGTATGCACTTGTGCAAGTTCAATTAGAAATTTGTAAAAAATATGAAAAAATTTGCACACGTTTGAGATGCAAAAAAAGGGGGGGTGACAAACCAGTAGCAGTCTCTCCAAAGTGCCACTTGGACACTTTGAAGGAGCTGTCACTAGCTGTCAAATCAGAGATCGTGAAAAGTGATCTCTGAAAAAAAAAAGGGTAAAGGGGGGGAAGCCGTGGCAAGTGCAAAAGCGATTGTGGCTGGGGACATCAAGCCAGTGGCAGTCGCTCTACCATGTCACACAGGCATCGGTGGAGTGGCTGCTACTGGTGGTGGCCCAGGCTATTTTCTTACTATGGGCTGGTTCGCATGTCATATTAAGCCATCCTGTAAATAAGCCATGGTGGGTTGGTTGTTCGCTTGCTAACCCACGTTATTCCCAACAGACAATCAGGCACTCTGTGGCTTGCCGTGGCTTGTTTCCCCCTTAGTCCTTCCTCCCATGCCCAGCACACATCCCATGGGTCTTTGCGGCACAACCTCAACAGCCTACTCTGCTAATGAGTGCATCTGCGCTCATTAGTGGAGTACAGGAGAGGGGTGTAGAATTTTTTTTCACTTTCAGGGCGATTTGCATAAATATAACTTTATTTATTTAAACTTTCTGGGAGAGTTATGCAAATCTGCTAATGTGCAGTAACTACAGTAATACATTGGATTGCAAGTAACTTGGTCTGAGAGCGTTTTGCAAGACAAGCAAAAAATTTAATTTTTTTTTTACTTGATAAACAAGCAAGGTCTTGCAAGACAAGTTATAGGGATGTAACCGCTCACCTCAAGCGGGTGAAATCGGCCCCGCTCACGCCTGCCAGAGACTCGCTTTGATATAAGAGTGTTTTGGATTACAAGCACGGTTCCGGAATGAATTATGCTTGCAATCCAAGGTATTACTGTACTTCGCTTTAGTGCAGTAAAGATGTGTAGTTACTGCACTTTAGCGAATTTGCGCAAATCTCCGTGAAAGTTAAAATAAATAAATAAAGTTAAACATATGCAAATCTCCCCAAAGGTGGGGGGGGAAGTTACATTTGTGCAAATCTTCCGAAGATGGGGGAGAAGGTGTCACTATCTAGGGAGGTGACAAAGTGGAGGAGTAAATTGACTAGTGTCATTTCAAGATGTAACAGAGAGGGAATATTGTTAGCGAGATTGTGAGGAGTGGCCATCAGGGCTTTTTGCTGCTATTGCCAGGAGGCTCTCTCGCCATTTTAAACAACCCACTCCGAAATGACTCTGCTGGGTTTGGAAGTCATGAGAAGCCATCCTGAGGACAACCACCATAAACAGCCCTACAAGCCATGGGTTCTCAAGGTGGCTTGTCTGCGAAAAACAACCCATGACAGAAAAGCTGCACCAGGTTCAGACATCACGCTAAGCCACCCTGCAACCATCCATGGTAACAAACCACCATGGCTTAGCGTGACATGCGAACTAGGTCTACATGTGCCGAAGGTGGAGCCTCCAGCTGCCCCGGCCCAAGATACATGGGAGTGGGGGCGGTGAGATGAACGGAAGTTGTGCTGTGTGCCCTGACTTTGATCCCCTCTAACTCCACGGTGCTGTGGAAGGAAGGTTCCACTGCTGTGGAGTCTTGTGGAGGCATGACGTCTCTGCCTCACTCCCTGCATCACTCCTGGTTCTCTCATATTTGTCAACTTTTTACTATCAAACAAACAAGCATTATGAGCAGGAGGAAAAATATCCTGCTATCTATAATTTGTGGGAATGGCACATCGATACTGTGAATCAGGATTTTCCAGTTAAAGTTGAGACGTCAAGGAAGTACTTTTGTCCTTTTATGTAGGACTAATGCTTGCGGCAATTCTAGGAATCATAATATCCTTGCCATTTGAAGAGTCAGGCAAATAAACGATTAGCTGTTTCCTGCCTGGTTAAAGATAAAAGCTCTGTTAAGGTTTCAATAAAGTTTAAGATTTCATGTTTGAGGACTCTGAAAGTTACAACTCGCTAGGAAATAATGTTGCAGCTACATTGAATTCTTCTCAAATCCAACAGTTAGTCCAGGTTTTTCTTTTTACAGTGATTTATGACACCAGAAAAAGGCAAGAGAAATTAAATATCCCATTCAGCACTTTCCCTACCACCACAACCACCACACACACACACCTGCAAAAAGTGTCTGAATATTTGACTCACTGTTACTATTAAACCACAGATAAGCAAAGAAAATAGGAGTCCCAAATCTTGTTTATAACACTCCAATGCATAAGATAATTTGATTCTCACTAAATGTATCCTGGGACTCTGGAGTGGATGGGGAGAGATACCCAATAGTGTATTATTACAGTATCATCAAGAAACAATTAAATTGTGCCTTACCAGATTGACCATACTGGATTTACAGTAGTCAATTTGAAAGTCTAGCTTTTATAGGGACTTTTTAAAACTAAGTGAAGGACCCTTATCTATTTTAGTAACCATATAAAGCTGTGGGGATGGGGGAGATGTTTACCCTCACCTACATTTTAAAGAGTTTTAAATAAAAAAATATCTTAATGTAACCCAGGCCAAGAACCCACAACCAAATATACAGTGATATGGCCTCTTACGTACCCAGAGACAGAGAAATTAAATGATTAAATGCGCGCACACACACACACCTACACGCCATCCTTCTTTAGTAACTGCAGGAATTTTTACATGGATCATATAGTTTCCAATGTTTATAGCCCCCAGAGTTAAAGAGCTAATAAGTGTGTGTTAGATTTGGATGGATACCTTCCTAGATCTGCAAACAGTGTTACAGGCTTTGCTTAGACAGTGGGCGGTACAGAAATATAATAAACAAACAAACATTATAGGCAGCAGTGAAGTTGTCAATTACCAGAAGCTGCCAAGAAACATCTATGAGCCCCATTTAACAAGCAATAGTGCTTTCCTCCAATTTCTCCAAAGATTGCAGGAAAGCAGAAGGTGACATCAGGGATGATGATTCAGTGCTGTAAGAAGCTACAGGAGTGGGGGTGGGGGTGGAATGCAGGAAGGGGCATAATTTTCAAACCTTTTCAGACCATGAGAGCACTGCCATTCCAAATACTGGCTGCTGACATGTCTACCTACTACCTAGTCCAGCCACCACTGCAGCAGTCCACCCAACCCAGCCATTGTCCACTTAGCTGCTACACAACCAGCCCACTGCCATCCTCTAGCCTCTGTGTTCGGAGGAGGAGGAGGTGGGTGGCAGGGGTGACTCTAGGGTGGCCAGTCAAGGCTGCATGTGGGACAATGAACAGAGTGGTGGCTGCAGAAGAACTGCTGCTGAACTTCTGCTTCCTGGGATGAGGCACTAAGAGATAAGGTGTTGGCGGGTGTGTGTGTGTGTGTGTGTGTGTTTGTGTGTGTTAAGTATGGTTGGCAGGCAGAGGTGTGTGCAGTGTTGCCTAGCTGAGTCAATATTAAGGGAGATCAGTTTTATTTCAGACCTCCCATCCACCCAACAAAACCCACTGTATTATTTAAAACATGGATATATACAACAGGCCTTTAAAGCCTGCTGTGAATCTACACACACACACACACCCAGCCCACCTTACTGAAACCTGAAATTGACCCCATGCCTACATACCAATCAGTTGAACAACTGGCCAACAATCAGTTTAGACTGCGACATTCAATAAAGATGGTGTGTTTTTGCAAGTACCCACTTTTAGGAAAAGCACATGTTATTAATTAATTAGAGGCACTATAAATCCTAACTACAAAAACACAGACACATACATTCATAATAGGTCTTTTCTACAGCTCAAAGTCAACCACCCTTGCAGTTAAACAATCCAGTCTCTTATCTTTCAGAAAAACTCACAGCTTTATCTCACCCTCCACAACATAACCAGCGTCTCAGCTAACAAGGCAGCCTCCAACTGGCAAAGTACAAATCATTGCTTCACAGCAGGGTGGTCCTTTTAAATTGAACAGAGGGGAAAGGTATCACAGAATGGCTCTAAGTAACCATGTCAATGCCTTATCAGATACATTTTGACTCATGCTCATCAGAATTATGCACAACAGCAATGAAGAAAGAAAGGCATCAAGCAGAGCGCATTGCATGTCTCCCATCTCCAAGAGCTTGTGAGTACATGTTTTATCTTTAACAACTCCCTTTCCAGAAACAAACAATGCAGTTCTGGTCAGTGTCTGCCTGTCATATTAAGTGGTCAGGGTTAGATGCTCAACTGGCGTTGCATCATTGCAATGCGATGGGGTGGAGCCTTATGCACAGATCAAATGCTACATAGCTTATTCTGAAGAGATGATATGCAGAAGCATATCCTCACTACAGGGGGACTATTCACAACATGCTCTGAGCCTGTGGCAGCTACTGTATATTTTTCATCAGGCTGAGATGACTTCTAGCTACACTATTACAAGCATAGCTGCATGTATATTGACTGTCACATGCTGAATTTGCTTTTGACACCCTATCACAACCGGTGTGTGTGCGTGTGTGTGTTTGGGGGTGGGGTAGCAGTTGCAATCGGGTGTCAAAGGCCAATCCAAACTTCATTAGTGTATGGCAGTCAGCAGGCAAAAGATGACCGGCTCAGCTTGCCAGATGAGGAAGAATCAGAGAGACTCAAACGACTGTGCGCATAAAATTGACACTGCAGCGTATACGGTATCTTCAGATATTAAAATCCTAAAGAGATTTGCTGACCACTTCCATAGCATAGCAATCAGCCAGCGAACCACCCCCTGGCATTCCAATTCCAAGATGTCTACATGACTTCATCTACCCACGCCTGAATAACCCTCTTTACATAAGGCCACAGCAGTGATTCACTCCATCCCAAATATTTTCTAGTGCAAAGAAGTCCTAGGAAAGGATAATAAACAAGTTAAAGATCAAGCAGAAAGTAGGTGTACATTGATATTCAAGCCTCTACATCCCCTTGATGTCACAGTATAGTATAGATTTGAATTTTAAAAGTTTACATCAAAAGTCATTTCTTTGGGGGAGGGGGTGAAAATGAAGGAAAATAAACCCAAATCATGCATCATATCAGAATTTTAACCATTTTTGCACACTTCTAATACACTCCTGAAGGCAGCTAACTAAATAGACATAATCCAATGTTCATAATGATTTATTAGGGATACTTTCCGCTTCAGAGAGCTTTCTACTGCAGGTTACTAGAACCACTGTAGGGAGAGAGGTAGGATTTGGTTTCTGGGTTACAATACAAGAGTAACATTTATACAAGTCCCAGAAAAGGGCTCAAGGTAAACATAGTGGAAAAGATGTTTAACCATAAATACTTAAGAGAGACTCTTTGAGCACACATGCACACACTAAGAACCAAGAATGACATATGTTTGCATGTGTGTTTGTGACTGGAGATGAAATGAATAAAGGAAATGTGCTTCCATACGGAGTCTTTGATAATGAATTCCAGGAGCATACCCTTACTCAGGATTGAACAGATATTCAAAAGCCTCTTGGCCATTCACTTGTTTTGTGACCTTTAAGACAATGTTTTTCTCACTGCCTCCATTTCCCATTCCACCCTTTGCATACCTGCCTCATCTAACTACAAACACTTGCTGTCAGTATTGCCTTCAGATAGTACAGTGCTATTTTGAGAACAGGAACAATCTTCAAAACCAATATAATACGTGCAGGGAAAATGGTGACCTACTATGGAACTGAATGAAACCATTCATTTCCCCTTAGAGGGCAGAAATATTTATCCACTGTAAAAGGGGGGGGGGGAGAGGAAATCAGGGATTCCTAACAGTTCTCAGCAGCTTCTTGAAAGAAAAAATGTATTTCTTGGACAGGCTTTTAGCACAGATCTCCCCCCACACAATAAAAGCTCTATTGCACATTTATCCAAATTGCAGCACTGCAACTAGCTATTCAACAAGGGGCCAAAATTTTACTAGATGATGTGATGGTCCAGGGTTGTTGTTTTAAAGAAGTGGTACTGGGAATTCTGTTCTCAATAGGCCACACAGATCTCTCTCCACTACCCATCCCCACTTCACATACACACTGCTTAATTGAAATGTGCTAGAACTCAAGCCTACCTAAAAGCCATAGATTCTGACTTGGGAGCCCTTCCTCTGAATGCCTGCTGGCTGCAGTTACTCCATAGTGAAGGAAAGGCACTTTGCTATGTCCACCACAACCATTCTTCTTTACTAGTACTTCATATCTTTCAGGACTGAGTCCAGCACCGAAAGAGGTTCTCAAAACTCTCCAGCAACTCAGGGTGCCAGTTACCAGGCCCAATCTTTATATCATTAGTGTCAACTAGATGTTTGTACCCTTGATTATATTCCTTCTTAAGTGTCAGGAGCATGCTGGCTTTCTTTAATGGGAAAAAAGAGTGTCTTCTTTATATATTGGGGCTAACAACTAGAAAATCATAATTAATATATTGCAGTTTGGCAATTAATCCAAATTACTCCCATGCATTTCACTGCACTGAAGCAGAAGAGAAAGCCCACAGCAGCCAAACACACACAGATATGTAATGACAACCAGATAAGCAAAGACATAAACTTAACTTATGTAAGACATTTTATAGCAATCTTTCAGGATGATTTTTAAAAACTGTCCTCCATTTTGACTTTCTGCTTATATAGCCTAGCCGAAACTTCTGCAGCAGGGGCTACAAATGCACAGAGGCAACCCATTTAGACTCATTCTCTTCCCACAATGTGCATGAGTCTTTTTCCTTTGTAGCCCCTGCTTCATTCTTGACCAGGGGTCTTCAAACTAAGGCCCGCGGGCCACATCCGTCCCACCTTGCCTTTTTATTCGGCCCGGCGGCCAATCGGCGGAAGCAGACTTTTTAAAAACTCTTTCGCTTCAAGCGCCGATTCTTTTAATTCTTTTCCATAATATGGAAAAATTAGTGGTGGTGTTTTACCTCTTATGTATGAGCTGATGTAGCTAAGTCAGATTTCTAATGTTTCAAAAATGCTACTTTGGATTGAAGCAGAGTATGCTCATTTGTGTGATGGCAAAAACAAAAGTATATTCGTGTTAGGCATGAAACAATTGTGCAACTATATATGTAAATACCACCAGCCCTGCCAGGAGTATTCATTAATATTCCCTCTTCTTCCCTCCCCATTCCTTTTTCCTTGTGTGTCGTGTCTTTTTAGATTGTAAGCCTGCGGGCAGGGACTGTCTTGTTAATTGCTGTAAACCGCCCAGAGAGCTTCGGCTATTGGGCGGTATAAAAATGAAATGAAATGAAATGAATGAATGAATGAATAAATAAATAAATAAATAAAATAACTTTCCATTTAAGGGGGAAAAAATCACCCCTATCAAGTAAAAAAAAGGACCCGGGTCCTTTTTTTTTTACTTGATCCATTCATTCATATTTTTTTCAAACTATAGTCCAGCCCCCCAACAGTCAGAGGGACAATGAACTGGCCCCCTGTTTTAAAAGTTTTAGGACCCCTGTTCTTGACAAATCTGCAGCCAACAAAATGGTGGCAGAACTATCCGTAACCACATAGGACTAATAATGAGTGACAACTTCTTATAGATTCTGTCCCAATTTAAATTCAATGTAGCAGAGGTTACTGCTTATTTAGATAATTTAGCCCAAGTCTAACCTTTGTTCATGTTCAAAATGAACAAATCTGACTGAAACTATTTGGCCTTAGCACACGTGTTATGTAGAAGTAGGACATTAACGACTGTGTTTCCCAACCAAGACGCCACCTACAACTTGGTAGTTAGTTCAAGAACTTGTTTCAGTCTTTAATCTTTTCACATAACATTGCATAACACTGCTCAGTACATAAACAGAAAGCTACATGCTTCTCTCCCACACCTCTGTGCATCCCAAATGATGTTATAATACAGCAATATTAGCAAATACTAGTCAAGATAGCTACACAATGATCTGGTTCGCACGTTAATTTACCCACAGGGCTTGTCATTGCACACCAGCTGCCATTTTAAATAAGCAAGACATGGCGGGGGCACGCCACAGCTTGCCATGTCATGTGAACCTAGCTAGGGTGGGTTGTTGGTGTGGTTAACAAACCACCCACAACCCTAATTTAACAACCCATGTGAAAACCCATTGCAAAGACAAGCCCCACAGGTAAATTGACCCATGATGGCTTGTCGTGATGTGCAAAGAGGTCCAGGGTGTAGATTACAGAGCCAGTCAATACTTGTTACTGCACAACTCTGATTGAAGACACAAAGTTGTTGCTGTTTTGCATTTGCAGGTAAAGCTTGCATATTTATACCACATTCATATGACTCCAGAACTATGTAATTAGTCACTAAGGTAATCCCATGTGTGTTTAAAATGAGAAAAGATTTCGCAAACCCAGATTAAAAAACACACACAAAACCTCAACATGACATCATCCTGCAAAAGGAGGATAATTTTAAGACCCAGCTCAGCAGAGACCATGGCAGAGTAGCACAGCAGAGCAGGATTCCTGGCATTCCAGCAAGCACAAGGTTTCTCAATATGTGAAATGTAAAGCTTTCATCCCTGCCCTCCTGGCTTTACTAAACTGTTGGTTCCACATAGCCCTGGCTTAGCCCATACCTCTTGGGAGAGCCATACATTTCTCATTCAATTAGTACAAAATATTTGCCAGGTTAACAAGGAAGAATTCATACACTACCAATAAAGCTTTCAACACTTGCTCACTCCCCAAAGACAGTATTATGGGGCTTGCCCTTCATTTCCTCGGAATTCATTTTCCTTTCACAAATAGAATAACTTTGCATAGTTTTACTTTATGGAGAGCTCCACAGTATCATGAAGCTTTTAAAAAGGAGAAAGTGAACATTCCCACAGTGAGTAGGATATATATACCACATGCAGTTTCTGTTCCAACATTATCAGGGATAATATTTTAATACAACTTATCAGGTTGTTTTTGTGATTAATGCAGATTCATCGTTGTAATTTAAAGCTATTAGCCCTGACAAAATCTTTATGTCAATAAACAGATAAAGAGTTCAAAAGTTGTGTTAAAATTGCACCAAAAGGTTTCTTGTAAAGAAAACTAGGTCACCTCATGCTATTATGTTAACATCACAATGTAGTAGGCTAGTAAAAAATGGGAACTACTAAGTGCTCTGTGCACTGAGATATCTCTAGCACAACATGCATCTTAAAAAAATATTGCCCTCCCCCACAAGTTAAAGTACATAATACCTAACACCAGTCAAATTATTATGGCAGCTGAGGCAGAAAATCCCAAAAGCACCTCTCCCCTTTTCTGCCACTAAAAATACAATAATAAATTATGTAATTAACAATACCCTTTCATGACTCCCAACATCAGCTGCCTCACTTTGCCTAATGGGAGGAATGGCCCATTAAAGAGCAACAAGTTGCTTTTATGTTATCTATAGGCAGGATCCAATGCTGCCCATGCACTAGTAGGACCCGCCACTAGTACAACAGGAAGCTAGTGCTTCGTACGGTAAATGGAAAGAGCGGAAATACTTATTTCCGGAATGGAGCAAGTCAGTTCAGAGTTTGCTGTCCTGTCCCAATCTGTAAACAAGCGTTTCTGCTCATTCCTGGGGTTGTTTTTGGAAATGCTAGTTCCTGTTGCACTAGCGATAGGTCCTGCAGGCGCAATGGAACTAGTGGAGGTGCAGCAGCAGTATTGGCTACTGCCCTATACATTTAAGAGACCCCATTCTTTATTGTGTTTCAGTACAATCTCCAAGACAAACTAAGAGCACTCCTTGACTTATGCCAAGTATATGCAGAAATTGTTCACAGGCACAATTTTAGTTTATTAAGTTCCAATATCAGACACCAAAAACTATAGCTTTTTCTATGAACTGGCATTTAACAGTCAGGTGTAAGTTGGCACTAGACTCGAGAAATTTAGCAGCGGTATAAAGGAATAAGATATGCTGTTGAGAGTTATAGAAACATAGAGTTGGCAGGGAGTGCCAAAATCATCTTGAATCTTCTTTCTAAGTTATCAGCTACGCCTCACAGCTTGGTGTCATCTGCAGATTTTATGAGCATCTCCTCTATTCCTTCATCCATGTCATTTATAAAAGATGTTGAACAATCCCGCATTTAGCACCATTTTGGCGGAAAGGTGGGATATTAATTAATTAAATAAATAAATAAATTCACAAACATGCCCAGGACAGAACCCAGCAGTACTCCATATCATTTCTCTCTAGGCTCCTGGGGAGCCATGGATAAGCACTCTTTGGGTATGGTCCATCAACCAGGTACAAATCCACTTAACTGAACTATAGCATTGTCTAGACCACATTTTGACAGCTTGTCAACAACAAGAATATCATGAGGGACCTTGTCAAAAGCCTTGTTCAAATCAAGATATACTGCATCCACAGCATTCCCCTGATCTATGAAGCTAGTGACTCTTAACAAGAACAAAAAAGATTAGGTTAGTCTGGCATGAGCTGTTCTTGAGAAACCCATGCTGGCTCCTTGTAATCACAGCATTCTTTTCTAAATGCTCATAGACTGACTGCTTAATTATCTGTTCTACAAACTTTCCAGGTATTGATATCAAGCTACCTGGTTAGTAGTTGCCTGAATTCTCTTTTTTCTCCTTTCTGAAGATGAGGACATTTGCCCACTTCCAGTCTCCTGGCACCTCACCTGTTCTCCCCCCAAAAATAGAGTCTATATATAGACAGAGGCTTTGGAATTACATGAGAGTTCATTTAGTACCCTAAGTTGCAATTCATCTGGCCCTGAATTCATTTCTAGTGGCTATGTGCTCCCATACCAGCACTTTACCTATCTTGGGCTACAATTCCTGGTCTTGACAGAGCACAGTTTCACTTTGGAAGAAAACTGAAGCAAAATAGCAGTTAAGCAGTTCTTTCTACTTGCCTTGAGACAAGAGACTATTTGGATTTCTATTTTTCTTAGGGGAAATAAACAAATAAAGTGTGGTGTAGTGGTGAGAGTGTTGGACTGGGACTCGGGAGATCTGGGTTCTAGTCCCTGCTCGGCCATGAAACTCACTGGGTGACTTTGGGCCAGTCACTGCCTCTCAGCCTAACCTACCTCACAGGGTTGTTGTGAGGATAAAATGGAGAGGAGGAGGAGCATTATGTAAGCTGCCTTGAGTTCCTTGCAGGAAAAAAAAGGTGGGGTATAATGTAATAAATAAAAAAATAAAATAAAAGTAACTTGTCTCAAGGTAAATTCTAACAATACTTTAAACCTACAGAATGAGACAGAAAATGGCAAGAAGAACTGGTCTTGTCTGATTTGGTTTCAATGGTAACGTAGCAGATTGCATTTCCAGAAGCATTTCACTGCCAGAAGTAACCATGAAAGTGTTTTTATATCTTTCTAGATCAGGGCTCTCCAACCTTGGGTCCCCAGATGTTGCTGGACTACAGCTCCCAGAATCCCTTGCCATTAGCCATGCTGGCTGGGTATGCTGGGAGCTGTAGGCCAGCAACATCTGGGGACCCAAGGTTGGAGAGCCCTATTCTAGATACATGTATCTAGTGGTAGTTCAATGGTAATTAAATCCCATTTAACATGAAAAATCCAGCAGGTACTTTGAATATGACATGGAACAACACATCATTACAGAGAAATTTAGTCCAGTGAAAGTTAGGCATACATAGTCTGAACTCAACTCAACTAAGACTTTTAACTGCGCTTAAATCCCACAAATTCCAAGGGTCTGAGGCACATATACATAGTGGGGTCTTCATGAACTGGAGTGTTCTGTCATACCACAGAGTTTAAAATCAACCAAATTAATCTGAAATGTTTTACCTTTTCCAGGACACACCTTTCTAGAGATAACATCACCATTAAGCAAGTCAATGTGAACTTGGAGTAGCTTTTGTCACTGCCATGTAGTTGGTAAGTAGAACTGGATCATGCTGACAGTCCATTGACTAGAACAATCTGGACATCTTCAGACCAGTGAAAGCCATTCAAAATACTTTTATGCGCAACTTTTATTAAAATTCATTTTTATTGAAGCTACTTTATTGTTCTTGAAAATGAGCAACAAATCAGGGTCTTTCAAAGGTTTATGTAGTTAGAATACCTGACATAACTAATAGTTGAGTCCTCTTCAGAAAATTAAGATACTGGCCTTCAAGCGTGTATAATCTATACTTGCTTATTACAGATACGTGGAGCTCAACTGGAGTGCATTAACTTACCCTAGTGTATTTCTAAGTGCTTTGAGAAAATGCTAGCAAATTTCTCTTCTTTCAGTTCAACATGGCTTGAATAACATCTCATCCATTTCTCATCTTAGCGTGCAATCCTATGCATGTTTAGACAGAAAAAAAGTCCTACAATGCTGGCTGGAGAATTTTTTCTGTCTAAACATGCATGGGATGGCATCATTAGTCAAGGAAGTCATGGTCAACCTTGGTAAGCATGCCACAAGCAAAGTCCAAAACACACATACTCTTGGCTTTTGTATGGTTTTACCTCTCATTTACTAAGCCAGGGAGGAGGCATTAGTGTTGGCCTGCCTATGTCATAGCCTTGCCCAAACAGACTTCTATTCCTGCCCAGAAGTGCCACAAATTCCATTGCCTGAGCCACTTGTGCAGGTTGGCCACATCTGTATTAAATTATATTGCAAGCTCTGTCATATAGGGAAGATACCGGTACTATGTAGGTTTGTGCAGCACCCAGCACAAAGTGAATTCCTTCTTACCCCACTTTGGCAGCACAGGATGCCCATACAAATAGCTCTATGATACATAACTTATTAAGCTATTCAGTATGAAGAACAATAGAGACTGACTTCAGAACAATTAAAACTTTCAACTAGGGTCCAATAATAGAAATGGCTTCAGCTGAAATCCTATGCACACCTACTTGGAACTGTCCTACTGAATTCAGTGGATCTTATTTCTAAATAAATGTGCACAGGATCTGACTGTTTGTTACTACAGAAACATGAAGGCCCTAACAATAAGCAGGCACAAATACAGTAAGAGAAGCTGTAACCCAGAGAACAGGTCAAAGAGATGGAAGGACTCAATATCCCCAGATGTGTTAATACTGATAACTGCCTTACTCAATGCAGTAAGAAAATCCAGATCTTCTACAGTACTAGCTTTTCCTTATTTTTTTATCTTCTACAACAGCAAAGGACAAGCCTTTAAATACATAAGCATTCCAGTATTTATTGCAAAGCACCTGATGTGATAGGACCACCACATTGTCTTATTCCATAAAGATAAACTTACAGTATAAAACAGATCACTGTCTTATTCCATAAGGAGTCCCACTAAACAGTCTTTTCAGAAATGGCAGTAATAATTAGAAAGTAGTGGGCAAACACAAGTCCAAGACCAAAAATTTTAAAAAAGCTTTAAAAAATAGACTACTTCTTACAAAACAGCTCATGAACATTAGAATACAAGCCTCTTCATGCTATAGACTGCTAGCTACCCATTTAAGCTTTGCTGCTAGATAAGTCCAAGGGCACTCCCCGATTATATACTTGTCAAGAAGTTATACCCCATCACAACTGGCACGTTTATTTCTCTAAGAGCATTTCACTTTCCTAACAAAGCCAGGCCAGGCCAAAAATACCCCTCCCATGGCTGTTATTGAAAAGCCTATACCCATACTGTTGCAGGCACAACACAATACTGTTGCTTCCTTGTGTGAATTCCCACCAGAACTCCTCATGCACCAGTCCAATTTCATGTAGCGGCATGCTAACACTAAATATGATTAGACTGGCAAACAGGGAAGGAGGATACAAACATTATTCCCTGTGTGTGGATCACAAGTACAGAACAAGGGCTTTTCAGTGGCAACTACAAGAGGGCAAGTGCAGTTGAACTGGCCTACTATCTCCATCTTGTCAGGATTCAGTTTCAGTCCATTAACCCTCAACAACTCAACCACAAGCTCAAAACACTGGCTCAACAAGACATGCCCATGGATGCTTAGATAATGAAACAGAGCAGGCTGTCCTCAGCACATTAAATGACATTGCTCAGACCTTTGGACTGCACTCTCATTCAGCAGCCACACACTGATGTTAAACAACACAGCTGATACTTATCTTAGTAGAATACGATTAGTTGTGTTGTTGGGTTTATAATCTGAAAATGCAAGTGACGTTATGACAGGTGAGGAAAACTGGTCAAAGTTTGGAGAAATCTGGTGAAATTTAAATGATTTTGGTTTAATTTTGTTCTGTTTGGATCAGTGTGCTTTTCTTATCTTTCTGAGCCATTGGGCCATATATCTAAAGCAAACAGAATTAGCAGTCTCTTTATCCATCAGCTTAAAGTTGCTTAATTAACAATTATATATGATCTGATATTTAATGCCATGTAAGTTACATTACACATATACATTTAGATCCACGATGTGGCTTGGTGCAGATGCTTCCTGTTCCTTAATGATGACCTAGGAATCAGGAACATGCCATGACCACGTGATCGAACTATACATAGAAACAGTGTAGCATTCTGGTATAACCTGATAAAGGTTAATTCCTTTATCAATTGTAGCAATAGTTGCCTTAAAATGTTAGAACTATTTTATGTTTAGACAAGAATAGCAAAATAGTTTAAAGACCCCCTAATTGAACTGTTTGTTAATATCAGAATCTATTTTAATCCCTTTTCTTCTTCAACAATTTCTGTAGATAATTTATACCTGAGATACAATAAGAAATAATTTAAAGACATCCCTCCTTTCCATTAGATGCCTCTTACACGTTAGAAAGTGAAAATTTTAGAGCTGTGATTTACCCAGCATTAACCTTCGAATATTGCATATACACCCCATCTTGTTTTCTATGCCTTTTATTTCAATTGCAGAATTTATTTCAATTCTGTTATTTTCCGAGAGCTGAGGCCAGAATTCTTACTGAAGCCAGAATTCTGACCACTACACTGGTGCAGTACCTTCAATTTTAGCAAAATCAAAACCTCTCCGAAGCCATGAAAATGTTAATGTTTACAGCACATGTTTCTGTAGCCTATGGTAAATTAGAGTGATACTGCTGGCCCCAAAACTGAGCAACTATGATTTCCTGTGGAGGAAGGGGGGGCTGGCTGGCCGGCCCGCCACACCCCCACCCTTTCCTACTCCAAAGGAACCAAGACCCCCAGAGATCTCAAGGTACCAGATTGCCAGCCTCAGCTGTCTGCAATCCTACTTGGATCTCTGTTGAGGGACTCGCCTTCAATTCTGTAACTTGGATTTAGATACTGAACCAAGCAGAGCAATCCACAAACACCATGTGGGGTAAAACCAGGACAAGGTTTATTCTGGTAGCATTTTACAACAAGATTAGGGAAATGAGAGAAGCACACAAAATAAAGAGACACTTTAGTACACAGTAAAGCTGCAAAACAATAAAACCTGATTCCTTAATATCTCTCAGGCACACACCTGTTACCTGAGGGTGTTCTCTTCAAGGGTTAAATCCAGCACAGCCTCGCTGCCTGAGGGAGATTACCACACCTACCCGAAGGTCTGAGATGGGTAAAACTCCCACAAGACTTGCCTTCACTAGAGCCCTCATCCAGCTCATTTCACCAGGAGCTAACTGGGGTCAGATCCTGATGCCCCCCCAAAGGCTTGGGCCTCTCTTTGGCTTGCCGCCATCACCCAACAGCCAGGGTAGCTGGTAGCCACGCAATCCAAGACAAAGACAGACCCACACTTTGGGAAATATACCTTTCCTCCCCTCCCCTCCCCTCCTCCTTCCTGTAGCTTTGCTGCGTTCAGCCAATCATGAAGCACTTCACCTGGCCAGGCAGGGGGAGGGAGACTCATGAGTCATGGCTTACTGGCCTGAACTATTTACATATGAAAGCCCTAAGCCAACTTCTCCAGGCATCTAGGCGCCATTCATTCCATCAGATGCTTTATGTACCTTTCATTTCCTCCCAGCCCCCCTTTCTGGCCCCACTTGGTTTACACATGAGGAGGCGTGTGTGTGTGTGTGTGTGTGTGTGTGTGTGCAGGAACCTGCAAAGGCTCCTTTTTCTCCACATTTCCATATCCAAAAAAAATCCAGTACTCATTTGCAGCTGAGTTAACAGGAAGTTATCTGGTAACCATGCATGTGGAACTCAGCACACAGTTGTTGTCTAGAATACATTCCAGTGCATTATCCATCTGGCAACTCTCACCTTTCTCATTTCCATAGTATCAAGAAAGTACTTGCATCATTTTTATTTTGTTCATTATCCTTTTTTTTTTTTTTAATGACTGCTGCAAGTTGCACTGAGACTTTCACTAACTGAACCCTCCATGGCAACAGCCATGCTTCTTTCTTCCGGGTGATTATAATCAGAACCCAGTAAAGTGTATGAGTAATTCAAACTAATCCTTTTGATGTACTTTACCTTGCCTTTGTCAACAGAAGAGGAGCAACTTGCCTAAGGTCACAACCCAAGTCAATGACAGGTCTGACAACAGGAATCCAGAAGGCTCCAGCCCTCTGTCACATGATCCAACAATGCCACCTAATACAGGAAGTCACTGGGGAAAGGGGTGAGCACAGAACAAAATCCAGAGGAGCAGCCAGATTTGCATAACAGGAATAGTAATACAGCTGCTTTACACATACTTTCCTTATACAGACAACTTTTTGTAAGTAGAGTACAGTCACTTCTGAACTGTAGCCTGTGTGCTTATTCAACCCTGTATACTGGATGGAATGCTGATGTGTGCTACATCAGGAAAAGTGCAGGGGAAATCACATGTCGATTGGCCGCTGACTGAAGAGTCAAATATTATAGCATTAGCTAAGTCATATAAGATGCATTCTTTCTACTGACAATTTATCATGTCTAAAAATCAGAGCAAACTGAAAACAACTGGCAGTTCTGCACTGGCTGGAAAGGGATTTGTTAATGCAGAGAAGTGTGTAAAGTTACATAATAAAAAGCCTGTTTACTTCATCTCCTTAACTTTAGATGGAGCCATGGGAAGACTGAAATCCTGTTGCCAGGCTGAGCGCAAATACAACATGTGCAATGAAAACTAAGCCTGCTGCACTGTTGGTGCCACCTGTGCCTACTCACGGTCACCTCCTACCAATCACTTTGATAGTTGTGGCTACTGAAAGTTAGCAGCAAAAAAAATCCTAATATAAAAAGTTTTGAGCAGAAACATACAGAAGACATTCTCTGTCTGTGAGAAGAACCCATTGATATTTTCAAAGGAAGGGAGAAGAAATCCTTACAGCCCAGTCCTAAACATTTTACTTTCAAATAAATACACAGGATTGCAATTTTATTACCTGATAATGTGTGTATTTACTGTTAAATATGTTTCTAATACAACTCACATGTTTTTAAATACTGTATCATTATAGCTGTTGATACATGCTCTGAGCCTTCAGGGTTAGGGTGGGTCAAACACCTAAATGGAAGAGTTCAAGGAAGAGGCTACATGCTTATAAATCAAGTGCAACAAGGAACACATATGCATATTTGAGTCTCAGCTAACTGTGCCACAGGCAAATCACAATTCATTGTGGTAGATGTGGGTGGGTTCTTGCAGTTAAAGCTTCGATTGCCACCCAGTGCTTCACTTACAACACTGAGGTATGATCTTCTTGGACTTTTTTCTTCTTCCCCTAAATAACTTTAAATCTGGAGAGGAAAGCTGACCCCTCCCCGCAGAAGAACAAAATAAAAAACAAAACCAGGAACTCCAGATAATCTGATTTTACAACAGGCTTTCTGAAAACCAGTCAATATCCAGCAGACAGAGCAGGGTACTCGGTCCTCAAATAGTGCCAAAGAGAAGCAAGGAGAACTGGCTAAGCCACTCCACAGAGGCTTAGTGCAGCGAGTGGATTTTCCCCAAGGAAGGGAAAGCAAAAGGGCAGATTGCCAAGTGGCCCCACCCACCTTCCGTAGGGGACGACTCCTTTGCCAAATGGGTGATTCCCAAATTGCTGGAGAACCCATCCCAGGAGGTGACCTGACCCGGCGGCACCGTTACCAACCGTGAGTTCGACCCTCCCTGAATTACCGTGGGGTCTAAGAAGGTGAAGAGAGAGCGAGACTCGGTGTCACAAACTGCGGCTCGGAAGAAAATGGGGAGTTCAAATTCCACTTTGTGGATCACCTGAGGAAAGTGGGGGGGGGGGGAGAGATACTGTGTTAAGCGGAGATGGAACCGGAGATAAAGAGGGACGATTAAAGAGCTCTCATCCTCCTGCGCATATCTACTCGGAAGTAAGTCCCAGATCGGACTAGGGCATCGGATCCTAGTGTCTTGGGGATAAAACTGTGAAGGCGAGCGAACCACAAGCGCAGGCTTGCTGGAGGTAACCCGGGGGGGTGGGGGGGAGAAAGAGAAGCCACCTCAGAGTCTATCGCACGCACTTCCTTACCTGGCCGAGTCTCCACTCCCATAAGCCGGGACAGAAACAGCAAAGCAAATCCTCTTTGCGGAGCGCGCCCAGCCCAGCCCAGCCCAGCCCGCTCCTGCAGCTCCTGTGCGGGGTTCTTTTACGCGTTCGCAGAACTGTCGCCGTCCGCCGCTGCACAAGGTCACCGGCTCGCCCCCAGTGGGCGAACAAATACTTAGCGTCTGTTTCCCGGCTCTTCTCGAGCGAGCTCCCGGCTGCAGCAACAGCAAGTTGCTCGCCTCGCTCGCGCCGCCTTCCCGCAAAGCAGAGCAGTGGCTTGGCTGACGCGGCACGCTCCGCTTCTGGCAGAAATGCGACCCTCTCTCTCTCCCTCTGCAACCTGCAGCCTCGCCTCAGCACACCGGCCCCGAGCGCACAGCTCTCTCGCTCCCATTGGTCAGCCCCGCCTCCCCAGCCCTGCGCTAGGCTCCGCCCGGAGTCCGGCTACGCCAGCAGGTAATGAGCCGAGCTAGGATGGAACAAGGGAGGAGGAGCACAGACCGACTGACGGGCCCGACCAACCACCGTTTGCTTCCACTGCTCCGCCAGCCAGCAAATTCCCAAAGTTTGGTAGGAAAAGAGCTTTTGATTGTTTCTGAAATGGAGATCAGGAGCAGAAGGCGCGTTTTGGAATCGTTCCCTATCTCCAGTACAGTAGTGCTGCGAGGAGTCATCCACTCAGGCCCATCGCATTTTATTTATTTATGTGTAAGAGGCCCCGCCCCGCCCTGAGTCTATTTTAAAAATATTTTAAACCCACCTTTTAGGGCTCAATTGTCCTCACAAAGCGTCTTACAAGACTCTAAAACAAATCAAAAGTACAGTTAACAGGGTTGTATCCAATATTTGTCTAACTTGAGCCCAATTCATTTCAGTGGTTCTAATCTAAGTAGTACTAACATTGGAATCAACCCCCAATTGCAACATTTAAACCACAGTTTTCTTTAAACAAACCCAGCAGCAGCTACAGAGTTTTACAAGTACTGCACAATTCAAGCGCAGGCTGGAATACATGTGTCTTCAGAGGGTTTGTTTTGTTTTTAAAGGCAGCAGTGATAAGATGATGCATATTTCCCTGATGACATTTAAGCCAGAGCATTGCCAGGTTTTTGTGGTTCTTTTTCCTCAGCCTTTAAAGACAGAAAGAGAGACAAACAAACACCAAGTTGGTACTTCTCTAATCCACCAGTGCTTCATTGGGAGTTGAGCCTCAGAACTTGCCATCAATGGGACACAGAAGGCTCACAGCAGAAATCCTGACTACAGCACTGATCAGGGTTGGGTCACCTAGCTGCATTCTGAGGTTTGACAATTATTTTCATGGCTGAGTCAGCAGGAAGTTGAAGAACAGTAGCTATTGTTAGTCTGTAGCAGCAAATAACCAAAACAGAAAAACATTTCTTCAATACCTCATGGTGCTTCTGTCAGCTTCTTCTATTGCTCCAAGTGCATTTGCAAGTGAGCAGCAGGATGACATGCGTGTCAGACACCTGCAAGTCAGATGTCAATTGTGCCAATCCAGATGATCACAGCTGGTACAGTATTAGGTGGATCAGCACAGCAAGGGATAGTGACTGTTGCACAAACCACCAATGGTAGCACCAATCTCTCAGGATAATAGGTCCATTTAAGGTCCTTCCTGTTTAGCTTCCAGGTTTGTGACTACTACCATCACTTGAGAAGCTGATGTCTGGAAGTGCCCTTAGAGATGGACTAGTTTATTGAGACATCAGCTTTAGTAGTATGGTCCACTGGTTCACCTGCCTCTTTCATCAGCTGGTACTTCAGAAGGTGCTGCCCTGCTATCTGTGTTTTACACCAGTGCATCCATAGATAAGAATGGCTTATGCTGGCTCAGCTTGTCTGAGCGTGGAAAGCTAAGCCGGGTCAGGTCTGGTTGTTACTTGGATGGGAGACCCCTCCTCTAGTTTCCTGCATTGAGCAGGGGGTTAGACTCGATGGCCTTGTAGGCCCCTTCCAACTCTATAATCTATGAATCTATGGTACAACCCTTACAATTCCCAAAGGTTTTTCTTAGGGGGTGGGGGGAGCTATAACAGTTAATAAACTTGAAATTGTTTCAACTCATGTAGTGTATGTATATCCTTGAGCTTTATGAGGCTACAGTCGGTCTGTCTCCCACTGTGTTTATGCAAAGATCTGGTGTGCTAGTGGTATTGGCAGCAGTGGCAGGCAGTTATAAGGTCCTCAGAAAAAAAGAACATCCAGCCTGTCTAAAGCCACATCTCACATTACTTTTCTGCCAGACACGGTCTAAATACAGTTGTGAGGAAAATGCTAACAATGGCATTCAAAACATGCATGTCTGTAGCTTCCAAGCAGACTGAAAGTTTCACAACGCTGTTTGATCAAACATCTTCTAGGAGCTTTTCCTGAACACAATGTGGGAAACAACATCCTGATTACCCACAGGTTACAAAGGTGACTATTTTTTTTCTGGCTGCTTCCCTTCTTGCTGCTAAAAAATGCCATAGTAGAGAAAGTGACATGAGAACCAACCCTAAGATAATGTTTTTGAGTACTTTAAAACGGGCTCATCTTACTCTATCCCACAAGGCTATCACAGAACTAGTGGTAACAACAGGACTACAATCTAAACACCCTTGGTTGGATGTTCCACTGAAATCCATGGGACTTTACTTCCAAAAACATATGTAGGGTTGGGATGTTAATGTTATAACCTCAACTTTGCATCAGATTTACTTTATCACCCCAAATAAGTTGTGGAATATCTTTTCACTTGCATTAGTTAGAGTTGGGTCAGGTCCATTTCTCACTCTTCCTCCTCTTCTTGCTAGACATTCTAATGCAGGAAAAAACCTGAAGTAGTACATTTATCATAGCTTAACAAACCTAGGGCAAATTTACATTTGTCTAGTAAAAAGGGACAATTTCAACTGATTGACATGGCTCTGCATAGTGATAGCACTCTAGCAATGTTACTAGCTGCAGAACTAGAAAGGACAGGTTGCCACCTATAACTAGAGTTCTTCGAGTGGTCATCCCTGAACTCACACATATGGGTTATGTGCCTGAGCAGAACAGCATTTGGAATGTTCTAGGACTAGAAACAGCTTTGGCGGGAGCCCTGCCCCCTCCGCTGCGCATGCTCCAGGTGTAGCTCCCGCCGGCCTCTCAGTTCCTAATCTGCCACAGCAGAGGGAAAAATTATTGTGGGGCATTGAAACGGGGAGGAGGGAGGGTTGTGTGAGTTCACAGATGACCAATCAAAGAACTCTAGTTACAGATAAGCAGCCTGTCCTCCTTCATGGTCTCTGTGACTCACCACACATATGGGTGACTATAAAGCTAAAGGACTTACCAGTGGAGGGAGATGTCATGCAAGGATTGAGGAGAGAACTGCCCTGCCAAAGGATGCATCATTTCGGGCTTTGACATCCAACCTGTAATGCTTGATGACGGTGGACAGTTGAACCCAGGTAGCTGCAGTACAAAGTTGTGGTATTGGTGAATGTGGTTGAAGAAATTGCTTTGTAGGCTCTCCAGAGAAAGGTACATGGGTCCAGAATGATTCAGATGAAGCTCACCTTGTCCAGTTAAGATTATTTTGCCCCATTCTGACTACGGATACAGTACTTTTCCTGACAGGTGTTCAGTGCCTTTAACAGCTGCATGCAGAAATTAATTAACAAGTGGAGCTTTCTTTTCTCAGCATGGAGTTGGGTGCAGTAATGAGGAAAGCTACCCCTGCTGGTTTCTGCCTGTCTTGCCACAGTTTAAAGGCATAGAGCCCCTGTTCATAAAAAGGTGGCAACCCTTGATTCCTTAACTTTGCATTAAACAAGGCAGCTCTAGAATAATGACAAATGTTAACTTCTACCCACAACTACAACTAAGGATCATACTGGCAACCAGACGACCCTGCAACTGGAGTTCCTGTGACCTGATCTGACCAGCATCTACAAAGAAACAGCCTGTTGTGCCCCATGAGCTACTGCAAGCTAATCAGCAGACATCTTTATTTTTAACTGAGGCAAAGATACACTTGCTGAAATTGATCCTACTTCTATCTAAGCCAATAGCAAAACAGAGGAAGTGACTTAATGGATCTGATCTGGTGGCCTTTCCAAAGCCATTATGCAATACTAGCATAATATGCTAGTATTATATGTATCAGAAAAGGTGTCACAGGCAATTACGGGATTCCCTGTCACTCTTAGGGCCAAACTAGATGTAGCATAGAATATCCATGATCAGGATTGCCCATGGCTGTAGCAGCATCTTCTTCTTTGACCAAAGTATCTGGGGAGGGGGGAAGAATTGGATTAGGGCCATAGTATTGGATTGTTTAACCTTTTGAACCTTCCTCTCCTGTGGGGGAAAACATACAGGAACCTTAACAGTGCATGCATGTTTTCCCTCATGGGGCAAATAGCAGCTTTGGGGGAGGGACACGGAGTAGCACAGTATGTTGTTGTTGTTTCGTTGTTGATTTTAAGCTTCTTTATATTATACTAATATTATTTTTCTTTTATGGTGAAATCCTGATTCAACAGAAATAATACTAAAAAAAATAAATAAATACCCCTCCCCTAGTACTAAAGCACCAGTCTGATTCACCACCAGCACTCGCTTTGATCTTTAAATTTAAAAACAGGCTGTGGGAGTTCTGATCATGGATCTCCTTCATTATGTCTAGAAACTTGAAAGATTTAAAAGCATGTAACTTGTAAATGACTAGCTGGTCCAATCTCTCCCCATTCTTCTATGTCCTCTCCTAAATTTGAGCTTTGTGCATAGAATGTGTGCTTGCTCCTACAATGCCTAGAATTATAGTCTTCCACATTTTATCAAGGGAGAAAGCATGCATTGAGGAGATGAAATTCTTAGGCCATATAAATAAATACTGTTTTCTTAACTTAGTACTGGCAATGTTTGTCAAGTTCTAGAACTACAGTGCTAATACTACAAAAAACTAAGCACATGTGTATATGTGTGTGCTTGCTAGCTCTAGGCCAGGGGCTCTTTGGGTTTTTTAGACCACATTGTTTATTTTCATGGAGGTAAAATGCAAGGCTGTTTTACCAACATAGTTCAGAAAAAAGCCACTTAAACAAGAAAATGTGAAAATGATTCAATCATTCTAGTTTATACAATTCTAGATTGCTTAATTACAAGCCATAACCTCTGCTTTTTTAAAGGGAAAATCCCTGCTGCACATTGATTTGGATTATAATCGAAAGGAAAAGTCAACAGGGAGTTTCTGTTGAACACAGCAAGATAAACCTGCTTCATAAAAATAATTAAAAGCCTGTGTTCCTCCGACGATAAGGCCATGCCATAAAACTGTCGCCTTTCTTGGCAGCAATCAACATGGGGGCTTGAAAAAATAATCTCTGTTTAGAGAACTGCCAGGAATGAAATGTGTCTACTTGATGTTTTCTAAACTCCAGTCATTTGCTAAAGCCTTTAAGGATTAGGATTTTAAAGAAGCTGAGCCCTGACTCAAAAGATTTTGGGCTGGCTCTTAATTTCAGGTATTCTGGAATCCAAATCCTGCAGACTATAGAAACTCAGAACTGAAAAATAAAGCAGGAAGAACAGGTTTCAGGAAAAAGCAGGCTCATCCACTATAGGAAAGGACTAAAACAGCTTCCCTGTCATGGCGAAGAGAAGGCTGTACCACCTGCAGCCACTCTTGATCTCTCATTTTACTTTCAGCAAATCCAGGTGGATAAGAGTCCTTTGAGTCACCAGGATTGCAGGTAGTGGGTCCATTCCTTATACTCATGGCATTTTGATGTCTGAGGCAGAAAATCCAAACGGTGCCCCTTGTAGTAAAAATACAATAATAAATTTAATAAATTGACTATTTGCTGCCCTTTAATGGTACCTCGAAATCTGCCATCTGAGGTTGGCAACCTCACACTGTCTAATGGTAGGGCTGGTCCTGGGTAGCAATACTGGGATCAGGGCTAGGTTTTGTCCCAGCACCACCACAAGGACACCAAGTATGTCCTTACTCCAGATTATTATGCTTAATCCTTTGACAGGTGGGTAACTTGTGGCCCTCCAGATATTTTGGCCTACAACTCCCACCATGCCTCATGGTTGGCTATGCTGGCTAGGACTAATGGGAGTTGTAGGCCAAAACAGCTGGAGGACCACAAGTTGCCCCCCCATCTTATGAGATATTAAGCCATAACGTAAAAGGAAAAATGACTTTTCTAGCCATGCTTAATCATGTGTTTCTACCACACACTCACACATACGCACACACCAAAAAAGAGGGATGCAGGTCTTGATAGAACATGTCTTACTGTATCTGGAAGGACTGACCCTAGAGAACTTAAAAGCCTGTGAAAAGTTGAGAATTGGCCCATTGATCCCCAGCACAGATAATCAATATATCGGATGGATCCCATAGTTCCCTGAATTTCACTGATTGGGTGAGGGTTGATTGGCACTGGGCTCCTAGGCCTATCAAGATACCAAAACAAACTCACACATTTCTGGGAAACAGTCCAAAGGGATGCCCACCATCCACTCCGGACTTCCCCAACCTCCAGATGCTTTCGACTACAATTCCCAGCGTTCCTGACCATTGGCCATGTTGGCAGTGGCTGATGGAAATTGGTCCAAAACATCTGGAGGGCACCAGGTCGGGAAAGGCTGATCTACTCTGCAGTGCAAACCACTTCTTTATGTCAAATTATTAGCCTGATACCAAACACATCAGCACCTGGCCGGTAGATGGATATCACCTGGGGGAGCCCCAAGGTCATCGCTCTTCAATCCCTTATGGAAGGGTAAGATACCAATCTAACAAATACATAAGCTTGATGGGCGAATAATTTTCCACTGGCTATTTGCAGCCAGAATTCCTTCAGTTTGCATGACCTGAAAAGAGCAAAAGGGTAATAACTTTTTAATGTTAAAAAAAACAAAAAACACAAGCCCCCCTCAGAACTGGTTAGGCCATTTTTTCTGGGATTGTTGCATTTGATACAAATGTAATATGGCCTTTACACTTTATTAAAATAAATGTACTTGCTGTTCGGGAACTGCCAGGCTTCTACTATGCTTTAGGAAGCTTCTTTCCTTGTTTTAAATGCTTACATTGCAAAATGTACGTATATACAGTGTCACGGAACAACCTTAATTGTTTTGTTTTGTTTTTACTAATTTGGGGGTAAGTTCAAATAATAAATGCAGCACTATAGAAAACAGTATCATTCTTGAAGAACATGCAAACCCAGTTTGCACATAATGACCAAGTATGGGTTGTTAGCTGAGTCACGCAGGAGCGAGCAAGCATGCCTCTCGACCACTTGCCACTTTGTTTCTGGTTTACAAAACAACGCAGGAACACCTTGTTTCTGGGTTGTGCTCTGTGATGTGCGAACCTGGAACTCTGGGTTGTTGAGGGAGAATTAACCCAGAGTTTTAACCCAACAACAAACCATGGGTTCAAACTCTGGGTTATTTCTCCCTTGACAACCCTGAGTGCTGGGTTCAGAAGTCACAGCGAACAACTTATGAACAGGGGTTGTTTTGTAAACCAGAAACAAAGTAGAAGTTCTCTCACTCACTCACTCACTCACAAGCACTCCCTACACATTTCAGCACCGAGCCAAAGGATTCAAAACAGATTTGAGTCCTGGTTTAAATTAAGCCCTGCTGACCTATGAAACTGGTCTGTCTAAACAACCCTATGAATTGCCTGATCTGATGCCTACAGCCTCAAAACCTCTTGTGACTTTTTTTTTACACTGCATGCCCCCCCATCCCACACTATGTTTTTTTGCTTATCCCATGACCCTAGTGACCTGATGGACCACCTCAGTTCTACACCCAGTTAGCCTTCCTTTTCACCTCCCTGGCCTGATAATTGAGTAAACAAATCCTCTTGGCAAAGGAGCTCTTGCCTAGTGCAGGAATTATAATAGGTAAACTGCAGCTCAAAACACCATGGATACTTTTCAGAGCCAGGGAGAAACTACAGCTCCCATTGATCTCTGTGGAGAAGTGTTTGCTCAGTACTTGTGAAAAGTCAGGTGTGTTCTTCACCTGCAGTCACAATGGGTTCAGACAAGACAATGACTGGGTTCGCATGATTGAGGAAGGAAAAGAAGCCATGGTTTCCCTGCCCCACCCATGCTGGTTGCGCACCACCTCATTTCCAAAATTACCTGCACCATGTGCGGGTTGCCCTATCATCTGAACCCAGTAAGGTGGGCGGCGGGAGTGGCTTCCAAACTACCCGGCAACCCATGGCTTGTTCTAAGGTTCCAGGGTAGTTTGGCCAGGTTCAGATGACACAGCAACCCATGCACGGAGCAGGTAATTATGGAACTGAGGTGGCGTGCAACTGGCATGTGCAGGATGGGGAAAAGAAGCCACCATGACTTCTTTTCCTTCTCCGATTGTGTGAACCCAGCTAATGACTGGATTCACATGACACAGCAACCCTCCATGGGTAACAAGCCGTGGTGGACTGTCATGTTGTCTGAACCTGGACCGCTTCCCACAGGGCGGTTTGTTTTGGGGCAACAAGCCACCCTGACAATCCATGACTTTTTCTAGGGGTTGTTCGACCCACAATGGGTTGCCATGCTGTCCGAACCTGACAAAGCAATTTCATTGTGGGTTATGGGGATTGCCTAGCGAGCTACTTAGCAAGGGCCGGAAAACCACAGTTCCCTAACAGCTGTCAAAGAAACCCTAAGAAAGCGGGGGAATGGGATGGAGTGAATGAGGCCACATTAAGGGGGGTGCCCCATTTGATCCATACCATTCTGCCACCTCCAAAGATTTTTTTTAACTCTCTGGGAAAATTGAGAATTGGGGGGGCGGGTCAGGGAAATCTATACACATTTCATGGCTGGGCAGGGGAAATATTCACATTTTTAAAATGTCCCTAAATGTATTGAAGCTGTCTTGAGTTTGGGAATATACTGCTTGGTTTGTTTAAGCTTTGGTATGTTACTATAGTCTTTCCTGATCCAGCAGCTAAACATAAATTACCTTGCATATCAGACCCTGGCTCAGTACATGGGAGGACATGTTCTCAAGAGGAGGTTTCTCTCTCTGGACAAGTTTTGTATGAATGGGCAATTGTCAAAAGTTGTGTAGTATGTTAGTGTTTACATTTTCCTACCAGCAGATGCCCCATGGGTACTGCAACCCAATGCCAGAAGTGAGAATGGTGACCTTGAGTCTCACAATAAATGAACTATGCACCATGCACTCACTGTGTGACAGGCAGATGGATGAAATCTGGGAAGCAAAAGCTAGGTAAGCATACTGCCAGAGGGATTTTCTTTAACCCAATTTCCACTCCAGAGGTGCTTTGCTTGTTGAACTCTGTAAAGCACCATGGAAATTGATGCTGCTGCATGAACAGTAATAATTTAGGGCGTAATCTTATGCATGTTTAGACAGAATAAAGGCCTACAGCTCCCAGCATGCATGCTGGGAATTATAGCCCTTTTTTTCTTACTTCTGAGTAGATATAGGATTGCACTGTTTGTGAGACTTTTAAAAAGAATGAACTTTACTGACCTTCCTATATTACGGAGAAGGCATCAGTCCTCCACATCATAATATTTTAAATGGATGTGTGCCTAATAATACACAAATATGCCCTTCACAAGTGATGTGGTGCTCATGTATCTTGTAACACAAGATTCAGTACCTGAGTACCAAAATGGCAAGTGTGAAGAGGTCAACAATCCCACAATTGTTTTGTTGTTTTAGCAACAAAACAAAAGTGTCTCTGTGTGTGACACACACACACAGTGCTATATATATATTTATAATATAGATATAGATCTTTATATATAGCTATATAAAGATATAGATCATTATATATAGATATAGATGTGTGTGTGTGTGTGTGTGTGTGTGTGTATAAAGATATATTTGCCTGAAAATTTAAAGCCAAACTGGGAGCATATTTCCATGTCAGAAGGCTACAGATAGTTTGCATACCTAACGTATGCATAAGTTGAAAGATCTACCTCATGCAGCTATTGTGAGGATGAAGAAGATAATTAGTGTAAAACATTCTGTACATGGGGAGGGGAACCTGTCTCCTTCTAGATGGTGTTGGACTACAAATCCCATAATCCCCATTGGCTGTGCTGGCTGGGGCTGATGGGAGTTGTAGTCCAACCACGTCTGGAGAGCCGCATCTTCCCTACCCATGCTGAATGCCAAGGCTGCTAATCCTAAACATATTTGCTAGGGAATAAGCCCTATTAGATAAAGTGGGATTTACTTCTGAGGAAGCATGTATAGCATTGCACTGTCAAGAAGTGCTTTCAATATTATAACTAAGTAATGGATGCAAAGCTCACTGGGTTCAGTGAAGCTTGCTTCCACTTAAATGGGCTTACAACTGCAACCTATGTTATTAAGCCAGTTTGTGAAGAAAAACAAAGCTGAAGCAACACAGCTGGTAACATTCCTCCCCATCCCAGGCCCACCAATATTTGTTTTTCACAGGTACCAGTAAGCATATAGTTCTCCCTCCCTCCCTCCCTCCCTCCCTCCCTCTTCCTGGGATATAGCAGCATTTATTGTTACTAGTATGGGAATGCAAACAGCTTTTAATGTCTCTGCTTGCAAGGGAGCTGGTGACCTTAACCATCTGGATCTCTCAAGCAGTTAGCAATGCAGTCACACTAATTTAGTTAAGGTTTTAAAAGACTTTCCAGGAGAAGCTTCCTCCTTCCCAGGGGCACTGATGGTGGTGACCTGCTGACCCCCTCCTTTACGGTTAGGTTCAAAAGCAAAAACTGCAGCTTTTCCTTCCGTCCCCAGTGACAATGTTTTGGGAGGACTGAGGCTACTGGAACAGCATAACTGTTTATCTAGCACTGACCTCTCTTCTCCAAACATGAAGATGCCGCTTCATTACAGTGCAGAAAAGCTTCTGTTTTAGCACTCACATAGATTATCTTCTCCGACTGTCAAACACTTGTTTGCTATCATTCCAGTATCAGGCCCTGCATGAAGATGGAGCCAGTCACTCAGATCCTAGGTATATCCCAGAAGCTGGGTCAGGAGGCAGGAGAAGATGCTGCCCACTTTGAAGATAGGACTGCACCACAGATATTTTAAAACTTTGCACCCTAATGGTTGGTCCACCATCCAACTTTGTTTGACTCCTATCCCTTGTAAACCAAAGGGACCTGTGCTTACAAAACAGGATGGGCCAGTATCTTGATCCTAAGAGTTAGTGTGCAGCAAGTATTAAGGTGTAAGAACAGAGTAGTGGTGACCCAGGAAGTCTCACCTCTACCCTGAACTCACTAGGTGGTCTTAGGTAAGCCACTCTCTCAGATTCAGTCCAACCCCACCTGCAGTTAGGAGCAATAATATTGACCTCAATGTCAAGGTTGTTGTAAACAGGGCTGGCGCTGGTGACAGCACCCTTGGAAAGCTGCTAATGCTCAAGCACCTTGGCAAGGCCAATCAGTGTTGACACCTGTGTAGGGATGTGTGAATCCACAAAACTTGAGCTTGCCAAAGTTCTCCGAATTCCATCTCAAAGCTTTTTCCAACTCCATATCAGATTGCAAGCTCCCGTTGATTAAAGCGTATTTGTGCGCATTTTTCAAATGTACGCACGCTGTCGAACACATCTTTTGAGGGGCTGCGAATCACATTGCAAACTCAGCAATTTATGGACTTGAACCGCAGATTGTGTCCGAGTCCATGTTCGGTCCAGAAGGTGCAAACTGAGTAAATCTTGATTTTAAAAATGAACTGAAATGAATTCCTCATACATCCCTGCCTTGGCCCAACTGGTGCTGGTATTTGTTTTGGACCTCCCACCTGTGGGCTTATCTGGTGATGGCGGCTGGAAAGCTGCCTGCTATGTTACATTTCCCACAGCACCCCAAATAGTGTTCTTCCATCAGATAAGCCCATGGATGGGGGGAGGGGGGGTCACCAGGAGGCAACTTGTTGGGGCCTGGGGCCGGGAGGAGATATGAAACTTGGAGCTGGCTCTCTGGTTGTAAGAAAAACTCTGATAATGTATATGAAAGGTTTTGTTGGCTGACCCTAAAGCTCAGAGCGGAATCAAAAGGGTGAAGGGAAGGCACTCTCCGAGGTATCTAGAACCCAGATTGTTTAGGGACTTAAAAGTTTTGAGATCAGCACCTGGTAGCCAAGAAAGTTGTTTCAAAATTGGCATAATATTTTCATGCCGGCCTATACCTGACAACAACTGGGTAGCTGCATTCAGACATGCTTAGAGAGAGAACTTATCTAGAGATGACTGAGGTGGCGTTACCATTGAATGTCTTCAAGCTATCCTGAAGAGGCTTTAGGACCCTCTGCTGTTGGGTTAGTCTGGAAGGCTACCTGGAACAGGGCCTTATCTGCAGTGGAACTGGAACTTCCAGCTGAGGGAGAATTATTCCACACACATACTCAGCTGACCTTAAGATGCCATGCAACAGCAGTGCTTTGTCAGAATGCCTTTGGGACTCTTTGTTTGGCATTTCTTGGTTTGCTGGTCCCATTGGCTGTTTCTTGGTGCTAAATCTAATTTCATAGATTATAGAGTTGGAAGGAGCCTACAAGGCCATCGAGTCCAACCCCCTGCTCAATGCAGGAAACTAAAGGAGGTCTCCCATCCAAGTAATTAGTTAACATTTTTCTGTTGTGCTCTCCTATTAGTCTATTGTATTTTCATCTCGGCACAACTCTTTTTAGACCAAAGTGTGGAATACAAATGTTTAAAAAAATAGTTCCAATAATTCAAAAAGTATCCACTATTTTATGAATATTAAACAAAACAACAATTTTGATAGGGGGGATGTGGGGAGGAAGCAACAACCAGGTTCCAGAGATCACCCCCTGAGAAATTTAGCATGAAATGTAGGTGGTAAAAATATAATTCCAGGTTGAGGGGATGAAAACAGACCTCTGATGGAAATAGGGCAAATTATAAAAAAGAGAAGTTAGCTTCAAAATACTCAGTGCTTTGATTTCTCGTAAGCTAACTACACCTTACTGGCATTTTTTTCTCATTGTGTTTGTTTAACTTTTGTCTGCTTTGGGTGCAATAGTGATGTCATGCTTTACAGAGTCTTACAGACCTATTTAATAACCTGTGGAATGACAGCCTACACCCTGTGTTTATGTTTGATTCAGCCTTTCCAGTTGCTGCATGAAGGAAGGGGGTATCATTATTTTTCGAGAGGTGAGGGAAATGAGTTGCCTAAAGTCACCCACAAATTCTGGAACAGTGCAGGGAGCAGAATCTAGACCTCTTTACTCTCAGATCTAAGCTGACCTGCACACTGGCACATATTTGCCTGCCCTCTAGTAATCCAATTTGTACTTGTCTCAAACACAAGAGGTTTCATGAAGAAGCAACCTGCTTCTGAGCAATGTACTTGGCAATTTATTCTAAAAATGAACTCTATTTTCCCATTGATAGCAGCAGCAGCAAGAACAGGCCAGTAGGCGTGTGTGTGTGTGTGTGTGTGTGTGTGTGTGTGTGTGAGAGAGAGATTTAAATACATCTTTGTGCATTTAAAGATGTAGGTCTGCCATCATACAGAATTTGGGCTTCAGCAGCAAACCCAGGTTTGCCACAAATGTGTGAAAAAGTTCCTGTGTTGCTGGAGCAGCTCTTGTAATAAACTCAGCACACATGGCTATATGATAGGGGTGCACAACCTTTTTGACCCCAGGGCCATATCAGTGGTGCTTGGTGCCTATTGAGACTGGTGGGGCAGAGAGCTGGGCAACTAATGGTAGGCAGAGCCAAAGGCTTATCCACAGCAGCAACACATTGTTCAGGAAAGGGTTGCTCAAATTAACTTTTGAGATCATGCCTGCAAAGCAGAAGATTGGGCATGAGGAGATCCACACAGCAACACAGCAACAATCTCCATTGCATGGGGAAGAGAAAGTAGGGCAAGTAACTTCACGATCATTACTGCAAAGCAGGGTGTGTGTGATCTCTCTTACACACACACACACACACACACACACACACACACACACACACTTTTAGACTCTCTTTTATTTTCTCTTTTAATCTCCCTTTCTTACATTAAACACATGGGGCCCAGTACAGATTGGCACGCGCGCCTCCCCCTGCACAAAGCAACAACCCACTTCTGGGCTGTATGTGGTGCTAGCGAGCTCAGGGGTTGGGGACCACACATGCACACACATCCCAGCGATCCTGATACAGATCTCTCCTTGCTGGTAGCAACAGCAGGAAGAGCAGTCTGTATCAGGATTGCTAGGAGAGGAGGTAGAGAGAAGGCTAGCCCCATGGGAGGGCTTAGTTAAGGCCTTCAGGGGCTGCGGGTTGTGCACCCCTACCCATGTTAAATTAATCTGGGTCAGATGTAAATCAAGGTAGCCATGTGGCCTGCAGAGGCATCTCCTGCAGCCAGCATCCCTATCAATCAACAGCAACATAATTCACTGTGGAATTATGGCTGCCCCAATTTAGGTACTGAAATTTGCAACTATTGGAAAAGTAGCTAAATCCTGTTTCAAATCATACTTTCTCTGAAAGCTTTAAAGCTATCACTTAACATTGCACTTACTATAGTAGTCACAGATCAGTCTTCTAAGAGCTTAAGAATTGCCATTGGGTCAGAAGAAAGCATTGCCCATCTAGCTCAACACTTAGTGATAGCGGCCAGCGGCTAGCCAAATGCCACAAGGGGGGAAAGCTGGGCATGATGACAATATCTATTACCTCTCATGAGCCATCTGTGCCTGGTGCTCAGGTTTACTACCTCTTAACATGAGATTTATTCTAGTGACTACCATTATGTTTTGCGGCAATCAGTCCCATAGGTTAATTATGCATTGCACGAAGAACCTCAAGTATCTCAACATGATTCTCTGCCCCATTCATAATCCTATAAATCTCTTTCATGTTCTTCATCAAGCATCTTTTTCTCAGCTAAAGATCCCCAACACTGTAACTTTTTCTCCATCAACAATATGATCCAGCCCCTAATCATTACAGTCTCCCTTCTCAGCTTTTTCAGCTCTGTTATACTGCACGTGTTTGTCTGCATGAGAGAGACCAGAACTGTACACAGTATTCTAAATATGGACACACCACAGACTTATATAATGACATTATGAAACTTGCTATTTTATTTTCTCTCTCTTTCCCAATAATTTCTAATATTTGGTTTAACTGACATAGCACACTAAGCTAGTTTTTAGAGGGCCCAAGATCTTATTCCTGAGCTCATCCCTCCCACCCCACCTTATCCCTCAGGAAGCTTCAGAAGCAGAGGCTGCTGTTCAAGAAAGAGGGAACCGGGTTCCACAGTGACCATCAAGCCTTGTTTATTACATTCTGAGGTTAAGACTCTCTTTCCTTCCAACCTGGGTGAGATTGTCTGGAGTTTTGTGGTTTGATGCCACCAATATGCTGATGACACCCAACTCTTATCTCTCCTTTCCATCCAGATCCAAGGAAGCTGTTCTAGTTCTAAACCGGTGCCTGATGTCAGTAATGGACTGAATGAGGGCAAATCAATTGAAGCTTAATCCAGACAAGGCGGAGGTGCTTCAGATCAGTCAGATCAGGGAATAGGGGATTAAATCTGTGCCAGATGGGATTACACTCCCCCTGAAGACTCAGGTTCGCAGTTTGGGCGTATTCCTGAACCTGGATGCACAGGTTTCGGCGGTGGCCAACTGTGTTCGCACAACTGAGGCTAGTGTGCCAACTGCACATGTTCCTAGAGATGTCTGATCTGGCCATGGTCACAAATAACTCCGTTAAATCCTGTTTGGACTACTCTAGCACACTCTATGTGGTGCTGCCTTCAAAAACTGTTCGGAAACTTCAACTGGTTCAGAATGCTGTGGCCAGACTGTTGACCCAGGCTGGTTACAGGGAGCATGTTACTCCCATGTTACAACAGCTTCACTGGCTACCAGTCTGTTTCCAGGCAGAATTCAAAGTGCTGGTTATGACCTATAAACCGCTATTCGGGTTGGCACCAGGCTACCTGAAAGACCGCCTTTCATAGATTCATAGATCATAGAGTTGGAAGGAGCCTACAAGGCTATCAAGTCCAACCCCCTGCTCAATGCAGGAAACCAGAGGAGGGATCTCCCATCCAGCCTTCTCCCATATGAGCCAGCCTGGGTCTTAAGATCTTCAAGAGAGGCCCTTGTTTCCAGACCGCCACTTTCAGAAGTGTGCTTCCTGGGAAAGTGAGAGAGGGCCTTCTCAGTGGCCAGTTCCCAGGCTGTGGTGGAACCCCCTGCTGAAGAAGAATAGATTCACTCCCTCTGTTATCCTTCCATCCACAGGTAAAGACCTGTTTATTCAAGCAGACCTTTGTTGTGTAAATAAGTCTTTTGGGCTGGATGCTGTTTTTATTCTGTTATTGTGTTTGTAATAGTATTTTAATGCATTTGTTTTATTGCTGTTTTAATCAAGTTTTATTTATGATTATAAGTTGTCTTGAGTGCCATTTCTTCTTGGTAGAAAGGCAGAGTATAAATCCAATAAATAAATTAAATGATTAAATAAAACATGGAAATACTGGAATTGATCGGGGCATGTTTTTAATAAGAAGGTAGAGTGACAGGGTAATTATTTGGCTGGTATATGATCTCTTAACAGAGGGGAAATGACCAAACAAAGGAGGTTGGGTTGGGCTTTGTCAGCTTTTAAAACAGAAGTATATTTCCACTGGTGTGCAATAGCCGTCTACCCTGAACCTTCAACATATGGTGGGATATAAATCTAAATAGATCAGTCAGTCAGTCAGGCGATCACTCATGACCGAGTAAGATTGTCTTCCAGGATAAAAAAAAAAAAGAAAATTTACAAAAAGGAGATTTTAAAAGGAGGAGAATTCTAAAGAAAATTTAGACTCTAGCGATGGGTCCGTAAGTGACTGTGGAGGCCAATTCTAGATCCACACAGCTTCCCACAGTGAGGACACAGGTTACCAGATGGAAGATGGTCCTATAAAGGATTCGTTTGACGTGCTTTTCGCTTAGCATGTTTCTCCCTTTCACCTTGCACTCGAGCTTCTTCAAAGTCCATAGAACCTTTGTGAAAGGCCAACCTCCAGTTAGATCGTTCATGGGCCAGAGCTTCCCAGTTTTTGATGTTTATATTGCATTTTTTTAGATTAGCCTTAAGAACATCTTTAAACCTCTTATATTGACCACCGATATTCCGCTTTCCATCCTTGAGTTAGGAATAAAGTAACTGCTTTGGGAGACAGCAGTCAGGCATTCGAACAACATGACTGGTCCACTGAAGTTGGCGTTGAAGGATCATTTTTTCAATGCTAGTAGTCTTTGCTTCTTTCAGTACACTGACATTTGTTCGCCTATCTTCCCAAGTAATTCGCAGGATTTTCCGGAGGCAATGTTGATGAAATCTTTCAAAGAGTTGGAGGTGACGTTTATAGATAGTCCATATTTCACAGGCATACAATAAAGTTGGTAATACAATGGCTTCATAAACCAGTGTTTTGGTCTTTTTATAAATTTCCTGATCCTCGAACACTCTATGTTTCATTCGAGAAAACACGGCACTTGCGGAGCTCAGACGATGCTGGATTTCACTGTCGATGTTAGCTGTAACAGAAAGATAGCTGCCAAGATAGAGAAAATGATCGACATTTTCCAGTATTGTCCCGCCAAGCTGGATAGATGGCATCACCAAAGGGTTAGCTTGCACTTGCTGATGAAGCACTTTGGTTTTTTTGATGTTAAGTGAGAGACCAGGTTTTCCGTATGCTTCTGCAAAAGCATTTAGGATAGTTTGGAGATCATCCTCTGAATGTGCGGAGACCACATTATCATCAGCATACTGAAGTTCCACAACGGAGGTTGTAATTACCTTACTTTTTGCTTTCAGCCTGCTGAGATTAAAAAGCTTTCCGTCTGTTCGATATATAATTCCCACGTAAAATGAACATCCACGCCCTTCAAGATCCTATTAAGCAAACTCGTCTTCAATCACTTCTTAAGGAACATCTACCTACGGCACCTCTTGACAACATTGAGGACCATTGGTCTAAGCTGAAAACCTCCATTACTGCAGCTTGTGAACAAACTATTGGATACGAAACTAAGAAACATCAGGATTGGTTTGATGAAAATGATAATGAGATTAAATATATAATTGACCAAAAAAGGAAAGCCTTCCAAATATGGCAAAATGATATTAACTGCGCCGCCAAGAAAAAAATCTACGCTAGTGCAAAGGCTGAGGTCCAAAGAAGAACAAGAGAACTTAAGAACGCCTGGTGGAAAAAGAAAGCTGAAGAAATTCAACAACTTGCAGAATCTCATGATGCACGGGGCTTTTTTAAGGCCACAAGGGCCATTTATGGACCAAAAACCTATGGTACAAACCCTTTACAATCAAAAGATGGCACCAAACTCTTAAAAGACAAAGAGTCTATTGCACTGCGTTGGAAAGAGCATTATTATGACCTTTTAAATCGTAAATCTAAGGTGGATAATGAGATTTTTTCGCAAATCCCGCAAAAACAAATTAGAGAGGAACTTGCAATACTCCCCACTTTGGATGAAGTAAAAAAAGCCATTAATCAAATGAAGAATAACAAAGCTAGTGGACCAGATGGGATTCCTGCTGAAATCTTTAAAGAAGGGAGCCCCGAACTTGTACAACATCTTCATAAACTCATCGAAAAAATCTGGATAAGAGAAGAGATCCCAGAAGACTTCAGGGATGCCATAATTATCACCCTCTTTAAGAAAGGTGATAGAACAGACTGTGGAAACTATCGGGGCATTTCTCTCTTAGCTACCGCAGGTAAAATAGTTGCCAGGATTCTCGCAAACCGTCTTCTATCTATTTCAGAAGAGATCCTCCCTGAAACTCAATATGGTTTCCGCCCCTCTAGAGGGACAGTAGACATGATTTTTACTGCACGTCAGCTCCAAGAAAAATGCCGGGAGCAAAATCAACCCCTTTATATGGCATTTATTGATCTTGCTAAGGCCTTTGATACTGTAGACCGAACAGCTCTCTGGACTATCCTTATGAAAATTGGATGCCCCAATAAATTTGTGAATATCTAAATAGATATAAACCCATTAAATCAATCAATAAGGGCATACAAGTGGCTGGGTCTAATTTGCCCCAACACCCAGTTTGGGAGAGAACTCAATTATGTATGGTGTTATCTGAAGAGATTTGATCCTCCAGTTGTGCAGCCTGATTTATGCACATTTACTCAGAATTAAGTCCTACTGGGTTCAATGGGCCTTATTCCACAGTAAATTTGCTACGGATTGCACATTTTTGCACCAAGTTACACTGCATTTGCCTGAGAATATGGGGCCTTAGTTAAAACAAGATCAGCACTGAGAAGAATATGGTTCTTTTCACAACCTTCAATTAGTGCTTGCTCATAAAGACAGAATAAAAGTGTTCAAACTACCTCCTGAAGGATCAGTGTTTATTTCCATATTATTGACAGAAACTCTCTTTGGGGCACACAGCATAGGTCCTTCAGGCAATGGTGCTTTGGAAAACAAATCTGCTGTGCATAGACAAGCAAAAACCAGTTGAACCAGAGGGTGGGAAGAAGGGAAGGTGATAAGATTTCAAGAACTGAAAAAAGTGGAGGTGGAGCTGCTTGGAATCCATTTTAACAGCATTTTCATCCAAAAACAGCTCAATCCATCATTGATTTAAGCATCTGTTTGACAGGCAGAGTGGCTTGGGACAATTATTTCCCAGCCTTGCTGAATGCATAATATGACAGAAAGGATGCAATAAATACAGAGCATTCATGAGCAATTCCCCAGGGCATAGGACAATGTTCTGCTCATAAGAGCTGGTGTTTGTCTCCCTGTCACATTTGGATGAGCAATTAAGAGAGAAGGAACACCCACAAGATGCCATTACTTCTTTCTTTTAATCAGATTATTAGCATCATTTGTGCATGTATAATCAGCAAAAATAGGGTGGCTAGAACATTAGAGCCACTATCCAGAGGGCTCTTTTAGGTTTATCCAAGGCCTTCTGCTCATGCAGCCTTCTGCTACACTTACCAAGTGGATGTTCTCTGAACAACGGCAGCCCCCTCTTCTCCCGCCCCAACCAGTGCATCAAAAACTGCTCTTGACATTCCTGCAAAGAAAGGACTAAGCCTGTTTAAAACACACACACACCAGCTTGGTTATGCGTAATGATGCAAGTTCTCTGAATAGGGTCTTATAGATGAAACAGGCATATCTATCTGCTCCATTATGTTGGCCAAAACCATCATAATGTTAGCCCTAACAGTCATGTCTGTGTTGGCCAAAAAAGCAGTCCGATACTCATCTATGTTTGATGTCCACTACCTATCAAGTAAATATGTGTTAAGTGGATTTCTTCTAGCAATTAGTAGGTGCAGATTGATGTGAGTAAAAAGGTCTACCAATTTGGTCTACCAATGAAAGACTAATTCTGAAGAGATCTTTGATGTTCCCTGTCAATCAATTAACTTAGCAATGCTAGGATGGTTATATTATTACCAATTAGGGTTGTTGTGAATAGTCACTTTACTTATCTTAAGGTGTACATAAAATTGTCACAGACTGTACTTTTTGCATTTTGTACTCGTTTGGCCTCTTAGTTTACAATTTTGTCTCTTTATACCTGTGGAGAAAGCCTGACACACGCGCGCGCGCACGCACACACACACACATACAACTTCCCTGACAATCCCTGTCTGCATAATCTCTCCCCGAGGGGGCGGGAGAGGCACCGGAGATAGGGACGGATCAAGAAGGCAGGGCAGTCTCAATGAGCTGTAAAGTACCCCAGGAACCATGAGCAGGCATAAGCCCCACCTGACCAGGCAGGGGCGGGAGAGCGGGAAAACTGGGGTAGAAAACCCCTCTCCCCACCCCTTGGGAGTGGTTGGGGAACACGGGTCCATCGGCAAGGACGTCATCCAGCCGTAGCTGGGTCAAGTAGTTCTCTCCCCAGGTCAGGCGGACCTGGAGCCAGGCGAGATACCAAGCAGCGTAGCAGCTTTCACCTGAGGTAACCTTTTCTCGCAATACGCTAGCCTGGGAACTTGGTCATTCATAAAGTCTGAGGTCACGCTCAGGTCTGTTATGGTTATAGTATTCCTAGAAAGTCTATTAGTTCAGCTCCATTTAATCACTAGTAAATAAAGCCTTATTTGGGCAACGAAAGGCTCGGAGTGCTTTATTCTCGCCGCATAAGAGTCTAGTCAATTTCAATCACTTTGACAGGCTATATCTCAGCCGCTGTTAACCCGTTAGGTGCCGAACTCACGCCAAAGACCCATTGCTGGTCTTCCACAATACCCATGTGTGTATATGTGCGCATGTGTGTCACACGTATGTACATACACACACCTGCCACCTGAGGATAATACTGCATGAACACCTTTTTGTTGTTTATCCCTTCTAAAATGATGTGGGGGGCGGGTGCTTCGAGATTAAGCTTTTATTGTGCAATCACATTGTCTCATTCATGGAATTCACAGGGAGTCCAGATGTCATGTTCAATTTGTAGCCTTCCGGTGCTTTCCTACCCCCTTCTTCCATCTTTTTCCTGAAAAAACCAGAAAAAAAATCAGTGAAGGAAGAAAAGGCTACCGTAAATAGCGGCATGATGCCTTTTGATTGTTAGCACGAGGAGCATCTGGAAGCACCCTTGATATACCCTAACCTAGTAAAAAAACATAATTGGCTTGCTCTAGGAATACAGAGTGTAGATGTGTTCTACAAGATGCTGTGCTTTCACCTGGCCAATACATTATTAAAATAACATAGATTTCATATATCATAGAGTTGGAAGGAGCCTACAAGACTATTGAGTCCAACCCCCTGCTCAATGCAGGAAACTATTTCCCTGCTGCATTACAAAGGTAACACCAAAAGCTGTTAATGTAAGTCTCTGAACTGACGCCACAACATTTTCTAATCTAAGAAACAAAAATAAAGTTAAGAACATAAGAAGAGCCATGCGGGATCAGACCAAGGGACTATCTTGTCCAGCATTCTGTTCACACAGTGGCCAAGCAGCTGCCTGTGGGAAGTCAACAAGCAGGGGATGAGTGCACCATCCCACTCACGTTCCCCAGCAACTAGTATACAGATGCATACTGCCTCTGATATTGATGGTAGTCATTGATAGCCTTATCCTCCATGAGTTTGACTAATCCACTTTTAAAGCCATCTGAATAACCATCACTATAATTCCACAGTTAAGATGCTTCCCATTTTACAAGTCAATGTAACACAGGCACAGAAGGATTTCAGTGTCTCTGCTGGGTTCTCCAGGTCCTAACACCCTCTCCTGTACAAGGTGCTGCTTAAGAATAAGTTTATAGTCATTCGGAATTGTTATGATGTCTTTTGTAAGCAGGATCTCACACAACCCCAGCCTAATATATATTTGCCAGTTCTGGATTTTATTTGACACCTTCTGCAAGACAACTCAGATGGAGAAAGGGGGGGAAGAGAACACCTATTTAAATACTAACGTTTACAGCTCTAAACTTGATGCTTTTCTATTAATACATATGGGCAAAAAGGATCTTTCTGTTATGCAAGGCGCCTCGTGAAATGGGTTGGTGTGGCAGAATTCTCTGGATTTTATTTTATTTTATTGATTGACCAATCACATAGCTCACTGAGAAGGAGTCTATACAAGTTTATAACATAAAATGTGAAGTGACACTAAAAGAATTCCCAGACCCTACCAAACTATATTTTGGATTTGGATTTTTCAAGCCTGCTTTCCTGACCTTTGAATTTCAACACAAACAGCTAGTGTTTTATCTGCCTTTTGTTTGCTTGGGGAACTCCCACATGAAATGTCTGTGTGTGGGGGTGGGGGTGGGGGTCACTAGATCACATCTATTTTGACATAAGCTAAGGGGAAATGCCAGGAAGGATTCACAGCATCTTAACAGCTTTAGCAACATGGGAGTCTATTCCTGCCACACCAACCCATTCGTCGAGGTGCCTTGAATAACAGAAAGATCCTTTTTGCCCATATGTATTAATATAAAAGAAGCATACAGTAGAACTGGAAAAGTTAGTATTTAGATAGGTGTTCTCTCCCCCCCCCCCGCCCGTCTCTCCATCTGGGTTGTCTTGCAAAAGTTATCGAATAAAGGGAGTTTAGGAGGTTCTTTATGTGGCAGATATATTGTGACTACTGGCCTTTATTAATTTTGATGTAAATCTTCTGCAAAAATGAAAGTCACTAGTATAACAACAAAATCAAAAAGAACACTGAGAGGACGGTGTCTTCATTTATTACAGCAGGGCCTATTTACAAAAGGAAATTCTCTCGGTTGCTACTTACATTCCACTTGCAGTGTAGTTTTGGCCCCTGCTACTTCTGCTGCTCTGTGACTTTGTTATTCCTTCTGTACACAGGAGAATACTTAGCGATGAAAAGATAAAATGGGACACGGTTATATAATTAAGTAGTAGACACAGCCTCTGTGGCAAAGCCAGACTTTTTTCCTACTAACATAATCATCTTGTGAAAGCTGTAACTGGGCCTGTTTGCAGGTTTACACGCTAGTTAGCAGTTGTGTGTGAAAATGCTTTGAAAATGAAAAGCACAAGCAGGGCCGGCGCTACCGCTAGGCAAACTAGGCGGTTGCCTAGGGCACGAGGCTGAAGAGGGCGCGGAAACACTGCACTCCTCTTCGCTGCCGCTGCGCTGCCCCCGCCAGGCCTCCGCCTCCGCTGCGCCGCCCCCGCCAAGCCTCCGCCTCCTCACCCTCCCGCCCGCCGCCGCGCCTCCCCCCGCCCGCTCGCTCTCCTGCTCGCCGCTGCGCCTCCCCTGCCCGCTCGCCGCTGCGCCTCCCCCGCCCTCCCGCTCGCTGCCGCTGCGCCTCCCGCCGCCATCGCCACCCCCCCAACCCCCCCGTCACCTACCTTCTCTGCGTCGCGTCGCTTCCGGAGCCCCGCCCGCGTTGTTTTGGCAAAAACAGCAAAAAACTCCGGCAAAAACAGCAAAAAACTCCGGCAAAAAACAGCGCGGGGGTCCCGTCGCGTCACTTCAGGAGGAGGAGGAGGAGGAGGAGGAGGAGGAGGAGGAGGAGGAGGAGGAGGAGGCGGCAGCAGCAGCAGCAGTAGCAGCCGCCGCCACCGCCGCCGCCACAGGCAGGGCGGGGGGGAGGTAGGTTGGTGGTGGCGGCGCAGGGTTTTTTTTTTTGCTGCTTTGGAGAGGGGGGCGCGCTAAATATTATTTCGCCTGGGGCGCCAAACTGCCCTGCACCGGTCCTGAGCACAAGTATCTAACTGATCTGCACTATTCCTTTTGTTTATTGTTTATTGTATACTCATATTAGAGAGCAGGGAGTGAAGCACAACAAAACAGAGCAGCTTGCTCAAGGGCAGAGTGAGGCGTTGTTTTGCAGAGCCAGGAGAGACTCAGCAGTTCTTGGCTTCCAGTTCAGATCACTTGTTCACACCACTACATATGTCAAACATACAAAATGCAGAGATTCATAAGCTCAGCTTTTATACACTTGAGAAAAAATAGTCATTGAAGAATGAATACAATGTAGGGAGAGAAAGAAAGATCATGTAGCGTGCTGCTACACAAGAGAAAACTTCTTTTTTTAGGCTTACATAGAATGTTCGGGAGTAGGCAATCCGGTGCACTCCAGATGTTTTGCATTATATCTCCCATAATCCCTGACCATTGGCATGCTGGCTGGGGCTGACTGGAGTTGTAGTCCATAACATCTGGAGGGTGTTGGGTTGCTTATACCTGGTTGATTTTCTCTGTAACCATATTACATTATTCCATTTTTTTAGTCATCTCTTTTAAAAATCAGCCCAGCCTGCTGCATGAAGTAGAAAAAAGGAATGCTCCTTTTGTCTTTTAATAATCAAGCAAAGCAGAAGAGGCCTCAGCAGAGAACTGCAAACCATTGATCAATTTACTACAGCAGTCAGGGAGTCAGATCCACCTGATTAGCGGCTACATTGACTAAATGGGCAACACTAGCAGCTCTTCGCACGTCCCCCTTGTGTGTTCCTAGTTAAGTGGCTGCAATGTTCTAAGATTAGGGGCTTCCCCCCCTTTTTTTTAAGGGAAGAGGAAAATATGGTTTAAGGAGTCATTTCTCCAGAGACAACAACAAGCAGGCCTTTCCAGTTTCAAGTGTTGTACTTTCTGCCCCTGTGTTCACACCATAGCCACAAAATTAAGGTAGCCAAAAAAGAGGAGAGATTTGCATGAAATTTGCATAAATTCAAAATTTGCATTAAAATTTGAATTTATATGTATAGATGCGAGTTTAGACATAATTACTATAATTTAGACTCAAATACAATACCATAGTGCGCAGTCTGCTCTCCAAGTGCTAACTGATGATGGGCAACTTCAAGGCCCCTCCCTGCTCTTCCTTCTTATAGTTCTTTATCTTTAAAGTTTAAACCTGACTTGGACTGCACAGCACATCAAATAGAGGACTGTCCTCTGTAAAGTAGAGAACACATGGACACCTTATAAATGTATCCTGACTGAAAGCTCCAGTCCAAATGAATTAGAATTCCTCTCTCATGCATACCTCAAGGTGAAACACTTGTACTAGCTAGAAGGATGAGCAGCTTAGTTGTTGACCTGTTGTGAGGATTGCAATGGTCACTTTTGTGCCTGTTTAGTGGTTTTAAAGTACTAACTTGGTGTTAGAACCTTAAACTATGTCTCGAAGGGCATCTTGTTTCAGCAAGGCAAATTGCCATACATGGAAGGAAATTTGATGGAAATCTATGAAGATTTGCAGGGTTGCCACCTTTGCTAGCCAATTGCCCCTGATCACAATATTTATTTATTTATTTATTATATTTATACCCCACCTTTTTTCCTTCAATGAACCCAAGGCGGCTTACATAATCCTCCTCCTCAATGAAGCAGAACATTAGTTCTTATTTTTATTTGCCTTCCTACAAAGGGGAGGCAGATTTTAGATTCAGAGCAGGAATTTGGGGATGCATTTAATATCACACACTTTTCATTTCCTCTGGAAGCCACTGGGAACTGGGGAATCAACTGTCATCTAAGTTCACCCAGTGAAGCTTCTTAGGCACGCTTGAGGATAGGACAGAAGCCAAGGAAGCCTGCTGGGGCTTGAAGCACGGTAGAAACAGAGGTTTCAGATGCAGAAGGTGGAGTTTGCAACATAGTTTTGCAGATTACTTTTTCTGCTGCCGGCATCTGTTTAGGATGAAAAAACATTAAGAGAGATTGTGCTTCCTATTAAAGCTGATGTCAGGGACTGTAAAGGGGAATATGCGCAGTTGGGAAGAAGCTGATCACCATATCTGGGGTTCACTCACTCAGTTCATCTAAGTGCGATCCTACATTTACTCAGAAATAAATCCCACTGAGTTTATTTATTTATTTATTTCATTTTTATACCGCCCAATAGCCGAAGCTCTCTGGGCGGTTTACAGCAATTAACAAGACAGTCCCTGCCCGCAGGCTTACAATCTAAAAAGACACGACACACAAGGAAAAAGGAATGGGGAGGGAAGAAGGGGGAATATTAATTAATACTCTTGGCAGGGCTGGTGGAATGGCCCTGCGCTCCCTCTCATCTCCCTCCTCTCAGCCTGCTGGAATGGCTGCTGGTGGTGGCAGTTGAGGGAGGAGGAGCCTTCATGAAGGAGGCCTTTCAGCAGGGCTGGTGGAATGGCCCTGCGCGCCCTCTCATCTCCCTCCTCTCAATTTGACTTAGTACTTCTGAATCAATATGCATGGATCACACTTTCAGGCTAACAATCCTTTGATATTCAACTTTAATTTGTTTTGACATTTTTTGCCTTCCCATGTACAGGTGGTTTGGCCAGTGCTGAGTTAAAACAGAGAGACACATTTTGGCGGGTTTTCACATTCCTTGACCAAAAATGAAAAAAACAACAACCCTATTTGCAAAGGAGTGAGCGCCAGGGCAAAGGAGTGTTTCCCTGTTGCTACTGTCAGAGTAGGCACTCCCTCGTATTTAGATGTGTACCCAAATGTGCATCCCAATTAAAGCAATGCATTTGGATGCACCTCCAAATATGGATGTTGTTCCTCTGCACCATATTACTTTCAATGGGATGCACACTTGGATAATCAGAAATGAAGGAGCATCAACCTGTTTGTCTCAGCAATGGGAATGAGTTTCCTCTTCGCCTCACCCTATGTGCCAGCAGATTGTGGGGAACAGGCATGAAAAAACATGTGTGTGAAAGAGTGGAAGGTAATGAATTATACATGAATACTTTTGCACCCCCTGAAATAGTAATCGTGCCTCATGAAAATTTGGTGCAGCACTAGGTTTGGCTCACTGGATTGAGCTCTTCTTGCTGTACTAACTAAGCCATTTGTTAAGGGACTTCTAGCACAGAGCTGGGTACCTTGTTCACTCCTATGGTACATTTACAGTAGCATTGGGTCCTTTCAGGTCAAGGGTGGGCAGGCTTCAGGCTTGTCGGATCTACTTTATGTTTTCCTAGAAGCCCAAGATCCACCAACCCAGAGCGAGGTGCAAAAGACATACACTTAAACTTAATTAACAGGGTGCCCCTGAGCACATTCTGAGCCTAGGAACATGTTTTTAATACCAGAACTGAACTGAGCTCACAGTCCTTTCATACAGAAATCCATTTCTGGTTGGGGTAACAGCAGCAGCCTAATCTAGATGGGGTGGTGGTGGGATCATTTGGTTGTTTCTTTGGTTAAACAGCTGGGAGTCTGAAATCCTTCAGTGGAAGACCGACAACCTGGTCTTCTGCGTGGGTTCAATGCTAAGGGGGTAGCGAGTCCTGGGGCGGCCTTCTCCGAGATCCCCAGCGACTATCACCCTTAGTCCAGAACAAAGGGATAACTTATAGCCACAGAAGTATCTTTTAGAAAACAAGTTTATTTACAACATTACCTTCACAAACCCAGACACACGCCAGCAATACAGCTTATCAGTACGGTACAAAGTAGCAAGCAAGAAGTCTTGAGGACACCGTGATTTCAGGGCTCTCAGCTAGTTAGTTCAGCTCGGGTCCCGGCAGAGGCCCGGTCTACCCAAGCGGCTAGCTGGGTTCCCGGCGGAGGCCCGGTCAACCACACACTGCTAGCTGGGTTCCCGGCGGAGGCCCGGTCTACCCAAGCGGCTAGCTGGGTTCCCGGCGGAGGCCCGGTCTACCCAAGCGGCTAGCTGGGTTCCCGGCGGAGGCCCGGTCTACCCAAGCGGCTAGCTGGGTTCCCGGCGGAGGTCCGGTCTACCCAAGCGGCTAGCTGGGTTCCCGGCGGAGGCCCGGTCTACCCAAGCGGCTTGTGAGTGATTTCAGCTTGGTTTCCCGGGGGTCCGGTCAACCCAAGCGACCAGTGATTTCAGCTAGCTGGAGCGTGCCGGGTGTGGCTACCCGGGGTTGCCGATCCTTCGTTCCCTTACCCCAGGCATGGGGCAAGATTGCTGATCAGGTCCAACAACCCAGTTCCCTTGCGCAGGGTGTTTTATACCTTGGTGTTTCAGGTAGCCCCTCCCTCCGTGATCAGGTGGGTTGACACCCTCCCTGAGGGGCGGCCTTTTGGGTCAGGTGGGGTGACACCCTCCCCCCGTGGGATGGGATCCCTTTGAAGCCACTTGCTTAATGGTCCCATCCTATGGTGTTGAGTGGCCATTTCTTAGGGGTGCCGAAGTGTCTGCTCTGGAGAGGTATTCAAGTCTTATGTAGATGGGGCTGATATGCGAGAGCATTGACAAACCTGGGGATGCTTCCTGCCTTCCCCCCTGGGGTGATTCTATGCAGATGTTGTTTGTCCCTTTTGTCATCTGTGGAGACTGGCTGTCTCCCCGCCCTGGGTCTCCTTCCCCCCTCCTTGGTGAGTGTGTGTGTGTCAGACAGGGGGCTTAGGTTGGCTTTCTCCACACCTTCCTTGCCAATCCACTGCAGGTCATCCAGAGATCTACCAGGAGATCCTGATCAGGGTCGGTGGAAGGCAGTTTGGTGCCCTAGGCAAGATCAGATATTTAGCGCCCCCCTCTTCCCACTTGAACCCACCCTCCCTCCCTCCAGCCCTATGCTCCTGGCGCCCCCTTTAGCCCGGCGCCCTAGGCAGCCGCCTAGTTGGCCTAATGGTAGCACCGGCCCTGATCCTGATTTATATTCTGCCCACCCCTGTTTTAGGTGAAAGTCAGGTTATAAATAAGTCTGGCTGCTTTCTTTTATTGTATTATATTGTATTTATATTTCTATTTTAATGATGTTTTTGGTTTTAAGATTGTTTTTATCCTGTTTTATTTGTAAACCACCCAGGGAGCCTTTTGGCTGATGGGCGGTAAATAAATACATTAAATAAATAAATAAATAAATAATTTTTAAAAACCAACCTAGAATTCTGGGGGTTAATTTATAGGGAAGTGACTATGGGGTGTGGATATACCTCTGTGCATACGGATCCTCTATTTAGGTGGAGGTTCAAATAGATGCTCTTCTGTCCAGCCCAATGATTCATAATATAAACACATACACACATGCAGCTGCCTTCTTAAGACTATGCCTGCACCACTGTTATACACTTTATTTCAGTTTTACTTTCCTCACTGTCCAAGAATAATCATTGCACATTCCCATATATACATAGGCAAGATGTCTGTATGAATGGGTGCCTATAAGCACAAATTCACACACAGAGACACACACACACACACACACACACACACACGTACGTGTCTAAGAAAAGACCTCTTAATGACAATGGCCAAAAAGACAATGTGAGATTCAGTCCATGCTAATTATGTAATACAAATAGAACTCAGTGACAGTTGGGGTAACTGCTAGTGAAGCTGCAGCATGGGCATACCTTACTAGAACAGCACATCTTAATATTCAACAATAACAGAAAGCAGGCAATTCAGTTTGCTTATCTGTAACAGTGGAAGTTTATTTGAAATGATGGTTCCAGAATCACATACTTTAAGGCTGCAACCATAAGAACACGACTAGGAAATAAATTATGTTGAATTCCGTGGGACTTACAAACAAACAAAAAACTAAAGATCATGCGGCAGAAATATGTTAGTAATGTACATTCCATACTAGCAAAGAGCTATCTCAATTTCTTGAAGGGAGAAGGAACAAGCTTCCTTTAAGCTGCAACATGGCTTTAAGGTTTGGATTCCACAAATCTCTTGCATCATAGTGCTGGAAGAGCAACCAATAAAAACGGAAACTAATGTTTGACTATGGACAACAAGCACAAACATTTGTACTACAAGGCAAAACCCCAGTGTTGAGAAACCTGAGGTACCATGCTGTGCCACCCAGAAGAATGACTGCCCTCGGACAATTATGACTATTCGTAGCCACATTCTGCCTAATGTTTTGTGTGCTTATTTGCCATGGCCACATTATTGGATTGCACTGTTCTGAAGCTACAGTTTTTTTCATATCTGTTTCTGAGCTTGAGAAATCTATTTACTCACTGCAAACAGGATTGCACTAGGAAGCAGTGTCTATGGAATCTAAGAGATTATTTTCCAAAACACTTGTAGTTGCAAAGATAACCTTTCAAGCAAGGATTACCCAATGTTTAAGCAAAGCTTGTTTTGTTCCAAATTTGGACATACCGTAGTTACTCAAACATCCCAATAAGCGCTTTGGTGCTGCTTTCAAAAATGTTATAATGATATCTTTTGGGGTAATGTTCAATTAACCTGGTTTTCTTTTCTCCAATCCCACTAGTTCATCATTGGCAGTTATACCCTTATCTTGCACATCGTTGCATCCTAATCAATCTTGCTACAAATGTACAACTGTTACCATGAGTAATCAATAGCATATATCATCATTAAACTCTCTTGAAGATAATTTAGTACTACCCATACCATTATTACAGTAATTGCCTGTAGACATCATATCAAACAAACAAACAAACAAACAGAGTGTGGGATTACAAATAATAATCTTTATCCCACCAAAATTAAATCAAGCTCAATTACTAATCTATAGTATTTTATTACATATTGTTGGCAGGCTTCTTGGCATGTAAGCCTAGGAGCACTCTTCCCAGTATTTTCTGTGACATGGTGCTGTTACTTTAAGAAATTCAGCCTAACACCAGGTGTAAAGGCAAACCCAAAGGGGGCTCCTCTAGCTGGAATGGATAAAAAGGCCCAAACAAGCAATCATGCCATGAGGTCATTAGCGTCTGGTCATGTACTCATGACAGAAACTCAGCACTGTGCCTTAATCAAGCCACTCTAAGCGAAGTGCCTCATGATTAGATTAGGTGCAGTAATCAGGAACTAGATCTTCTGAATACAACCCAGGCAAAGAGTCACATACTTCTAAGGTGTTGCATACTTAGTAATAAGTCCGGTGGTTGGGCGGAGGTCCCCCCACCCTTAAGCACAGCAATCTTGGAGAAGTACTGTCTTGATTAGGTTTAGTCCATCCTGAGTCCACCCTATTGAAACTCCTGCCCACTCTGACCAAAATCATCTCCCCACTCATTTGTCTACTTTGTCTAAGTTTGGTCCAGAAATTTTTGTCCCTTTGTGCCCTTTGTTAATACACTTTAAGAAGTCAGGGCTCCAAGACTCAGTGTTCCTAGCCTTCCTAAAGGTTTGGTATACTATGTCTTTGGTTGTGCGACAAGTCTAGTGTCTCTGGTTGCATCTGTTGGCTCTAGCTCTCTTGCTGAAAATCCGTTAAGCCACAGAACCCAGGATTCTGCCTGAGAGCCTTGGCAGCCCTCCTTCCAAGAATTCCTGTTCTGGCCGGCTAGGTCCCCACTCTAGCTGAAGCAGTGACCACTTCAAGCAGGGGAATCTAGTGACTCCTATGTCAGTGGGGGTCCTTATCCATTGCAGCGTTTATTCTGAGCTTTATAGGAGCTATCCATGGTGCTGAACTCCATCCCCCAAATAGGTTCACCACCATGGATGGCTCCCATAAAGCTCAGAATAAAACCTGCAATGGATAAGGAGTCCCACTGACTTAGGCATCACAAGCCTCCCCTGACTTTAAGGCTTCCTTGGCCACATCCCCTGACATCATCCAGCCTGTGGGGAGTGGGATGGGAGGCAATCTGGCCCTCCACTCCAATCATTTTGTCCTCCTCTCCTGCCATGGTAACTTTGCATAAGGATTAGTTGCTGCACTTGGCCTGGGATGAGAGACAAACTCCTGTAGGTCCCCTTTGTCTCCCTGGCCTTGTTATTCTCCTTTCCCACACCTTTCCTTTTTCCCATCTCCCTTAGCCTTAGAACCCAGATTTGCTTAGCCCCAACTTCTTCAGCTCCCCCAGAAACATAGTCCCTCCCATTCAGGTCCAGACTCCCAGCGCATGTCCATGGCCTAGCCTTCCATGCAGAGCAGACACTGGGTAGGCCTTTGAGCTCCTTTCCCCACTGTTCAAACCCTTTGCATGGATGTCATAAATATTCATTTTGCTTCTGTCTTGTATGCTTAGGTTTGTTTGTGATATGCATCTACTCTAGAGTTCATATAGTGCTTATTACCAACCAGCTAATTCCCAAAGTAATTATTGTGTATATTTTTTATTCTTGTGTGCTCAATAAAATAACCCCCTTCTGGAATTGACGTGTGTGTGTATGTCCATCATTGGAACAAATCTGCCAAGACATGCTACAACCAACTGTTAAAAGGTCCCTTAGTCACGTGTATTCCTGAACATGAGTATATTCAACAGCAGACCTGAGTAGGCTGCCTGAGAAGAAAAACAGATCAAAGAACAAGAGAGAAAGGAGAGCAGTAAAAATGTAAAAGCAGGTCCCATGTCAACGGCTGGGGTGAAAACATGTAGGTGTAGACAAGTAGAATCTTACCAGTATAAAACACACCATCTGCACCATCAGCAATTTACTTTCTCCAAGATGGTTCTACTCAACATCCAAAAATATACATTATAATCTTTTTGTAGCAGACAGAAAAAAAATACAGTCCTATCAAAGCTCAAAAATGATCACACCAACCAACCAACCAACCAACCAACCAGGGAGAAACTCTAGAACCAATCTAGGCTATTATATTATATACTCATTGCAAGGATTGTGATTAGGCAAACATTTCTGAAGGTGCTGATCGACAAGCTGAACATAGAGGTGGGCTGCAACAATAATTCAGCACAGGGTGCTCACTAGTTGTTCTATTATGCTTTGCTGAAAATGAAGAGTTAGCTCTACAGATACTGCCTGTACACTATTCCTATCCTATTTGGAAGTCATCTCAAATGTCTACGAATCTAGAAGTCAAATTCTACAGTTGCTCACCAACAAACTCTTTGCATACAACTGAATCCCCCCCCCCCAAAACTGCGGCAACATTGCTTGAATTTGCACCTTAGTATTCAGTCCTGTATTACTCAGAACAAGAGGAAGTAAGGAAAGCAAACTGTTAAGAGTTTCGTTTTACATTCCAGGATGACATTTGCATTTTTTACATTGTGATTTTTGTATATTTACACAAGCATTGCTTTGGCTCTTCAGCTTGCCTGCAATTCAGTAATACAACTTCACACTTGAAGATCTTTCTTCAAATTAACTCTCAGATTTCTACATGGCAACAGCTCTCAGCTCTTCTCTGCAATGTGCTCTTTTCCTTAACCAGCAATTCCCTTGTTTTAACTGAGCACAACCATCCCCCCCCCCGCCCCCCTCCATTCATCCCTCTGATAGCCTGAAAGAGAACAGAAGACAGCTTTGTGCTGACAGGTTTCTCCTAGTACTTGAAGGCTGGAGATCATTTTAGAAGCTGTGCACTTCCTTATGCTGTTATAATTTGTTTAACAGTCCTGGTTCAACTTCTAATTCTAGTTCTAATTCTAGTTTTCCTCTCACTCCCAAGAGAAGAGTAAACAAACAAATCTGATACATTTTAAAACATTTTTATACAGACTGTGCTTGGAATAGTTACAAAGTCTTATTATAATCATCTTATAACTCCATGGAACACCTGCTCTGGCTGGCAATTTGGGACATCATCGCTAGATTGAGCTAACAGTGGCAGTTTCTATCAGTATCCCAGAACTGTATGTTGTTGTTGTTGTTGTTGTTGTTATTATTATTTACAGTATTTGTATACCGCTCCACATCTAAGTAGATTCCAGAGCAGTGAACAATAAAAAGATAAAAACAGATAAAACAAACAAAAACATGTTGAAGACAAAGGAATATTACAATGGTGGTTACTATAAGGCAGTGGTAAGCCACATTTTTGGGCTGTGGCAATCTGAAAAACTGTCCTGGGAACCACCATAAAATGGCTGCCATGGGAGGTGTGGCCAAGGATAAGTAAACTGCCCAAAGATTGAGTACAAGGCAGGGTGGGGTCCTGAGCACCAACATACTAAACAACTCCTTTGAACCCAGTTTTCAGCACCAACAGAAACTTATTTCACAGCAATTCTAGTTGCTGTTAAGAAAATGTGTTCACTGTTGTTGTTTTTAAAGTGTGAGGGCTGGGCCATCTTGGCAGGCACCAAGAAAGGTGTCAGGGGCACACTGGTGTTGCCTACCCTGGCTGTAAGGTCACTTGATGTAGAAATGAAGCCTGCAGTCATATACACACACGGGTTAAATCACACAGTACTGATACATAAGATTGTGTTGTGATTTCCATTAAAAATCAATGGAAGTTGCTTCCAAGGAGATGCATTTAGATCAGGTTATCACAGAAAGATCCCAAGGATGCTTTCTCAGAAGTAAGTGAGGATTTTATTTATTTATTTATTTATTTATTTATTATATTTGTTAATCGCCCATCTGGCCAGCCACCCGGCCACCCTTAGGGCCAAACTAGACATGATAGAGCAGTCATGTGTATTTATTCATGTGATGTTCAGATAGAAAACAGGAGGTTAAGGGGTATTATTATTATTATTATTATTATTATTATTATTATTATTATTATTTTACATGATATGGAGCAAGCAGGAGAGGGGGAGGGAAGAGAAACCATCCTCCCTTCCCTGCCTTATCTCACTGTGTTCCATTGCTTGAAACACTTTTCACCGAGCCCAGCTCTGATACCAGATGTGAGCCAGGCCAGGGAGAAAAGTGTTTGCAGTAATAAAGTACAGGAGGTAAGGTGCACCCCTTTTGTGTAAAAAAATAAATAAATACACACACTGATTTACATGGGAATAGGACAAATGCATGCATAAATGCATGTGCCTGCACCATCATGTCTAGTCTGGCCCTTAGATGCCCAGGTTTCTGAGGACTTTGCTTTCCAACAATTCAGAGAGAAAGTTGAGACTATCAGAAACAAGTTTCTTTTTCCATATGGATAAACCTGCAATCATAAGCATGCATACTTAGAAGCAAATTCAGCTGAAATCAATTCTGTTATTTCCAAGTCAGGTGTATGTGTTTCAGATTGGGGTGTAAATCATATGCCTTTAGGCCATTTCTTATTCTACTTTGGAAAGTCACAGTTATGCTAGAGAGAGTTAAACTGGTGTCTAAGCATCCAGGAAAAACAGAATGGCTGAATTATAATGCACACGTTTTATTTTTGATGAACACTGAGACAAAATACTGGAAGCAGGGCCATGGCTTGGTCCCTCTCCTTTCATAGATGGGCACATGTAGAACGCGCTCCAACATAATAATTTTCACAGAGCTTTAGCCACAGGTGCAACTCAGAAAGCACAGGGCTGCACAACTCCCATGCCTTAAGCAAGAAGACCCAGTGAGGATCTGACAGGAAAGATAACACTTCACTTGAAAATACTCCCAGTACACATACACACACACTTATTTGCCATATAAAAGTTTGACCAGAAAATTAAACATTGGTACCTGAAGAAAGTCCTGCTGCCCAATGTGATGCTGTGTGATGCTGATCTTTCTTCTGTCCGTGCTGCACTTTCCTGAGAGGCCAGGAAAGTATGGCTGACCTGCTTCTCGTTGCCACGGACACCTAGACTTTCAAAAAAGGAGCCAGTGACCAATCATGCCTCAGGGCTGGAAAGGCACTCAGCCCTGGGTCATGTGATGCTTCAGTGTCTCTGTGAGTGAAAAGCATGACAATATCCATAAGGACCAAAGGGAGCTGTCTTTTGTATGACTTCAACACTTTCCCCCTCCCACCACAGCCCTCATTACTGGAATCCTATTTAAGCTGTGCCACAAAGCTGCAAGTGTGGGGGTGGGGTTGAGAACGATAAAGAGGGCCCACAAGAAGAGAATAGATAGGGCCGTTGAGTCAGTACACTGGACCTGCCTTGTGCAGCTTCCCAAAATCTGGTTCTAAAATATCAGCCTCCCTCTTCACGTCATTTCACATCTGCCTCTAACTGCCGCTTTCATGTGGAAAGTTACTGACTCAGCCGACCTGACCAGAAATGAAAGGGCAGTCACACAAGGCCTGGGGAGGTGAATCCTAGGGGCTTTTCATACAAGGAGTCAAAGTGTACTCCCACTGTATTTTAGCTTTTGCATGATTTTCCCTCATGCCCCTCTTTCCACAGCTACATCTACAATAGCTTTTGTCAAAACGGAGATGGATGGGTGCTCCAGCACAGAAGAGGGATAGTGCATACTAACTTCCAAATAATGCACATAAAGTATTCACAAAATGGCAGGACATTGTTCAGGAGAGAAGGGAGGGCGTAGGCTTGCAGGTGCTCATCTTCCTCCCTGTCAAAAATATGATTAGGTGAGCAGGACTACCAACGGGATTCTCTGAGCCCACTACAAAATTTGTACTCAAAGCACACAATTTTTAGCTCCTGGGGAGCAAATGGAATAAAAATGTAACAACCTGCGAAAAGGATAATGGGAGCAAGGCACCACAGTTATGTACACAAAAAGAGAGAGCCTGATCATTTCAAGCCCCTTCACTCTGCTGCTGCTGCTATGCCACTATGGCTGCACCACAAAATTGTCATTGTTAAAAAGTTTGCATGCTGACAGCAGGTTGTCATGTGGGGATAGGTATCTCACAAGATGCAGGGCCCCATGGAGTTAGTTTTCTGCATAGCCCCCTCTCTATGGGCCCGCCAATTAATGCTCCTGCACTGAAGTTCTACTGCATGGGACTCAAGGAGTGCATAGCCTCCAAATAATCCCCCTCCCCCTCCAGCCTCTTTAAAGTAGGAAAAGGAGCAAAACTTGGCTAAGGGCAAGAAGTGAATGTGTGTGGGGAGGGATAGTGTCACTGACCACATCACAGACAATAGCCAAATAGGGACCCATGGTACTTGGATAACCACATTATAGACAATGACAATCTCCACAGCAAAAAAAAAAAAAGTACACTGCTGGACAGTGGGGGAGTGGGATTAACATTCCCACAGGTATTGCTGTTCGAATTCTGCTGCAACATAACATTCCCACAACAAAAGTGCAACCTTGAGGGAAGGTGTGTGGTACATACACAATAAACTGTGTAGGGAAAAGGCCCTAATCTCACCTAACATGATCTAAGAAAGATCAGTGACCACCTACTGTGCACACTGTAGCTCTTGCATATGCATTCTACATCTATATATAATTGTTCCATCAGCAGGAAAGCCTATAATTACACTGTATGGGAACTGTACCTGTCTTGCCCTTGGGACAAGGAGGCAGTATGTGTGTAACCAAACAGGTTGTCTGTTGCCATGCCACATTGCCATATTGCTCTTTCTAATAGCAAACAGGTGGTGAGTGCTGCTACGATTTGTAGCCAACATAGGGCCACTGAGAAACAAGAGGGGAAATCTGCATGCTCGGGGGAACCCGGAGGCTTGGAGAAGTACAAAAATCCCAACATGTTAAGCTACCTAAGAGCTCCTGAAGCCCAAACAGGGCTGAGAGCATATTCACTAGCCATAGAATGAAAGTGACAGTTGGCTAGTCAGTTGTGGGGAGGAGAGGGGGGAGTGCGATGCTTGGAGGGAAGGGAACGGCTAGCTAGTACCCAGAATCTGAGCATCTTTTTGGGAGGGAGGACCCACTACAACATTTTGCTGAATCTCCCACTTGCATATCAGAATGTGCATTATAAACTCAATCCATGCAGAGCTACTGATGGCTGAAGGAGAAGTTGTTGGATACAGATCCCTCTTGATGCTACTCAGTTCTTGTTCAAGTATGCAGGAATCTCTGCCAAAGTTCATAATAGAAATCCTTCACTTGCTCCCTGGGTTTGCAGCCATTATGTTTGGCTCATCATGTGTTGTTTCGATATTGGTGTAGCTCTGCTTACAGATGAAAGAAAAAGTAACCTCACAGAAATACTGTTTTCTCTATCTGTTCCTAAAACTATTTTATCTTACATTGTTGTTATTGATCTAGAGAACTGGTGTTCTCTATTCCAATATACTTGTTTCCATATAGTAATGGTATTCAATGCATTTAATTACTAAGATATCCCAAACAAGAATAATATGCAAATTGTCCCTGTGGAATAGTATGTTGCATGCCAAGTTACACGTTACATGCAGCCACCTGTATTTTTCCCCCTCCATCTTATTTATTTTTTAACCAAAATTATCCTCTGAGGCTGTGAGTTTGGGCAGAGGAATGGCAAGCAGGGTGGATAAGCTTAACCGTTCCAGTTTCCACTCCACCCCAAATCACATACATACCCTGCCATACCCTGTAAGACAAAAAAAGCAGCGGGGGGGGGAATTTTGAGGAGTGAAAATGTCTGGGATGCAAAGGGTTAAATAGTCCATTCCTCTGTTGAAACTTTTAGGTTAAAAAAAAATATAACAACAGAGAAAAGACACACACATGCACACACACAACTGCATGCAACGTGTAGTTTGAAACAATTAAAAAAACTAGGAGGATGTATCATTTGGTTCAGCTCATGTAATGGACAACTGATTACTACTATCTGTTCAGAAACAGGTCTTTTTCAGCTGGGCTTGTTTGGCTGGCTGACACCTGCTTATATGAGCGAACTATGTGTCTATACAAACCTTCTGCCCTTTCAGCTGACCAAGAAAACAGCTCCCAAAATTGACTTTGACAAATGCATAGAATCACACTTTAATTAGGGATGATCTGCCATGTCCCATCAAATGCAAGAGACTTTGTGGATGGTTGAAGGCCATGGTGGCAGCTCAATTTCATTTCATCTGGTGAAGGTCTACACTGCAGCCTCTTTCGTTTGTGATGTGCTGTTGTGCTGGTATTTTTTCCAAATGCAATTGCAGCTCTGTGGGCACATGTCAGTGAACACAATGTGGTATCCACTGTGTTTATAATGTCCCATATACCAATGCATATTGTTGTAATTGAGGGAGAAGTAGGAGGAATTTGAAATGTCACATCATGTATGTTTGATCATTTGTGTTTATAGTGTGAGCACATGCCAGAAGTCACAGCATAGTGTTGCAAGTGCAGAAGAAGTGGAAGGTCATGTTGCTGTTTCAGGTAACTGCATGTACACTTCCACAGCTGTGCAGGAATACAGGTTTAAAAATAAATTGTGTTATTCACAGCTGTGTACGTGCACAGTGAAAGCTTTAAAAATAGATTGTGGATTTCCTGCCCACAAATCTCATAAAAAACCATGTGAGGAGAAAGACAGGGAGTAGATAGGGGGAGGTCATGCTGCTATTTCAGGTATCTAAAAAAAAAAAGTCCAATAACTGCATGCGCACCTTCACAGGTGTGCAGGACTGCAGGCTTAAAAATAATGCCATTCACAGCTGTGCAGCTGTGTAGGTGTGCAGTGAAAAATAGCTTTTAAAAACATGGGTTTCCCAGAGACACACAAGTCCCGCCCAGATCCTTGTGAGGAATGGAGGAAGAGAAAGATGTGAAAGGGGGAAAGGTGTGAGGAAATGTTGTGAAACAGGCTCTACAGTTTTAAAGCCACTCCCACTGGTAAGAGTTATAGTACACATATGTTTTGGAGCACATATGACTTGGTAGAACAGGGAAACCACGGGGGGGGGGAGTCATACAAGTAGCTTGGGGGGAAATGGAATATTGAAGGAGAAATAGCATCAAGACAATGTATCAGGGAGTCCACTGTATTCCCATGTATGAGCCAGATGTTTATAGTACCAGGATAAAATGCTAGTATAGATTGGTCCTTGGCTTGGGTCACCTAACTGTCAGGTATTTTATCTTCCCACTTTGTCTCAGATTCAGTACCAGGTATTTTGTTGAATATGTGAGAGATGGACTGACCCGGGTTCAAAAGCTTCCCTAGCCAGTGACCCTCAGTCCCAGTCACGCAGGCGGAAGGAGGAGATAACAGCAGTTAATAAAGATTAAAGAGTTTATTTGTAAGACATGGGATTAAGGCAATCAATGCATCTATTACTCACTACATCATTGCAGATACAAATCCAATACCCCAGTGGTAAGGCTAGAAGAAGTGAAGTCCAGAACAATAGACATGTCGAGTCGAGACGAGAGACAGCAAGTGAAGCTATCAGCAAGTGTGTTAGCTTTATACCACCTATAAATAGGATATTACTCACTCAGTTGTATAACCTATTCATCAACATGTTGATTCCAAACCTGTCCAAGGTTGCTGAGTCATATCACCTTGAGACTATGTCTCGTGACCAGAGACCTTGTGTACTTGAACTCAAGAGACACCCACCAGGTCAGGTGATAATCTCGATGTCAGGTGGTAATCTCGTTCTGCCTATGCAAAACCCAACATCCCCCTGCTTTTGCATTTGTCGCAGAACGTGGTTATTTACCTCATACAACAGCAACAGCTTTGTTGACACTGATTCATTCTGTAAGCCACCTGTGCTCTGACTTGTAACTCTTAGTCTGAAGTGTGATGTTCGCTCCAGACAACACTCAATTCCTTTTCAGAGCTCTCCAAGCATGTCCTGTTGGTCTAACTGTTCTTTCATCTATGAACTTTGATAAAAAAAACTTCTGCAGGAATGACTTTACCTGCCAGAAATTTGAACCACTATCAAATCACTTCTGATGTATCCCTCCTTATGACACAGTTTTATTTGCAAACCCAAAACGTTGTGTATTGCTATCTGCCTGCAGCATAGCAATCCTGCCTTGGTTTCCTGAAAAAACTGTAATAGGTTTTTCACATCAATCTCAGCATCATTTAAACATTTTTTAACAATTTAAACTATTTAAACACATGCAATAACTATTCAAGCTTTACAATAGCATAATAGCACAATACATAATACAATGCATTCAGTTCAGCTTCAGTTGAACTCTAACTTTTAGATGATTGTTTCTACAAAATCAATCAAACAAAGTATGGTTATAAAAATAACAAACTTCAGGTGTGTTCTTGTTGTTCTTACTATCACAACCACAACTGGCATTTCTGTGAATCTGTAAGCCACCTGTGCTCTGACTTGTAACTCTTAGTCTGAAGTGTGATGTTCCCTCCAGATAACACTCAACTCCTTTTCAGAGCTCTCCAAGCATGTCCTGTTGGTCTAACAGTCTGCCTATCACACTGACAGCAATATCTGGCCTTGTTGCTTATACAATGAAGCTCAACAGCCCAATGCTTCTGTGTAGCATTCAAACTGCTTTTCCATCAGCATGTGCTTGAAAATCCTCAACTATTTGGAGTCTCTCACTGAGTTAACTATTTCCAAATTCTCAATCACATCCATGATATTTCTCTGGTTTGTTGCAGTAAGATACTGCCCTCTTGGTTCTCCCTCAACTTCTATTTACAAATAAACAGTTGATCCACCACCAAGCAGTTTCATTTCAATGAAATTCCAAACCCTGGATCAATTATATCATATTGCTTTTATCTGTCCAGAAAAAACAATAGATCATCCATCTAAACAAAGTACATACAGTCTATGTCCCTGTTCCTCCTGTTTAACAAACAAACATTGATCTGCCTCTCTGTGCAAATCTCAATTCAGCAATGTTTGAGTTCAAAACAGAATTCCAGCCTCCAGCTGATTCTAGCTTTTCCTAAAAAAAATCTCACAGACAGTTTTCTAATTTAAAGACTTCCTCTCATTTAAAATGCTTATGTTCCAATATTTCAATTGTGAAATATTCTTACATTTCTCCACATTCTTAAACATCAGTCTAACTGTTTCCAAAGCAAATTGTTGTTGCAATCACTCATGATTATCCTGCTCCTTTTACTGAGCAAAAATCACAAGCAACCAATCTTGCTATTTTGTCATATACTTAACCTTTGCCAATCTGGTTAGTTTTCACTTAAAAAATCTATCTGGTAACAATGAGTTCTATGGACTGCTGTTTGTTTCACCAGCTTCCATGTTTTGTTCTTTATCCAAAGAATTCAACTCAGCTTGCATAGCCTGAAGCTATGGTTTAGCTTCCTTAACAGACAATTTTTCACCTCTTTGAAAATTTGAGTTTCAAATGGCTTTTCCCTGCAAATTCATCCTGATATCTCACAGGTTGTTTGACTCACCTGTTCCTTACTTCATCAGTTATCAGGTTCTTGTTCCAATAAACTTGCACCAATGATGAACAATCATTTGTTTAGCTTCCACTAAACCAAATGTGTATCAGAGTTGTCAAATTTACCTGACTGTCTTTCAGCAAATGCTTTTCTATTCTGACTCTGAGCTTGATGCATCTCCTGCATTAACAGAATTTATTTTGAAAAATGATCTCACCTTTTCATTCAGCATTATACTCAACACTTCTAGATAATCTCACTATCCAAGTGTTGTTCATGTGAAACACAATATTCTCATTTCTAGAAAAATCTCATGTAAGCTCCCTTACAGATTTCTTCTAACTTTGAGGTGTATGTACCTACATATCAGATCTAAGATTCTGAAACGTTTCTCCAGAAGATTTCTCCTTCTACACTACTTTCCATAAGGTGTACAGTTCAATACACAGAACTAAAACTTCTATCATGTACATAATCAAAAACATTTAAGAGCTTCTACCCAAACCTCATTAACCAAATTAGCATCACCTCTTCTGAGTGTTTGTTTACTCTTCCACACAATCCATGTGTTCAATATCACATCCTGTTAGAAATGCATCAAAACATGCACTGAATTGAACTTCCCCATATCTCAAAAGAAAATAGGTAACATGGGTAATATGCTTGTTTCCCATCCAAGCACAAAACTCCTTGACTTTGTTCAATACTCCAGCTTTTTATCTAACATGTACACAACCTTGTACCTCGTGTATTGATCAATTAACATCATGAAATAACGTGCCTCTCCTCTAAAGACCATCAGAGTATCCACAAGATCACCAAGAACAAATTGAAATGAAATGAACTGGTTTTCCAGCTTGCCTTCCAGTTTACCTGTTGAAGCTAGCATCCCTTGTTTATGTGCACAAAATTACCTTTCACGTGAAAATTACAATTTCCAAATGCTTTCCCCACCAACAGTTTGCATTTTCTTTCACAGGCCTGTGAATCTAAATGATCAAACATCATGTAATATGCATGCATGTACATGTCATACATATAAGCATTTAACCTTTTTATAGTTGCATCAGTACAACTTTCCATTTCTTTATTACACCAGTACAGTATAAAAGAAATAATCCATCTCTTAGTTTTGCCATATAAACATACCTAATTATTCAGTAGTCTACATTTTGCTACAGAAAAATCCACAATATACTCAAGTCATATATACATTCAGTACATTTCCTGACATTTCAGAGCATATATTACACTTTCTTGAATCCAAGTTATCCAACTTTCAAGAAATACAGTTTGCAAAAAACATGATTGTTAAACTCCTGACCATTTGCATAGTCCTCTTCCTGTTTATTTATGTCCAACACAGAAAGCTTCGTTTAAACAATCCACTGCTTCTGTTCACAACAAAATAATGTCCATTTTGTTATGTCCTGGGTTAAAACACAAAGTTTTTCCCATCAGCAGCACCCCTGCTGATTTCAAGCTCCTTCTTCTGTGATCCCACATGAAGAAAATGAAGAACAGCTTCCCATTTTAAGCACAGCTTTCTCTGTTCAAAAACTGCCGCGCTGTTTTTCCCCTGATGTTTTAAAACCACGCCTCCGCTGGTTTGATACAGCCTCCCGTGTAGTATCAGGTTTCCCAAGATACGTTCCTGTCACACGTGACTTTGCTTTGCTGCGACATGACGCTCCAGATGCTTTGCCCACGTCAGACGTAATCCACGCATTTGTAATCCAAGCCACTTGTTGATACAATGCAAAAGATAGCTGATCCACTGCTGTGTGAAGAAGCAAACTGTAAATGAAATATGATCCTCCTGCCTGTAGCCTTGACGAGTAGACACAGAGCCTCCTGGAGATTATTTCCTTGCCCGATACAGCTCCTTGACAATCACTCCAGCAAGCTGTGGAAAACGAAATCCTTGTGTCCAGCGTTGTTCACTTTTCAGCCTAGTAGCTGCCCGAACCGGCACCTCCGTTCCAGCTTCTTTTCAACAGTCTGTAGCCTTCGATTTGCCAAGCCTGGCACCTCCGTTCCAGCTGCTTCCAAAACGAAAAATCCTTCGTCTCTCTGTCCTGCATTCTTCAGTTGTGCTGCATTCCAAGCCTGCTGTTATCAGCTCTAGCAACATTGCCTTCCCGGTTTGTTTACAAACCGTTCTTACAAATAGTAAACATATCTCTTAACCCTATAACTGCCGAATTTTTCCGTACTGCTTCTCTGGGCTTATCTGCCCATCTGAGATAACCATCAGATCGTTATCTGGGCCCATAACCAGATGTGAGAGATGGACTGACCCGGGTTCAAAAGCTTCCCTAGCCAGTGACCGTCAGTCCCAGTCACGCAGGCGGAAGGAGGAGATAACAGCAGTTAATAAAGATTAAAGAGTTTATTTGTAAGACCCAATTACATGGGATTAAGGCAATCAATGCATCTATTACTCACTACATCATTGCAGATACAAATCCAATACCCCAGTGGTAAGGCTAGATGAAGTGAAGTCCAGAACAATAGACATGTCGAGTCGAGACGAGAGACAGCAAGTGAAGCTATCAGCAAGTGTGTTAGCTTTATACCACCTATAAATAGGATATTACTCACTCAGTTGTATAACCTATTCATCAACATGTTGATTCCAAACCTGTCCAAGGTTGCTGAGTCATATCACCTTGAGACTATGTGTACTTGAACTCAAGAGACACCCACCAGGTCAGGTGATAATCTCGATGTCAGGTGGTAATCTCGTTCTGCCTATGCAAAACCCAACAGAATGTACCAGGTAATTTGAGCCAGGGGACTCCACCCCCTGACTCATCAGACTCTGCTCACTGATCCATGAGTACTTGCCCCTGGCTCCATCCACTGACCAGATATCTTTTAAAAATCACAAACTCACAGACCTATAATGGAGTGACAGCTCTCCCCTCGCATTTCCTAGCCACTAGGATTGTCCCTTGGGAACATAGACAGTCAAGTGCCACTTACAACAACCAGGAGGTTTCTCTATATTGCTCCTGACTTGACAAAATTTCAGTGTCATATTCCCCCCATCAGAAACGATGCTTCAGCTAGATTTATGTGGTCTGAGATGAAAAACAAGGAAATTAATTATCTCATATGATGAAGGTGTGGAAGAGCTGCATGTGGATGTAAAGAAATAGCTTAAAAATTGAAAGGGGGGGAAAGGAATCACACTGTAAGCAAATATCAGGGGACAAGAAAGAACAGTTCTGGAGATGATCCAAGCAAGCTCCAAGTTGATGAAACAAAAGGTCAAGAAAGACAGCAAGGTTGCCTGAGGCAAAGGACAAGATGGTGCTTCCCCTCAACTCCATTCCATGTTCATAGGATCCTCCTCCACCACCCCTGAGGGCAGCAGGCTAGTTAGGGGGTGCAGGACAGGTTGTGTAGCACACACAGCTCTGTCTTCCAACAGAGGGGAGTGACCGTCTGGCTCAAGAGGAATAACTGGGGGGGGGGGGCGCCACTGCCATTGCTGCCACCCAGTATCTGCTGTGCTGAGGCAATTGCCTCACTCTGCCTAATGGTAGAGCTGACTCTGGCAGACAGACAGACCACCTGGGTGTCAGAGCTTAAAGGCGCATACATGGTGTGTGTCATTTAGATATATTTTTGTGTCATGTGATAATATTGAATATGTGTATTGTGCTTTTCAGTGTTCAAAGCGCTTCACGTGTATTATCTAGCTGTAATCTTCACAACAAGCCTGTGTGGGTAAGTCTGTATTATTATCCTTCATATTGCAGATGGGGTGTGTGTGACAGAGACAGAGAGAGCAGCTTGACTAAGGCCGCCTTGTGAGTTCACGGCAAAGGTGAGATCCAGACTGGAGTGGAGACTTCCTGATCCATAGCTCAGTTGCCTAGCCGCTATGCTATACCAGCTCTCTAAAAGGGCAGAGCTCCCAAAACAATATAAGAACTGCTCAGGTTACTCTAAGCAGAGACATTCAAGGAGGCAGCACTTCTGCCCGAATGCAACTCTTCAAATCCTTTTGCTGGATCAGTCTCTTTGATTCTGGCCCCTAGCTATGTCTTGAACCTTTCCAGAAGCAACTTTCCCTCATTCATAGGAATTACATCCAGAGATCCTGATGAATCTAAGTGAATTACCCAGAAGGCCTTCTCTCATTCTCATCACATCTGTCTTGCCAGTTCTGCTGCCATCCTGCTCTCTCTCTCTCTCTCTCTCTCTGTATATATATATGTATATATATATATATACTGTACATACTATTCAAGTGTTCAGCACCCATGAGGATGGAACATATGAAGGGGCTATTAATGGGCTAGGCTCACCCTCTAGATGCCAGCGCTGCCCTCTTCAGACTGATGCCAATCATGAACCATCAGCAATGTGGGTGTGGCCAGTGTACATGTTGGCATCCAAGAAGCAGGTCTAGCCCCTTCATGCATTCAGTACCTGTGGGTGCTGAATATGGCTACTGCTAAGCCCACTTCACCAAGCAGTGAGACGTACTAGGAATGGTGCTATTCAGGCTTGGTTTCTTTTGGATGAGACAACACTGGAGACTTCACTTTCATAATATTTGCTTTATTTACAAATATACAAGCAGAACATCCGTGAAGGCAAGTAACAGGCATTCTTCAAGGCAGATACCCAGAAAGAGGCCATGCACCCAAAGATGTCTTCAGCCTACTCACAGTTTTCTGTCTGCTTCAGTATCCATCTGTTCCAAACTGCCAACGGTGGTCTACACACACACACACACACACACACACACACACACACACACACCTTACATTAGCTCCACTGCTTAGCTGAGGCAGGGAAGGAAAACCATCTTCTCCCAGCTCTGCCTTCTTCAAAATGCTCAAGAGAAATCTCCAGGTGATCAGCAATTAGCTCCCATGGCCACACTAGGCTATCAAGCATGACAAAAGAATAGTTGACCAGGAGATATAACAGTGAGAGAGCGGAGGAAAAACAGTAACCTTGGGAACACCCTTGACAACCTTCCAGATCCTGGTTCCCTCTGGATGTTTTGGACTCCAGCTCCCATCAACCGTAGTCAGCATGGCTGATGGTTGGGGATTATGGGAGTTGTAGTCCAAAACATCTGGAGAGCATTAGGTCAGGGAAGGCTGCCCTATTAGCTGTTGTTTCAGAGGATGGGGGGCATTCCTCACAACTATATGTGACTAACTGTACCACTCTTTAGCAGACTGCGTCCATCTGCCTGGTTGCCTGTCTCACCACTCCCTTGCTCTATGGCCCTGGGGTGGCTGAGCACCTGTCCCAATTACACTGGTGATTAATATTTCCCTCAGAATTATGTCCTGTTCACGTTGTCATTGTGTGCCCATTATGTATCCAAGTGAAGAAGCCATCTAGACATCAAAGAACAACCACGGCCATGGTATTACATGCTGCGGTATTATAATAAAACCACCACAATTACGTTGTAATTCTAATGTTTACACAAAACAGACTTGCAATAAGAGAGCAGGCAGGGCATTACTGCCTTATTAATGAGCAGCAAGACGCCATGATAAGGCATCTCAACAAGTGTGAGGTATAAGACTGAATAACCAATGGACTAGTAGCCATTATAATGATGGGATGGAGAGGATGGTTAAAGTTATCTGTTCAATAACCCAGACTTGAGGTTGTTTTGCTACTGGGATAATCACATATCCATGGGTAAATAAAATGTAGTTTCTAATTATCTGAATGCATATTCAAGGGAAACATAATCCAAGCTCACTAACTGAAGCAAGGGAAAGATGCTGATATAACAGCAGAATGTCAACCTTCAACACCACAAGCCAAAGCTTTTACAACTTGACTTAAAGGCTACAATGTGTGTGGGCTTTGCTTTTCACTCTGCAAAACAAGAAGCTAGAGAGAATCTACTAGGTTTGTTCTGAAAGTATTAGGCAGTTTATGAAGCTCTTATGTGGACCAGCCGCTGTATAATTAAACAGAGGCACATACCACTCTTGGGAGGAATTACATTACCATTACTTGTTCCTGAATTTAATTTCCTGAATAAACAACCTCACTTCAGATTTGTTTTTAGCGCAGAGTCAGTTGCAGGGTATTTTACCCTGTATCTTGCACTCATTATGCTTCTGATAGTGGATTCTAGTCCATGAAAACTTATGCCATACATAAGTGCTACAAGAGTCTCTGTTTTCATTACTTTGGATTACTGTTAATGCTTTCTGTAACTTGACTGCATCTAGATCCAGCTTCATATATTACATAGTTACTTACCCTACCAAGGCCACAGAGGTGAGAGAAATGCCCTTAATTATTCAATCAATCAATCAATCAATTTTATTGAATACGTCTACAGACCATTTCAAGATACAATACAATACAATACAATACAATACACAAAGATACACAATAAAATCCTTACAATAATTCCATTTTGAGATAAAAGATTTAAAAACTAAAATTTAAGATTACCTATCCCAGGGATTTCCTCTCTACTTCTTTTTTCCTTATGCAGGCAGTCTTAATAGCAAATAAGGCTACCCTCTGGGAAACAAAGTGATTAGAACCATTCAAAAGAAATGATAATTTGTCCGTGCCTGCCCAGTTTCTCATGCGTTAAAAAAAAGGAGCAAGATAATGTTCCCTGCAGCTGTCATATAGGCAGCAATCAAGAAGATAGTGTGGTAGGTCTTCAATTTTTGCTGCACCACAGATGCATAGTCTATCAGCCATGGGGATACCTTGAAATCTTCCTTGTAAGACCCTAGTAACCATCTGCTCAGAGCGCAGTCGTGTAAAGGCAATGCGAAGACATCTCTTCATGTTAAAAAGCAGATAGTTCTCAGTCTTAAAATGTGTTTATATGCTGGCCAACCACTTCACCGCCCTCAAATTAGCCCAGGCAGCAATGTCCAATTGTGCCCTTATGTCAGACACTCTCAGCTAAACTGCATTACATTACACACGTTTGTGCTAGGGACACTTAAAGCCAGGCTTTTTTTCTGGTGGAACTCACCAGAACTAAGTTCCAGCACCTTTTATTCTATTAATTTCATTACAATTTAATCGCCATCCAGTGGCGTAGCGTGGGTTGTCAGCACCCGGGGCAAGGCAAGTAATTTGCGCCCCCTAACCCGTGGATTTTAGCACTAGAGTCTCCCTCTGCTGCAGCCTGGTGGAATGGCTGCTATGAGAAAAAGAAACTACTGTTGTAAATGGAGAAAATGATACTTCCTTTGTTTTGAGATGATTCACGGGGGGGGGGGGGATCACAAAAGATATCATATCAGAAGAGGCATTCCTCTTCTGATATGATTCACGGGGGGGGGGGGAGAGAATGCCTCTTTTAAGATGGCGCTTGCCATCTGCGGTTGTATTGGAAATAATTTCTAAAATATTTTAAAATCTGCGAATGATTCAGAGACACATTTTAGGCAATTAAAAATGTATTGGGATCAATTCATCTAAGCAAGTAATTGGCAAACAGTGTAATTCTATACATGTCTACTCAAGAGCACGTAGGTCTTCCTGAATTCAGTGGGGCTTACTCCCAGGAAACTGGGTATAGGATTGCAGCCTAAACCTTGCAGCCTTAAGAAGAAGCCTTTATATGGTACACTTCACTGTCCAGAGCACTTCTACAGGGAGGGATGGGAAGCAGGATCACTGCATTGACTCTGCTGAAAGACCAGCTCCATTGGGCATCTCCCTCCTTTAACTGTTTCCATTCCTGCTGGTCACTGAGAAGTACTACATAACTTTAACAACTGGTACCTAAATTCACTAGTTTCCTTATTTATTACATTTATACCCCGTCGTTTTTCCTTCAAGGAACTCAAGGCGGCTTACAGAATCCTCCTCCTCCTCTCCATTTTATCCTCACAAGCTCGCGGTGGCCGCCCGGCAGGACCACCTTCCGAGGGGGTGGGTGGGTGGGCGGGCATGCAGGACATCCCCGGCAGCCAATGAGAGAGGCGGGGCCGAGGGGAGGCGAGCCAATGGGCGAGGCGGGGGTAGGTGGCCACGGGGGCGGGCGCTGCCGCAGTCCTGTCGTGGGCAAGGTAGGAAGGAGCGCGCGAGGGAGCTCCGGCGGGGCTGGTTGGTCGCTCGCTCGCTCGCCCACCGCGCTCTGACCACCGGGGCGGGGCAGGAGCGCGCGCGCTGGGGCGGCGGCGGCGGCGGCGGCGGCGGGGACAGGTCTGGGCAGACAACCCACGCTACGCCACTGCGAGCGCGCCCCCCCCAGATGTTGCGCCCGGTGCGGCCGGCCCCCCCTGCACCCCCCACGCTACGCCTCTGTCGCCATCTACTCCCGAGGAAACATAATCCAAGAGTTCCGGTACCTTTTTCTCCAGAAAAAAAGCACTGCTTAAAGCTAACAGGCTAAAACCATGGTTTGGGAGCATTTTTTTGGAAAAAAATTGATACCCAGGATGTGACCAAGGAATTCCCCATATGTTCTACGAGACATTTCTTGGGTAGCCTATTCTCACACATCCTAGCCAGCCTAAACCAATAGTTATACTGCAATACCTTGGACTGCAAGTAACTTGGTTTGAGAGTGTTTTGCAAGACAAGCAAATTTTTAAATATTTAATTTTTTTTAACTTGATATACAAGCGATGTCTTGCAATACAAGTACTGTAGTACGGCTTAAATTAAAAATCTCTGTACAATTTGGGGGGGGGATTCTGTTTTGATATAAGAGTGTTTTGGATTACAAGCACATTTCCGGAACAAATTATGCTCTCAATCCAAGGCATGACTGTATATTTTTAATTGGATAGTGTCAGACACCACCATGAGCCCAGGTTCCTTGCCGGAAAAAAGGCGGGGTATAAATATAATAAATAAAATAAATTAATTTTTTTTTAAAAAAAGTTCTGATCTAAGGGCGAAAGCCGGACAGGATCGGGATACCCCTAACAACAAACAAAGAAATTTGTTTTGGACATTTTCCATTCTCAAGATGGACAAAAGCTGCAAATTTTAGCACCACCATAAGTAAGAACTGGCAACACCTTCACCTTCTACACCTTAATAACCAGCAGAAGGGAGCCAGGATATCTAGAGCAGAGTAACTTATATAATGATTGCACAGAGGCAGTAGTCTTCAACTTACTTCTTCTGCATTGAATCGCCCAGGAGCTGGAGGACGAATATTGATTCCAAATGTGGATTTATCTCTTGACTATGTACAGTAATTTAATTTGTAAAATGAAGCAAACCAAGGACTCATTGTAACTTACTGTGAAAGCAAGCTCTGAAACAGATTCTAGCTTGCTACCGAGATGGCTTATTATTGGAGAATCCAGGAGAGAGGTGCCTTGCTCGCACTACTCTTCAGATGCTTCCTGTGTGTGATCCAGAAAAGGAACATAGCAAACTGCCTTATACTAAGTCAGACTATTGGTCCATAGAGCCCAGACTGGCAGTGGCTCACCAGGATTTCAGATAGGGGTCTTCCCCAGCCTTGCCTGGAGATGCCAGAGATCAAAACTTGGACCTTTTACATGCAAAGCATGTGCTTAGCCACTGAGCTGCAGTTCCACATGGCATGTATGTGCTGCAAGAAGGAACTTTATCCAGACAGAAAAAAGCTGCCAAGGAAATAGAGGTCTACCCAGGCAGGGCTGGGTCCAGGTTTGTGGGACCCTCAGCAAAGTATCCTCTGTTGGATCCCCTCCTTCCTTGATGGGCCCTTTCAGTGGCAGGCAGTAGTGCTCTGAATGCTCAGAATTTCCCACGGTACCTCCAATGTAGCATCACTCTGGGGCATTGTGGGAAATTTAAATGGCAGCTCCAAGCTGCCTGGTGCTGGGGGCCCTGGACAGCACAGTGGTGGACACTACAGGACACTGGGGCCCCAGCAGTTCCCCAAGGATGCCACATGCTGACACCAGAACTGAACACAGGCATACAGAGAAAGGACCACTGGTGACACCATCTCATCCTCCAAATAAGGACGTAAAGAGTATAATCATGAGCCTTATAAAATACTTCAGCCAGAGGAACTCAACCTGCTTATTTGAAATCATTATAGAAAATTGATGTCCTTGCAAAATCAAAAGCAAACCCACCCACCCCCAGCGTAAAACATAAAAACAGGGCAACCAGAGAAGTGGAAAGGTGTAAATGGACTGCATTCTACACCTCCAGTTCTGGAAGAGGGCCTAGAAGTATTGATTTACTTTTTAATGTAATGCATGTTTATGTGAAGTGATTCAAAATTGTTCCATCAATGCAAGCTTGTGTAATATCATTAAACTTCAAACTCAAGAGCTCAGCCAGCTTTCCACAGAAGAGATGTTATCCTGAGCCAATTTATATGTAACATTAGAATAACTGGGCTCCGAGCAACCCCATAATGCTCTAACGCCTCATTTTATCTTCAAATGAAAACCATAGAACAGATAAAAGTTCCTGGTATCGTTGGGTCCTGGTATCATTGGCTTCACCCATGCAATGATGCTATGTCTTACATCCCCTTTACACACTAAAACTGGTGCAATTGTACACATTGCAAATCTTAACCCTTTGTTCAAGTTCTTACAAATAACCTGACATTCTCATGTGACCAAGGAGTAATGTACTCTCTGCACTATTAAATCTAGTTGGAAATGTTACAGAAAAACATGGAACTACTGGTAACGTTCTTCAGAATAATCTCCTGTCAGGTTTCTGTTCTGTTGTCTGAGACACACAGAGCAGTCTAAGTATACTGTATGGGTCCTGACAAGGGTGGCCATCTGGTTGGTAATTTATTGGCTTCCCAGCTTTTCAACCCCTGGGCCAGCACTGTGATGGTGGTGGGTGGGCCCATCATCAGTTCATGCATCCCCTTCTCCAACCGATTATCACAGCACTACTTCTAGAGGCATTGCAACCGCAGTGCTGATTTGTCATTAAGTTACAGCAGGTGCCTAGAATGAGTCTGGATGCTCTCTCCTTTCACCCAACTGATTTTCAGTGCTTCTGTCACAGTGCTGCCCACCAGAGACAGTGTTCCTACAGCTCCGATCTGTTATAGGGGTGGGAGAAGATTTGAGTCTTCTATATGAAGGGCTACCGAAGGACTGCCCTCTATTTGAAGGGCTGTCCTGTCCAATTCTAGTTTAAAGATAATAACCATAAGAACTGTTGCACGTCAACAGAGCACCTGGCCAGCAGGCTAAACAGGAAGAGGCACACACCTGGTCACAGTCTCCTGCAGTATGGTGAAATGTACTGGATTTCTATTTACATTGTAATAATTATTTCTAAATTTGCATCTATACATATAAATTAGTATATACAAATGTTATGCAAATCACTGACCTCTTTGGTCTTCTTTTTGGGTGATGCATTTCCTCTTTTTTGGCGATTTGTAAGTGGTCACCCAATTTGGATGGAGGCCAATTATTTTTACAAGGAAAGATGCCAACCCTAACTGTGGCTTTAGTGCCAGCCATTTACTAATAAGCTATGGCTGGTTCCTTATGGTAAGCATAAGTGTTGCTGAATGGCAAAAACAAACTCTGCTTCACCAGCTTCCTACAACATTCGCATAGCCTCCAACTGCCCCGAAAACGCTGGAAGCATCAAGAAAAGCCTTAAGCCATCCCGCCTTTTCACTTTGTCAAGCAGATTCTCAAATTCCCCTGCCTCCCGTAACTGCAAGCTACTTAAAAATTTTTTAAAGGGGTCATGCCATGGGCAAAATTGCAGCTAAGCTAAAACTGCAAGCTTAGCTGCAATTTTGCCCATGGCACGGCCCCTTTAAGTGTAGCTCTTTTTAGGCTCAAACAGCTGCAGGGTCTCCACGAAGACAGATGCTGTGAGGATGTGTGTGTGCACGTGCGCACGTGCGCACACACACTCACACTCTACATGCTGAAAAGCTGCACCCACTGGCCTGGACTGAGGAAGAGGTGAATGAGGGAATTTATCATATGATTCCTATCTTTATATTGCCAAAGATTTTATTTCCTAACAGAGCTGACTCTGTGCCTCTAACAGGTGAGATACAGACAGTGACAGAAGGAAATGCAAGAAACTTCCCCTTGGGTGGGTAAGCTTCACCTGTTGAATTTGTGCCAATCCTGACAATTTTAAAACAAAAAGAAAGAGTGCCCTGCAAGCACTCACACCCCCCCGAAAAAACACAAGATATCAACAATTAAGGGTTTAAGTAAGGTTTAAAAAAATTACAAAAACCACCTATAAAATATTATAAAATAATATATAATATAATAATGTAATAATTATAATATATAAGATATTATATAATATAATTCTTGAAAAGTCATCCTAGCACTGGCGCTGCTGCTGCTACCTCTTCTAGCAAACAAACTCTGCTTTGTTAATTAACCCTCAATTACACGATACTTCTTCACACAATGCATAATCAATATGCTGCCGCAAGATGTGATAGTCAGTGTTGTAGATTGCTTTAAAATATACACACTTTCCTGTAAGTCCCATTGAATGTAATATGGCTTACTTCTGAGTACACATGCATAAGATTGCAGTTATTCTGTTTTCAGAGCACTGGTAAATTTTACTTGGCTCTACCTGTGTACCCCATGTGGAAGTCTTTTTCTAACACATCACATGCTGAAGTGCAATGGAGAAAGCTCTCTACAGTAATGATTAGGATTATTCTGCAGGGATTTTGGATTGGTTTTTTTAAAAAAATGTATTAGCATTTTTTAAAAAGGGAGTTAGCAGAAAACACACCCTCCTCAAGAGAAAGAAAGAAAAAAAATCCCAAATTCCCAAGTACCTCAAATAACAGCAACAAACATCATCATTCCATTTTGGCATTACTGTTCAATCACAGTGTTGTTGTTCTTGTTTTTTAAAAAATAAAGTACAATAGAGCCCACATGTTTTTTTCTGAGTGGAGAAAATAGGAGCTTGCAGGGTGGGCCTGTGAACCACTTTGCACACTCAGAGATATCTAAATGTTAAATATTAGTATTTCTTTGGCAAACTACTGATGAGTATGCTGATGATAATGTGGTCTACGCACATTCAGAGAATGATCTCCAAACTATCCTAAATGCTTTTGCAGAAACATACAAAAAACTTGGTCTCTCACTTAACATTAAAAAAAACCCAAAGTGCTTCATCAGCAAGTGCAAGCTAACCCTTTGATGATGCCATCTATCCAGCTTGGCGGGGCAACACTGGAAAATGTCGATCATTTTCTCCATCTTGGCAGCTATCTTTCTGTTACAGCTAACATCGACAGTGAAATCCAGCATCGTTTGAGCTCCGCAAGTGCCGCGCTTTCTCGAATGAAACATAGAGTGTTCGAGGATCGGGATATTTGTAAGAGGACCAAAACACTGGTTTATGAAGCCATTGTATTGCCAACTTTATTGTATGCCTGCGAAACATGGACTATCTATAAACGTCACTTCCACCTCCTTGAAAGATTTAATCAACGTTGCCTCCGGAAAATCCTGCGAATTACTTGGGAAGATAGGCGAACAAATGTCAGTGTACTGGAAGAAGCAAAGACTACTAGCGTTGAAAAAATGATCCTTCAATGCTGTGAAGGAAGAAGCCTTTGAGGGTTCCTACATGCACACGCACATGCACACGCACACGCACACACACACACACACACACACACACCCTCATGTGTGAACCGGCTAAAGGCTGGGAGGAGGCGATGGCGCCTGGAAGTCCTGAAAGCCGGAGACCCAGCTTTCAAATGCAAATGTAGTTCAGGCCCAGTAAGTCATGAGTCATGAGTTCCCCTCCCTGCCTGGCCAGGTGAAGTTCATCCTGATTGGCTGAGAAGCAACAAAGCTACAGAAAGGAGGGGAGGGGGGAAAGGGTATATTTCCCAACGTGTGGGTTTTGGTCTTTGTCTTTGGGTCATCGCGTGGCTGCCGGCTGTTGGAGTAATGGCGGCAAGCCAAGGAGAGGCCCAAGCCTTCGGGTGGCCTCAGGATCCGACCCCAGGTAGCTCCTGGTGAAATTAGCTGAATGAGGGCTCTGGTAAAGGCAAGCCTTGTGGAGGGCTACCCATCTCGGACCTTCGGGTAGGTGTAGTAGTCCTCCCGGGCAGCAAGGCTGTGCTGGATCCAACCCTGGAAGAGAACTGACCTCCAGGTAACAGAGTTGTGTGCCTGGGAGATATAAAGAATCAGGTTTTGTTATTTCGTAGCTTTACTCTGTGTACCAAAGGGTCTCTCTATTTTGTGTCCTTCCCTCATTTCCCACCTTTTGTTGTAAAATGCAACCAGAATAAACCTCCTTTGGTTTTTTACCCCACATGGTATTTGTGGATTGCTCTGTGGTTCCAGCAACTAAATCCAGGTTACAGTGACAAAGGCAAGTCCCTGAACAGAGATTCAAGTAGGATTGCAGACAGCTGAGGCTGGCAATCTGGTACCTTGAGATCTCTGGGGGTCTTGGGTCCTTTGGGGTAGGAAAGGGTGGGTTGTGGTGGGTCAGCCAGCCCCCCCCTTCCTCCACATGGTGGCAAGCACTGGGATTCGAAACTGGACCACAGAGTGGGTGCACGTGGGCAAATAGGGAAGTTGCCTTGGAGAGACTTTGGTGCATTGGTAGAGGGTTTGTTATTTTTTAGAAATTGAAGTGTGAGATTGAGCCTTAGGAAAAACGTTCAGATTGCTTGGCAGTCTGTGGAAGCCTAGCTGCCAGCGGGGAGCGTTGAAGGCAAGAAATCTCAACTGTGGAGTGAGTAAGCAGAGAAAGCAGAACTCCAAAAAGTTCCAGAACAGCCTGTGTGCCCAGCAAGTGAGCAGAGGGCAGCAAGTGTGTGATCCAAGAGAGCCCTGGCTAGAAGCAAGATATAGGCTGCGTGTGCGTGTCCCAGAGGCTGGGAGCAGCAATTGCCAGTGAGTAAGCGGAGGCGGATCCTACCATCCCCATCGAGTGCAAGAAGTCTGTGGCTGGGGGAAGGCGGCTGTGTGATCCCAAAGAACCGGAGCAAAGAGAAGAAGAAATAGTGTGTGTGTGTGCGAGCGCGCACGCGCGTGTGTTCCAAGGGGAGCAGAAGAAAGGAGAGAAGACCAGAAAACTTCTCTTGACTGGTGAGCAAAACGTTGAATTTTGGGACAGCCTTTGATGAGTGACTGGGTTGTGCTATGTGCCCCAGAGAAATTGGCAAGACTTTGGGGAGGGAAGGCACAGCCCTGCCCTACATCTCTCCCACGGGAGAAGGACTCAGATTTTGAACTTAGACTGTCCAGTTGCTCTTGGGGGGGGGCATGGTGAATGGCCAGGCTAGGCAGCAGCAAGCAGAGGGGGGGCAGACATCAGAAAACACCCCCCCCCAGAAAAAGAGACTTTGTCCCTGTGCTGCCGAAGTGGAGGGCTGAAAGAAGCAGAAAGACAAAGGAATTTCCCTCCAGGTGTCTCCAGCGAGAAGAAAAGAGGACTGAGGTTGGGGCTTGATTAAAGCCAATGAAAACTATTAAATTGTTGCTGGAAGGGAGGGGATGGGTGATCCAAGTGTATTTGTCTTGTCGATAAATTGTTGCTGGAGGGGAGGGGACGGGTGATCCCAGTGTAAGCAACTGAACTATTTGTGTTGTCTTGTCCCCAAATGAAAAAATTAGTCCAGACTGTATCAGGTCAATTTGAAATTTGAATGTAATGATAATGTGAAGCCAGAAACCTGTAAGCTTTCAAAGTGCCTCAGGGCAGGGAAGAGTTGCTAGAGAAAAATCAGCCAGAGGCGAGAGAACAAAGCAGAAGGTTAAAAGGAATTTAGAGGCGGGAAGCCCTCTAGCGGCTGAAAGATTGCCAGGCTGCTGTTCTAGCCGCCTGAGTGGAGCTTCCATGACTCAGCATGTAATTCTGAGAGAAACAGTCATCCCATTCATGTCATTGGGTAGAAAGTGCCACAAGCAAGCCTTTGGAAAAAAAGGGGTGGTGTATTCATGTCATTGGGTGGTGGGTGCCACCAGCGAGCCTTTGGAAAAAGGGGTGATGGATTCATGTCGTTAGGTGGAGGGTGGCAGAAGCGAGCCTTTAAAAGCAAACATAAAGGCGAATTGAAGAGTCACATTTCAGTCAGCAATCTGCCCCCTACAGCCTTGTGTGAAAAGTAGCAACCCTAGAAAGTTTTTTAGACAGAGTGCCAGTCAGGCAACAGAAGGGTTGGGGTTCCCTTTTGAATTGTATATGATGTTTCTTGTGTATGCAAAACTGATGTAATGCAAACCTGTAAATTTCTGATTGATGGTTATTGATTGTTGTTTTGCTGTGTTGATGTTTAAGGAGCTTTAAGATTTAAGATTTAAAGCTTTAAGCTTTAAACTGTGTTAAGATTGTAGTTAATGTGTTTGATGTTTTGATGCTTTTTTGTTTTGTTCTGTTTGTGTGTGTGTGTGTGTGTGTGTGAAGGAGAAGAGGTGTGCTAGTGGTAGAAGGCTAGCAAAGGCTTTTTCTTTTAAGTTAGTTTAAAATGAAATGAGAGGGTTGACCTCTCAGGTTTCATTTTTTTTTAAAAAGGGAGCGTGTGAAGGAAGGAGCCTTTGGGGGTTCCTACATGCACGCACGCACACGCACACGCACACGCACACACACACACACACACGCACACACACCCTCATGTGTGAACCGGCTAAAGGCTGGGAGGAGGCGATGGCACCTGGAAGTCCTGAAAGCTGGAGACCCGGCTTTCAAATGCAAATGTAGTTCAGGCCCAGTAAGTCATGAGTCATGAGTTCCCCTCCCTGCCTGGCTAGGTGAAGTTTATCCTGATTGGCTAAGAAGCAGCAAAGCTACAGAAAGGAGGGGAGGGGGGTAGGGTATATTTCCCAACGTGTGGGTTTTGGTCTTTGTCTTTGGGTCATCGCGTGGCTGCCGGCTGTTGGAGTAATGGCGGCAAGCCAAGGAGAGGCCCAAGCCTTCGGGTGGCCTCAGGATCCGACCCCAGGTAGCTCCTGGTGAAATTAGCTGAATGAGGGCTCTGGTAAAGGCAAGCCTTGTGGAGGGCTACCCATCTCGGACCTTCGGGTAGGTGTAGTAGTCCTCCCGGGCAGCAAGGCTGTGCTGGATCCAACCCTGGAAGAGAACTGACCTCCAGGTAACAGAGTTGTGTGCCTGGGAGATATAAAGAATCAGGTTTTGTTATTTCGTAGCTTTACTCTGTGTACCAAAGGGTCTCTCTATTTTGTGTCCTTCCCTCATTTCCCACCTTTTGTTGTAAAATGCAACCAGAATAAACCTCCTTTGGTTTTTTACCCCACATGGTGTTTGTGGATTGCTCTGTGGTTCCAGCAACTAAATCCAGGTTACAGTGACAAAGGCAAGTCCCTGAACAGAGATTCAAGTAGGATTGCAGACAGCTGAGGCTGGCAATCTGGTACCTTGAGATCTCTGGGGGTCTTGGGTCCTTTGGGGTAGGAAAGGGTGGGTTGTGGGGGGTCAGCCAGCCCCCCCTTCCTCCACAAATGCCAACTTCAGTGGACCGGTCATGTTGTTCGAATGTCTGACTGCCGTCTCCCAAAGCAGTTACTTTATTCCCAACTCAAGGATGGAAAGCGGAATATCGGCGGTCAATATAAGAGGTTTAAAGATGTTCTTAAGACTAATCTAAAAAAATGCAATATAAACATCGAAAACTGGGAAGCTCTGGCCCATGAACGCTCTAACTGGAGGTTGGCCTTTCACAAAGGTTCCATGGACTTTGAAGAAGCCCGAGTGCAAGGTGCAAGGGAGAAACGTGCTAAGCGAAAAGCACGTCAAACGAATCCTTTATAGGACCATCTTCCATCTGGTAACCTGTGTCCTCACTGTGGGAAGCTGTGTGGATCTAGAATTGGCCTCCAGAGTCACTTACGGACCCATCGCTAGAGTCTACACAATTTTTCTTTAGAATTTCCTCCTTTTAAAATTTCCTTTTTGTAAATTTTTATCCTGGAAGACAATCTTACTCGGTCACGAGTGATCGCCTGATGATGATGACTGATGAGAATAAAGCCACCATGGAGGGATCCATTTTAAAGTGGGGGGGGGGAGATCTTTAAAACAAGGAGTTTCCTGCACAATGTGGGGAAAGTAGGCTGAAAGTTATGTTTGACTGAAATAATTGCATATTCCTCCCCGGTTTACCCCTTCCCACCATTGTTGTCGCTTATATATTACATTTTAGATTGTAAGCTCTTTGGGGCAGGGAACTGTTCTCTTATACTTGGTAAAGCACCATGCACATTGATAGTACAATAATAATAATAATGACAACAACAATCACCATCATGGGTCTGGAGATCAAAGTGGCTTCAGAGCAGTCTGAGGCCTTAAATGGTTAGAGCATCCTGGGGTGGGTGGTATACCCTTGGCCATGCCCTCATGTTGCCTGGCCACACCATCTTGATCACACCTTCATGTTGCTTAACTATACCTCTTACAAATTCACATGTGATGTGTGTCCCTATTTTCATCTGTGAAATGTTGGAGGGTATGCAATCGGATCCAGACAGAAAATTAGCTTTGAGAATTGCAGCTTCTGCTAAATGGAAGAATGAAGAAATAAGCAAATAACATACAGTATATGAGGGAAGGAGTCCATACCTATTGGAATTAGCCCACTCATGTGCAAGGGTGACACTCTTCAGTGAATGTATGGTTTTAAATGGTGGAATAGGAAGTAAAAAGAACCAGAGTAGCACAATTTATTTATTTATTTATTTTAATAGTAAGCTGCTCTAGCTGCCTTTTAATAAATAAATAAACAGAATAATGACCCAAAAACACAACAACAAATCAAAATTTATTGAATTTAAAGAAGTGCTTACAAAATTAACATCTTAGTCTGCCCTAATTCGAATAGGAATTTGCTTATGTCTACCCTTCAGATGGAAACGTAGATGTAGATGTAGTATGAAAATCTAGTGCCAAGGATCTAGCTCTCTAGTGCCAAACTTTTGTTAAATTAAAAGTTATAGCTCATTCATCCCTCCATACAATGGGGATCATTGGATCTAAGCTGGAATGTCTTAATATTCATTTGTTTTTGGTCATGTTTTCAAAATACATACACAGTCCACCCTAATAAAAGTTAAACCTCTCAAGTAAATTTTGTAACACCTTGATTTTATTCCTAGCAGATTCCTTTATACCATCATGCTAACCAAAACATATGACAATATCAATCAAATAAAACGTGTGCCAAACTCTAGCTACCCACGTTAACTTCTTAAATCCACATGGATCCCATCCTTCCTATATATTTTTGGCCACTTAACTTTCAGAAAACAACTCCTCTTCATCAATAGTTGAGGGTCTCTTTTCCTGAAACAGCTATCATCATTATTGCTAGTAAGCAAGAAGGCACACAGTACAAATGGCTATATATAGCTACAGTCTCAGGAAAAGTAAAAATGCTGTTGTGAATTGCATCCATAGCAACACACGATCAATCTGCAAAGTACAAAAGCAGTGAGGTCACAAAGATACAAAAATGCAAAGTACAAAAGAATGAGGTCACAAAGATACAGAAATGGAGGCTTTAGAAGTTTATGTTGAACTGTTAGATGAAAAACCGAGGATGGAGCAATACAGACAGACTATTACGGTAAGTATGTTCCAGTCAAATTGTGGGGTCCCCCTGCCGCAATGGCTGAATAAAATAAGAGCTCCTGTTGTCCAACAGGTCTTGCCTTCTCACCCCCTATGCATTGTTGTCATAGTCCTTTCTAAGAATGTAAATATGCTGCTTTAGCCAGAATGAAAAAGCAGGCTTTTAATTCCATGGGAATCAGATAAAGGCATGCAGCAAACAAAAGAGCCAACTGTCTAACTCTAAAAATAAATGGTGCTACACCAGTGTGGGGGTTGTGACATTAAAAAACATAAAACAACAACAACAACAACAACAACCCACCACCCAGCTATAATAAATGATTGGCTCAGCTGGTTTCTTCCCCCCCCCCCCCCACTGTAGGGAGACTGCCTGCTTAGAGTAACGATTTCCAATATCCTTCCCCCACAGGATGTAGCTTGCAGATTCCTTCCATGTGACCTTACATTCCTTCACCAGATGCAATGGAGTAGGAGTTGTCTGCCTTTCAACAGTTTACTCAAGTTGCCAGTCAGCACTGAAAAGATTTAAGAATGAAGGCTGTTTCCGACATGGGCTGTGTTCACATGTGATGCTAAACCATGGTTCAGTGTTACAAGGAGGAACCTGTGCAAGCCTCTGACAAGGTCTTACTCTCCCTTCTTTTGATGCAGCTGGGAGGAGCCGTTCAGAAGCTTCAACTTCTGTTTTTGATTAACGCAGCTCAGTGTTACATCCGAATCCAGTCAAATTGCAGTTAACCTTAACTATGGTTTACTAAAACAAGCCAGCGTCAAATTGTGATTCAGGAGTAATGCTGAACTGTGCTTAGTAAAAAATGGAAGCAAAAGCTTCTGGATTCCTTGCAGCTGCGTCAGAGCAGGAGAGAGCATGTGAGCCCAACTTTGCTTCTAGATGAGGCTTTTATGGTGCCATCACCCTGCCTCATTCACTGGCATTAAGCTGGGGGACGGGGGGGGGGGGGACACACACCAGACATCATCATCTTGAACTCATGACGCTCCCGTGTTTTCTTACAACTTCTTATGTCTTTTCCCTTAATGCAGAAAATCAGTTACGGAGAAAAAGAGGAAAGGCTGCACATTACCTTCTATTTGCTACTGCTAAGAGCCCTCTGTCTGGAAGCACCCTAAGGCTCACACAGTCTTATCTTTGTAATGCTAAACCATGACACCTCTCTTTCATCTGGATTTAATTTCCATTTGTTTACCCTCCTCTAGTCTATCCAAACACTGATTTAGAACTGCCATGGCCTCCCCAGAATATGACAGAAAGGAGATACTGAGCTGAGTATCATCAGCATACTGATTGAAAACCCATTCCCAATCCCTGGATAACCTCTCCCTGTGGTTTCATGTTGATGTTGAAATGCATATGGGGCAAAAGTGAACCCTGTAGGCCAAGGGATTGAGACCAAATCCCCCAGCACCCCCTTCTTAAATCTGTCTGCAAGAAAGGACTGGAGCCAATGCAAAGGGGTCCCCCCCCCTTGCCCCATCCCAGCAAGGCAGCCTAGATGGATACCCGGGCCAATGATATCAAAAGCTGCTGAGAGGCCCAGCAAAACCAACAGGGACACACACACACACACACCCTGTCTAGCTCCCAGGGAAGATCATCTACTAGGGCAGACACGGCCATTTCAGTCCCAAAACCAGGCCTGAAGCCAGACTGAAATGGATTAAAATAATCAGTTTCATCCAGGAATTCTTGGAGTTGGATCACCACTATGCACTCACTCACACATTTTATCCAAGAACTGAATGTTTGACACTGGCCGATAATAATTTAAAACAGTGGGTCTAAAGATGACTGCAAGTTTTAGGCAGGATGGAATGGAATCCTCACATAAAGATGAGTTGACATAGTTTCCACCAGGGATGGGGACTCGGACTCCAGGACTCGACTCGTGAGTCGGACTGAGTCCCCCCTCTGACTTGAGTCAGACTCGAGTCCCAATATTTTTAATGGGACTCAAGACTCGACTCAGGACTCGAGACCAAGGACTCGTGTTCCAAAATCGTGTTCCTCAAATGCAACATGGATAGATTTTAGGAAGTACAGCAAGTTTATTTTTTAAAATCATTTTCCTAAAATGCAACCTTTCAGACATTTTCAGTTTGGCTGCCTCTGCCTGCCTGTTTGGGGTTCCCAGCCTCCTCTGCCTGCCTGGTCTCTTCTTAACCAGTTCCACAGTTTGAATTGTCCAAGACAAAGGCCTCTGCCTGCCTGCTTTGGGGTTCCCTGCCTCCTCTGCCTGCCTGGTTATTTTGGGTTTGTCTGCCAGGTCTGTTCTTGCCAAAATCAGTTGCAGAGTTTTGAAATAAAAAGGCACACTTGTGCCTAGAATTTATTTAAGCCACACATCTGAAATAGCCTTATTTTGTTGGGGAAAAAACCCATTGATTTTAATAGGGACTCATGGAGTCAGCTTTGGGAGTGACTCATGACTCGTGAGTCACCATTTTGGACCAAGGACTTGGATTCGGACTCGAGACTCAGGTCCAAAGACTCGTGACTCGACTCGTGACTCGAAACCAAGGACTCTTCAACATCCCTGGTTTCCACCACCCAATCAGCCAGTCTACCTCTGGCTTCCTTTATAAGCCAGGATGGGCAAAGATCAAGCACATATATGTGGACAACCTCACTGATCCAAACATCCTGTTGACATTCTCAGGTTACACAAACTGAAAAGAATCTCTAGTCACTGGACAAACAACTGCAGAAGGCATTAAGTATAATTCACAGCTACCTGCTTTTATGACCATGTCCGTCCGTCCGTCCCCCATTTTGTGGGACCAATTCTCTGCTTATACATCAGTAAAACACAAAATGCTGTTTTGGGCTGAATTCATCCAGAATTAGTCACAGAATTCCATTCAATGTTATGGTAGTGATGACGATAGTTTACATCAAGAATCTGGGTTATAATGTTATCAGTAAAAAATTTATGTTCAGAGTTTCAATATGCCAAAACAGTCACTAAAAGTGGTCAAGAAGTCATTGCCAAGTAATAATAGTATTAAGCATTTGAAAAGTGGTTTAATTTCATTGCAACCTGTTGTATGTACTTACAGTAGAGAGGACTTTCAAAAAGTGGATACAGGGCAGCTGTTGCTAAAGTGAATAATTAGGTAATATATACCATCACAACGAAGATGTACAGTACATGGGACAAATGTGTATTAAAATGCATCACAGACCATCATTTTCATAGGAGACCAGAAGTCCTCATATCTTTCCAAAGCATCTCTGTCTGATAGGTTTGGCTACTGGACAGGGGAGAATCCAGGGAATAAGACCAGGACTATAGAGGAGCCTATGTTGATTAAGCAAGCAACACAGCCTTCCAAACAAGACCTCAATAGTTAATAGCGCACATTGGGCAGTACCCAATGGTGTTGTTCCACTAATGCAAATAATATTGCACTAGCATAAGGGAGCTCTAGCACAATACCAACAGTGTTAACTTGGGTGTGGGTTTTCTGGAGAATCCTGTTGCGCAAGCTGTTTCTATTGGCATTGCGCTAGAGGTCCCTCAGGCTAGCGCAACATCATTTGCAATAGCAGAATGACATCATTGGATACTGCCCATAATTTTTTATTAGCCTGCCAGACAAATATCCCATTTGTGGTATATCGGTGGCTAAAACAATGGAGAGAGAGAGAGAGAGAGGGAAAGAAAACCACCTCTCTTCTGCATTATGAAAACTTGCATGACAGATTGCCTGAAGGCTATTCCTACTTGCCACAGGCAAGGCAACCCTGCAAGTAGCTGTTTACAAGCCTGTAGCCAGCCGATGGGACACCCATCTCCTGTAAAGTGCTACTGACTTGCAATTATGATTTTGTACAGCTAGGGAGGCACACTGCTTTTGTAGTTTCAGAAACATTATAACCTGGATTTAATAGAAGACTTGAGTTTGTGGTTTAAAACACACTGATCTCTGTACCATTGCACAGGCCACAAATAGCAGAGAAGATTAGAACAACACAACAGACACAGAATGAATGAGATTAGAAACAGCATTACAGGCTTAAAACCTCTTTCTTTGCCACCTGTCAAAGGAGATGTACATAATAGCAACACACACACACCCAAAAAGTTGCAGTAGACGAGAGAGACCAATACAAAGTTCCTTTATGCATGAGGCTAGAGACTACAGTGTGAAGGTAGATGTGCTATTAGGAGCCAGACTTGGAAGGGGGCTGAGATAGGTTAAAGGTTCAAATTGTGTGTTCACAGGAGAATAAATAGACTGTAAAGTAAAAATCCAATTAGCAAGTCTAACAGTAAGAAATCAGGCTATGAAACAGCAAGAGCAAAAAACATTAGTAGCCAAGGAAGGGATCAGAATATAGAATTGAAAGAGCAGATTTATGCATGGGGTAGATGAACAAAATGCAGACATTGATTGATTTATTTTTAACCTACACTTTGTCTCAACTTAATTTCTCACAAAACATGGCAAAATGTAAGGAAAGATTCCATCAGGATCCAAACTGATATCCACAGCCAAGTTCTACACATACACAATGAAAACAAACTTTTCAAACAGTCCCCAGTTCAGCTTACCTTGAAAGAATAAAGCAAAATATGTCATGAAGTTTGGCTTTCCACTTTCCCTTTTCTAAATATTATCAATAGTAAAAAGAAAAAGAAAAAAGTTATAGTTAAGACATATAGATGAAGAGAGTAATAATGTCCTCCAATATATTCCCTTCAACCCACTGTCAAGACAAGATTAGCTTTATAATCAATCCCTCAGGTTTATATATCTGAAAAAAACAAAACAAAGTAGCTTTAATTACAGGAAAAGCACTCAATTTTCTCTGCTCTGCAGTTATAAGATGGCAAAATGTCTAGACAGCTTTAAAAAGAAACAGCACATACAGCACCCATTCCTGGAGGGCGGGGTGGAAAGAGAAAAAATATGCCTATTACACATAGAATTAATTGCCCATTACTTAAATTGAGCAGAATCCTGGGAACTGGCCTGTAGCCAGAGTGAAAAGGAAAACTCTGGACAGGGAATTCTGCAATGAAGAGTTAACTGACCACCATATACTTATCACAACTCTGTTTTACTGGTTCTAGAGAAGAGAAAGCTGTATTGCCTAATCACAATCACTAGTGGATATAAAGTGGTGTGTGTGTGTGTGTGTGTGTGTGCGTGCGCGTGCATGCGACCTAGCTTCTGCACTAAGAAAATTTAAATTCTGAGCTCAGAATAAATTATGCCATGTTTACAATACTTGAACAAAGTTGCTGAGTTTGGAAAGATATTTTAAAAAGCGTCGTAGGAAAGAGAGCCTAGAAGGCCACAAGAGAATCAATCCTAGCCACTAAAAGTCCTAAAAAAACCCTCTTTGGTTTTCATACATTTTCCAGCCTTTTCACACATTCATATTTCAGTGCTTCATTGGGAATTTGGCAGACAAAAAACCCAAAAACAAACAAACAAAAAAAGATAGCTGTGCTTGTCCATGAGTAAAAAAATCCAAAATCCGGGGGGTGAGATCCAAAATCCATAGTTAGGACTGATCAAAATGCCAGAAAGGTTTGTGCAAGCTTTTGAATTCTCCAGAACTCTTCATCAGGCTAGGTGGTATAAGAGGCAGGGGATCAGGAAAAAACAGAAAAGTAAAAACATTTAGGTCAAATCCTCTGGCCATAAAATCTGCTGTATAGGCTCAGTTCCAAAATGGTGATAAAATGGTGATTACAGACTGAATGAGTCACTGGAAGGTGTTGTAGGTATCAGATAAGGATACAGCACTTTTGTTTCCATATTGACAGAATTTCTCTCTAACAGATGATAGCTAGGATATTTAGCTTTAAGAATATATATAAAAGCAAAAAAAACAACAACCCCAAAAACCCAGCCCTGACATACTTAAGAAGTCACATCAAATGTCAGATTCCTTGGCTGGTCACAAGGCAGAAATGAAGAGCATATGAAATAGTTTTTTCATTGTAATTCCTGACAGCCTAGAATTCTAACACCCAGTTTTCCTTCCACCAATAAGTTACAATACACCGTTAAGAAAGGCTGCATTGAACTCCTGGGCTGCAAAGCAAGCTCAAATTATGATGTGGAAATCTGTGGTCATTCAAGTGTTATTTAAACGTCCATTGTTGTACACACAAAAGGGGAGAAAGTCCCATTCAAGCCAAATGTAAATTAGATGACAAATCTCTACAAATATGCTTTGTTGTATCTTCTTCCCTAAAATTAAAGACAAAGAGGTAGCAAGATAAGGAGGCTCGAGTTAAAAGTTGATGTTAGGTCAACAAACTTCCATTCAGTTTTGAGACAAAAAAACAACAACAGAGAAATACTCAAGTAAAAGAATAATAGGTGCATTAAGGTGGGTGGACCATCCTGCCGAACCCCTACAAATGCAGTTAAAGAGACCCAGAGTATTCCAACTGGGTAGTTAGGCAATTTAGGAGATTTCAGCTTCCATAGAAAATTAGCCTTCTTTAACACTGTATCTGCACCAGTGGCCTGCGTTATGTTATGTTCTGAGAAGCAAACTCTCTCTTCTTGTTCTGGTACATTTGTACATTCACAGTCTACGCATGCAAGGAGCAGTGCCAAGTGGCACATTGGAGCAGTTCTGTGGGAGCAGAACAGCTGGGCAGGGAATAACTTACATACTAGCAAATGCATGAGTAAATGGATCCAGTGTGCTACTTGAAATAGGGGATCTCTCCCTTGAACAGATCTATTCACAGGACCACAGATTGCTGCATGAAGTGGCACTGAGGAGGGGGCAATGATCCCCCAAAATGTGTGTCCTCTGGACATTGCAAGAACTACTGTGGGAAAGTTACTTTCTCTTTAATGAAGTCCCTGCAAAAATAACCCACAGAAGTGCAGCCCAGATCAGGGATACCATACCACCTTAGGCTGTGCAATCTCTTGTACCAGCCCCCAATTCTGATTTTAGATTGTTCTGAGTGGTACTTAGGATCTTAAGCTTGTGGTCTTCCCATGGACATCTGATTGGCCACTCTGTAAACAAAATGATGGATTACTTATTTATTTGTAGTATTGTTTATGCCACTTCTCAGCCAAAGAGGCTCTCAGATCAGCTTACGTGTAATACAAGACAGTCTGTACCTTCGGGGCTTACAATCTAAAAAGAGGAAAAAGGAATGGGGAGGGAAGAGGGGAAATTTATTCTTTCAGCAGGACTGGTGGAATGGCCTTGCTTCCCCCTCTAATCTCCAGACTACATAGGCATTTGGTCTGATCCAGTAGCACTCTTCCTATCTTCTTATATTCTTAAGGACACAATCCTATGCATGTTTAGACAGAAAAAAGTCCTATAACTCCAAGCATGCCCCTGCCCCCTGGCAGGGGCATGCTGGGAGTTGTAGGACTTTTCTTCTGTCTCAATATGCATAGGATTGCACCCTACTTAAAGACACCCAAAAACTCCCTGTCTCCTATTACCTATTCATAAAGCACCATCCATGTTCATGGCACTTTACAAAGAATGAAAGGACAGGAAAGAAAATCAATTTAGTGGGAGAAAACACACTCAAAGATTTTGGAGATAACGGGAAGAAGGGAAATTGGGTGGTAGCTGGAAAAGGAGGATGGGTCAAGGGTTGGTTATTTGAAAACCATGGGATGTTTGAATGCAGAAGACAAGGAGCCAAAGGAGACAGAGAAGTTGATATATGCTGGAGAGGAGAGAGAATGGTGGAAGAGAGAGATGGCATTCAGAGGTCATGAGGGAATAGCATCAAGGGCCCAAGGGGACACATGGAGGGGTTAGGGGAGAATAAGCGGGTAGTCAACGTATCAGGTGAAATGCAGGGGGAGAGGTAAGGGGTGAAAGGGATTCATAAATGTAATAATAAATAAATAAAAATGTGGGAGCATTACTTTTATATGGCAAAAAGTAAATGTTTACCATAAAAACAATAGATTTTGGTTTTATTTTATTCAGTTTGAGAACCTATGCCAATGCCTTGATAAACCAACTCTTAATAATTTATTCCCTTTGCTGCTTTGTCAATACGACACGACATGCTCCCTTTGCAAACTCAGCAAATTATATGCCTTGGGAACCTAGCCAAGTAGCATTTTATGAAGGCTCCATCCAAAATGGAGAAGCCAGCCCATGATTAAACAGACACCTTACTACATCCTATCCATGAAAAATCCCACTATCAGAACCTTGGGACACCTTTGCATCCTTTCAAAGAATGTTGCATTTACTCCCTTTATCACAGGAATTACAAGCTCATTTTGTTTGGGTCTGAGTGCCGATATACTCTTAATACATACCAATAATTCCCTCCTCATTTTGCCTGTGACTATACTTCCAGGGTATTTTCATATTTAGAATAAATGAAAGACTCTTTCATTTATAAAGTCTATAAAGTCTATAAAGGTAGACTCTTTTTTTTAAAGAAAAAAAAATCCCGTTTCTGTGATGCTGTGCATCACAGGGTGGTTCAGAAATGCATGTTCACCACAGTGACTATATCACATCATGTAAAGCAGGGGTGCAGAACCTCAGGCCAGGGAACTGAACCTGGCCCTCCAGGAGTCCCAGGTCAGTTGCCCCCCCTCGCAGAAGGGCAAGCCCCCTTCCCCTGACCCCATGCCCTTTCCCCCAACCGACCACCATTTGGCGGTTTCCCAGCTTTTGTGCAGTTTTCCCCCTATTCTAAAAGGTTGAAATGACTCTTCTAAGGCTTCATTACCGGCAGTAAGAGTTTTAAGCTTGTGTGGTTTTATTTTTTGGGCCCACCCCTTTTGCCTTCAGCCCCGCCCACCACTGGGATGCTGCCCCGAGAGCTTCTCCAAAATGGAATTTGGCCCTTGGGCTGAAAGAGGTTCTGCCCCCCTGATGTAACGTGTTGCATGAATGAATGGGCCACCACAGATCAAACACCACAGATAGAATGTTCATGTTACTTCTCATCACTCCAAGCACAATATTTCTAAGTGGAGTCAGTTCACATATTCAGGTGCGAGGCACCGAGTGTGAATAATGTGGAGTAATGAGAGACCACCGATATATACATTCGCATGAACCAAGAACTTACCTGTGCTCCATTCTCCATCCCCCCCCCACCATTCATTCCTGTGTGTTTGTGATACTACTTATACTGTGTTCTTAAATTTATGTAACTACTATCACTATTCAAAACTGGCAATACAACATTGACAGTTTAAAAAAGTTATAGATACAGTAATAGAAACAAAATGCATTGCTCAGCAGAAAAGAGAAAGTTACATACAGTTCCACCAGCCTTACAGTGCAATGGTTAACTCCTCCTCCCTTGTCTTCCTCTTCCACCTTAATCCCACCCCCACCCCACAACAGATTTCATTGGCTCCTCCCTCCCTTTACTGTGTTACTATGGTGACCTCAACAAAGACCTTGCTAGGCCTCTTGGGCGCAGAGATACCACTAATGGGACCGTAGGATCAGAAAGCCCTCACTCCACCCTCTAGTGTGTAGCACCAGCAGGAGAAAGACAGGCATGTGAGTTATAGGGCTGGGGCAGGGGATAAGCAGCTGTTTATTGTGGGGAAATATGAGCAAGCAACCCTGATTATTTGGTTATTACATCCTATTCTGTGTGTGTGAGGAGGGGGGAAGAGTTACACAGGGGCAATTTTAAGGGGTTGCACTTTTATTGCAACCACAGAACGAAGAGCTTTTCTTGCTACTTAATATTTTCAAAGTGCTTTATAGGCTTCATTGGGTGCCCTTGTAACGATCCTGTAAGACGGACCAGTGTTTTCCCCACATTTTACACATGGAGAATAAAGGTGAGGGAGTGTGACTTGCCCAGGGCTGCAAAGAAAGAATTTCAGCCCAGGTCCCCTCCAAACCAAGTGCATGCAATAACCCACATGTGTGAATGAGCCATCTTAAATACATACAACTCCACAAACAGAACTTTTCATTTATCCCCATACACAAGGCATTTAATGGAATCAGTTCATACATTTCACTGCCGGGCGTCATGTAGGAAAAGAAAGTGATGTACATTCATGTATGCACCGGCCCATGAAGTGACTTAGAGCCCAGCTGAATTTCTATACTAGTTCTCCTTCAGCTACTTTACCTTGCTTCCCTTGTGCAGTTGTGTTTTCTTATTCCTACAATACCCAACATATCTGATGGAACTTCAGATTTTTCCTCCCAAACCCTGCTCCTCTCATAGAGTCCAACTTTTATTAGTTATCAGTTGTTAATTGGATTTAAATTGGGTTTTATTGAGGCTTTATTAATTTTCTAAGCCACCTTAAGAGGGTTCTTTTGCCCTATAGGCAGCCTATAAGCATTCTTAAATACATACTACATTCCATAATATTAATTGGCAATGCCACCATCCACCCTATTGAACAGGCTTTATTATCTTTGTCCCCTCTCCCTCCTTTGCTCTCCATATTTAGTCTGTTGCTTCTTCCTTTACAATGTTGTAAAAATATGACATTTCTCCTCAGCCCCATTGGTAAAAACTCCGGTTCATGCCCTCGTCACCTCTTACACTGATTACTGCAACCATCTCCTCCCTGGTCTTCTGTTGTCTCACCCCAGCCCCCTACCCAAGCAGAATTTTGCTTCCAAAATAATTCACCGCTCTTTTCACTCTGGCATTCTTAAATCCCTACACCAGGGGCCAAAACAGACATTACTTCAAATGTATGTCTATCACCTACATCCCCCCCCTCATTTTTACTCTATGGTAGGTGCAGGCCCCCCAATCTAGATCAGGACCCTAGCATGGGTGTAGGGGTAGGGGGGGCTTTTAGGATCCAGATTGGGAGCCCTGTGCCTACTCTAAAGTAAAAATGAAAAGGCACAGCTGCTAGGCACATGTCTACTTTGGCCCTACCTTTCTGTCCACTCCTGGATCCAGCACAAACTGTTCAACCCCCTCCATGGCCTTGTCCCCTGACATCTCTCTGCTCTTAATATCCCAGATCCATCTCTACCCATGGCCTTTGCTTCTCCTGCTCCATCACCCTCAGGCATCCTACAGTCTTTTGCTCCCTCAAACACTGCCATCATTTATCTCTCCGTACCCCCTTTGCCTAGAACTTCCTCACAGAAAACTTGCATGATGTTGCCACCACTGACCCTTCCTTCCTTCCTCCCTCAAAACCAGCTCCTCCATAAAGCTTTTGGCACAATCCTTTTCTCCCCAAACCATGTTGTTATTAAGCCCAAGTTTGTGTAACTAAAATAATGCATATTTTCCCCTGTTTATTCTGCCTCCATTTCCCTCATTTTCTTTCATTGTTCCCTTGTGTCAAGGAATCTGCTTCCTTGTACTTTGTAAAGTTCCATGCACATTGATAGTGTGGTGATGATGATGATGATATGATGATGATGATGATGATGATGATGATGATGATAATAATAATAATAATAATAATAATAATAATTATAATAGCAACAATATGCCTCCAGTGTCACTAGCAGACATAATGTTGAATAACATGACTTTGCCTATTGTGGGCCACTTTTTGTTGTTGTTGTTGCCAGTGTGGTGTAGTGGTCATCATGTTAGACTGGGGAAACCGGGTTCTAGTCCCCATTTGACCATGAAGCTCACTGGGTGACTTTGAGCCAGTCACTGACTCTCAGCCTAACCTACCTCACAGGGTTGTTGTGAGAATAAAATGGAGAGGAGGAGGAGGAGGAGAACACGTACACTGCCTTGGGCTCCTTAGAGGAAAAGGCAGGCTATATATATACAACAAACAAACATTAAAAGGTACCAGAGCCTTGTTCTCTGCTTTAGCCACCTGAGTCAAAGGGGAAACAGAGAATTGGAGAGAGATGAAACAAGGGTAGGGAGGAAAGAACATGAGCAAGGTGCATAAAGGTGCCACCTGTACTTACCTGTACAATGGTGAATAGTAGTCAATCACAGGTAAATGACATTGCCTTGTTTTTTACATGGGTACTTTTCCAGCCTTTAAGAGCCTCAGCTCCTTTGCAAATGGGGGTTGCTCCCCCCCCCCATGATTGTCCTCCCAGCATGGTTTCTACTCAAGAGATTCTGTATAGCAAATTGACCTCAGGAGTTCATGGATGCTCTAGTAGTGTAATAGCTACAATGTAGTCAATATAGGCTTTAAAATATTCCAGTTTTTAACATCTGTAACTAGCACTGAATAAAAATTATGCTCTACAAAGCATTCCAAGTGCCAATAGAATCAAGCAGGACAATCTTTTAGATAGAACACCGTCAACACACCTGCCATGGATACCAAAGAGCTCTGTTCTTAACCTCAGCTATTCAAGGAGACCTTAACAATGTTTCAACTTCAGCTAAAGAAAATTAACCTTGAACTGGGTTTGTTTTTTTTAGCGTAAGTGCCAACAACGAGATCCTATTAGAAACTATCATTTCTAGAATTATACTTCTAGTGCCATTTATTAAAAAAGTTGTTTATATTATTGTCCTACATATTATAATTCTCATCTTATTATAGGACATGATACCTGAATTGTTCTTGTAAGAAAGTGTTTTTTTTAATGCACAAGTAACTAAAAAACACATGCATACTATATGCTTGGTCAAAGCATTTTGAAAAAAAAAAGTTTTTAATTGGTGTGCTGTTTTTACATATATAACATATTTTTTGAATACATCACATTATAGTGAATATATTGGAAACGTTGCAGACATCAACATTAACTGGTCTACTGTTGCATTTTCAGATATTCACGAAATGTATCTGGTATTGTCAGCATTTCCATGAAATTGTTGATAATCTCATTATCAAACATTCACAAAATGTAATCTTGGATTGTCAGTGTTCCTACATGATTATCAATAATACCAGTTTCTGATGTTCCCTGTAATATGTGCATTTTATAATGAGCTTTGTAGTTGCACTCTTGTTGTATATCTGATATTTATATTTTACCCCTGATGAAAAGTATATTATCTCAAAAGATGTTGGATAATAAACATTTATGGTTGTATCTGTGTTTTTCTTCCTCTCTTTCTTCAGAAATACACAATACACAGTCAGTTCTCGTATAACCCACCCACCCCCGAACACACACACACACACACACACACACACGGAAACCTGAGAAAGAAATACATGTGAAAAATATCAGTATACAAAAAGCAAGTCATATGGATTTTGCAAAAAGAGATCAATAAATAGCAGGGCTGACCCAAAGACATTTTGCTGCCTGAGGCAGATTAGCAAATGCCACCCCACTCCCTCTTCAAGGTGCATAGTGCCTAAGTCTGGGCAAGTTATTTGGCCACCTGAGGCAGAAAAGCCCACAAGTGTCACTCCCCTTCCCTGGTACTAAAAATACAACAATAATAAAATAAATAAATAAATAAATAACAATTTGCTGCCCTTGCATGGCACCCTAAGTCAGCTACCTAATGGTAGGGCCAGGCTAGATCCTTGGTCTGATCCAGCGTGGCTCTAGAAATCTGGACTGCTGCCCATACATGTTCTGAAATGTTTCCTGCAGAATTCACATTGATTTTGGACTCTTGTTTTCAAGAGTATTGTTCCCTATGTATCCCTCCAGATGTTTTGTAAGAACCAGAATGTTTTGCTCTGAGCTGTTCCTACGGTGGTCACCAGCTACCTGTTTCTATCTGGAAAGAGGGGAGTGAAAGAATAACATGCTCAAGGAAATGCCCACTGAGGTACAGGGAAGCACTTCACACATTTTAAGGTGTAAATGAAACATCTTAAGCATGTTTACATAAAAATATCAGATATGAAAGTGACAAAAACATAACATTTGCAAAAACATGCATCAGACAGGTACCCTGATCAAGAAGCTAAGTTTGGCTGAGGCTCCCTGTCAAGTCAAGGGTATATTTGGTGATGAATTCAGATTTGCTGATTTCTAATGTGTCAAATAGCCCTGAAACCAGTGGTTACAACTAACAGGAATAAAAAAAGAGTAGAGAATGTTTTCAATAGGTAAAGAAACCCTACACTGCATGGCTGTTTCTTTTTCACAGGGAGCAACAATCCAGCGTTAAATTTAAGTGTGTGGAAGAAGAAAATAAAAGAGAAATAGATAAAGATGGTGTTAACAGCCCATTCCGGTGGGAAGACAGGAGCGAGCACTCTGTCATCACCAGGGCCAGCAAAATGCTCAGTCCTAGGACTGACACCAGAAAATATGACAGCTTCTCCAGCTCTTCCATAACTCCGAACGAACCCCTGAAGCAACAGTAAGTGGTGTTCACACACCAACTCCTCCATAGGCTTTAAAGTGTGAGGTTTTTTTAAAATGTGTAATTGGCACAACATAATATTGCTCTTTTGCAGTCATGTCTTTTAAAAGCCTACAATGCCTTAATAGGTCTGAGAGTTAACAATTTGTACTGTTTTTAATTGTGTTTTATACTGTGTGTGTGTGTGTGTGTGTTTCCCCCTCCCCTTGTATTTTATTGGACTGTACATCGCTCAGAGTGGCCGGATGTCTGGCCAGATGGGCGATTCATAAATATAATAAATAAATAAAATAAATAAATAAATTAAAACCTGGGAGTTTGGCATTATCCTATCCTGGGCAAAAGGAGCCATTTGTGAGATTTACAGTACAATCCTATCAGTGCCAGCCCCAGGTTTTTGAGGGCCCTTGGGCAGGACACCCTCTATGCCCCCCCCCCAGTGAGTCTACCCTTTTCACCAGCATTGTCATCAGCTGCAATCGCTCCTCATCCTCTTTCTCATCATTGGCACCACTTGCTTGCTTGATGGGCAGGGAGCCAGGGAGCAAGTAGGCAGCGGCATCTACTGCTTCTCCTCACCACCACCATTGTCTAGACCAGACCGAGAGGCAGGTGAACAAGTAAATTGTAATGATGAAGAGGAGAACTCCAGGGGGCTCTTGTCAGGGGGGCCCCTGCTGGGGTGTGGGCCCTCAGCATGTGCCCAACTATGCCTACCTTTGTCACCAGCGCTGAATTCTATGCATGTCTACTCAGAAGAAAGTCCCCCTGAGTTCAATGGAACTTACTTCCAGGTAAGTGTGTCTATTTATAAGGGTGCAGCTGTATAGCGCGATCCTATAAATGTTTTACTCAGAGGCAAGTCCCACTGAATTCAATGGGAATTACTCCCACTGAAGTGTGTTATAGGATTGTAGCCGAAACGGCTTGCGATCGCAGTGAGGAGGGGGGGAAGCCAGTGCCAGCTGCCCCCAAGTGCCACTTGGGCATTTTGGAGGTGGCTGGTACTGGTGCTCACCCAGGAGCCCCATGGCAAGAGCAGCAAGGGTATTTTGCCACCCTTGCCATGGGGCTTGCTAGCCGATTACCCCTACCCGTGATGGAGTCAGTCATCTGGGTCCAGATGACATGACAACCTATTGTGGGTAGAACAACTCCTAGAACAAACCTTGGATTGTTGAGGTGGCTTGTTGCCCACACACAAGCCACCCCGGAGAAATTTGTCCAGGTTTGCACGACATGACAACGCATCGTGAGTAACAACCCACAATGGGTTGTCCACTCATGCGAACCCAGTCTCTGTCTCCCCCCTGCAGTAACATCTGAAGTGATTATTTGAGCGTGTGCACAGAAGAGACAGGAGAGGGAGCCAGAGGCATGCGCACAGCTCTCCTGGAAAGAGAGCATGCACTGCAGGTTTTTTGCCCAGCAGCAGCTAACCTAGCCAGGAATGGAAGAGACAGAGAGCAAGTGAAGGACTGAGGCACCTGTACCTCTCCAGGTCATGCTCCCGCATGAGGAACCCTGTTTATGGGTTAAACAACTCTGAGTTAATCCAGCAACAAAGTATGGGCAGTTGTTGGGTTAACTCTAGGTTGTTTAACCCATAAACAACCCAGAGTTTCTGGGTTTGTAAGTCACAAACTGGGATGTTCCTGGTTTGTTAATCAAAAGCAGAAATGATGAGCATGTGGGAGACAGTGTGCTTGTTGCTTTGCTTCTCCCTGGCCATTCCTGGATTAAACAACCCAGTAAATGCAGCGTGATTTACTTTAGCAGGAGCTTGCCTGCAAAAGCTGTTTCCCCCTCTCATACCTCCGGGTTGAGGTGGGAAAGAGTCTTATTATTTCTGAAGGATATTATAGAGGGTGGAGAGGAGGGGGGGTAATTTCTTCCATCCCTTTACTGTATTTGCCTTTACATAGCAGGCAAAGTTGCATATTTTAGCTGTTTAATCTCCCTCCCACCTGCCCCATGGCAACCAAAGGATTTCAAACAAAACCACTCAATTTGCTGCTTATGAGATCAAGTGGAAGGAATGGGGGACAGATGGAGACAGGTAAAAGAACCTCCAGATCTTCTCTGAGGAGCCAAGATATCACAGGAATCCCTGCTTGCTGGAGCCAAAAAAGCTGACCCCTGAGTTGCAAGGAGGAGGGAAGAGGAGAGATTGGAGGCTGTTGAACAGAGAGCTCTGCATAGCAGTCATTCTGTAATTATTCCAACATATGGAGAGTCAAGATGGATTCTGGGAGGACAAGAGAAACTGGCTTGATGCAAAACAGAAAGGGGAAAAAACTCATGCAGAAGATATATGCAGGTTGGGAGGGGACATTAGACTACAGGTGAACAACTATAAGAATAAGTGGTGAATGCATCCATGTCGCAGTGAATTACAGAGACTGGTTTACGGTATATCCAATTTTCTTGCTAAACTGGGATGAGAAACCCCTTTTCTATCAAGAGCCACATTGCCTTGGGGGTAATCAATGAGGGGCACATGCTGGTGGTGGGTCTGGCAAGAGCCAGAAGTGGCCTGGGCCACAACTTCTCTTTCTGACACCCCCTTCTCTCTTTCCACTCAGTAGCTGCTGGGGGGGAACAGATCACTCTTGCCAGAGGTCTAAAATGATCGCTTGCAGAAGGCAACATGAAATTAGGCCTAGGGGCTCATTTTCCCACCCCTGCCCTAATCCATGAGGTGGGGAGACGGCTTTTGCAGTCATGGCACCCCATCTATGGAATACCTTTCCCAGGAAGCCTTGCCTGATGCCAGCTTTGATGTCATTCCAGCATGAGGCAAATGCCTTTTTATTTGTCAAACATTCTATCAGGTAGTATAAGCTGATTTTGATTCTGGCCTTATCTATTCTGTTGAACTTCAATGACATTGTTTCAATGCTGCTGCTGCTGCTGCTATTTTACTTTGTATTGCCTTTATATGTTAGTTGTTTCTATCATAAACTACTCTGAGTGTTTTTATGGAGGGGCAGCATAGAAATTCTCTAAATAAATATCTATTGACACAACAGTCCTGGGAGGTGGGCCACTATTACTCCTATTTTCAAATGGGGAAACTGAGGCTGAGTTAGTGTGGTATACTATTTAATGGGTACAGTATTGAACATCTACTGGGGAGCATCTGGGCTCAAGTAAACTGGTTGGCTTTGGGCAAATAACTATCCTACTCGACAGGTTTGTTGTGAAGATAAAATGGGAAACCTCCAATATATGGCATTCTGAGCTCCTTGGAGGAAAGCTGGGATCAAAATATGATAAGAACATTAAGAAGAGCCACGCTGGATCAGACCAAGGATCCATCTAGTCCAGCATTCTGTTCACACAGTGGCCAACCAGCTGCCCACGGGATCCCACAAGCAGGATATGAATGCAACAGCACCCTCCTGCCCTTGTTCCCCAGCAACTGGTGTACATAGGCATACTGCCTTTGATATTGTGATATAATACATATGAGTTTCCCAAAGCAAACAACTTAAGTCACATGTCCCCTTCCACAGGTCTCCCATATCCACTGGACTGCATTTGGATAAGGAGCATGTAAAAATAATGTGCAGTTTGGTCCCTTTATATTAAGGGGTCCATGTGAAGCAGCAGCCACATGGAAGCTATTTCCTCCAGCTGGCAAAAATAATGTATTTTAGACTGAACCTGAAAGAGGTCTGCGCAGAGAGAGAGAGAGAGAGAGAGAGGCAGGTAAATAAGGATTTTGACCGACTGGTGTTTTTGTGTGCTTTACTCCCACTAGATCAGTGTTCTCCAACCTTGGGTTCCCAGGTGTTTTTGGCCTACAACTCCCAGCATGCCCCAGCCAGCTACAGTGGCTGGGGCATGCTGGGAGTTGTAGGCCAAAAACATCTGGGGACCCAAGGTTGGAGAACACTGCACTAGATGCTAATGGCAAGTTTGAACTTAGAACCTCCAGATGCACAAGGAAGATTTATTATTACAGTACAGATAGCAGAAAGTTGTTTGTGCATCCCAGAAAAAACTTCTTCTCGCACACATCTTTAAATCACGGTTGACCAATCTTGGAAAATGACAATTCACTGGCTGGAGGCAGCCGATAGTGTTGGAGTGAGGATTTGCTTCCCCTGGTGTATACATACTACTTTTGACTTGTTATCTCCTCTGCTCAAACAGGTTTTGCAGGGTTTTGAAAGAATGCAAAAAAATATTTACAAGAGGCAAAAATGGGCTTGCAGACCACAAGCAGCAATCTCTCTCTCATGCTGCTTTCAATTATCTGGGCGGGGGGGTATTTTCTGCCTCCGGCCTCTCATATGATTAGTGTGGAGGAAGGGGGGGCTGGCTGGCCCGCCACACCCCCACCCTTTCCTACTCCAAAGGAACCAAGACCCCCTGAGATCTCAAGGTACCAGATTGCCAGCCTCAGCTGTCTGCAATCCTACTTGGTTCTCTGTTCAGGGACTCGCCTTCAATTTCTGTAACCTGGATTTAGATACTGAACTCACAGAGTACTACAAAACCCATGTGGGGTAAAACCAAGACAAGGTTTATTCTGGTAGCATTAAAACAACAAGATTAGGGAAATGAGAGAAGCACACAAAATAAAGAGAGAGAGACACTTTAGTACACAGTAAAGCTGCAAAACAAGAAAACCTGATTCCTTAAGATCTCTCAGGCACACACCTGTTACCTGAGGGTGTTCTCTTCAAGGGTTAAATCCAGCACAGCCTCGCTGCCCGAGGGAGATTGCCACACCTACCCGAAGGTCCGAGATGGGTAAAACTCCCACAAGGCTTGCCTTCACTAGAGCCCTCATCCAGCTCATTTCACCAGGAGCTAACTGGGGTCGGATCCTGATGCCCCCCCAAAGGCTTGGGGCCTCTCTTTGGCTTGCCGCCATCCCCAATAGCCAGGGTAGCCGGTAGCCGGTAGCCACGCGATCCAGGACAAAGACAAACCAAAAACCACGCTTTGGGAAATATACCTTTCCCCCCTCCCCTCCTCTCCTCCCTGTAGCTCTGCTGCCTCTCAGCCAATCATAATGCATTTCACCTGGCCAGGCAGGGGGAAGGGAACTCATGACTTATTGGGTTTGAATTACATCTGCATATGAACGCTTTCAGCCTGGCTCCTCCAGACCTCCGGGCGCCAGGCCCCATCCTATGTTTTATGTACCTTTCGCTTCCTCCCAGCCCCCTCAACTGGCCCTACTTGGTTTACACATGAGGAGGTGTGTGTGCGTGCGTGCGTGCGTGCGTGCGTGCATGCATGCAGGAACCCCCAAAGGCCCCTTTCTCCACACGCTAACTATGCACACCCCACCCCCAGCCTTTAGCCGGTTCACACATGAGGGTGTGTGTGTGTGTGTGTGTGTGTGTGTATGAACCCGCAAAGGCTCTTTTTCTCCACAATTAGCTTCCTTGTTATGTGAGGCAAAGATGTCCTCCTTGAGGTCGCAGAATACAAATCTCAGCATCTTGCTTTCTTTGCAGAGAATCTGCCATGCTGCAGCAGAACCACAAGCTGTTGGAAAACCCACGTGCCCTGCTCCTGTTGCTGCATCAGAGGGATCTGGAAATCAAGGGGCTGAAAAGGGCTGCCCAGAAAGATCCATCTGACCGGCTTGGCTGCATTTTGCGGGAGCTTGTGAAGTCAAGGCAGAAAGCACCACTAAGGAGGTAAGCGACAGAAAGCTGAGCAAAACTGGAGTATAGTCCAAAACACATACAGGTTTGAAAAACTGGGGCTTGCAGAATTACAGGTGACAAAGGAGGAGGGCTCTGGCCATCACATTACTTCCAGGAGGCTGAATTGCCTTGCCAGGAGGTGCAGAAAATATTTAGTGATGGGTGAAGTGTGGTGTGGTGTGGATATGCCCACAGGAAGTAACGTTCCAGCATCTCTCACAAAGGTGAGATTCAAAACATCATTAGCAGAATAACCTGCTGAATGGAAGATCAACGTCCTGTGATCAAGCCAAATGACAGTGCACTCCAAGCTGAGATCAGGCAGAACCAAGGTGGGAAGCCAGAGGTAGTCATCCCTAGCTGGGCTCTCCAACATGGTGCCTGTGCAGTTCCAAGGGCTTCTCTACACTACAGGAGGCAGTTCTTGTACACTCGTGATCCCTCACTCACTGAAGTTTGAGGGGCCTTTTCACAATGTTGTCATCCTCTAGGGTGGTATTTTCCAGCCATTTTCACGTGGTGGGTGTGGGGTTTAGAGCGAGGAAAGTGCAGTACTGTATTAAATTCCAAACCAGAACAAAAGCCTCCTGTATTATTGCAATTCTGCTATACTGCAGCTGTACCACAGTGCCACCTTGTGGTTAGTTAATAGAATATGTAGAAAGGTAGAGAAATACAAATCCTGGGGAGAAACCCTGTGTAAAGGATGTACTTTTCCTCCCACAATGAAAATGGAAGAAGAAGCCTCAGTAAAGCCACGGGATAAGCACCCCATGTAGAGAAGCCCCAACTCACACCAGCATCCCTCCAGTGGGGGCAACTGAGGAGGAGCTACCCTGTGGCTTCTTTCTCTGTGGTCTGCATTCTCATGTCATCCAAGCAGCGTGGGAAGGAGCTGTGCTGCAGTGGGCCTTCGTTACTGCAAGCATAATGCGAGAAGTGGCTCTGAGCTGGCCATTTCAGGCTGCAGGTGTGGGGTTCTACCACATTAGGAAAGAAACATGCATGTAAAAGAGCTTGCAGAAGGAATGGTTCAGAGTAGTCCCGTCTCTTTATGTGCTAGTTTCCCACATGCAGGGAGCTTTTACCATGGGGTGTCTTGAAAAAAGATGTCTCCTCCCTGTGATCGGAAACTACCACCTCAGTCTACCACTTCATTTTGCATAAGGTGTAGAATGGCTCTAAATGAGTCAAAATAAGTTGGAGACTACTCCTCAGATGAAAACTCTCCTTGTGGTGTAACTTGCTGCATGAAGAGCTAAGAATTCTTGCTGGCTGAGGCATGCTGGGAGTTGTAGGACTTTTTGCTGTCTAAACCTGCATAGGATTACACACTAAATCATTTATTTTATTTGGTATGTTTTGGATGGGAAATTAATTGGCTGGCTTTGCCTTCTGTGAAATTTTAAAAAATCCTAGTAATAATTTCTAAATTTGCATATATGGATCTAAATTAGCATGTTTCCATTTTATGCTGATTTCTAAGCCTCAAACCTTTTAAGTGCCTAGCAATGCCCGTTTCCAGCAGTGACTCTTTAAGTTTAGAGCATAGAAAGGAGCGTTAAAGCTTGAGTTTAAACTGTGCAGTTTAGAATTGACAGGCATGCAAGAGTTCATCCTGCCTTAGAGCAATGTTCCTATTGAAAAGGCATGCTGCTATCCCTCAAGGCACAACATCAATCCTGGAGAGAGGTGATGTCTAGAGCAGGCAAGCCACAACCAGTGCAGAGAGCAATCGGAATAAAGCTGCCAGTGTTCTCAGGAGAGAAAATGTAGTCAGTGCTCATCAGTACCAGATCAGAGAGAGCACAGACAGATTCTCTTAAATCTCATCTTTATGGGTCACAAGCAGATCTCATCTTTATGGGTCACACATGTAATGCAAGGCACGTAGTGCTTAGCATTCCTAACCACACACAGCCTTGATCTAGACCAGGGCTGCATAACCTGTGGCCCCTAAGGCCTAAACTGTGGTCCCCCGTGTGTGCCCTAATCAGCTGCCATCAAATTCTCTACCCCAGTGATCCTGACACAGACTGCTCTTTTGTCGCTGGTAGTAGTAACAGTGAAGACAGAGCGATCTGTATCAGGGTCGCTGGGGGCAGGGAGAAAGAAGGCTCTCCACTCCCTCCCCCAGTAATCCTCACACAGATTGCTACTGCACGTGAGTGTGTGTGTGTGTGTGTGTGTGTGCAACTGTGCAGTCCTGAACCAGCATCACATGTGGCCCTTGGGGCTGAAAAGTTTGTGTGCCCCTGATCTAGACCCAACTGACTGTATATGGCAGCCTTCCCCTACCTGGAGCTCTTCCAGATGTTTTGGACTACAACTTCCAGTATTCCTGACTATTGGCCATGCTGGCTGAGGCTGAAGGGAGTTGAAGTCTGAAACATCTGGAAGGCACCAGGTTGGGGAAGGCTGGTATATTAAATAAATAAATAAATGTTGCACTTTACTGGGTGACTTTGGGCCAGCCACTGACTCTCAGCCTAACCTACCTCACAGGGTTGTTGTGAGGATAAAATGGAGAGGAGGAGGATTATGTAAGCCGCCTTTGGTTCCTTGCAGGAAAAAAGGTGGGGTATAAATATAATAAATAAATAAATCGTGTGCGTATAACAATATAAGATACCAGTTGACTGCAAGGTCTCTGTATTTCCTGCTGTCCTGTATCTGGAATCAAACATTCACATATTTTCTCCAGACACCCATGATGCACAAGAGCCCAATGGAGGGATTGCACATCATCCAGAGTGGTAGTGCTTGTTGAGATGTGAATGTTCTATCTCTGATGAGTTGGAGGTGCTGCAAAACTGAAAGCGCAAGGGGGGGGGAACTTGTGCTTTCCATTTCCCCTGGGATCAATGTGATGTCCAAAATTGTTCTGAGCATAGGGTGATTCAGGGGGGGAAAGCCCAGTTATTGAGGAAGGATTTGGACTTCAGTTCCCCTCAGGAATGCTGGGAATTGTAATCAAAACATCTGGTGGGCACCAGATTGGGGAAGGCTGGTATAGCTTATTGGTTTGATGGTGCGTTTGCTTGGTGAAGGGAACTGCACGAGTGCTGCTTTGTGTGAGCATGTGAAGCCATGTTGCATGTGCGCTGGGCAGAATTTAACCCTGTAAGTAAGCCACTGCATTCTGGGTCAGCTTTGCTCAGCCCAGCCTATATCTGTTCTACTTCACACAAACTTCTAATCATGCAGAGATGCATCAAAATGACTCTCATGTTGCCAGGATAATGGAAGAACTGAACCCAGCTGGAATGACCCATATGCGTTCTAAAGAAAGGAAGCTGAGTGAAGTTTGTTGGAGTATAATTAATGTTGGAGAAGGTCATCCAACAGTCAGTCAAACCATTTATTTATTATTCATTTATTTGTTACACTTATATCCCGCCTTTCCTCCGAGGAGCCCAAGGCGGCATACATGATCCTCCTCCTCTCAGGACTGGTTATTACTTGGATGGGAGACCCCTCCTCTAGTTTCCTGCATTGAGCAGGGGGTTGGACTCAATGGCCTTGTAGGCCCCTTCCACCTCAATAATCTTATGAAATCCTCATAACATCTCTGTGAGGTAGGTTAGGCTGAGAGTCAGTAACTAGCCTGAAGTCACCCAGTGAGCTTCGTGGCAGAGTGAACCCAGGCATCCAAAGCCTCAGTCCAATACTCTAACCACTACGCCACACTGGCTCTCCATGGTAATGTGGTTTATTTTATTTTATTTTATTTTAATTTTTACACACACACACAAAATAAAAACACATATAACTCCAAAGTGCACCCATCACCATGGGGCCAAAAGGTAATTCTATCCACATAATCCAATATTATTCAATATTCCAAAAATACATCATATCTTGACATGGCTTACTCCCTTTTTCCTTTACTAAAACATAATCTAAAAAAGGTCCCCATATATCCTTAAAATTATTTTTCTTTAATTGTCCCTTTTTACATCTAATACTACATGTTAATTTATCATTTAAAGCAATATCCCACACCTCTTTATACCAATCTATAATTAAATACTGATGTTGAACTTTCCATTTCCTTGCTATCAATAATCTCTCCGCAGTTAAAAAATTTACAATTAATTCCTTTATCTCTTGAGAGCACAAAAGTTTCTCTGTTATTGATAACAATGCTAATTTTGGACAGACCTCCAAATTAATACCAATAATTTCTGAAAATTTCTACAGAAATTTTGTTCCAAAAATCCAATACGCTTTTACAACTCCACCACATATGAGCATAAGTACCAAGCTCCTGACATCCTCTCCAACACAATGGAGAACAATTACTGTCTATTTTATTTAATCTTACCGGAGTCAGATACCATCTCCAAATGATTTTATAAAAATTGTATTTTATCCTTACTGACATATTTCTTAATATACGTCTGCCCCATATATTTTTTCACCCCCCCATTCGAAATCTCCTCCTCAAATTCCATATCCCATACCATCTTAAGATTATCTTTTTGCACTTCAGTTTTTTGAATCATTTTATATATCTCCTTTGTTAACCCTCTGGAAGAAACGTTCCCTTCTATCAATTCTCTAGACACCACTTTCTTTTCAAATCCAGTGAATTCCCACTCATGCTCATTTCTCCTCTTCCATTTCTTGGTCTACTGTTCTAATTGCATTAAATTTAACCACGAAATTCTACTTGGCCCACACATTTCAATTATTTGTTGTCTAGACTCAATTTTTTCCATCCAATCCATTAATTTAATAACCTTCCCCCCCCCCCCAAATAAGCCTACCAAGTGCTGTGCATTTTCTGGAAACTCCTCCATAGCTACCACTGGAGTTAACGGGGAATTCCCTGGTATAAAAATCTGTTTATTACTATTCCAGATCTCTAACATATTTTTCAAAAAGGGATTTTCTATTCTTTTTACCATGCTGCTACTTTTCTTTAAAAAAAAAAAATTTCCCATCCCAATTCCTAATTCCTGTGCTTCTAACTCTAACCACATAATATCCTTCTTAACTATAATATCCATTATAAATCTTAATTGATTAGCTATATAATACCACTTAATATTAGGAAGGCCAAGCCCACCTCCTTTTGGGGATTTATGCCATTTACTCTTTGTGATCCTCGCTTCCCCCCCCATTACAAAAATTATTAATTGTTACTTGCCATTCCTTAATTTCCTTCTCTGTTAAACCCATTGGTATCATTCTAAATAAAAAATATATCTTTGGTAAAATCTTCATTTTTATCAAAGCTATTCTACCAAACCATGAAAGTCCAATTTTTTTATATTCCTCTATCTTATTTTTAACCTCATTCTTTAACTTTCTAAAATTCTGATTCTCCTATTTTTTCTAACTCTTTTAAAATATCTATCCCTAAATATTTAATTACATTTTTTTACCTTAATATTTGATCTTTTTAAATCCCTTCTAACTCCTCTATTTTACTATAATTAAACAATATAACCTCAAATGTATCCCACTTTACTTGTAACCCCGGTAATGTGGTTTGTTGTTAGCTCTTGTTATTGTTCCTGGGTTGGATCCAGCAATTTCTTTTGCCAGTAGGAGCATGCCTGAGTGAAGTTCTGCTCAGAATGCTCCCACTGGTGGAAAGCGATTGGGAGGCAGTTTTTTTCTGATTCACCCTTTCCTCTGCAGCTCCCAGCACCACGTCCCCACTGTTCCAGAGGGCCCCCCAAGCTTCAGGAGCAGATTTTCAGGGAACATAGATAGAGGGCTGCAGCAAGGGCAGGCCAAGGCATTTTGCTGCCTGAGGAAAAGAATGAGATGGCGCCCCCTCCCATTCCATATGCAAAAGCCAACTGAACTGGCAGTCGAATCTTTCTTCAGCACTGCTGATGGGACAGCATCCTCACAGGAACATAGGGAACTGCCTTATACATACTTCCTATCCAACTGAGACAGACCATTGGTCCGTCTAGCCCAGTATTGTCAGCACTTGATTGGCAGCAATGGCTCTCCAGGGTTACAGGCACCATTCTTTCCTAGCTCTGCCTAGAGATGCCAGGGATCAAACCTGGGACCTTCTGCATGCAAAGCAGGTGACCTACCACTGAGCTATGACCGGGCCTCCAGCGCGCATAAGACAGCAGGCTAACTTAGGGAGTGCAAGGCGCACAACTCTCTCCTCTAACACCTTGTTGCTGCCTCCCAGCATCTGCTGCCTGAGGCGACTGCTTCACTCTGCCTAATGGTAGGACCAGCCCTGGGAAGATCGCCTCCTCCCCTGCGCCTCAAGCTCAAAATTCAAAAGTCTCCTGCTAATGGAAGGAGCCCTTCCACCTACAGGAGACTTTTGCTGAATCCTTTCATTTCATAGATCATAGAGTTGGAAGGAGCCTACAAGGCTATTGAGTCCAACCCCCTGCTCAATGCAGGAAACTAGAAGAGGGGTCTCCCATCCAAGTAACAACCAGGCTTGACCCTGCTTAGCTTTCCACGCTCAGACAAGCTGAGCCAGTGTGAGCTACAGGTCTGTATAGCCACATAAGCCACAACAGGACAAAGTCAGCATGTATTTCAATAGTACAAATCAAAGGTTTCTCCTTGTGCTATTTAATCCTGACTACCATGGGGAGTATGACACTCACTTTGCCATCACTCTTCCATCTTCCCAAATTCAGGTACCCCTTCAATACTCTGCTTTTTGAATGCAATCTCTTGTATTTTATTTTATTTATAACCGGTCACATGTATAATTCCTGAAAATCCAATGAAAAAATCCACTTCTATAGAGAGTGAGAATAGAGTTCGGGCAGCCTTCCCCAGCCAGGTCACCTTATTCATAATAGGTTTCCTCTAGAGCAGCCTTCCCCAACCTGGTGCCCTCCAGATGTGTTGGACTACAACTCCCATCACCCCCAGCCAGCATAGCCATGTGGGAATGATAGCAGTTGTACTCCAACAAGTCTGGAGGGCACCAGCTTGGAAAAGGCTACATTAGGGCTTCCAGAAGAGCATTACCAAGTATAGATGAAAGAATATAAGAAACTACCAATTTTGACGTAAGCCAATTTATGATATGAATGATAGCACATTCGTTCTAGTTTTTTATTTTCTCCAAACACAGTTAAGAAATGAATGAAGTGTTTTATCTGTGTTTATCTGTAGAAGCTCAAATGAAAATGCCCTTCAAAAAGAAGTAGATCAGCTGAATGCTGAACTGACAGCTGTCAAGGAAGACCACAAGCAGGTGAACAACTAACAGATGCAGATAACTCTGGGTGGCTGTTCAGCTCTGACAGGCCCCAAGTGCCACAAGCACCTGGACGTGCTGACTTACAGAACATAGCAAACAAACTGGGATCCTGAAAAATTGGCCAGGCCATAGGCAAATCTTGCTGAAACTGTACTGTGTTTTTTTTTTAAACTACAGATTGGTTTTAGCCAAATGGGGTCATGTTATTCTTGGATGAGAGAAGCTATTTGTCATATTTACGATCCTGGAACCAGGGCTTAAATGCCAGGTTGTATTCAGAAGAAATTAACAGGAGCCCTGCTGGATCAGACTGCAAGTCCATCTAGACTAGCATCCTGTTTCCTATAGTAGCCAACCAGATGCCTCCAGGAAGCCTACACACAGGGTGTGAAGGCAGTAGCAATCTCCATGGCTCCCCAGCCACTGGGATTCAGTGGCATGCTGCTGCCTCTGATCCTGGAGGGCCCAGAAAGCCATCATGACTACCGTAATTGTCTTGATGACTTGTTATGATCTCTATCGCTGAGGCCGATAGCCCAAATGAGATGATGGGAGACAGGCCCGTGACTGTCTGAGTCACCTTTGTGCTGGAATAAGGCCAGGACTCTGGGCAAGAACAAGGGTGCTGGATCAGGGTGCAAGGAGTTCAGGACTTTGGGCAGCAATCCTGCAACTGAGAGTAGAAGGAACAAGTTGCCTCAGCACTGGCTTGCTGCAACTGCCAGAACCTTATTGTTTGGCCTGGAGGATCAAGACAGAAGATCCACCTTCCAAGTGCTGCAACATTCCACTTAAAGGTCCAGTGTCTGTGAGTGCCACCATAAGCTCCTTCTAGGTGGCGGGGGGTTGGGTTGGGTTGCAGGGACTTGGTCAGTGGAGACTCTGCAAGGCTTTTGTGGTCTTCAGGGGAGTCAGTAGTCCATTCCTCAGAGTCTCCAGGCAAAAACACACCCCTGGCATCTGGATAGCTTTGTGCAGAATCTAATGCTAGAGGGTCTACTCAGGATGGGATGGGAATCTGGTCTCCTCAAAGCTACTCAAGTCACAGAGCTCAGGGTCCTGGGTGATAACACTAATAGCCATTGACAGATCCATCCTCTGTGAATTTGTCAAGTTCCCTTTCAAATCCATCTAAGAGTAGTCATTACCTTCTTGTGGCAGCAAATTCCATAGATTAATTATGCGTTGTGTGAAGAAGTACAAAACTTTATCTTGTCTATCCTGAAATTATCTCCTGCCAATCAAATTCACTGGACGACGCACAGTTCTAGTGCTAATGCTACACACCTCTGTCACAGCCTCCCCAACCTGGTGCCCTCCAGATGTGTTGGACAGTGATAGGAAGTTGCAGTCCAACATATCTGGGGGTGATGGGATTTGCAATCCGTCTGGAGGGCACCAGGTTGGGGAAGGCTGTTCTATCAGGTCCCCCACATTTAGTCACCTTTTTTCTAAACTAAAAAGCCCCAAATACTTTAGACTGTCTTTGTAGGGCAGATGCTCTAACCCCCTGCTCATTTTGGTTGCCCTTTTCTGCACCTTTTCCAGCTCTATGATATCCTTTTTAAAGTAGGGTGACCAGAACTGTAAACAGCATTTCAAGTATGGCAACACCATAGATTTGTGTTATGGAATTATATTACTGGCAGTTTTATTTTCAGTCCCTTTCCTAGTAATCTCTAGCATGGAATTAATTTACCTCTTTTACTCCTGCCTCACCTTGTTTAATTGACCTACCCAGCACATCCCTAAGATCTCCTTTCTAGTTAGTCACTGTCAGTTCAGACCCCATCAGTATATGTGTGAAGTTAGGATTCTTTGCCCCAATGTGCATCACTTTATATTTGCTTACATTGAACCTTATTCTGCAATTTTATTGCCCATTCGCCCATTTTGGAGAGAACTTTCTGGAGCTCTTCACAGTCTGCTTGGATTTTCATAATTCTGCATAATGTATTGTCATCTGCAAACTTGGCCTGCCCACTGCTGACCTCTACCTACAGATAACTTATGACCTAGTTAAAAAGCACTGAACCCAAAACAGAACCTTGGACCGCCTGACATCTTACATGACTTGTTTGTGAGGACTGTCCATTTATTCCTACTCTCTGCTTCCTGTTCTTTAAGCAGTTACTGGTCCATAAGAGGACCTGATCCATAAGAAGACCTCTAAGTGTACTCAAGAATCTTTGATGAGAGACTTTAAAAGTTATTTTTGCAGCCCAAGTATAAAATGTATAAAATGTGTACCAAACTGCTCCTATCCACATGCTTGTTGACACTTTCAAAGAACTCCAGAAGGATGGTGAGGCAAGAATTCCCTTTGCAGAAGCCATGTTCATTCTTCTTCAGCAAGGCTTCTTCTTTATGCTTGTTTATTTTATCTTTAATTCTGCTTCCTACCAAATTACCTGGGCCAAATATTAAGCCAATTGGCCTGTAATTTCCTGGATTCCTCTTGAACGATTCTTGGGACAAGTTGCATGTTTTTGTTAGAAGATCAGTAATTTCATATTTGAATTTTTAAAGAACTCTCAGCTGGATGCTGACTGGACCCAGTAATTTGTTAATTTTTAATATATCAATAAGTCTTGTCAACTATATCTGACTCAGTTCTCCAGACTCCCTCTCTGAAAAAGTCAATTCAGGTACCTGTCCTACATTTTCTGCAGTTTTACCCTCAGAAAATTTGGGCTTTGACTGTTCAATTAGGCCTCTCATTCCTTATCTTATTCTCCCCTATTTTTCCTTCTGAAAAGGAGATGCAACACCTGGAAGATAAACTTATAAAATTGAAATTACAAATCCTGCACTTGCAGGAGGCAGTGAGAACCCTGTCACCAAAATCAGAGGATGAAACCGACACTGAGTCCAGCACATCATTGGATGAAGGGACAAAATTAGCATGCGAGTGCTTTGAGGTAGGAGCTTAAATTCATGCCTTCCAATATATTGTGCTGCAAATAATAATTATAGTCAATGATTATATCATAATATAGCATATAATAATAAGTACGTATATAATCACTGTATGTATTCTTGCTTTGTTTACCAGTTGCTGGCATGGGCTTGGGACAGACAATACTGTTTTTTTAAATTGCTGAACGTGGTATGTAGAGCTATCGTTGCCGAAGGTGCACAGGCATTTCTTTTGTCCCACAACCATTTTTGATCAGACAGGTCTTTGAAGCAAGAAGCAAGAAATGTGTACATACCTTGAGCAACAATGGCTATACTTATCCCACTTTGAACTATTGGGTGAAATCCAATGGTGTCCATCCATCAATGGAACAGAAACTATTGGTATATCAGATTCCCCTTTTTCTCTGTAGCCCCCCCTGCACCCCTGAAATCTGATCCTGAGAGTCCCTCAACTTTACAGAGAAGATTTTGGGGCTGCAGGGGGAGGAGGGGCTCCATCCAACAATTCGCATGATGTTGGATGGAACCCATTGTTCTGTTTCCCAGGCTGAATTTGTACTGAAGACTGGAACTTACCGTACTTACCAAATGTATCTGTTTCTCCAGCATGAATACTGTATGCTGCCTTTCTGTGGAACTAGATTTTACACCTTTGCTAGTGTTTCTGAATTTAGTAATTCTTTAAAAAATGTCAGTCCGTGGGGGTAGTAAAATGTTATGGAACAGTAGAAATATGTGACCCACATTTATGATATCTACCTCTGGGAAAAAGTGCTTTTGGAGTTGCCATTAAATGTAACGTTTTGCCTTTTCAAATATTATTTCTTTAGCAAAACGAGTCACTGGAGCACCAGGAAGCAGCTGGCTCATACCACACTATGAACCCCTTGTTCACTTAATGCAGCATCCCCCAATCTGGTGCCCTCTAGATGTGTTGACTGCAACTCCCGTAATTCCCAGAAAGTGTATGTATTCTGTCAAACACTAGAACAAAAAAGTGAGGCAGGAAGACATGGAAGAGAGAGGGTGGTGGTGGTGGTAGTCTGGGGGCTTGGCTAGATGTCAGAAGACATTTAGGACCACAAATGAATACCGTACATTCTTCATGCATCATGATTCAAAGGATATTAAATTTGTGGGAGCTGCAAACGGACTCTCTAACTTGTGATCTATTCGTGCATTTTGCAAGTATGGTTCCTGGCTAAGAGGAATAGCAGACCTCTTCCAAAATTAAATGAACTTGTGTGCCCAAGGATGATATCCCCAGGCATTAGGACAGAGGTGGAAGACGTCTTTATGTATTTACAGTCTTTCTTAGCCCGCTTTTTGCCTCACCCCCTCTATTGACTAAGAAAAGAATAGTTATATGAAAACAATTGAGGAAAAAGTAAAACAGCTGAAATACTTCTAAAACAAGCAGGGAACAAAGGACAGCATCAAAACCCAATACCAGTAAAAAATTACATTACATCAGGAGTAGCAGCATAATATCATTTTGCACACACACACACACACACACACACACAGGCTCTCCGAAACAGCCAGGTTTTCGTCACTCACTGAAAAAAGAGCAGTGACTGAGCCAGGCACACAGGCTTCACTTGGGAGGGTGTTCCAAAATTGTGGCACCATGACTGAAAAGGCCTACTTGCTCTGCATACTCACCTGCCCCACATGTAACTGGGGGGGGGGGAGTGGAGAATATATGGAGTAGCACCTCAGATGTTGACCTGAGCATGTGAGTAGTGGGCACATTTGAAAGGAGGCTGTCCTTAAGATATCCTGCTCCCAGATAACATCGGGCTTTCAGGATCAAAACCAGCACTTTGAATTGGGCCTGGAAACAAATCAATAACGAATATAGAAAACCTTAGTTAAACGGCAGGTGGGGCTGCAACCTCAGCCAGAACAGATAGTATATATCTAATCCTGGGTCAGCCAGTCCCACAATCTACAGCCGTCTTTCCCAGCCTGGTGCCCTCCAGGCATTTTGGATGACAACTCCCAGGAATCCTGACCATTGACCAACTGAAGTCCCAAACATCTGGAAGGCACCAGATTCTGTTTTATCTGGATTAACTCTAAGTTTGTTCACCCACTCTCAGTCCATTACTGCCTCTGGTCTCAGTTCATGAATTCCACCTCTTTAGGATTTGATGAAATAAGGTTTGGTGGGGAGGGCTGGATATAATCAGCCCAAATCTTCAGGCACCCTCACCTCGAGGGTTTCTGCAGCTGTTAAACCACATAGGAGACGAGATGGATCCTAACAGGGAATCCAGTAAGTCAGCAGCTTCTAATGCCTCTTTTACAAATGCATAGCAGTTTTATACCAGCTTATAGAATTGTGAGGGTACTACTGACAATTCTCTGCTGGAGATCCCTCACAGGGCTACTGTTCCCAGGGTTTCCTTTAGAGAGGTAGTGGCTGGGCTCAGGCAACAGGATAACCCACACTCAGGCGTATGGGTTGAGCGTGGGTTGTCACTGAACCATGGCTTGCTATCGAAACATGGGTTATTCTGTTGCCTGAACCCAGCTGCACTAGCAAGCCATGGCTTGTTAACCACGAACAACCCATGAAGAGAACCCATGGTTTGTTGTTGGGTTACGAACTGTGGGTTTGTTCTCTCAGCTGGGTTCAGACAACACAAACAGATAAGTAACCCACAGTTCACACTCAACCCTTGAGTGTGGGTTATCATGTTGTCTGAATCCAATCACTGACTCTTAAACCAATTTAAGGCTGTAGTATAAATGGGCTCGTCGTAACCAGTGCAGTTGTTTCAAGACTGCCAAAATGCACGTAGATTGTGCTAAATAAATAGCTGGACTGGAATTCTCAACTATCCACTTCACACTACAGATGGAGAGGGGGTCATATTTTTTTAAATGCTGCCACCCTTAAAAGCACCCTGCATATATTAAACTAGGATACTAGGGAGAGAAGTGTGATAAACTCTTCCCCCTGTTGTGCTACATTTTCCATATGCAGGAAGGGAGTTGTGTGTGATTGAGCATGCAAAGATATGACACCCCCTCCCCACTAAAGTGGCACTCTAAAGTGGTATAGTCCAGAATTCTACCACTTCATCTGAGTGCCTCATTTTGCTTAATAAGTGGAACAACTCTAAAGTAGCATGTTAAAAATGTAGATGGGCCATGTGGTGAAACCCACATTTACTCCATGATTGCCAAACTTTGAACACTGATTGACTGGTGTCACAGGAAATGTGAACTTCAACTTTAAAAAGAAATGTGCCAACTCTACTAGATCCACTCACTTTGTACAGACCACCACTGGGCAAGTTAAGGTGCACCCTCTTCAATAGACAAGCTTGTTTTCTGCTGGCTGTCAAGCACAGAAACAGATACTTGTGGGAAGCTGATTTCTTCCTCCTCTTCCTGGAAGATCAATTAGAGATTGTGGCACAGAGATATTTGCCCCTTGGCCAGCCAGTAATTCCCTCTTGCTGTCCAGGCCTGCCTAGGCAATGCTGAGGCATGAAAAGCCTCCTGTGAGAAAAGCTCCAGGGCCAGACTGAAGTTCTGTCCCTCGGAGATGTCAGTCACTGGGAGCCTGGAGGAGTGCCGAAGCAGCTCCACGGTGGCAGCAGTTTAACAGGAAAGGTTAGGAAAGGTGTGCGATTGAATCAAAGAAGAACATTGCCCGTCGGAAGCAATTACTTCATTATCTTGACATGGTTTCAGAGAGCTGGAGGGGTGCGTGCGGAGCAGCCAAGTGTCAACTGCCGAGCGTCTAATGCAGAAGTGGGAGAGAGAAGGGAGCAGGAAGCAGGGTGCGGGAAAGCAAAGCAAAAGCACCTTTTCCAAAGCGCATGTCCAGTGACACCGCAGGCTCATGTGCAAAGAGCATCCCAGCCTCTCCAGAGTCATTTGGTCTGACAGTGAACCAAGCTAGCTGTTGCAATCTTGGAGAATGACACTCGTCCTAGTGCCATTCTTCTTACCAAGCTTAATTATAATAATGGGTGAAATGTGGTTAGATGGGAGCCTCCGGAAGCCAAAATAATAAGAGAAATGAGTTTAAAATGATACAGAGAGAAATCCAGAACTTATGTAAGTGCTGACGTAAGTAGCAGCACCAAAGCAAGGCAGGAAAAGAAGGAGGGTTGGCAGACATGCCGAGGCTGCTGCTGGGGAGGGGCAATAAAGAAGAAGAGTCCTGTGTAGCCAGCCAGATGATTCCAAGAAGCTGGTCGGCAGGCCAGGCATGAAAGCAATCTCAGCTGCCTTTGAACAAGGAGGTTCCATGAAGTCATCCTCACAAATAGTAATGGATGCTTCCATCCACCATAAATATGTTGAATCTTCTTCTTCTTCTTCTTCTTCTTCTTCTTCTTCTTCTTCTTCTTCTTCTTCTTCTTCTTCTTCTTATTATTATTATTATTATTATTATTATTATTATTATTGGTTACAGCATGCAAAAATAGTTCATGTTTAAGCTAATTAGTAACACGAAATCCAACCAGTTCATAAATATCTTAACCTAACTGGTAGCACAAAAAGTTAAATAAACATGCAATAAATATCCTTTGATGAATGTGGTTTCTCTTTCCAATAATTAATAAATATAGGGGTTCCATCCATCCTCTCATTCTTCTCCCTCCTGCTCCCCTCATGTTCCTCCAGATCTGCTGCAGAGGGTCCTCCAGCCCTCTGGAGCAAATTTTGGGGGCATGCAAAGCAGGGGGGAATCCATTCTCCCATCACTTCTTTTCCATTGGCAGTTGGACACCCTTGGATTTTACCCATAGACAGTTTTTTTAAAAATGTGGTTTTTTCCCTCTCTCCTGAAATCGTGTATAGCTTGTAAGTTTGGCCACTACTGCAAAATCATAACATCCCCGCCACTCATTTATTGGTAATATTTTTTGCCATTTTCCAATGCCTGGCATAGCAGTATGAAATCAATTAATGTTTGAATGATAGAACATTTTGGGGATACATTAATAGAAAAATCATGGGATTATATGGTAATCTAATTCCAATTACTATTTGTATAGATTGTATAACATTTGTATACTATTGTATACCATTTATGGGCAGGGAATTCCATAAATGAATTATGCATTGTGTAAAGAAGTTCTTTTTTCTGTGTCTGTCCTGAATGTACTGGTAATCAATTTCATTGCATGACCTTGAGTTCTAAACTCCTAGACTCTATGCAACAAAGGGAAAGCAAGGCCATGTTGCTTTATGTCATGATTTTATAGAGGGAAAGGCAGAAGGAAGGAATGCAGGTGAACATACCTAGAGTTCTTTGTTCTCTCCAATCAATTCTAAAGCCTGTAGGTAACCAGCTAAAGCCTGCTGGCTTCTGTTCAACCAAAGGAATATTTGAGAAGGTGTTTTAAGACGACTGTGACTTTTAGGTAGCTGTGGATTATTTTCATTAAAGAACTGAAAGAATGGTGTATGTGGAGGAACTTTGGTTATTTATTGGCAGCACCTGATGATGTTCAATGAAATGGGATATTACCAGATGCCCTTAGAATTAAAATCCAGTGCCTTTTATTTCAACATGACATGTGTAATTTAGTTGTTGGATCTCCTGTTGCTGTATATTATCTATTAGCCTTTAAGGATTGTACATTTGGATTTCTTGCAAGATTTCTTGCAAAGTGTATGAATACACTTTGTAGTAAAAGCATAAATGATTTTTGCATACATATTATAGGCTAGTAGTGTAATTATATCAGTGATGTGCTTTTTAGCACTTGTTTTCGCTACCAACTGTACACCGCATGTTTTACTTATCAGCATACTGATGTCACCTTGCTCCACATCTCCTACAATTCCCTCAGTGCTGCTCTCTGAGATTGACCCCACAGATAGGAGCAGAACCACAGAAATGCCATATCCCCAATGCCCATCTCGTGGAATCGATCCAGGAGGATACTGTGATTGATGGTATCAAAAGCCGCTGAGGGACTGAAGGCGCAATCCTATGCAAGTTTAGGCAGAAAAAAGGCCTACAACTCCCAGCATGCCCTAGCCAGCATGGCTGGGGCACGCTGGGAGTTTTAGGCCTTTTTTCTGTCTAAACTTGCCTAGGATTGCACCCTGAACAGAAGTTTTCTGGGAAATAATTTGTTCTCTCTTTCTCAATCTGTTTCTGAATCACTACTAATATTGCAACATCTTCCTCCCTCCCTCTTGCTGTGTACATCAGGTGGTGGCTACCCACTTATTGATAGAGCAAGGCAATTTTATAGTAGAACTAAGTATAATTGCAGGATCCGGCCATTAAGGGGCACGCACTGCTTGCCAAATGTTTGGTCTATGCCTTCTTTCCTTCTCATTTTCTGAGATGTGCACACCCCAAAGTCCCAGATTATTTAGCATGGTCAGGCCACATGTTCTTTTATTTATATTTTATTTGTTTTGATGTAGAATCTGCTTCATTGCAAAGGCTCACAGCCAAATAGGTTATTAAAAAAAAACCCAGACAAAAATATGAAATAACCTCAGCCACAAAACCATCAGCACAAAGGTGATCTTGATTATCTATAGAAAATACTCAGATTCTGCTGTGTGATGGTTACTATGTCTGAGACCTTACATTTTGGTTGCTGCTGCAACCAAGTAAATCCTTTTCCTCTGGCTAAGTTTCTAAGCTGGAGTGTCCGGATATTGTAGTTAACATTTTTTGCCACTCACTGCCGCTCCTGCTCCACGTATCCCCACCACCACAGCACATAGACATGTTGTGTTCTATTGTGATTATCAGCTCTTTTTAATATTAAAAGGACTGGTCAACTAAGTAGGTCCAGTACTAAGGATTGGCCAAGTACGTAGGTTCAGTGCTAAGAATCAGTCCTAATGCTCCAACCTTCATTGCAATATGCAATACACACACAATTAGTTCCATCAGGAAGGCCAGGATGAGCTGAAGGCTGGTCAGGTACGAAAGGACACATTCTGTAACAGGATTATTAGGAAAAGAATGAAAAAATAAATAAAACTGCCAGTTGCCACGATGCCTTTATACCAGGAGTGCCAAACTGTATTTGGGTGGAGGCTCCCCACTGAGCCCTCCCTAGGCCAGATGGGCCCACTCTAGGGATGTCACAGAAATCGGCAAGGGATTCTAATGAGTTGGGATTTCTATGAATCTGACCTGTGGATTCTGCAGAAGAACGGCTTTTTCCAAGCCACACAGACTTATGGACCAGGTTTTTTTTTTTATTTTGGGAGGATTAGCGTTAATTCGCACTAGTGCAAGTGGAACAAAATGCTTGTACATTCCTAACAAAAAACACAGATTATGTCAATGAGCAAACAATGCCTGATGATCTGTCAAACACAGATGGAATGGACTTAACAAAATGCATACATCCCTGGCCCACATGCCCTTACATCATCCAGTCCCCGGCTGAAGCACTGGCTGGAGCTCTTCCAGCTGGCATCTCAGTCCAGGTGGCTTCACCTGCCTTGCAGCTTCCGCTGTTAGGGAAGGTGAGGGGCTCACAAAGCACTTAGCACACTGCTCCCCTCCCAATTGGGAGTGAGAGCAGCATACAGGGGAATTCCCACTGTTGTCTCCAATCACTCATCAGAGATAACAGAGGGGTTTCCTCTCCAGGGCTTGGGGAAGGCATCACCTGATGCCCTGTAGGCTGGATGGACTGGCATGACAGGGCAAATTTGGCCTGCAGGCCAAAGGTTCCCCATCCCTGCCTTATACAAATCTATGGTGTGTACATTTCTGGTTAACACATCTGAAAAAGTATATTGTAGCACTGGAAAAGGGGCAGAAAGGGGCAGCCAAAATAATCACAGGGCTGGAGCATCTTCCATACAAGGAAAGGTTACTATGTTTGGAATGTTTTCATTCAGAAAACAGGCAACTCAAGGCAGGACACATGATAGAGGTTTATAAAATTCCAAATAGTGTGGAGAAAGTGGATAGAGCAAAGTTTTCCTCATTCTCTGAGAATTCTAGAACTCAGATTCCTTCAGTGATAAGACAAAAGGAAGTTCAGCTTCACACAACATGTACGGTAATTGATTTATGGAACTCAGTGCCATAATATATTGCAATGGCCACTAATTTATTTATTTATTTAAAATATTTCTGGTCTTTCAAGACAAGAGTCCTCCCAAAGCAGCTTAGATACCTTTAAAATACAGATTAGACAAATTCACGGGGGATGGATCTGTCAATGGCTTTTAGTCACAATGGCTATAGCAGCGTGCCTCTGAATACTGGTTGCTGGAGAGCAACAATGAGAGAAGGCTTTCAAGCCCTGCTTGTGGGATTCCCGGAGGCATCTTGTTGCTGCCTACGATGGGAAACAGGCCAAGTAGGATGCTGGATTGGATAGACTTTTGGTCTGATCCACAAGAGATCGTCTTATGTTCTTAAGGGTTGGAGGCTGGGTGGCTCAACATGAAGGGCTTTGTTTTCCATTTCAAGATTTCCCACATGCTAATTACAACTAGTGTTGGGTGCAATAATAATAATAATAATAATAATAATAATAATAATAATAATAATAATAATAATAATAATATTTTATTTATTACCCGCCTCTCCATCTAGATCGAGGCGGGGAACAACAGAAAATATAAAATACCTAAACTAAAACAACACAATATATACTATTAAACATCTTAAAACATCCTAAAAACATCTTAAAAACATCTTTAAAACATCCTAAAATTCCGCCGGATAGGCCTGCCGGAAGAGTTCAGTCTTTATGGCTCAATGGAGGCTGTTGCAATTAAATATCCCACCTACACAGCAGGCGTAAACTGCTTCCAGGAATTAATCCAAAGTCCAACTTTTTTTTACAAGGGGAATTGATTGTATTCAGTAGTTCTTGTAACCTTCCACTTCCAGATCACTTCCCCAAGCAAATTCCATTTCGCTGAAAAGGGTATGAAAGGGCATCACCCAATGGCTCTTCCATGAGCAAGAAGAAGTCCCCTTACAGTTCAGTTAAACTGAGCACAGGAAACCAAGTGCCCTGAGAATGGTCAGAAGGAACATCACACAGTTTTGTTGCCGCCTGTCTGCTCACCTGGGCTTCCTGGGAAGCCCCTGTTCAGTGCTCTGAACAACTTGGGGAAAGTTCTGGATTGCATATGTAACCAATAAATACTAAAAAAGAAAATATTGATTGCTAACTCTAATACTGTACAACTTTTTCCTTCTTGTGTAGCTCTGGTCAGAGACGGGAAGCAGGATAATATCAAACACAAGTGATCTAAGGCTTCGCAGAATACCAAAGCACACCAGCTTTGTTGATGCTTTTCATAAGGTTAGTGCCATGAAGACACAGCTTCCAGTAGAATCCAGAAAACTGTGAGGGCTAGATACCTGACCCCCCCAAACCCACATATAGAAGAACTCTCATCTAGCACAGCATTGCTGCAATACACCTCAATTAAAGCAAAAATCCTATACCTACTTTCCTGGGAGTAAGCCCCATTGAATTCAGTGGGACTAACATCTGAGTAGACACGTCAAGCTTTTCTACAAAAGGCAGTTGTTGTGTGCTCATCATTCCCTACTCGTGGTTGTTTACAGGTTCTTTAGACAGTATCGTGACCCTCCACTTTAGCTTCTGTTTCTAAAGAGCAGTTTCAGCGAGTTTTTTTTAGAGCAGGGAAAATGCGGTATTATTTGTGAAAGCAAAAGAAAAGGCTTTCCCCACTTGTGTAATTGCACTATTCCACTATAGCACAGCACCACCTAGAGCTTATGTAGCAAAAAAGCAGGAAAGGAAACACTCTTTGTATACTGCTCGGATCTCAATTCTGAGACGAAACCGAAACTAGAGCCTCATGTAGAAAAGCTTGTATAGGATTGCACTGCAAATAAAGCAGCAACTTAGAAGCAACTGCCTCTTCAAGTGATATTAAACAGTGCAATAGGTTCACTTGTTTACATTTTACCTATATTCACACTTTGCATCCTGATACTTTTCAGTTTGAATGGGCATAGATGGATGTGAAAATGATCTTAGTGATTGACATACAGATAGCCCTTTATTTCGAAAAGAAAGAAAGATGCTGCTGCTGGAGTTCCCAGGTACCAGGTCTCTCACCTGGAAGACCTGCGTCTTAATCAATTCCTAAATATGTATGGGGCTATCTCTGGTTACTCAGTGGCGATGCTTGTAATTTCACGTGTTCCCGGGCTAGTGCCTTCACATTCAAAGTGGGTTCTGGGACTGAGCTATGGTGAGCCCTGTCTCAAATTATAGGTGCCATAGCAAAGAAGAACACGTCAAATCAAATCTAGGTGTGTGTCGACATACAACTCCTCAGCATACAGCCCCCAAATCAAGGTAGGGCTCAGCCTGCCTTCGTCATATAAAACCACTTTACAACGTTTCTGTCGTCCTGAGTCCATGTGCCTTGAGGTGCTGGAGTGGATGGAAGGCACTGTGTGGCCATGCTCCCAAGAAGGCCCATGGGTTAACTTTCTTCTAGACCTGGGGATGTCACTTCCCCAAGGGCAAGGGCGATATGAAGGTTGCCCTTCCTATTTCTGTGCTTGGGTATAGGCAATTTTGCCCAATAAAGCTGGGGAGTAAGGTGGGGTGTCTAGGTGTAGTAGAATCAAGAACTTCTACGGAGGTTGAGGGATGCTCCCTTGAGAGTGTGGGTTGGAAAGACCTTTGCCAGAAGCTGCTCTCCCCAGGCTTCTGACCCACTTTCCGCAGCGTCCTCTCCCTGTCTACCTACAGAGCCTGCAGCGTGCTGCAGGAATGCTCTCTTGGGACTGGGTGAAGCCTCTCGCTGTCGCTAGCATTTCATAAGTCAAGCTTGGCACCCTAAGGGCTTCTCTACATGAGGCATATAACCCAGCGCCTTACCAAGGCTTCTTATTTTGATTTCTTTGCGGGAGGATTAGAGCGACCTTCACATGAGGGTTTCCCCTCCCCAGGGGGGTTTCCTCTCTGCCTTTCCATATGTTCCTATATGTTCTATTATACAACACAAGGTGGCGCTGTGGTATAGAGCGGAATTGCAAAATTACACTAGGCCTCTGTAGCACTTCCTAGCAAGATAAGAAATGACAGCTGACTTTCCTTGCTTAAAAAAAAAAGCTGTGAAAATGGCTAGAAAACACAGGAGAGGCCCTGGGAGGATGACGTCCTTGTGAAAAGGCCCCGCAAACTTCCGTGAGTGAGGGATCGTGAGCGCACAATAATTGCCTCATGTAGAAAAGCCCTGTAGCAGCCTTCCCTGCAACCCTCCAGATGCTGTTGGGCTCCAACTCCCACCTGCCCTAGCCAGCGCAGCCAATGGTCCAGGTGGATGAGAATTGGAGTCCAAAACATCTGGAGGACACCACTGTGGAGAAGACTGCCCTAGGGATTCCTCTCCCTGATAGTGATTGTCTCCTGTGGGTGGGGGCAGTGAAATTGAAAAAAAGACCTACAACTTCCAGCATGCCCCAGCCAGCCATGCTGGGAGTTGTAGCCTTTTTTCTGCCTAAACATGCATAGGATTGCACCCCAGAGTGATTGTCTCCCCATGCATTTCAATGGCAAAATCTATTGCTATCTGTTATGGAGATTTCCCTTTAATCAACATGCACTGTATCAGGTCAACTTCATAGACTGTGAAGTGTGTACACGTCCTAAGAATCTCAGCCTAAGAATCTCAATGTGCTTGTCTTACTTGCTTTACTCCTCTATGCCCCTTATTTATTTATTTATTTATTATATTTATACCCCGCCTTTTTTCCTGCAGGGAACCCAAGGCGGCTTACATAATCCTCCTCCTCTCCATTTTATCCTCACAACAACCCTGGGAGGTAGGTTAGGCTGAGAGTCATTGACTGGCCCAAAGTCACCCAGTGAGTTTCATGGCTGAGCGGGGACTAGAACCTAGATCTCCCGAGTCCCAGTCCAACACTCTAACCACTACGCCACACTGGCTCTTTCCATCATTTATCTTTGTCCATTCCTTGTATTCTTTTGGGCTGAGACAGTCTTTCAACACTTATAAGCATAGTACCTGGGGCAATGGAACCCAGTGTGTGTGTGTCTCTGTGTGTGTATGTCACATCATGTACACCTTCAAATGTGCACATACATACATACACACATGTTTCAAAACCTTTTTTTTTTTTCAAAAGAGGCAGCCAGTGCCCTGAAGAGGAAGTCAGGCAGATCAACACCAGACATCAAGAGATGGTCTTTTCAGAGGACTCTGGATATTTATTTATTTATTTATTATATTTATACCCCGCCTTTTTTCCTGCAGGGAACCCAAGGCGGCTTACATAATCCTCCTCCTCTCCATTTTATCCTCACAACAACCCTGTGAGGTAGGTTAGGCTGAGAGGCAGTGACTGGCCCAAAGTCACCCAGTGAGTTTCATGGCAGAGCGGGAACTAGAACCCGGATCTCCCGAGTCCCAGTCCAACACTCTCACCACTACGCCACACTGGCTCTCACACTGCACACTAAGCACACTGCATTGAGGGACCATAGATTTGCCTCACAGACTGATTGTTATCCTTCATACATGGTGTTTATCAGTTTTGCCACCTTTCTCTATTTTAGTTTGGAAGTGCCTCACTGTCTGAAGAGGAGAAAGATGAAATAATCATTAAATTAGAGACAGCAGCTGAAAAAGCACATCTTCATGGCACCACAGATGAAAGTTCACAGGACAGGTAACTGCAAATCACAGGCCTTCTGACAGGAGGGGACCCAAATGGGGCATGAGGAAAATAACCCAACCTGTCTGAGGTGAGCTGGTACCAGAATGTGCCCAGGAACATACTTAAATACAGCAGGTACAGCCCTCAGCTCATCCTAGACCAGTCTCCTCCAAACTGGTGCCATCCAGGTGCGTTGCACTGCAACCCCTATCATCCCCAGCATTCCAGGTGCATTCAGGATTTGCAGGAAAGCCAGGCACGCAAAGTGCAAAGGGGCCAGTCCAAGAAGGACTGCACGGAACATATGTCTCGGCAGGCGGAGGCCCTTCTCCGCCTTTCTCCTGCCAAAGAGTGCCAAAGAACTGAGGAGGATCCAGGGGGTTGGGGACAAAGATGCAGCTGTGGCTTCGCTTCTTCACACTTCAGATCAACCCGCCCAGGTTCCGCTTCTTTCTTCTAAGGGTGGGGAGGGGGTCATAGGAAAAAGGCTGCCACTTCCCTCTGCCATCCCTTTAGACCATGGCATCTGAGAGTGGGCTCACTGAGAGACCCTCACCCAAAATGGGAAGTGAGGGGCTACTTTACTCTCATCTGCTCTGGCAAGGACATGAGTCATGCTTTTGAGTGCTTCGGGAAAACGCTCCATCCGGGATGGGGGCTGCTGTGTGGCTTTCTAGATGTTGTTGAAATGCAACTCCCATCATCCCTCAGCATTGCTGGCTAGGGCTGACTGGTAGTTGTAGTGCCCGAACCCTCCAGAGCAGATTTGGGGGCTGCGTGGGAGGGCCTTTGCAGAGGGGGAAGTCCCATTCTGCAAGCAGGAACCTTCCACTGGCGGGACAACAGTGCTAGATCCAACCTCTTGTCCAGATGGTTTTTATTTCAGGAATCCTAGATTCCCTTCTCTTCTTTGTTCTCTGCTTTATACTTTATTTTCTTCTCTCAGTTTTCAGTCTTCTTCCTCTTTCGTCTATTCTCACTCCTTTCTGTCCTCCCACCCACCTCCCCACTTGAAAACCTACTCCGATGCTGCTTCTGAGAAAGAATTCAGAAAGAGAGATTCCACTTCCACATTTATTGTAATTCCTCCAGGTCTTTACAATAAGCAGTAAACACCATAGAAAGGTCTGAAATAGAGCCGGCTGTCAGTAAGGAGGTTGCCGTTTTATGTTTGTGATGTTCAAAAATGGTTTACTCTGGTCATGATGCAATCGGACCCATTCTTTTAAAAGCCCCATGATTTCATTGGTCCAGACTAAAAGAACAGCATTTATATCGAGTTGTACCCAATTGGTGTCCATCCACTGATGGAAGGCTCTTTGATCCAGTAGAAGCTTCTGTCAGTGAAACAGTGAGGAAGGTGATTCCTCCCTTTGCTGGATTAAAGAGCCAGAGGGACAGCAATTGTAGTTACCGGTACAAGCCATAATGCTTTTCTAAAATGATTCACATGCATTAGCTAGCTCAGTTATCTTAAAATAGCCCTGTTAAGCTATGCCAGTACTGTAATATTATCCCGGTATTATGGATGTGGGTGGTGGTGGTGGGCTGAAGCAGAGAAGGAGCACCCCCCCCCCAGCAAGTTCATGGCAGAGGCAAAATTGGAACCAGGGATTTCCCAGCTCTTAGCCTCCTCACTCAAACTACTGTGATAACCTGAGATTATGCACTGCAAGAGAAACCAAAGCCATGAGTGATCTTTGTTCGCATGAAGTGGGGTGGCCAGTAGATCACCTCCTTCACGGCAAGATCCTCTAGGGTTGCTTTTTTTTTACCTGACTCTTCCCAGGATTCCTCTCACTTTTCCATCCTTTCCTGAGATTCTAGTTGCTCGGGAAAGTAGAAAAGTGTAAGCAACCCCCTTTACGGGAGCACGGAATGTTGACAGCTAGCTGTCAAAACTCTGATTCCTTTTTAAAGTTTTTTTTTGCAGGGCTCTCCATGGTTTGTTGACAAGGACATATGCATTCATGCCTGCCCAGGACACTGCCCACGAAAGGGCGTAAGTGCACACTTGCACATGTCCGAATAGACAATTTTTTTTAAAATGAAGAAATTTGCACACGTTTTTTAATAAAACGGGTTGATGAACCAGTGACAGCCCCTCCAATATGCCACTTGGACACTTTGAAAGGGCTGTCACTAGCTGTCAGATCAGAGATAATGAAAAGTGATTTCCGAAAAAAGAAGAAAAAAATGGGTAAAAGGGGGAAAAGCCACAGTGAGTGCAAAAGGGCTCGTGGCTGCAGGGGGGGGGGACATGGAGACAGATGTGTTTGCTGCACCTTGCCGCTTGGGCATCGGTGGAGTGGCTGTCACTGACAGTGGCCCAGGCGAGCTTGGCAAGAACGGAAAGGGGTTTTTGCCACTCTTGCCAAGACGCTTGCTCGCCGCTTCCCTTAACCCACGATGGGACAGTCACCCAGGTTAACACGACATGCCAACCCATTGTGGGTGAAACAGCCCCTACTGGAAGCCATGGGTTTATAGCAGGGATTGCCCACGAACAAGCTACCCTGTGGAAACGGTCTGGCTTAGCACGATACGACAACCCACCGTGGCTTGTCACCCATGATGGGTTAGTGTGTCGTGTGAAACCAGTCACTGTGTGTAAAGTGATTGCACGGATGGGAATTGGTTGTAGTATAATGCCTGTGGCATTGCTAGTGATGAGCAACACCCGTCCCATCCCATGCCTGATGTGCCATGTTAAGAGCTTCTTAAAAGAATAGGGGTTGAGCACTCCAGCATTGCAAGACTCAAGCACAGAAATGGTCATGTTGCAAAGCCTTCCCCAACCTGGTGCCCTCCAGATGTTTTGGACTACAACTCCCAGGATTCCTGACCATTGGCCATGCTGGCTGATGCTGATGGAAGCTGAAGTCCAAAACATCTGGAGAGCACCAAGTTAGGGAAGGCTGATGTAGCATTTTAGAAAGAAAAGTAGAAAAGTCTACCCTTTCTTCTTTCAACAATGTCCGATTGTTATGTTAACATTCTTTTTTTTATGAATATTTATTCCCCATTTCAGTGCTGGAGCACAAATTTCCCATGACTTTTCTGTAAAAATGTATGAACAGGCTATGCCCTTTGTAGCAAGGCTCCCACTTTATTCTGTATGGTTATGGGCAGAATCTCACACTCTTCATACTGGATTGGGGTTAGCATGAATATTGCTAATAAGAAGAATGTCTGAATTTTTAAAAAAAATCTGGGTAAGCCCAAAGAATCCATGTAGAACTTTTCTCCCTACCTCCTGCAGCTCAAGAACCGAGAGTCAGTTGCCTTCTGTGCAATCCTCCATGGCTGTCCTCACCTCTCAGCAATCAGATCTCAGTTCATCTATAACTGAGACCCAGGTGACAGAATCTTCTTCAAGTCTGCCATCATCACCGGATAAAATCCAACGGGGAAAATGTAAGTTCTAATTCTTGCTCTTTAAAAATGGTCTGGCACTGGCTGGTTGATCAAAGAGTCACACATGCAGTGCATGCACATGTGCACACATACATATATTGGATCACCTCCATGCTGAAAGTGGGAGGTCAGCTGTGCAGAATGCAACCCATTCTTACAGTTCTCATCAGCCCTGTGGACATACAGGAGACCACCATAGCTTGAAACATCTCCATGTGTTGGCACGGAAATGAATCAAGTGTGCTGTTTCACCGTGCTCATCACCCTATAAAAGAGCCATACGGGCATGCCCTATGATAGAATGACAATACAGAAATGGCTCATGGGACAAGACATTGATTTGGTTTGCACATAACAACAACCCAGAGTATGGGTTGAGTATGGGTTGTCATTGAATCATGGATTGTTGTTGAATCATGGGTTGTTATGTGCGAACCCTGCACTACGGTTTAACTATGGGTTGTTAACCATGAACAACCCAGAGTTCACAACCCAACAACAAACGATGGGTTCTCTTCCTGGGTTGTTTGTGGTTAAAAACCCATAGTTAAACCGTAGTGCAGAGTTTGCATGTAATGACAATCCATGATTCAGGGACTACCCATACTCAAACCATACTCACATGTCGTTACATATGAACCAGACCTTACTCTTGATCTGTGTCCAGAGGCAGGCAGAGTAAGTAAAAAGGTAGAGAGCCTTGCCAAGTATTCACCTACCTTGGGAGGAGCCTTAGTAAAGGGAAATGTCTACAGAAGTACCGTTCCATTGATTCCCACTGGTAATTAGCAAAAGGTGTGAGACGCTGGGTAAGCAGGTTGTAGAAATAGGCTGGCGTTTTGCATCCTGGTCCAACCAAGACATGCATATGGTATGAATGGAATATATTACCGTATGTGACCAAACTGGAAGTACTCACCTAGTTCTACTGCATGAGGGAAATTCCAGAGAAGTTATCATCTCAAGTTACTAGATCTCAGTTAGTAGTATTTCCTATTCCCTTGCTACTGACAAAAGACTAGTATTCTCGCTATCACCAGAAGAAGAAGAAAAACGAGGAAATTCCAATTAAATGTTTCTGCACATTTAATTTCCTACTTATGAGACTGTGGCTGCAATCCTGTACACAAAGGCATGAGGAACCTGCAGCTGATGGGCCAGATATGGCCTGTGTGGGCCTGCCAGTTTCTTCCCCAGGCCCTCCCCACTCTTCTCAGGTCCTGTTCCTCTCCCCAGGCAGGGAAAAATCTCATCTCTGATCAGAGATAAGAGATTACTCCTGCTCCTTCCGTGCACTTAGGCTTTTCAAAAGCCTCCCTTGGTGCCAATGAAGGCTTTTCAAAAACCTAATTGCTGCAGGGGGGGGGGCATTGGGGGGAGGGGTTTACTACTGGGGAGGGGAGGGCTAACACTTCCCTCACCAAATGCTGTGACACCACCCCTTGAAAATCATCCCCTTCTGCTGCAATCAAGCTTTTAAAAACCTTTTATTGGTGCTAATGGGGGCTTTTAAAAAGACTGATTGCCATGCAGGGGGCATTTTGGGGAGAGTTGCTGCTAGGGAAGGAAGGACCAACCCTTCGCTCCCCGATTGCTATGACCCCCTGTTACACGCTTAGATGGGCGTGCATCCCACTGAACTCAATAGGACTTAACGTCTGAATAGACATGCATAGAATTGTGCCATTTGTCTTCCTTGTTCCTGGGTGCCTTCTGTGTAGTAAAAGAAAAAATTGTGGTTGCATCTCCTAGCACTGTTATAGGGGCACAATCCTCCAAATAAGTAACTGGAAGAATAACAGGATTATTATTATTATTTTTTACTCTGTGATTTCTTTTTTAAAAAATGAATACAAATTCACCCTTAGAAGTTGCTATTAATCAGTGTTTTTGCGGGTGAACCAAACAAAATGAAACCTCATAAGCTGTTTTAAATGCAGCTAATACCACCACTGTGCCACGTCTAACCTCCAGCCACAGTATTTCTCCCCACAGAGGTTTTCATAGAGTATTAATATGCAACATGGGGATATTATGTTTCCACTTTCCACAGCCATCCACACGATTCATGCCCTGGATCCTTGGAGGCTTGGCCAGTCTGGCCTCACGCTCGGACAGCCATCAGATGGAGAAGTATGCGCCCATGTTATGCCCCCACCCTTCACAGAAAAATGCAAATGGTGAGTTCCACAGAGCAGAGGTCTGGAAGAACTGGAAGAGCTCAACTCTGGACAGAGCAATGCTATTGTTTCTCTGCCACTCAGGGGAATGGTGATAAGTCTTTCTCTTACAGATTCATGTGACTTAGGAGACAGTAGCATGCTTTCTCCCATTTTTAGTCCTTCAGTGTTACAAATCGCACTGGTGCATTTTTTAAATCTTTCCACTGATGCTGCTGGCTTTTACCCTGGTTTTTACTTTGGTTTTTATTCTGTTTTAAACGTATGCTTTTTATATTATGTTTTACTATGTTCTTGTATGTTATGTTTTATGTTTTGCGAACTGCCCAGAGCTTTGGCTATTGGATGGTTTAGAAATGTAATACAAACATACATGGCCATTTTCTATGTAGAATCAAATATGATCCCTTCTCCCTAGATGGTCCATGCGCTGTGTGTGGCATTCCCTGCATAGCCAGTAAGAGGCTGTAGGCTGTATCTGTGTCTAGCTGTACAGCAAAGGCTGAGCACTGGGACCACACCCTCCTCTCACAATGCAGTAGTAAGTTCTCCCCTCAGAAGAGGAGATGGATTTTGTCAGAACAGGGAGCAAGGACCTTTTTATTGCTTGGTAAACTACTCATATACCTTTTTCTTTTATTTGCAAGTTGAACTTGGGACAGTGCAGAACAAGCAGCCAGTCCTCATCTTTTCAGCTAGGAGTCATAGGCCTTTTTTCCATCGAAACTTGCATAGGATTGCACCCTTGGGGGTTTACACTTTAGCAGGCTCTGGTATTTCCTGTAGGAAGTTTGCCTTACACTTTGAGAATCATGATTCTAATTCAATCAGATGCCTGTTAGAAGGGTCAGTTTTTACATTTCCTAACCTAATAATAACTACCGGTAATGCTTCTATTTCCCCTCCTTCCCCCTTCCTTGCTGCAGGTGTCATACTGCCACGGCCTCTCTAAGAATTGTCAGTGTACATCGTACCGGCATATATGTCCGAATCTTCAACTCATTGGTGAACAAGGAGGCAGACCTCAGTAGCTACATCATCCAGCAGTGGGTTGGAGGGTGCCCAGTGTCTATCTACCATTTCCCAAATGGGACCATTCTGCCTGCACAGCACCACATCACGGTAAGCGGCAGGGACCTCTCCCATTTCCCAGTCCGTAATGTGATGTCAACTCTCTTGACATGTAGTGGTACAAAACAGGCATGGAGATATATAGATATAGATATAGATATAGATATGGGGGGGGGGGGGACTGGAGGGTGCCAGGGCTCACAGAGCCTTCTGAATGCAGTTAGAACAAAACACAAACAGCAACTGATAGGGTTAACATACTGGATTTAACCCTTATTTTCAGTACCAAATTAAAATGTTTCTGTGAAGAGAAAGCCAGAGCCCCCACGCGCACGCACGCACGCACGCACGCACACACACGCACACACACACCACAAGATAGCATCAGACACCCCGCCCTGGGGTACATGCAGCCGCCACCCTGCACTCCACAAAAGCCACAATAAGAGTCATCAACATGCCCCCCAGCAACTCCCCTGTCTGGCAGCCAAATGAGCTATGAAGTATCCCCCACCTCTACAGGGGAACCCAGGTGCCTGGTAGAAGAAAAGAGCAGTAGGTAAGTACTCTTGAGTCTTGAGCACCGGGCAGGCAGGAAAAACCAGCCGTGCTGGGAGGGGGCACAACAAGAAGGAGAGAGCCGTATCCCCCCTAGTAGGTTCAGCACCATGGATAGCTCCTTGAAAGTTCAGGCTGCGGCCCAGACTGGATACAATGCCCCACTGACATTGGAGTCACCAGCTTCCGCTGGTTTTTATACCTCTTTCTAATTGTTTCCCACAGTAGTTCTTGGCTGCCATGAGATCTGGCAGGCAGGAGACCGTGCAGGCGCAGGCCTCTCTGCACCTGATCCTCATTCTGCAAACTTTCACAATAAAATAATGTGATATTAACACAGTATTATAAGATATTAAAGGGCAAACTACACCTTTAATGCAAAGAAAGATGTGTAACTGTAGCCTAATAGGCCATTTTAAGCTTTAAAAGCTTCTTTGGGAGAATGGAGAAGAAATGTGGTGGGGAAAGGATGTTTATTAAACCTTTCCCAGACTGCCGTTTCCCCACTTCAAATTGCCTCCTCAGGTAGCTTTTCTCCCTACAGAGTTCACATTTTCAAGCTAAAGAAGGGACCACCAGGGCAGAGTTTATATATCTGAAGATGAAAGGCTCTGGGTGAATAAAAGTGAACTGCAGATCATGCACAGGAGTGTGGCTTATTCATCTACACTGTATTTTATAGGTCTGGGCGGCAGGGGCCAACCTTGCTCAAGAGAATCCTACAGACAAGTTGTCAGACCCACGGTTTTTCAGAGCAGGCCCAGAATGCATTACCATCCTCTGTGACCGCAGTGGCCAGGTGAATTGCTTTGTTTAATAGTTTGGAAGGGAAGGCCAAAGCACTGCTTTTTACTTTTACTTTGTTTTGTTTTGTTTTGTTTTAAAAAGGAAGTGGGTGAAGAGTATTCCAGGGTTTATCATCCACAGGTGAGACTATATCAGAGTAAACATCAATGCAGAATTGTAATAAGAGAGATAGCATTTGAGTCTTGGAGCTCAATGTTAAATGATGGTATATTCAGTCATCTGAGTTGTACAAGAACTCTGTATATGATGCAGTTAGCTAAGATAACATATGCATGCCATTTTGGTCAAGGGGAGTGGGGTGCAGCTTCATTAATCCCATGGTTCTGCAGAAGTGAGGAAAGAGAATCCACGGGGAGAGTCAGGGCTGCGAACATACATTTTGCTGCCTGAAGTGAAGGGCAAGATTGTGCCGCCTCCCCCATTTAATGTACAGAAGTCAACTGGGCCATTACAACCGAATCTTATTTCAACATTGGTGACAGGACAGCTTCCTCCACCGCACTTCAGGGGATGCAGGATAGGCCCTGTGGCACACACAGCTCTGCCCTCCGGCATCTCCTCACTATCACTCCCAGCCCTTCAGCATCTGCAGCCTGAGGCAACTGCCTCACTCTGTCTAATGGTAGGGCCAGCCCTTCCGAGAATGTGTTGTGTCAGTTTGCTGGTATGTGGAACACAAACTGTTTATTTAATACATTTTATTCCATTGTTCTTCTAAAGAGTTGAGGGACAGTGTGTACATGATCCTTCGCAATCCTGATTAACTCAACCAAGGCCATGGCTAAGCATGGACTTGAATCTGGGTCTCTTTCTTCCAAGTCCAACATTCTACCTAACACACCACACTGGCTCTCAGTGACAAAGTTACTGTCAGGGTCCTCTGCAGCCCTGTGGAAAGGCTTATAGCAGTGTTCCTCAACCTTGGGTCCCCAGATGTTTTTGGCCTACAACTCCCAGCATGCCCCACTGGCTGGGGCATGCTGGGAGTTGTAGGCCAAAAACATCTGGGGACCCAAGGTTGAGGAACACTGGCTTATAGCAAGCCACTCTGTCATGTTCAGTTAGGTACCTAAGGGCCATGGAGCGGGGGGAAAGACAAGTCCCAGTGTTTGGTTTGATGGCATATGATGTGTCAGCCTTGCTGAAGCTAAGCAGACCTGGGTCTGGTCAGAGCCTAGGATGGCCACTTGTGCATTGCCGGAAAAACAGGACAAAAGAGGACACCTTTATCTTTATGCCAGACTTGGACTGGATAGCACTTCAAATAGAGGACTGTCCCCTGGCAGCCCTTCAAATAGAGGACTGTTCTCCGAGACTGCCAGGGAACCTGATGTATACGATCTTGAGTTCCATCATGGAAGAAAGGCTGGATATACATATGGGTGCCAGTATTGTATGTTCCTCCACCCCCTGAAGCTAAAAGCAGTTTGTGGGAGGGAGGTTCCATCAAGGAAATTGCATGGGGGGAAAGGTTAAACATGTCGTGTAAATGGCGGTGGGGTGGGGAGGGGATGCCGAGCTTCTGCTTTTGCCCAAAGAAAATATGTCATGATGGATCTCCCACAGCATGGCTTGTTTGGCCCCAAAATGTATTTTAAGATCGCAGTGATTATTCTGTATGTTAAGCACAAATGATTGCAATGATCATTATCAAATTATAGCGTAGAACGTGGCGTGAGAGTTAAATCACACATTGAGCCATTAAACAGGGCCTTCTATAATGCTGCTTAAGGGATTGGGTATACTGGGCTATGTTTTTCTGGATTTACTCCTTAGCCCGTAGAATATCAGGTGCAGCCACCAAATGTCATTGCAGCTAGCCTGTGGCATAGCAATAGTCGTTTTATGCTGGCAGCTAAATAAAACCACTTTTGAAATCTGGAATAAAAGAGGACAATCCTATATGGCCCTGGATTGCAATTTCCTTATGGACTGCTGGTATCTTGTCTGGCAGTTGGGAAATAAGAACATGGTAAAAAGACCTTTGTGCCCAGAGGGGAAGGAGACGTCCAGGCCAGGTGCTCAGAAATAACCATCAGCTTCTATAGAGGTCCTGAGATATTTTGGCTGTTTAGTTTTTTTCTCTTTTGTAACTTTATTTTTTTGCTTTGTTATATTAAATTGTAAACTTCCCTGAGAGCACTGGCAGAAAGGTGGCATGCCAGCCTAAATAAATAAAAAGTAGAGGGCTGGCGAATAACTTTGTTTTCCTCTCGCTTGCATCTTCCGAGACTGTATCGCAATACAGAAACCTTCACCAGGTAACAGCAGCTGCCGTGGCCTACGATGACAACGTGGACCTTTCAGTGGACAAGTTTCCACTCAACGATGATGATGACGACGATGACGCTGCTGCTGCTGCTGCTGATAAAAGTCCTAATCAGTCCAAGCTTCCCTTAAGGAAAGCTTCATGCTCACGGAATCGTAACAAAGACAGGGATGCAGGCATCTTGATCAAGAGAAGGTACAGATTCAATCTAGGAGTGAGCTAATCAAAACTAGGAATGAAGTACAGTGTCATGTAATATATGCATAGAACCACAGAATTTGGAAGGTCATCTAGCCCGTACACTGCCTGACATAGCATCTGACACACAGCTGCCTGTCCAGCCTCTCCTTAAATACCAACAGTGACGGAGAACCCACCACCTCCTGACCTGAGGCAGTCTGTTCCACTTTTGAGCAGCTCTTACCATTCGGAAATTTCTCCTGATGTTTAGCCAAAATATGCTTTCCTGCAATTTCCATCAATTGGATTGCATCCAGATTGGCCATCCCATAATGGAAGGGCTCCTTCATTCATGCAAAGCACTGGGATCCCATGGAGATTCCCTGCTGGAGGACGACAGCCAGTTGATCTTGGCAGATCCCCCCCTGCCTCTGCTGCATTGGCTTTCATGCTGTTCTGGAACACAGTGATGGCTTCCCTGCCCTCTTCCTCCAGTGTGAGTGTAACTCTGCTAAGCGCTTATCTGGATCCAACCTATTGGTTCTAGTGTTGCCCTCTGGAGCAACAGAGGACAAATCTGCTCCATTTTCTATATGATGACAGCCTTTCAGATATCTGAAGACAACTATCATGTCTCCCCTTTATCTTCTCTTTCCCAGGCTAAACATTATCGTCACACTGCTAGTTCCAGCTTCCATTACTAGTGTGGAAGCTCAGGGCATTGGAGAGTTGTGGTTCTGTGAGTCCATTTTATGCCAGCAGTGGCTTTTGGAACACTGGGCCCTATGTCTACGCTCTGCAGTCATGTGATGGTGACAAAACTCATTCTGTGGCCACAGGAAGCTCTTCTGAGAATGCAGTCACTGTCTTTCCATCTACGCTCGTGGCAGTACAGAGGAGCCTTAAAGGGAAACAGGGAGAAGTCAACTCAGAGCTGACATGTTCCTGGCCACTGCTGAAGTGGAATCAAGCCTCCAATCCCCATCTCTAGGGCGGCAGAGGAAGGTTTTAAGTACACAACCTTTTTGGCACTGAGGACTGCATGTGAGAGCAGTGTGCATTCACGCACGCACACTCACACACACACACACACACCCAGCAGATCTCTCATTCTTTGCTGCGTGAAGACCTCTGGCAGAGGAAGAAATCAGCAGTGTGTGGGGTGGGGTGGGGCGGGGCAGGGGTGGGGCGGGGCGGGGCGGGGCGGGGCAGGGCAGGGGGGCGGGCGGGGGGTTGGTAGCACTCATTGGGGAGCACAGTTAAGGCCTTGGGAGGGTGCAGGTTGTACACCTGTTTTAAGTCGTTGAGACATGAAGGAATCTGTGCAAGAGCCAGGTGTGCATACTACAGGGGTGTGCATAAAGACACAGCCTAGCCTAAGCTTAAAGGAGCAGTTCTGTAATGCTTGGTGCCCAGAGAGGTGTTAACGAATGTTTGTGGCACAGACTGTCAGAGAACTCTTGTTAGAAAAAAGGGATGCTCTCACATTTGAGTAGTGGCCAACAGACCAGGTGCACTGGGTCTCTTTGGTCCCTTTAAAGCAAGGATTGGGATCATGTAGCCTAGAGATGCTGTGGGACTACAACTCCCATCACTCTCAGCATTGAACAACATCTGGAGGGCCACACGTTTCTCGCCACTGCTTTTAAAGCATGAGAAATCAAACATTGTGAGTCTTGCCACCCCAGCACAGATATGACTGTGTGCAGCATAGATGTCTGCTCCAGCAGCGAGATTTGGAGTGTGTCTAAGCCTGTGACTTGTGAACTGGGAAGTCTTCAGCTCAAATCTCACCTTGGTTACAAATTCACTACATGGCCTTAGGCAGGCTACTATTCTCTCGGCCTCATCTCTCCTGGCATTCCATCTGCAATATGGGCATAATAATATTGCCCCGCCATACCAATCTGTGGTAAGGATTGCTGAGATAATGTATGGGAATTGCTTTGAATATATGAAAGGAGAAGTATAAATATTAAAGTTACTATTGAGTTTTTAAATTAGGTAGATTACTTTCGATGCTGAATGGTGATCGATGTGAAATATTGGCAGCAGCTCTGCAAAGCTTTCAAAATGATCTAGCCTAGGAGAGTCGTGTGTTGGTAGTAAGGAGGTGATGCTTGGTCCAACGTTTTTGCAGGATGAGGATGATCTTCATATTTATTCAATCTGGGTTTTTTCTATTCAGGTACACAAGACACTTTTCTGTTGATTCTTTAGAAAGTAGCAAAATATCGAATGGCCGCTCCGTAGGAGTCAAGAAACGAAGCAGAGATTCAAGTGTTTCTTCTGGCTCATTTTTCTTTTCCACAAAAATTCTACCTCCGCTTTTGGGTATGTAGGTCAGCATAGGGATATCTGTGTTAACTGTACTGCAGAGTTATATGGTGTTTAAAAGCTCTTTCGGCACGTAGAACCCAGGGATGGGGACTCGGACTCGAGGACTCGACTCGTGAGTCGGACTGAGTCCCCCCTCTGACTCGACTCGGACTCGAGTCCCAATATTTTTAATGGAGACTCGACTCGGGACTAGACCAAGGACTCAACATCTCTGGGCTGTGCCAGAAAGAGTGGAGAGGAGCATGGTTGCCGGCGAAGAGCTCATGGAAGCGAGGTGTGCCGCTGCTCGGCCACTATGGACAGCTACCAGGAGTGCAGTCCCAACAGTGTGTCAAGATTTATTTTGATTGATGTGTTGCGTACTTGCGAGAGGCAGAAGAAGGACCTGAGATTACTCTGTGTGGCTGCTCTGAGTGTGTTTCTGGTTCCAGCAAGTTCATCACCAGTGGAGCGGGTGTTCAGTGAGGGTGGAATTGTGATGAGATCTCACTGTTCCAGAATGGGGGCCAAACATTTAGAAAAAATCATGTTCCTCAAATGCAACATGGATAAGTTTTAGGAAGTACAGCAAGTTTATTTTTTAAAATCATTTTTCTAAAATGCAACCTTTCAGACATTTTGGGTTTGGCTGCCTCTGCCTGCCTGTCTGAGGTTCCCAGCCTCCTCTGCCTGCCTGGTCTCTTCTTGACCAGTTCAACAGTTGAATTGTCCAAGACAAAGGCCTCTGCCTGCCTGCTTTGGGGTTCCCTGCCTCCTCTGCCTGCCTAGTTATTTTGGGTTTTTCTGCCTGGTCTGTTCTTGCCTAAATCAGTTGCAGAGTTTTGAAATCTGAAGTAGCCTTATTTTGTTGGGGAAAACCCCATTGATTTTAATAGGGACTCGTGGAGTCAGCTTTGGGAGTGAACCGTGACTCGTGACTCGTGAGTCACCATTTTGGACCAAGGACTCGGACTCGGACTCGAGACTCGGGTCCAAAGACTCGTGACTCGACTCGTGACTCGAGACCAAGGACTCTTCAACATCCCTGGTAGAACCACATACTTACGTATTGCATTAAGAACAGTCAGACATGTATGCGCGACAAACAGAATGACTTAATGTGATAGATTCATAGCCAGGCACACTGGAGCTAATGTATATATTTAAAGTATTTTTATGCCACTCCTCAGCCAAAAAGGCTCCCAAAGTGACTTACGTGTGCAGTCAATAAAACCTGCAGGTTTACAATCTAAAAAGACATGACATACAAAGAAAGTGGGATGGGAGGAGGAGGGAAAAAATGGAATGGCCCTGCTTCCCCTCTCATCTCCCTCTGTAGAGCCAGCAGGAATATCTGCTGCTGGTGACACTGGAGGAAGGAGGAGCCTTCATGGGGGTGATCAACAAGTAACTAACTACTTATTATATTCAAATAGATGTACTGGAGCCCTCGATCCATTTTTCAAAACAGGAAAAGGGGTGTTTTGGGAAGAGAATCAGCAAGGAAAGAGGATGTGCTTAACCCTTCCCCCTCCATCATTTCTCTGCTCCAAATCACCTTTCAAGCAGCTCTCCCCCTCTCAGGGGTTAAAGTGCATGTTTACTGCTGCTGAGAAGGCAATTTGGAGAAGAAAAATGGTGAGTAGGGGAAAAGTGAGGTATTCCCTTCCCACCCCACCCCTTCTCTGTTCAAAGTAACTGCTCTTTAAGCCTTCTTTCTTTCAAAATGGTTTCAGGTCTCCATTTGATCCATTTGCATATAACCCCTTAGGACAACTCTGCAGTATAGATCTACATCTGGATAACAACCATGCCTCTCTGCTGGAGTAAAGCAATAGTGCTTGTGATAAGTCATCTGAAGGGGGGGGGGGGATAGACAAAAGGGAACTTATTTTCTTCCTCCACTAGTTTCTTCTTGTAACTATTCTTTGATTTACATTGCAACTCTCAGGCTTTTCTTTCTTCCATCCTCCCTTCATTGGTAGTAAATGTTCTTTGCTTTGAACAGTGCAACCATAATAGCTGCACTGAACCTTTTCTATCAGAAACTATTTGTTTTCCCAGGAGCTATGATCTCCCAATACAAGGCTGTTTGCTTTTGAAGGAGCGGAGTGTGTGCTATAGCACTTGCTTTGCACCAGTTACAAGCTGAAACTATGCAGCTATAACTTACCAAACAAATATAACTCTAAACAGGCTCACCCAACCCCCCACAATATCCTGGGAACTGAATAGGTGCGTAGGGGTGGGGTGGGGGTGGAATAGGAATTTCTAACACAGAATTCTCAGCATCCTAACAAAAATGCAGCCGCCACTTTCTTTGGTATAGACGGGCACTCAATTGTGCCCATGTGTACTAAACAATCAAATTACTTAAATATTCCTGGGCTCTAGAGCAGGGGTCGGCAACCCAGTGCCCTCCAGATGTTTTAGACTACAAACCCCATAATTCCTGACCATTGGCCAGGCTGGCTGGGGCTTATGGGAGTTGTAGTCCAAAACATGTGGCAGGCACCAGGTTTTACTGGTGATCTACTGTCTGCTTCTACTTTTGTTTTTATTTAAAAGGCAGATGATTATCCCATTAAGTTCCTTCTCACTGAGAATACAAAAGATTGGTGGTGGTGGTGGTGGTGGTGATGATGATGATGCCACAAACACACCCTTTATCTGTTCTAGGAGGCTACTGCAGTGTTGATTCTTAGCAAATACAACCTATTTCACCTGGGTTGATTTATGCCCACTTTCCTTGCAAATAAAAAAACAAATCCTACCAAGGGATAAAAATTGCAAATGGCTATGCTTTTGTGAGGTTATTATCTTTCTTGGGTGCTATTTCCACTGAGAAGGAATTTCAAATCACTCTGATGTGTTAACCACATACCCCAGTTGGACACACCCAAGCTGAGGTTTGCATAGTGCTGGAGTGATATGTTTGGAGATCAGAATGAGAAACCCATTCCACTGAAAATGCTTGTGTGCTTCCCAGAGGTACAGGGTGATGGAGGGATTAGTGAGTAGGCGAACCCATAGAATCCTCAGCAACCAGTCTGGGCCTAGGGATGTCATTAGACTGCTCCAGTTGCTGGGGAAGGACACTCAAGAGTCAGCTCACCCTCCCTCTCCATCACTGCATGGCCCCAATAAGTAAACAAGTCCCTCCCCCTTCAGTTGCGCTGCCCTTTGTGCAGATGGTGGGATCATGGCTGATGAAGTTAAGCGTTCTTGTGTGTGTTAAAGCACAGGTAAATGGTGAAAGCAACTTCATATTGAGTGTTCCCAAAATAGATTGTGCTACATCATTACTCCATGGGGCTGGATAAAGGTGTCCAATAGTTTTTGATTCTGCTTAAGTATGGGAATGTTTTAGACACCTTCTGTACTTTGGACAAGCTCATGAAAGGAGATGGCTGGTTCTAGTGCTAATAGGACACTCTGCTTTTATTGTTCTTGGCAGACAAGGAGAGCACTTCATCTAGCGACGGAGATTATTTTGCTTTGCAGTCATGGCAACCCAAATATGAGGAACCAGAAACCAGAGTAAGTAAAGTCCATTAGTAACAAACACATGGAGAGGGCACTAGCAGCCTTCCCAAACCTGGTCATGCTATGTTGGTTCCTCTGAGCGCAAGGCTCCTGGATAAACAGACATTGGGTGCGTTTTTACGTCACACCAACACACCCTGGCAACAAGCAGGGAATTGGGCTCATGGTGGGTTGTTTGCCCCCCCACTCCCTCCCCCTCCTTCTGCCTCAGACCTCCTGGCAGTATCTCAGGGGACACCGCGGGAGAACTGAATTGTCTCCCTGCTCCCTGCTGTGATTGCAAGCCGATCTCATTTTTACAGTTTAATTTTTTCCCCTCCAGAGATTGTGAAAGTTGGCTTCACAGCCAGCTTTCATGATCCTCGTTTTGACAGTTACTGACAGACCCTTCGAAGTGCCCAGATCGCACGTTGGCGAGGCTGTCCATGGCTGGAAGAAACCTTTGAATAAAAAAATTGTGCAGATTTTTACGTTAATTTGGTTTTTAAAAAAATTTAGATGCAGTTCTGACTGGGCAATGCTTTTTTAAAACTGGGACATATACAGCCATTGCCCTGTCAAGAACCCCTTTTTATAGGGATCCTTTCTCTAGAAAAGGTGGGAGGAGTGCACATTTGCACTTTCCTGAGCACCTAGAGGCTTGGGACAAAGTGCAAAATGTTCTCCAGGATGGGGACTAACTGGGTGGCGGTGGCGGTGGCGGTGGCAGGGGGGGGGGGAGATGAGGATCTTTACGTAAAGGCTGTGTAAATCCCCCCCAAAACCATTTTCACCTGCAAAGATCCCTCGCACCTTTGGTTTTTCTTGGCAGCTCATCTTTTAACAGCTGTCAAGAGAAACCAAAGGGGGGGGTGTATTTGGAGCCTCTTTTGAGCAATATCCAGGGTTCCTACCTGCCGCACCTTGGCAGTAGGCACTCCCCTGGACATTGTCCCAGCTGAGGCTTCAATCCCTACAGTTGTGCAATGGTGCCCAATTGTGTTTTTTTAAAATTTAACGTTAAAAAGTGTACAATCCCCCCCATATATATATTTTTTTAAAAACCCTTTATGCCAGCCATGAACAGCCCTGCCAATGTGCCGCTTGGGCACTTTGAAAGGGCTGTCAGTGGCTGTCAAAATGGGGATCGCGAAAACTGGCTGTCAAGCTGGCTTGGCTCGGGATCGCAGCAGGGAGGGCAACAAGGCAGTACCACCCACCCCCAAGTGCTGCTTGGGCACTTGTGGGGTGGTTGGCAGTGGCCAGGGCAAGCTCGGGAAGAGCGACAAGGGGATTTTGATGCTCTTGCCACGCAAGTTGCTGGCCTTGGGACTTTACCCAAGGTGGGATCGATAATCTGGGTTCAGACAACAGAAAATCCACTGTGGGTAAAACAACCCCTAGAACAGCCCATGGGTTTAGAAAAAAACAAGCCACTGTGGGTAACCCAGGCTGAGTTCGGACAATAAGAGAACCAACCCTGGCTCGCTGCCCATGGTGGGTTGTTGTGTCGTGCGTGCCGGGTCACTGAGGGCTCCCACTGCTTCTTTCCTTCTCCAAAGTGACGTGCAATGCGATAGAAAAAAAACAACCACCCTGTGTCCACTGCTCTTGTTACAGGACTCGGGGGGCAGGTCTTCTCTCTCACACAGGGCTTTTGCAGAAGGCAGAAGCAGTGCAAGTTGCTTTCACTGCTTCCGCCGTTTGCATGTTCCAGAGTGACGCAAGGGCTAAAGCCCTCTTCCCCCAAGCTCTCTGTGTATGCTGCAGGACCAGTGGGAGAAGGGCTTTGAATTTTCCACCTTCAATCATTCCCATGAAGATCTCTCATGGTCTGATTTCTCTCCCATGAATTTCTAATACCACAACAGCCCTATTTGCATCTTCCCGTTTGCATCCTCCTTGAGTACACCATGACTGTAGCTTCCTAAGACCCGAGTCCCCAGCTAAGCTGCTTCTTTGTTGCTGCCCTGCCAGGCTTGAGAGTCTGGGAGACAACACAAAGACAGAAGTGCCTTGGCTCTCTTTTCTGACAAGCTTCAGCAAGGATGGAAGTGTCTCTACCTCCTATTTCCCTCTACTCTGAGCTTGACAGCTCTTATTTACACTTCGAGAAGGTAGAGGACAAGAGGAAAGCAAGAAACCATGCCACTCCCACCCTCATGTCTTCCTCTCCTGTAGTCTAACTTTGGCAGGGCAGCTAAGAGCTGGTATGGTAATAGGTTGTTGGGGCCAGACAAAATCATGCTTCAGTCTTGATGTTGCCTGTGGACTTCCAACTGGCTATCCTTGGTTTATGTAGTTGCCAATCATTAAGCGGAAGTCCTTCAATCAGGAATATTAGAAGGAAGAAGATCTCTGCAATGTGTCCATTATCTGGATTCAACTAATGTCGCATCATAGATTTCATATTATAGAGTTGGAAGGAGCCTACAAGGCTATCGAGTCCAACCCCCTGCTCAATGCAGGAAATTTAAGCAGCGATCGAGGGCATTTTCACACAATAGGTGTGTGTGTTCAAGCCAGGGCCGGCGCTACCACTAGGCCAACTAGGCAGCTGCCTAGGGCGCGGGGCTGAAGGGGGCGCACTCTGCTCCTGCCGGCCGACTCTTCCTCACCTCCACCGGGACTGCTGGGCGACGCGCTGCCCGCCTGCCGCTCGCGGAGCCCGGATCTGTTGGCGAGGCGGCCGGGCGGGACAGCTGCGGAGAGGCCACCAGTCACACCAGGTCAGCGTGGGGGGATTGCGGGCAGGCTCGGTGTCGCGCTCAGCTTTCCTCGGCGGGGGGCGTGCCTCCGCCCGCCATCATGAGCCAGGGCGCCTCCGCCCGCCTCCTCCGGCTCGCCGCCCCGCCTGCTCTCCCGGCGCTCGCCATCTAAGCCTCGGTCCCCGGGCAGGCGCAGGCCGCGCAGCCGACAGCGGGGCGGGGAGGAAGGCGGAGGCTCCGTCCCTTCCTCCCCGGCGCCTCCCGCGGGGATGCCCAAGTGGGTCCTCGGCGGGTGCGGGGCAGGCGGCGAGGCTGGGCCCGAGCCCGGCTAGAGGAGGGGAGGGGGCAGCCACCGCCGCCTCGGGACCCTGCCTGCAAACGGACCAAGGTGGAGAAGATGCCGCGGAATGAGGCATACCCCTGCTGCTTGAGATCTTTATTCAGACGCCACTTAGGGCGACTCGGGAGTCAAGAAAACATCCCGCCTTTGCTCGGAAGAACTTTTCTTTCTTCCATAGCCCTGAGTCGGGAACCAGGTCCGGGACCTGACGGGCGGGTGAACGTATTATGCAGCCGATGAATAATGGTAGCTTCCACAGGAGGGAGGGAAAGTCTGGGCCAACACAGCCCCTGCTACAACCCCCTCCCAGCTACAACCCCCTCCCTGCACGCCCGCACGCCCGCTTGGGAATCAGCCGCTCCGTCGAAGTTAACTTCCGTCCCGAGTAAATAAGGGCTCCGATCCCGCGGCCAGGAGGAGGAGCAGAGAGGGAGGCACCCTCGCTTTACCTGCCCGAGAAAAGAGCAAAAGGAGATGCAGGGGGTGGGGTATCTGGACCCCTTGACTTCCCTCCCGCCCCGCCACTCCCTCCCTGCTGCGTGCTCGCCCTCGCCTAGCGCCTCCGGGGCCAGCGCCCGGCTGGGCATCCTGGACGGGCCCCTCTGAGCGCGCTGCTGCTGGCCGAGATGCTGCTGCTGGCCGAGATGCTGCTGCTGCTCCAGGCCCGCAGAGAGCTGCTGGCCGCGCGGGGGGGGGGGCGCTGGGCGAGCAGGCGTTTTAGGCTGCTTTGCTCCAGAGCCCGCCCCCCCACCCTAGGGGGGGCGCTAAATACCCGACTTGGCCTAGGGCGCCAAACTGCCTTGCACCGGTCCTGGTTCAAGCATAAGCACAAGAAAAGTAGTACTTCGATATAGAATACACTTTCCTCACTTCTCAACTGTATTTTGTCCCAGCAATTGTTAATTGCAGTGTTGAATGTGTTGGTGTTAGTTATGGGCACCTGTTGAACAGTGTATGTAGCAGCTCCAGCAACAAACTCTTCAACTTCCTTCCTGCCTCCCTGGCAGTGCCATTTTTATAACCCTTTTCTTTAAAAATGTTTCATTGATTGTTACCGTAATTCTTCAGTCTTTCCATGCTCTCACTGTGGTAAGCCACTCCAGGAGCATCGTGTTGATGTTTTTTAAACCCCCAAACATCTGCGAGATCCCCCTTTCTTCATGCAGCAGTGCCCTGCCATCTGCAAAACATTTGTGATGTGCTTCATTCATTCATTCTTGAAAAGTGATGCACTCCCCCCTCTATGGCACCAGAGTACAGATCAAGTTTTTCACAATCTGAAGGTGAACACCTCTGCAGCAAGGCAGGCAGCTCAAAAATCTTCAAGGATTCCAGGCAGCATGCTTGAAACTCTCAAATGTTACCCATTTGCTCTTCCCATCCTCTTCAATAGGCACGCACATCCCATGTATTCTCCCCCTCCAAGTCTATAGCATAGAGACAGCGAGGAGTGTCTCAAAACGGAATTTACAATATGTGTGTAAAATGTAGTGTGTGTGTGTGTGTGTGTGTGTATGAAGACTTTCACTGGAAACAGATAGGATGAAAGAATAGAGCAGCCTCTAATGAAAACATCAGTGCCAGATTTAGGCTGTAGCCTTAGGCCCCTGCCACGGCCTCTAATGAACTGTTAGAGCTCTGACCTTTTGTATTTTTTACAAAAGTAAATTGTATTTTTAAAGAGAAACAGGGAGAAAAGTGATGGCGTGTGAGTGACAGCAGAGCCCCGTGTGTGCGAGATGGGAGATTAAAAATCCTGTTCATGTGTAGAGGCCCATAACTCCACACACAGAAATCCAGATCTTTCTCCCCCTCTCTCTGCGCAGCGTGCAGCGTTTCGGATGCAATCAGCCAGCCAGCTTTCCAGCATGTAATCCGACTCCAGCAGCCAGCTCCCCCATTTGCAGATAGCAAGGAAAAAACTCTGTAACTCCACAGGTCTATTCTACCTGTTTATTTACTTAGCAAAGTAATATTCTACAGAGTATACATTTCCTAGTTACAGTCTATGTGCAGAGTACAATGCATAGCAAGCATTTATTCCAGTGGAGCAAGTTGAGCTTTACCCCACCTCAGCAAAGACGTTACATTGTTGCATAAGTCCAGCAAGCAATAATCAGAAGAAAAGAGTGAACAGAGAGAACAGTCCTGCTCCTCTCTAAAATGGCTCCAGACAAACAAGTCAGTACGTCACCAGAACATACAAACCATGTGACCAGCTCATACTGTTCTCACACTTTAGTAACCCCTGCGAAAACACGAGATTCTAGAGAGACATAATAAACCTGTTTACCCGCCATTCTGTCCCTTCCATGTGTAAACAATGTGCTCCAGCTTGTGAATGTGATACATATCACAACATCCCACCACATGCTGTAGTACATCTTGTTTACATTTACTCAATGAGGCCTAGTGCCGTCATTAGTTTCCTGTGTCTTACTACAGTCAATGGTTTTGTGAAAAGATCTGCCACCATTTCCCCTGTTGCACAGTATTTGAGTGTTACCCACCCTTTTTGCACACAGTCCTTTACATGAGAGTAACGAACATCAATGTGTTTGGTTCTTGGCTTACATTTTTCATTGAGAGCCATGCTTATGCAAGCTTGGTTGTCCTCAAAAATTGTAACAGCCTTGTCTACTGGTATGTGCATATCAGCAAACAGTTGTTTGAATCATTCAATCTCATTGCATGCTTGAGATAAACTGATGAATTCAGATTCTGCACTAGATACAGCCACACAAGATTGCTTACGTGTGTACCAGTCAATCAAACTGTTATCATACAAAATTATAGTCCCACTTGTGGACTTCCTATCTGTTGCAGATTCCCAATCAGCATCAGTGTACACACAAAAACCTCCCTCTGTGTGTGATGACAATTTCAGTTTGCAATTCATGGAACCTTTTAAATACTGCATTTGCTGTACTGCATACTTCACATTCCACATAATTAGAACAAGGTTTCATTTTCATACCCTCACACAGACCTGGCATCTTTTCTATGCTTCTGTAGTTGGCATGTGCGAACCTCTTATGGAAAATATGCACACAATTGTCATGGGGTTTACAATTTGCATGCTTTGCACTCTCATCATGTGTTACGAATGGATTTATAACATACAGAGAATTCTGCAAATCACCTTTTGCACAGACTATCCCTTCACGTGAAATTACACAGTTGCTGTCAGAAAAACATATTTCAAAACCATTTTGAGCTAATTGAGAAATACTTATCAAATTTGTGTCCAATTCTTGAACAAGCAGTGCCCTCTGCTGACCCAAAGAAGCAAATGCAATTGTTCCTGTTGCTGAAACTTGGATCCGCTTTCCGTCAGCCAGTTCTACATGTTGATTTATACATCCATCATCCAGAGATTGAAATATGTCTCTGGAGTTTGCCATGTGGTGAGAGGGCCCAGAGTCCAAAACCCATACATTGTTGTTGGAAACCCCCACCCAGGCAATCAAACTTTTGCCCGTTTTAATTGCCTCCTCAGGTGCACTGGTAGCTTCCTGTTTGTTTGGTTTCTTTCTCTGTTTGCCCTTTGTACAATCTGTTTTCAGATGCGATGTAGATCCGCAAGAAAAGCATTTTCTCACTTTTAAAGCTGCCACTTGGGTAACTCCCCCCAGCTTGCTGCTGCTATTCCCAGCTTGGCTGTGCCCCGCGTCAGCCGAGCTGTCTCCTGATTTACGTCCAGCATTGTTTTTCTTCCCTTGCCGTTTCTCCCACTCAGAGAGAAGTTTGCCTCACACATATTCCATTGTCAGATTCTGATCTGGTTGTCCCTCCATCAATGTTACAATTGTATCATATGAAGAGTCCAGACTGGATAACAGAATAGAGACCTGATGTAGGGGATCGATTTGCATTCCCTGCGCTCTAAGCCTGTTAAACATGTCCCGGATTGTGCTCAGATGCTCTGGCATAGATCCACCTGGTTGTAAGCTCAATTTGTACAGCTTACGTGCAAGTAGGATCCTACTTCCTGCCGTTTGCATCTGATACATGTCCCTTAGGGTGTTCCAGATCTGTTTTGCAGTGTCTAGAAACTGAATAAACGGCATTTGCGAGCTCTCAACAGATAAGCAAATTATTGCTTTTGCTCTGTCATCCCGCTCCTTCCATTCATTATATGCTTGATCTCCCACTGCAACTGCATCTTGTGTTACTACATTCCAGAGTCCCACATAAGTTAAATAATGTTGCATTTGGAAATTCCATAACACATAGTTCGAGGCAGATAGTTTTTTTTACTATCTGAGGATTTAGAGATGGTGCCGCTGTCGCCATGGTAACAGGGGGATTTATTTCCTCCTCCCCTTCAGAAACTTCGGCTTCGCTTGCCTCTGAGTATTCGGCCTTGAACAGAGCCTGCAAGCGTTCCGCTAACACATCCCCCTCTTCCCCCTCCTTACCGGACGAAGGCCCTGGAGATTTTTCTGCGTCGATGTCCTCCTTCTCTGCCATAAATCACTGCAATCCCGGAGTTGAAGCTGTTGATTTAGCTGTTGGAAAACAGGTCCTGCTGCTGCTGCTGTTGTTGACCTTCAGCCTGGTACCGAACTGGTTCCGTTCGGTTCTGGTTCTGGTCCACCGGTCCACCGGTTCTGGTTCAAATTCTGGTTCCGAATTCTGGGCCCATAACCCTGATGGCGCGTGAGTGACAGCAGAGCCCCATGTGTGCGAGATGGGAGATTAAAAATCCTGTTCATGTGTAGAGGCCCATAACTCCACACACAGAAATCCAGATCTTTCTCCCCCTCTCTCTGCGCAGCGTGCAGCGTTTCAGATGCAATCAGCCAGCCAGCTTTCCAGCATGTAATCCGACTCCAGCAGCCAGCTCCCCCATTTGCAGATAGCAAGGGAAAAACTCTGTAACTCCACAGGTCTATTCTACCTGTTTATTTACTTAGCAAAGTAATATTCTACAGAGTATACATTTCCTAGTTACAGTCCATGTGCAGAGTACAATGCATAGCAAGCATTTATTCCAGTGGAGCAAGCTGAGCTTTACCCCACCTCAGCAAAGACGTTACATTGTTGCATAAGTCCAGCAAGCAATAATCAGAAGAAAAGAGTGAACAGAGAGAACAGTCCTGCTCCTCTCTAAAATGGCTCCAGACAAACAAGTCAGTACGTCACCAGAACATACAAACCATGTGACCAGCTCATACTGTTCTCACACTTTAGTAACCCCTGCGAAAACACGAGATTCTAGAGAGACATAATAAACCTGTTTACCCGCCATTCTGTCCCTTCCATGTGTAAACAATGTGCTCCAGCTTGTGAATGTGATACATATCACAACAAAAAGGAGTGGTGAATGCTGCTTCCCCCCCCCCCCCGCCCTGCCAGCAGGAGCCCAAACAGGGCTTAGGAAATGTTGGAGCACTCAGACCTTGGAGCGCTACAAATAAACAACAGGGCTGCCCTGCCCTGCCCATTGCTTTAAAGCAACCTTCCCCAACCAGGTGCCCTCCAAATGTGCTGGGCTACAACTCCCATCATCCCTAACATGGCCACCACTTTAAACCTACTGAAGAGTGAGAGTAAACTTGCCCCCATGTTAGTCTTGCACTGCCTCTCAGTCTGGCCATTGCTTTTTAAAAAGGCTAATGAATGATTAGTATCCTAGTCTGGGGTTTGCAGTCAGAACTGGCAGGGGTTTCTTTAAATAACATAGTGGGAGAGCAGGGGTTAATCTAGGTATCAGTAAAAGCTCCTTAATCCATAGCATATACAAATGAAGAGTTTTAAAAAGGAGAAGCTAAACTGGGGCTATAGGAGTAAATCCAAAACTTCATAGATTCATATAGAGTTGGAAGGAGCCTACAAGGCCATCGAGTCCAACCCCCTGCTCAGTGCAGGAAACTAGAGGAGGAGTCTCCCATCCAAGTAATAACTAGGCCTGATCCTGCTTAGCTTTCCACACTCAGACAAGCTGAGCCAGCATGCTTCCTAATGAAGCAGACAGAAGGAGAAACCAGCCCAAGGAGAAGTTTCTGTGTTGCCAGGAGAATGCTCCAGCAAAAGATAGAGCTGTTACATACCCAGCCATAAAGAATTTATCTGCCTCCATTCCCAGCTATTGACCTGTGGGATATTTAAATGGGTTCTTGGAACTCTGGTGATAGGGGCATTTTGAGGGACCTGTTGGATTTTGGTTGCAATTTTGGTTGCATTGGGGACAGAAGTATTTCTGCTGTTGATATTAGATGGGAAACATGCAGAAGTTGTATATCTGAAGAAGCTCCCCATCTCTACTCTGGATTTGTTGATCCTGGGGGAAATTGCAAGATCTGGAGATGCAATCTTATGATCATCTTCCTGATTTGAAGAGTTCTTGGCATCTGCCTCTCTAAACTGAAGGAGGAACTGCCAGGACAATTGGCAAACACTTAGCACAATCATAGACAGCTTTAGACATGCTTAAGCCAACTGAAATCAATAGCCTTAAGTTTAGTTAGCAGTGATGTGTTTTATGTCACACAGGTCAGCTTAGGTATACTTCGTGTCATGATCTTCCCCGTGCAGTGTCATTTGTCTGCCACATTCAAATAATTGTTTGTGTTCTTGTTTTTCTATAAATCAAGAGAATTGTACAAAACATTTTGAGAAATTCAGCATTGCACAAAACCCAAAAGAAATAAATAAAACTACCAAAAACCCTCTGCACATCAAATACCAGGCATAATGGTCAAAGGCAGCAGATGAAAGGCAGGGGGCAAATACAAAGTAGCTGATCAAATTCATGCCAGCATTATGCAGCGTTTCTATCTTCAGACTTCTAATAAACCTGATGATGCTTTAGACTCAGGAACATGTCTTTTATCATAAGCAATGCAAAACCAGCCTTTGATGGTGCCTCTTCCAATTCCCAGCTTCACCTTAGCACTGTTCTGGGATAATCAAACTGATAATAACAGCAAGCCCTGAGATAAAGAATGGGGGGGGTGGGGGAGGTACATGGGAAAAGTCCCTAAATATTGACATTGACTCACTGGAACAAGGCCAACTTGATAAGTAGGCTCCATCTGGAAAGCCCTCCTTTTGGTGCCAAGTTATTAACTTGGGAATCTCTTTTCCTTTCCTCACTTGCTCTTAGATAAATATCAGTCTATCTACTTAAATAACAATTTGATAGTGTGCAGCAAATCCCATTAACTTCAAAAGAGATTTAAAAGCATCCATGCTTCTTGGTCTCTTACAAATATGAAGAGACAGAGTATGGTTAGTAGCATTAGAAGTTGGTAGCAGTTGACTGGATCAAGGGAATCTGCTGAGATTAACATGAGTAAAATTGGCTATTGCAGAAGAATATGCTGTTCCTTCCAGAGAGCTCCTTCTCCCTGGGTACCAATGCCAGGTTTTAACTGTGGAAAAGCACATGGAGTGAACCACAGTTAATGCTACTCATACAAATGCAGCCAAACAGATCCATGGAATATTTTTTTGTGATTAAACAAGTCAAAGCTATATTAGTTGTACACACTATACTTTCCAGTCTTCCTACATAAATGCTAATTGAAGTTACTCAATTAGGTCAGTGTTTGATGGCTGAAATTATGACTTGCTATGGAATCCATCTGCAACAGATAAAAGAGTCCACCAGTATCTTGTACATTATCAGGCTCTGAATAATTTCCTTTATTTTTTATTTATTTAAGACAAGGCTTACATTGTCATTTATGCAGCCCTACAAGTCACATCAAAACCCACTGTAAAAGTTCTATCCTGTAATATGTCTTTTTCAGGAGCCTTGAAATAAGGTTTAACAGAGAAAACATAGGAAAATCCATGCTGAATCAGACCAGAGGTCTATCTAGTCCAGTATTCTGTTCCCAGCCAGCTGTCTGTGGGAAGCCCACACATAGGACATGAGAGCAATAGCACCCTCTCGGTCGGGTTTCCCAGCAACTGGCATACAAAGGCATACTGCCTGATACTAGAGGTAATATACAGCCATCATGACTAGTAGCCATTGATAGCTTTATCCTCCATGAATTTGTCCAATCCCCCTTTAAAGCCACACACAAAACATCTATAAAAGCCTTGTAACTAAGAACTTGTGCCTGAGTTTTTCTCCCCTTCCTCCAATCCCATTTCTTTTTGTGTCATGTCTTTTAGATTATGAGCCTGAGGGCAGGGACTGTCTTATTATTAATCTTTGTAAGCCACTCTGGGAGCCTTTTTTGGCTGAAGAGCAGGGGGAAAATGCTGTAAATAAATAAATAAGTTGGTGGCCATCACTGCATCTTGTGGTAGTGACTTCCATAGTTTAACTATGCACTCTTGGAAGAAGTACTTCCTTTTATCTGTCCTGAATCTCCCAGCATTCAGCTTCATGGGATGACTCCATTGGGTTCTAGTATTATGAGCAAGAAAAAAAAAATCTCCTTATCCACCATGCATAATTTTGTACACCTCTAACAGGTCTCCCTGTATGTTGTGATATGTATCACATTCACAAGCTGGAGCACATTGTTGACAACATGGAAGGAACAGACTGGCGGTAAACAAGTTTGTTATGTCTTTCTATGAATCTCGTGCTCTCGCAGGGGTTACTAGCATGTATGGGAAACAGTATGAGCCTGTCACATGGTTTATGCTTTCTGGTGACGTACTAACTTGTTTTTCTGTCTGTAGCCGTTGTTGAGAGAGGAACAGGACTGTTCACTCTCTTCACTCTTTTCTTCTGACTTTTGCTTGCTGGACTAATGCAACCATGTAACGCCTTTGCTGAGGTGGAGTAAAGCCAACCTTGCTCCACTGAAATAAATGCTTGCTATGCATTGTACTCTGCACATGGACTGTAACTAGGAATGTATACTCTGTAGAATATTACTTGCTAAAGTAAATAAACAGGTAGAATAGACCTGTGGAGTTACAGAGTTATTTCCTTACTACATGGAATCTACAAACTGGGGGAGCTGGCAGCTGGAATGAGATTACAGGAGCTGGCTGGCTGTTTGCAACCGAAACGCTGCACGCTGCGCAGAGGAGAGAGAAAGCTCTGAACTTCTGTGTGTGGATTTATGGGCGTCTACACACGGGAACAGGGTTTTTTAATCTCCCATCTCGCTGACACGGGGCTTTGCTGTCATTCCCGCCCCTACACTGTACTCACCATTTTTCTAAGCTAAACATTGTGACCTTTCCTCACAGGTGAGTTGCTCCAGCTCCCTGATAATTTTGGTTGCCCTTTTCTGCACCTTTTCCAACACTACAATATCCTTTTTGAGGTTCCATTTCCTTTGTGCACGTTTGTGTTTCTTTTTTTTCCCTCTTCATTAACCATGGTGGTGACCTCTTGGACTTGGTGCAACCTTTCCTGACCTGCAGTATATATTCCAGCTGAGCTTCTATTATTGTGGTTTTCAGTAATTTCCAAGCATTTTGGAGAAATGTAACTCCCTTGACTCCTCCTTTCAACTTCCTTTTTATCAGATCCCTCATTTTAGAGAAATGTCTTCTTTTGAAGTCAAAGGTGATTGTGTTGAACTTCCTTGGCAATTTTCCACTTAAGTATAAATTAAATTTGATAACACTAGGGACACTGTTTCCAATTGGTTCAATGACACTCACAACTTGCACTCGGTTCTGGGAGGCACTATTTAGGATTAAGTCCAGGGTAGCCTCCCCTCTAATTGGCTCCATGGCCAACTGTTATAGGGCACAGTAATTTAGGGCAGGGGTCCTCAAACTTTTTAAACAGAGGGCCAGTTCAATGTCCCTCAGACTGTTGGGGGGGCGGACTATAGTTTGAAAAAAATATGAACGAATGGATCAAGGAAAAAAAAGGACCCGGGTCCTTTTTTTTTACTTGATTAAATGGAAAGTTATTATTAATTAATAATAAATTAATTATAAATTAATTTGCTGTCTAAAATTGAAATACATTAAAATATTATATACGATATACAATTTTAAATATTGTATTGTTTTTTCCTGTTTTTTTGCACTACAAATAAGATATGTGCAGTGTGCAAATCAAGCCTTTCTATACCTTTTTAAAATTTAATAAAACAGGAAAAAACAATACCTGCTTACCTGGAGGAGGGAGTGCCCGATTGAATTGTCGTCCCTCGTGGTATCGTTCCGGTTGTGAGAGAGTTTGTGGCTGTGAGTGTGTGTGTTAGATGTGGTTTAAATTTGCTACTTTGGTGTTGTGTTGCTTGTCTTGGCTGATTGTACTTGTGGTTTGTGATAGAGGGGGCCCCTGTTGCTCATTGTTCTCCTCACGGAGGGAAGGCCGGCCGGCGGCTCCCTGCTCCGCGCCCCCTCCAGGATGGCAAGGACTCCAGGATGGCAATGCCCGATGGCAAGGACTCAGCTCCCAGGCGCGGCCGCCGAACAGCTGAGAGGCGCGCGGCCTGTCGCCGGCTGGCTGGGGTGCTGCATCATGCACGCTTGCCGCAGGGTTGCCTGGCAACGCGCTGATGGCGCTGCCGAGTAGGCGCTGAGCCGCGAGGCCTGGGTGTGCAGCCGGCCCTGTGGGGGCTCCTGCCAGAGATGGGGACTCGGACTCGAGGACTCGACTCGTGAGTCGGACTGAGTCCCCCCTCTGACTCGAGTCAGACTCGAGTCCCAATATTTTTAAAGGGACTCGAGACTCGACTCGGGACTCGAGACCAAGGACTCGTGTTCCTCAAATGCAACATGGACAGGTTTTAGCAAGTACAGCAATTTTATTTTTAAAAATCATTTTCCTAAAATGCAACCTTTCAGACATTTTGGGTTTGGCTGCCTCTGCCTGCCTGTTTGGGGTTCCCTGCCTCCTCTGCCTGCCTAGTCTCTTCTTAACCAGTGGAGTTCCACAGTTTGAATTGTCCAAGACAAAGGCCTCTGCCTGCCTGCTTTGGGGTTCCCTGCCTCCTCTGCCTGCCTGGTTATTTTGGGTTTCTCTGCCTGGTCTGTTCTTGCCAAAATCAGTGGCAGTTTTGAGATAAAAAGGCACACTTGTGCCTAGAATTTATTTAAGCCACACATCTGAAGTAGCCTTATTTTGTTGGGGGAAAACCCCCATTGATTTTAATAGGGACTCATGGAGTCAGCTTTGGGAGTGACTCGTGGCTCGTGAGTCACCATTTTGGACCAAGGACTCAGACTCGAGACTCGGGTCCAAAGACTCGTGACTCGACTCGTGACTCAAGACCAAGGACTCGTCAACATCCCTGGCTCCTGCCAGGTGCGCCCGCGCGGGGGCTCAGGTCACGCCAGGGCGGGGGCCTCCGGCAGTATCGCACTCCTCGCCCCCGTGCGGGTGCACCTGGCCAGAGCCCCCGCAGGGCCAGCTGCACGCCCAGGCCTCGCTCAGCGCTTGCTCGGCAGCGCCATCAGCGTGTTGCCAGGCAACCCTGCAGCAAGCATTTGTGACGCGGCACCCCGGCCAGCCGGCGACAGGCCGCGCGCCGAGGCCATTGAGCCGCTGCTGCCGCTGCCCTCCCGTCATCTCAGAATGGTCCTCCGGCTGCTCCGCATCAGCATGGTAATCATCAGCAGAGCGCCCACCCACCGGGCCGGGAGGGGGCTGAAGGGCAGAGTTTGCTGCAGCCGGCGCATGTGTTCCTTCCCGGCCCCTGCTTCCGGTCCGCCTCTCTGCCGTTTGGCGGCCGCGCCGAACAGCTGTTTATTCCCCAGGGGAAGCGGGCGCACTTCAGTGGTTTGGCGGGCGCACCGCTCTGGGGCTTTCTTCCCAGCAGCTTACTCCGGTGGGGCGGATTCCCAGCAGGTAGGGAGCCTCTAGATCAGCCGCCGGGCCGGATGAAAAGACCCGGCGGGCCGGATGTGGCCCGCGCGCCTTAGTTTGAAGACCCCTGATTTAGGGTGTTGAGAAATGTAACCTCTTTGTTGTGACTGGGACATTAATCTATTCAGTCAGTGTGAGGGTAATTGAAGTCACCTATTACTACAATCCTTCCTCACTTAGATGCCTCCCTGATTTTATTTTCCATCTCAAGATCATTTTGGTCAGGGGGGATACAGGCCTGTGGTTCACGCTGGCTCAGCTTGTCTGAGTGTGGAAAGCTAAGCAGGGTCAGGCATGGCTATTACTTGGATGGGAGACCCCTCCTCTAGTTTCTTGCATTGAGCAGGGGGTTGGACTCGATAGCCTTGTAGGCTCCTTCCAACTCTATGATCTATGAAAATGATAGCATGTCCCCAGTGCTATATTACCTTTGGAGCCTGGTATCGCCATCCACAGTGATTCTGTGGAGGAGTCAGCGCACCCAATTCCCACTTGGAAGAGGGCAGCAGAGGCTAGTGGACATGGTGAATAGTGCTTGAGGGGTGAGAAGAGGAGGCACCTTCGCCACTGCCCTTTCAGGTAAAAGGGCAGTGACACTGGCAAAGATGAAGGTGGGATGCAGCCAGCAGGCCTTGCTAGGTCTGGCCGGCTGGATCCCACCCAGCCACCTACCTTTGCTGATGCTGCTGCCCTTTCGGGTAAAAGGGCAGTGGCAGTGGCAAAGGGGGGGATGGGATCCAAGCCTAGTGAGGCCTACCAGCTGGATCCCACCCCTGCTGCCACCCCTGCCCTTCTGGCTGAAAGGGTGGGGGCACGGAGGATCCAGGATTCCGACCTCGCTTGCTCTCGAGAGCAAGCAAGGCTGGGGCGCCTGGATCCCCCACACTGTGGCCGATCCCAGGAAAGCGGGATTGCTCGTGAGCAATCCCGCTCTCCCACCATTGGCTGTGGTACGGGGCAAAGCCGATGAGTCGATGACAGCTGCGCAAAGTGCCGCTTGGGCACTTGGTTGGCTGTTATTGGCCAGAGCCCCATGCCCAGTGGCAGACATTTTTAGCCGCTTTGGACATGGGGCTCTATGCCCCTTTTGGCTTGTGGTAGGGTTAGCGTGATGCCCAGGTTCGGACGACATGCTAAACTTACTAGGGTTAGTGGAACCCTACCGCTAGCCATGGTTATGCAGGGTGGTTTAGAAGCCACACCAGGTTGGCTTCTGAAGCACCCTGCGTGGGTCAGACGATATGCTAAACCTCAGTAGGGATTAACCTATTGAGGTTTAGCATGTTGTGCGAACCCAGTCATGATGAATCGTGGGTTATTGTTACATGTGGACCCAGAACGATGGGTTAACTATGGGCTGTTAACCAACAACAACCCAAAATGAATGATAACACTGTAGGTTGTTGGGTTGCGAACTGTGAGTTGTTTAAGCCATGTGTTGTCATTATGTGCAAACCCAGAATCATTGGTTGTTTCATCAGGTTACAGAGGCAACGGGCAAGAATGTTAAAAACAAACAAACGCAGCCTGTTTACATGCCAGTGCTGCGAAGGCAGTTGGGATACAGGGAGGGAGCACGCAAAGGAGGAGGGAAACAAACAAACCAGGGACTGAGAAAACAAACCATGGTTGGTTTGTTCATCTTCTGCCAGACAAACCCTAGGTAGGGCAACAAACCATGGTTTAAATAAACCATGGGTTAGCGTTAAGTGTGAACCAGGCCATGGTGTCCCTCTCCAGATGTCTCTTGTTGCATTTTCTGCTATGGCTCCTAGGCCTCTTTGACTGGCTATCATTTTATCATATGCTCAGGGCCTATTCTACCCCATTCCCATTTGGGCAATCAGAAACATTTTCACCATCATCCCTTAGGGATGATTCCATGAGCTTCTGTCGGCTTTCCATGTTACGTGGCAGGCCTTATACTAATGACAGAAATGTAATTGTTACGCTTTAGTTGAAGAATGCTGTGGCTTTGGTATTTCCCTCTCTGCCTGCACAGCCAGTTAGTATTTTACTAGCATTATAAGGAAGTAGATGCACTTTTCAAAAACTAAATAAATGGCATTTAGATTCTTAATGTGTAGTCCGCTAACTAGATTAGATGTGTTTGCTTCCAGCCTGTGCCACAGGTCTGCTATGCAACTCTGTAATTATACTTCATGAAATCCAACAGGCCAATCACACATCTGCTTTTAATACTGATATCTTTTTGACCTTTTCTTCAGGAGTTCAAGACTACGCTGGACACTACACTTCCCATGGTGTCGCTGATAGGACAGAAGAGTGCTCGCTCAAAGTATGGTTTCAAGTACATGACTCACCTTCCTACCACCACTGATCTGCATTTAAGGCGCTACTGTCCGGCTAGATAACATGCTGATGAACAGCAGCAAAGGAGGAACTTTTCATGGCTTCTTGAAATACACAGTACAAGTCTATTTGTCTGACAAGTCTCCTTACTTTTATGACCTGCAGCTCCACATCTGAGGTGATTCTTGGTGCCTGTTTATCTTGGAAGGTGGATGCACCACAGAAAAGGTGAGGAAGAAAGGCGTTAGCAGGCAGAGAAAAGGAGAAGTGTAGTGTGGCATTGTGAACAGGCTCCCAACTGTTCAATCAATTGAGGGTTAATTGTTGTGTGCATCTGAACAGGGCCATCACTTCTGTAGACAAATGCGGACTAGGCAAATAATTTGGCTGTTGAACTAAACTAAGCATGTCTTTAAATAGGGCAGTTCCATGTTTAAACATAAACAGCTAGATCCAGACGTCATCATACTTAGAGTAGTCCCACTGAAATAATGACTAGGTTAAGTCCCATTGATTCCAATGGGTCTGCCCCAAGTATGACTAAGTCTGGATCCAGCCCACGGAATACTTTGTCGCATCCAGTTTTATACAGGGGTACTGCATGAAAATATCAAATATTTTCCACACTGCCTGTGAACTACCATTCCACAGATTCAGATACTGCTCCTCTACAGACCCCATGCTCCATTTACTGTGAAAATTAATGGCATCCCTCTTTCCTATGAAGGCACACCTTCTTGGGTAGGAGTACCCAAAAGCGTCATATTTTTTGGAATTCTTTTTAAGATTTTGACTGAATATTAGTGGTACCATTCTTGGTTCTACAAAGACATGCCCTAGAGCTTGGGTTGCTGCATAATTCATGTATTCCGAACAGAAAATATATACTTTTTAGATTACAGTGCTTGGTTTCAAAATATTCACAATAATTATCCACATGCATCTGTCTGAGTGCCAGTTCACACAAATATTTTGTTCTACTCACAAGCAGTCCCAACTATCCCTGGGATATGTGCGGACAAAGATACAATACAAACTTGGCAGTTACAGATACGGCCAGCAACAATTCCCATGATTGTGGTAGCATTTTTCCCTCCAGCTGCCACAATTGCAAGCATTGCTGCTGGCCATATACCGGTATGTGAGTTGTTGGTGACATGATAACATTATCCATCTGACTGCATACCTGGTGCCCAGTGAGATTGCTTGCATTGACAAGAGATTAGTTATGTAAAACGGCCCAGATTACGACAGTTCATAGCCCTTCACATCATATCCAAATGCAGAATAAATGTTAGTAAAAAGAGGGTAAGCATCCCACAATGGTGTTCTTTGATATAGATTTGTTTTACAAGCTGCTTCAGTCTGAAACTGATCTAGAAAAAATCTTATAGAACATTTGATTGTGAGGACATTAGTTGTAAAAAGGCATGAAAAGATGAGGTAAATGAGAGATTTTGGGAACCACCCACATCCAATGCAAAGGTATTTACAACAGTCATCTGGCTTGGAGAAAACATAAACGCACCCACTTAGGTATATCAATCTGCATAACAGCAATTCTGGATGAGAGCCATTAGTTTCTTCTGAGCACAAACAAAACAAAGTGACATAGTCAAACCCTCCTGAACTCTCTCTGAGCTGTTCAGTACTTCCCTGTTGAAATGGATAAATCCAAGCAAGATGGACTGTTTACACATCAATGTGGAATCGAGGTTATTACCTGCATCAAAGATGTGTTCTGCAAGTGAAATTCCTTTCCAAAGAAAAAGGAAAGCACACTCAATTCCAGTCTAAGGCAGTTGCAGCTACACAACCTTCCCAGGCTGTTGTGTTCTTTACTAGTAGGAATGCATCCCTTTGACAGCAGGCTGACACATGAATAGCTGCAGCTGGATACCTGAGGGGATGCTGAAGGATCGCATGTGCTTTCCTCCCACCGGCTGAGTCAAGGGGGCTAACCTGGTTCAAAGGCCAGTCATGCAGCTGCTCTAAACGTCACGTATGTAGTCACATGGAGGGGCTATGGTGGCACAAACTCCTTCTCTTGTTTCCTTACAAAGGCTGCTAAAATGGCTGATTGGGGAGTTGCAGATTCTCTCTTCACAGGTGCAGTTTTGTCTGAGGTAGATCAAGTTGTTTCTTCAAACTGCTTTGCTTGCCTAGAGGCCCTGTTGCGTTTAGTGCTCAGGATGAATCAGAATAGCCAGCCTGTGTTGCTCATAGGAAGACGGGAAACACAGAAAGCAGCTGAAGGCGTCTGTGACTTGGCAACAACATATGCACAGCTGCTTGGGGCATTTCCTACAATCTGGGAGTCTTGCTTTGAGCAGTCATTGAGATATCCGGCCTGTTTGGCAAGCTCTGCAGGGCAGCCTTGGCGGTCAGAGGGTGGACCACATTCAGCACTGCAAATCTCTCTGGTGTTTTTGTGCATGAACGAACAACAGGTTGATGGGTGTTGATCATCTTGGGGAGGTTTCTATCCACAGTGGCTCTGAAGAAAAGAAACACCACAGTACAGTGAGTTGGCACAAGGATGTCTGAGAGACCAAACTGGCATTCTATATTTACCCAAGGAGCCCCTGCACTGGATGCCACAAAGAGGAATAGAACTTCTATTTGTATAGATATCCCAATGCCCCCAGCCCCCATTAGCATGGGGAATATGAAATGTTCCGCTATAGTGTGTGGAGTATAGTAAGGGTGAATAGACTTGTCTTGAACCAAGTGCAAATGATTCCTTCAAAGGCCCTTAATCAATTAAGATGACCAGTGCCAAGAGTGAAGGCTTCCTGGAAGTCACGCTAAGGCCAGATCTGTGGGGATGGATTTGTGGTGACTCCTTGGTGAGGTAAATGCAACCTCCACATGCTTACAGACATACTTAATGTTACTTCATGTCAGCCAGCTTGAGGGTCATGCTGCCCAGTACAACAGATATAGGTCTACTTCCAGAACTGTCTTCCCACGCGGCATCCCCCCTCGATGCAGGGTTTCACTGAGCTGTGACATGATATTGTCACATCATGTATTTCTCTGCCCCCATTACAGCATTAGGTGCTGCTGGAAAGGGTGTGTGTGTGTGTGTGTGGCAGCGGCAGGAAAATGCACAATGTTACTCTGTCACATCACAGATAAATGAAACATGTCACAGGAAGAGAGGGGAGAAAGTGACATGGCGAGTCCACTTGGAAGCAGCTCAGTGTCTGGTTAAAATTAAAGCAAAGGCTAACCACAGCCAAACGTGAGTAGTTTACTGTCCTCTAAAACTTCAGAAGGAAAGAATACAATAAAGATGCTTCACATTTTAATTCAGCAAGCATGTTTGCCAGAGCAAAATTAGTTATACTGACATCTGCTACAGAGGAGCAGGGCCACCGGGAGTTTGCACCCCCTCCCTCCCAAGAAGAGCACGCCAGCAAGGGGGGGGGGGCAAATGAATTCACTTCCCTGCTGCCAGCCAGAAAGAACTCTTTTCCAACTGCCAGTTGCCCTGGGACAGCAGAAGCAAGGAGAAGGTTACTCCTGCCTCTACCATTGCCTGGAAGATTTGGGGCCGCTAGGTAGCAGTGCCACCTCTATCCAAGCAAGAACACCCGCAAGGGAAGATCAGCCTGGGCCCAATTGGATATAAATGCCTATTTACACCTGCCCACTCCATCCTGGCACTGTCAGACTGATCCTCCCTCCTCTCATCTTTTTCTGAAGTCCCTTCCCTTGCATATCTTGTCTTTTTAATTTGTAAGCCTGAGGTCAGGGCCTGGCTCTTGTTTTCATTTGTGTACAGTGCCTGTCACCAGCACCATATTGATCTTTTAACGGCTTTGAGCCACTTTGGGAGACAATTTTAGTCTGAAAAGCAGGATAAGAGCATAATCAATAATGAATGTATGAAAGGGAAATGTGTAGTGGGCATGTGCTACGAGGCTGCAGCTAATCCCGAACACAAGTTGTCTGTGAAGCTTCTTGGAACTCTTGGTTTCGGAAGGGCAACATCACTCAGAATCAAAAGCCAACTAATAAGGACACAATAGATTTTGGCCACACAAAGGTAGGTATGTTTAAGCCAACACCAGTTGGCTTAAAGCATGCCTAACTCAGTCCTGGATTATAACTATGAACTTTATCCCAAGCAGCTGTTTTCTATTTGGCTTAGCGATCCTGGTAAAAGAGCTGCCTAAGTAGCCAAACCTGTTGTTTGTCAGTCCAATTACTGCTGGTCCTGAAATGGGTCTTCTGGTCTGTTTGTTGTCAGTACAAGTCCTATGCCTATGTCCAAAGAATGGTGCATTAGACGAGGAATCAGATTTTCTGTGGAGACTCAGAATAGCAGTCCTCTCAACCACATGCTGCATGGCATCCCTGTTCACAATTGATGGAGACTGCAGCTTCAGCTGAACTGCCTTTGTTGAACTGGGTACTTTCAGGCATCTGGCTCTGCCAAGCCCAGCTGTCACACCCTGTATGGATGCAGGTGAGGGAGATTTCGGAGGAGAGGGTACAAGACAGTGCTTTATAACGGGCAATGTATTTTCTTGGATGTGTGATGAATCTGAAATGCAAGGGCGAAAGGCACATCAATTGAGAAGCAGAGCACCTCACCCAACGTGAGAAAGTAAACCAACAGCCACTGAAGTGGGTTTTGGATGAGGAACTCTTGCTCTTATTACAGTGAGAAGAATGGCCTGAACTTCCACCTATTTAGGTGCGAGGTTCTCTGAAGGACTGACAGCACAATCCTAAGCTGGTTTACTCAGAAGTAAGCCCGACTAATTTCAGTGATTTGTACAATTTCATCAAGAGTCAAACTCTCTTAATATTCAAGTTACAAAGATGGAAAAAGCTGTCTGTTCTGCAACCCTGTCAGACTGGTACAGCTTCTTGTGAATATTGGTTTCTGTTCATTCATTACAAAACCCAGTAATTGTTGTGGAAAATTTGGCAATAGCAACACAATCACTATGGAGGTTTTGGAAAAGCAAAGGGATCCTGGAGCAGGGCTTCCACCAAATCAAGTGATCAGAGCCTTTTCTTCCCATACAGGTTCCTGTTATGCTCTGTGACTCCTGGTCTCTGCCACTTTGCCACCACAGCCTGGTTTATGTCTCCTTTTCTTCCTTGCCTTTATAGTACACCCCGGCCCCGGCCCCCCAGGGATGGGGAGAGAATAAAATAGTGTAATTTCAATGCCAACCTTTTTTCTTCTTTTTTTTGATGCAACTTAGCATTATTATTTCTTCTGAGTACAGGTATCTTGAATAGGAAGTTAGGCAAAATAATTACACTCAAGCCACTCATTTTTATTAGCTAGTAAAATTCCCATGTGAAGTATACCTCAGGAGAAAATAGCTGACAATGTAGTATAGCTCCATGCACATATTTTTTGACATAGAAAATGGAGATTTGCCAAAGCAAAAAATAAAAATAAATCATAGAAACCCTAGAACAACAGAACCTGAGGTAGGCATATAATAGGGACATTGTGCGATTCAAGGGCCAGCACGGCCACAAACCTGGCATCCAAATATTAGTGTGGTTTATGGTGGCAGTGCAGAGTTCAAGGACCCAGGGAAGCCTTCATGCATAGCCTCTATGGGCAGGGCCACCTCATGTATTCATAGGATCATAGAGTTGGAAGGGGCCTACAAGGCCATTGAGTCCAACCCCCTGCTCAATGCAGGAAACTAGAGGAGGGGTCTCCCATCCAAGTAATAACCAGTCCTGACCCTGCTTAGGCCTCTCATGGAGGCCAGAGCCAGAAGGGCAGCCCTGCAGCCCTTTTAATCATGTGATGCCCCTTAATTAAAGTAATGCATGAAGGGGGTGCATGAGAAGAGCAAAACAACTTCCACTCCAACGCTCACACCATTTTGTAGTCGTACTTTATATGTTTTTAGTGGCTAAACACCTTCTCACTGTACCACTTCAGCACAGAAATGCTAACAGGGCCTTAAAAAAAAAATTAAGACAAGCAAGGAATTCTAGTAAGGCTACACCCTCCTCTCACAGCAGTCCCTCAGCCGCCCAGATTTGTCAGTTTTTATTTGATCTGGTTTATTGAAAGCTGCACCCTCCCGCTTTCAAGTACTAAGTGCACAGCTATCCTGATTTTATATATATATATATATATATATATATATATACATACATATACATATATACACACACACACACACACTATATATATATATATATATATATATACACACATATATATATATTATAGTGAGCAGAAAAATGATCAACCCCTCCCACCCCCAAGTGGATAGTGCATTTTCCATTTTGAACGTGGGGTTGGGTCAGTGTGACTATTACCTAAACATTTGCAGCACATACATACATTCATAATCTGGACAAACCCTATTAGCTCTGTACCTGAAGATAACTGAGAAAGATGGGACTGACAGGAGGAATCTGATGATGTGATTTCCAGGATGTCCTCTTGAATAGTTTCTTTCATGTCTTCGTCACAGCTATCACTCGGGCTGTAGTCTTCTGCCTCCTCATCACTGTGTCTTATTTTTAGGATCTGGAGGGAATTCTCCCTTTGGAGGGCTTGAAGGTGCCTGCCAGGGGTTTTATCTATTTAGATTTTCACGCTTGCACATGTTACAACATATTTTAAAAAACAAAACATGATGCATTGCACATCAATATCTTTAGGTCAAGATACATAATGACCACATCTAAGCGAGGATTAAAATCCCATGTTAAAGCCTCCTGACATGAGCATTATCCCTGGCTAAAGGCAAAGTCCCAAGGCAAATCTAAATCTTACAGTACGTTTAGATGATGTTAAGGTTTGGGCTTTTGCAAGTCCCCCTTGGGAAGAAATGCTACAAATAGGGAGCTGCCACCACCAACTCTTCTGAGAGCTCTAGGACTCCCTTCTGTGAACTGCTCATTTGGCTTCCTCCCTCAGGGCATTACAGAAGCAGTTTTCTTCTGCTTTTGGAAGTTAGCCCTATTATGGGTTTTCATTGTTTTAGCGTTGGCACTAATTTTTAGCCTTTAGTTTTAAAAATGCTTTATTTGACGGTTTTGTAAACTGCTCTGGAATCAGCAGTGGAAAAGCAACTGACACATTTTGTAAATATATTCATACAATATATATATATCCCTCTGTGTGGGACCCCATCACACATATATGGTGCATGTATGGTACAGGGACCGTATGCATAGGAATTTCCCACGCTGCACATTAATGTTAACATGGGAAACTTGGGGAAAATCCCGTGGAATTAACAGAATGATGTCATTCAGGAGAAACCCCACCCACATATTCTTTCCAGGTATGCAGATGGTGGCTCTTGTGCTGGCACCACAATTCACGATCCTCAGCACTGAGAATGACTGAGGGCAGCAATGTGAGCAGTGTGGTCTCCTCGGAATCTTTGTTCACACAACCTTTTTTCTTTCTTTCAATCTGTGAAGCTTAGCAATCGACTCTCCCACCCACAGGAGGAGTGACTTGGCTTAAAGGTGAAAAATCAATTCTGCTAACAGATTACATCTGAATTTACACATGAATGGCAATTCCTCAGTACTGCCACAAGATGGCTGAAATGTTTATTTTATGTCAGTGGGAACAGGCAGAAAGCTGAACTATCATTTTACGCATATGACAATCTAGAGCAGTGATGGCGAACCTTTTTGAGCCCGAGTGCCCAAACTGCAACACAAAACCAACTTATTTATTTCAAAGTGCCAACACTGCAATTAAACCTGAATACCGAGGTTTTAGTTTTAGAAAAACAACTTACAGTTGTCTGAACTAATTAACATATTTTGTCTTAAAAGAAAAACACAATAACAGAGCTTTCAATGATACAAACAGTTTTTTGTTGAAAAAAAAATCAACTCAAAAAATTATTATAGTACTACATTGTACACATAGCCTGAAGGGAATTTATACAAACTTTTTAAATAATTAGGCACATGTATTTTTGGATAAGGAATTCTCAACTTGTAATATGATTATATGCCAGACTGAAATTGTATGGGGCAAGCTTTACTCCGGGTCCTTTCCCTGCTTCTACAGGTGTCGGATTAGTAAAAGTAAAAGTCAACCTGTACTAGGATGAGCAAGATAAACAAGAAAACTAAACGTGCTTAACACATTTTAAACACTTTATATCTTGGACTGCAAACACTGCATTAGGTAAAAGTTTGCATTGGGCATGCTTTTGCACAATTAATGTGATTTTTGCTATTGCATGCATGCTGATAATTTGTCAAACCTTGGCTCATACTCCATTAGTTTGAGAGCAACACATGCAGCACTCAGGTCAACTGTTAGGGCTTTACATCCAAGCCATGCTCTGTGCATCATTCTTCAAAATCTTTTAAATGTGATAACAATGTAGAAAAGAATTCTGTAACAGGAATTCTAGAATAAAATTCTGTTCCACACTGTGAGAAAGAACAAGATCATTAGTGTTTTGCAGAAGGGGATGGTCTTTTCGCAATCTGGTGACCAATGGCTCGAGTGCCCACAGAGAGGTCCCTGCGTGCCAGCTGTGGCACCCGTGCCATAGGTTCACCATCACTGATCTAGAGTGAGGTCCTCAAAGGATGAAGTAGGCTTGGTGGGGAAAAGTTTCTGTAGCCCCCAACCACTAAGATTTGTGCATGTTTTGAATGGACCAGGAGACAACATATGGATATGACTCCTTTCTCCTATCACAATTGGAGCAACACAGATTTGGGCTGGCCAAGAGGCTAGTGGTGATATTCCCAATTTTGTTCTTCCCTTAGGGATTTTATACAATGACATATCATGCAAGCCAATTTATTATTGGGAGGTTTCACACAACACCCTAAGCCCCTTGGGAATTTAAGCCACACACTGTGGCTTAAATTCCCTTGTGCCCAATCGGGCACAGTAGGGGTAGGATGCCTCCTCCTCCCCCCTTGGTCCTCCTGCCGGTATCCCAGGGGACACAGCAGGAGCACTGAGGGGAGCGGAGTGGGGATGACAGCTGCCCCAAAGTGCTCAAGTGGCACTTTGGGGCAGCTGTCAGAGGCTCCCCTCGTCCCTTCCTGTTGCTCTGCGGCACCACCGCTCAGCTAAGCAGCAGCTCTGCTGCGCAACAGAGAGGGGGGCACAAGGCGCCTCATGCTGCGCTTGGAAGCCCAGGACGAAGCAGCTCATCCCTTCCTGAGTGGGTGGGGGGTCACTCTCCCCTCAGCCTCCTCCTGGGGAAAGTGCCTCCTCTCCTCCCCCGCCAGTCGGGGGGGTGTCGCTTTTCCCTTGACCTCCTCCAGGCAACAGGAAGGCGGCCGGGGGGGGGAACAGGGCAGGGGGTGCCAAGCTGCTCTGCTTGCCTTCCTCTCGAGGAAGGCAAGCAAAGCAGCTTGTTCCCACTTGCTGTTGCCATGTTTTTTTTGAGCTGCGGTAGCAGCGGGCAGGAAGGAGCCACTCAGCTTCGCTTCCTTGAGAGGAAATGAAGCCAAGCGGCTCCTTCCCCTGCCGTGTGCTGCCTCCCCAAGCCCCAAACGGGTGTTGAGCAGGCGGCACGCAGCAGACCCCAGCGGCTTCCCCCAGCGCTCCTGCTGATGCCAGGAGACTGCGATTGCTCGCAAGCAATCCCTCTCTTCTGGCATCGGCAGGAGTGTGGGGGGAAGCAGATGACAGCCGCCCAAAGTGCCACTTGGGCACTTTGGCAGCTGTCACCAGCCAGAGCCCATTGGCAAGTGCGGCAATGCTTTTTTGCCATTCTTGCCAAGGGGCTCTATAGCCTTTTGACTTGACTGTGGCTTAGCGATGTCGTCTGGGTTTGGACGACTCACTAAGCCATGGAGGGTTTTCTAAACCCTAGAACAGTGATGGCGAACCTTTTTGAGCCCGAGTGCCCAAACTGCAACACAAAACCAACTTATTTATTTCAAAGTGCCAACACTGCAATTAAACCTGAATACCGAGGTTTTAGTTTTAGAAAAACAACTTACAGTTGTCTGAACTAATTAACATATTTTGTCTTAAAAGAAAAACACAATAACAGAGCTTTCAATGATACAAACAGTTTTTTGTTGAAAAAAAAATCAACTCAAAAAATTATTATAGTACTACATTGTACACATAGCCTGAAGGGAATTTATACAAACTTTTTAAATAATTAGGCACATGTATTTTTGGATAAGGAATTCTCAACTTGTAATATGATTATATGCCAGACTGAAATTGTATGGGGCAAGCTTTACTCCGGGTCCTTTCCCTGCTTCTACAGGTGTCGGATTAGTAAAAGTAAAAGTCAACCTGTACTAGGATGAGCAAGATAAACAAGAAAACTAAACGTGCTTAACACATTTTAAACACTTTATATCTTGGACTGCAAACACTGCATTAGGTAAAAGTTTGCATTGGGCATGCTTTTGCACAATTAATGTGATTTTTGCTATTGCATGCATGCTGATAATTTGTCAAACCTTGGCTCATACTCCATTAGTTTGAGAGCAACACATGCAGCACTCAGGTCAACTGTTAGGGCTTTACATCCAAGCCATGCTCTGTGCATCATTCTTCAAAATCTTTTAAATGTGATAACAATGTAGAAAAGAATTCTGTAACAGGAATTCTAGAATAAAATTCTGTTCCACACTGTGAGAAAGAACAAGATCATTAGTGTTTTGCAGAAGGGGATGGTCTTTTCGCAATCTGGTGACCAATGGCTCGAGTGCCCACAGAGAGGTCCCTGCGTGCCAGCTGTGGCACCCGTGCCATAGGTTCACCATCACTGCCCTAGAACAATCCATGGCTTCACAGGGTGGTTTAGATGCCACCCCACGGGAAACATGCTGGGTTCAGACAACACGCTAAGCCATGGTGGTTTATAAACCACTGTGGCTTAGCATGTCATGCGAATTCAGTCATTGAGTGTTAGTTCCATATAGGGAAGTTAAAATCACTCATTATTTTATCTAGGGAAGTTCATTTGACAAACTCTAAAGACTCCTAATTTAGAGACTAAATCTGAATTCTTACTGGTAATGATGCGCTTTCAAGACCTTCAGCTCAGCAAAGATGTCTTCGCCATTTGCATAATCAGTGTCTTCAAAGTTATAGGTATGTTCTGACGGATGACATGGTGGCTGGAACAGGTTCATTACTGCAGACTACAATATTTGTGGAATTATTTCAGAACACATCTACTATTCACTGAAAACTGTTGGTATTGACCTTTAAGGCTCTAAATGGTTTGGGACCAGAGTATCTAAAGGCACATCTCCTCCTGCATGTACCTGCTCGGATCCTTAGGTAATCTTCAGGGGCCCTCCTCTGGGTGCCCCCACCCAAGGAAGCTAGGTGGGTGGCTACAGGAGAGATGGCCTTCTCAGTGGTGGCACTTAACAAATAAACTCCCCAAAGAGGTTTACCTGGCACCTACATTGTTATCTTTTCAGCCTCAGGCAAAGACCTTTCTTTTCTCCCAGGCATTTTAGAGACCTAGTTCCAGGTTATTATAGCTGTTATCATTTCCTGTACTGTTTATTGTTTCTTATATTGTATTTATTGTTTCTTTATTGTATTTTATTCTTTTAAATATTTGTATTGTATATTTTATATTTTAAACAGCCCAGTCCTATGGCCGCTAGACAGCGTCTAGACGGTCATAGGATATTTTGAAGTCCCAGATCCGACCTTGGAAACTGGCTCCAAGGTCGTGAGCTTGGAGCGCCTTCCCCCTGCCCCTCGCAGCTGGCGCAGAAAGAAATGCACTGACTGCTTCTCCGAGGTCACAAACACGACCTCAGAAAAGAGGTTTTGTGGGCATTCCAGGGGGCCGTGAGAGCAGGAGACAGGCACTGCCATGATACAAGGAATCCTGGTGGCGCTTCTGCTTCCTTCCTGCGCGCTTAGATAGCCAAGATCTGCTGTCTTAATGTTTTGATGGGCAGGAGAAGTGCAGAGGCAACCTTTGCCTCCACGCTCCTTCCACCCTGCCTTATTATTTGGAGGGTACCGGGCATCCTGATTGGATTGCACCCTGTTTTAAAATGGCATTTTACTTTTTTCACTGGTTATAATCCACCCAGAGGACATTAGTTATTATTAGAAATGTACTAAATACATAAATAAAAATAATGAATAAGTCTTAAGGACTAGGGATTGTGGTGTGTGATTTTTACAGGTTAATTTCTCTCACAACCATGCCTCTTATCATGGCCACTGCATACTGCACCACCAGACCACTGCTGTTGTGCCACAGAGAGTGTGTGTGTGGAGATGGGATTGGCAGACTATTGCAAGATAAAGGAAAAGAAGAACTAGGCAACTTCCATGCCCAAACACATCTGTTTCTTGCCTTCATTATCAGTCATTACACAAGGAAGTTAGGAGAAGCAGGGTGCCCCTATGTGCTCCTCCCCTTAGAATGTCCCTGTCAGCTTTCCCATGGGCTTCCTGTGTGTGTGTGTGTGTGTGTGTGTGTGTGTGTGTGTGTGTGTGTCCTCCTTACAGGTGGGGAGGGTCCACCTCAAGTCCATCATGACCAAGACACAAGGTAGATTTTATTATGATAAACTGGCAAAATGCCGATCATTATGACAGGCAGGGTGTGTAGGGAAGGATGTATATACAAGAACCTGAGTAGGTTATGTGTGGCAGACCCCTATGTGTATGTGTGTATGCAGTACACTTCTGCGTGTTCCGAGCACACTTTGCACTCCTCAGGAAATCCTTGTTGGAGGAGGTCAGGTCACCACTGCCAAGGTAGTGGATTGAGTATACCCCTTTCCTACAGCAATGTTCCTAAGCACAATGCTGTGTTTTCTCCATAAAAGTGGATGGCAGCCATTCACTCTATGGGAGAAAGTAAAGGGATGCATTCAGGAGCATTATTTTTGTGGGGTGGGAAATATACTCCCTGCCTCGGTGACTTCAGTGTCTGGTGTGTGAGGGAAAGGTTTTCTCCCCTCTCAGTTCCAGATAACAGCCATGTAATCTGTCTCAAAGAAAACCATGGGAGCCACCGAGAACAGCATTACCTTCTACCTGTATACCCTCTCCCTAGGTTCTATTCTTCCGGGAGATTCAAATATATAGAGATACGTGCTAGTTCCCAGTGTTCGCACACTCTAGCACCCCATCAAAAAAGAGAAAGCTCTACGTAACCCCTCCAACTCTAGAAGCAGACTGTACAGATATGTGTTCTCCCAAAGCTTGTTGATTCTGGTTTTTTACAGACAGCAGAAATCTCTAAAATTCTATTGGACTCTTAGCTTTTCTCTCCTTAGAATTCGTGTCACATTGGCTTGCTTAACGCCCCCCCCCAAGCCCAAACACACACACACATACACGTACACATACACACACAGAAATGACAGAATACATATAAAAGAAAACGTACACCTAGTTTTTGTCTCCGTGCATGAAGAGCTTTGATAGGGTTCCCACATATAACTCTGCTGACACCTGAAAAAAGAAAATGAAAAGGTTTTGTTCCAGTTTACCATTTCACAAACTTAGAGACACAGAGTTGGAAGGCACCTTGGAGGTCATCCAGTCCAGTCCCCTCCTCCATGCAGGATGCAGCTACAGCATCCCTGACAGATGGCTGTTTAGCATCTGCTTAAAAATATCTCCAGCAAAGGAGAACCAACCACCTCCTGAAGCAGTCTGTTCCACTGCTGAACAGCTCTCACCATTAGGAAATTTCTCCTAATGTTTAGCCAAAATCTGCTTCCCTACCTATTTTCACCCACTGGTTCTAGTCCTGCTCTCTGGAGCAACAAAGAAGAACTCTGCTTCATCTTCTGCATAACATCATTTCAGATATTTGAAGACTGCTATCATGTTTCCCCTTAATCTTCATTTCACCGGGCTAAAGATAACCAGCTCTTTCCATTGTTCCTCATAGGACTTGGGTTTCCAGACCCCTCACCATTCTGGTTGTTCTTCTCTGGATACGCTCCAGTTTTCAACATCCTTCTTAAAATATGGTACCCAGAACTGAACACAGTACTGGCCTAATACCGAATAGAGCAGAACTATTACTTCCCATGACCTGGATGATATGCTTCTGTTAATGCAGGCTAAGGCTGCATTCACTTTCATCCTCTACTCATGCCTTTGATTTTTTGTAGTGAACATTTACATGCATCTCTGCTTAATTTCATCTTGATAGTTTCAGACCAGTGTTCCAGCCTGTCAAGATTCTTTTGAATATTGATTCTGTCTTCCATGGTGTTGATTATCCCTACTAGCTTTGTGTCATCTGCAAATTTCCTAAGAAACCCCTCTACACCCTCATCCAGGTCGTTTATAAAAATACTTAATGGCACGGGGACTAGCACATATGGTTGCTCTAACCATAGTAGCATCCAACCCATTTTTAAATTATTTTTCGGAGTCCCCCAAAAAAGCACAATTGGGGTCATTTTTTTTCAGCCACAGTTTTTTCAGTGCACAGTCGCCAGAGACCAAATGCCTAGCTGCCAATGGAAAAGCACAGGTAAAAGGCAGAAAACCAGAGAAAGAAGGTGCACCAAAAGGGGTTGGGGATATTATCACATTCTTAGCAATGTAATACTCTCAATTTTTAGTGATGAACTGACAGTTCTCAGTACCCTCCACCTTTTCAACACTTCCCTAAGTCTGCAGCTACTCCAGAAAGGGGGAGATTTTAAACCTCACCCCACTTTTCGGAGCAGTTACTGCGGATGCATAAAATTCCCCTCAATTTACTTCCCAGCCCTTAAATTGGTGCAAGTTTCCCCTTCATTTACAGCCATAAGTGCACATTTGCAAAAGACTGACCACAAAAAAAAATTAAAAAACAAAAAATTACGACCACAATTGTGCATGTTTGAGGCACCATATTTATTTATTTTTCAAGCTGAGGAACAAATGACAGTTCAGTATCAGTGGAAGGACAGTCACTGGTGAGATCATGAAAGCAAGTGGCAGGGGGGGTTTGCAACTCTTGACGAGCGGCTCTGCAGCTGATCATCACAACAACCTACAATGAAATCACCCTGCTGGGTATGGATGACACAACAACCTATCATGGGCAAAACAACCCTAAAACCACAAGCCATACGTTCTCAAGGTAGCTTGTTCATGAAAAATAAACCACCCTGCAGAAACTGCACCAGGTTCGGATGACATGACAACCCACCATGGCTGGTTACCCATTGTGGGTTATTGTGTCATGTGAACCCCCTCGCCGGATTGTCACCTTGAAGTGGTGAGTGGGCTTGCGTGTTCCGACGAACCCTGCGAGCAATGCCGTCGGGAGCTATGTACTCCCAGTAGGGTCACCCATGGCGGTAAGGTCTGGGGAGAGGAACCAGACAAAGAACGATCCAAAACATAAAGTCCTCAACGGCAGAACAGGCGGAAGATAATTAAACCTAAATTACAACGGCTGTGAAGGCGGATGAAGGCTGCAGCAGAGAATGGTTTTCCAATCGTCAGGGCAACCGTGCCATTGGATCATTGCCGTACTCTGTCAAGTTTGTGTGGTGATTCGTTGTGCACCGATCTCCCCACATAAAACAGTTTCACGCACAGGCGTCTTCCAACCCAACCCATCCAACCCAACCCAACCCAACCCAACCCAACAAATTTCCTCCTTTTATCCTGGAAGACAATCTTACTCGGTCACGAGTGATCGCCTGATGATGTCATGTGAACCAGGTCAATAAAAATAAGAACATTAAAAACAGTAAAATACTATAACGTTAAAACAACTACATAATTTAAAAGACTAAATTAAAAAGAGATGTGTCTTCTCACGTTACCATGGGTCAAGTCACTGGCATCATCTTCAGGCAATATCTCATCACAAATGGTCGACTCCAGGAGGGTGCTACAGCCAGAAATCAAATGAGCGCTGGGAGGTTTCTGTGCAGTCTGAGGTCTGGAAGCTATTAAGAACTGAGTTGTGGAAGGTCTCAAAGCAGAGCAGGGCCTTCTTGTCATGGATCCTGAATGAGGATCTAAACCTGGAGTGGGGAGATGATATTGTGAGATACTGCAACATAAGAAATGCTATAGTGGTTGGCTTATCAAATCAGCAACAAAGTGGAGAATAGAAAAACGTTAGTTTCCCTATCCTTAGGTAATTTTGTACTTCTGTTCTCATATTCAACCATTAGAACAAGTGAGAGTCACATGATGCACCCTCAGGCTATTACCGTACAACCTCAGGAATCTTGTTAGAGCCTTGAGTGTACTACCTTTCTTTAGAAAATGGCATTGACTTTATGTATGTTATGTATTTATTTATTACATTTCTATACTGCCCAATAGCCAAAGTGCTCTGCGCAGTTCATTAGTCGCAATGGTGGTGCACGTACATGATGATCTTATGGCAACATGTACTAACAAGCTCACAATGGAAGAAAAGGAGCACACATTCAAAAATGAGCTTTGAAATCTTAATGAGTTCAAATTCATTAGAACCAGCTCTAGGTTTTTCACATTTAGGTGAAAAATTTCAGATTGGGAGTTTTACAAAACATATACTACCAGTTCTGACTTGGCACCCACAGCTCTCTACCAAGCTCTCTTGGTATATTTCCAAGATGGTCCCAAGTGCTGGACAAGCTGCTCATCTATGTTTTAGCATCAGTCAACTGCGCCTGTGGCTATCCACTCTTGATATTTTAAACCAAAATAAAGGTGGCTTAGCAAAGTCCTGTGGTCTCCCTAGGCTAGGGTTTATCATGATCTACAGATAGTCTCATTAAAGGAACAAGAACAGTTTCATCAAAGAGCACAGCACAATGCCAGTAATTCCTGAATGGAATGAGAGACAAAAAGGGTTTTGAGCCTTATTCCGTTATTTTGTAAATGGATGGGTAATTCAAATAAATACAGTGATCACCCAGCTCTGAGAATTTTCAGGATGCCTTTTTCCTGGGTACTGAACTTCACCAATATAATCAATGGGCTACAAGACCTTATCAAGAAGCCAGTGTTATGCACTATTCCTACTATGGACCAAAAGCTACCTCAAGGTAGTTTTAGGCTGGAACTAGATGTGATGATCCAAGTCTTCAAATGTTGGTTTGCTATTGAGCAGCGGTGAAGTGGGGTGGGTAATTTCAAGTGGTGAAGCAACAGGTGGGAGGAATGCTGAAACCTTCCATTGCCTGCTGCTCCCCACCCATCCGCAACTACTTTTCTCTTAGCAAAGATGACAGAAAAGAAGCTGGGGGAGTTAGTGGGGAAAGCAGCACGCAAGAGTTCAGCACCCCCTCACCTCTGCCACATTGCTACTTGAAGGGGCCCACACATGTTCCTCTCTGCCTTACAGCTAGGGATGTGTGAGGAATCTGATAGGGGGTGAAAATCCAATGGATTTTCATGATCCCCGCCCCCGGATTCCGGTTCACCAGACCTGAGCTGACGCCGACTCGCTATGAAGCGAGTTGAGCCAGCTCATGGATTTCTGTCTCTGAGACAGGCCGCAGCTTGCGCAACCTTTTTTAAATGCTAAGGAAATTTGTGCAAATTGCGGTTACGCAAATTGCGTAAAGTTGTGCAATTTGCATAACTTTACGCACTTTGCGTAAATCAGAGTATTTTGTATGTTTTGCGCAAATAAGCACCCGAAAAACATGTGGCTCTAGTGTGATTTGCATAAAATCAGCTGATTTTACGCAAATTGTGCTAGATCCATGCACTTTTCAGGTGCATATTTGCACAAAACATGCAAAACACCCCAATTTACACAAATTGCGTAAAGTTACGCAATTTGCGCGGCTTTACACAATTTGTGTGACCTTATGCAATTTGCACAAATTTCCTTAGCGTTTAACAAAAGATGTGCAAACTGCAGCCCATCTTAGAGATGGAAATCTGCACGGAGAACCCCCAACTTGGCTCGCTTCCGATCATCAGCTCGGAAGCAGGCAGGAAGTCCATTGAGCTCAAAGGAGCAGGACTTCGCAAAGTCAGCATATCCCTATCATGTCCCATGTATGAAGAAGAACTAGTTCTGCTGCTGCCACATCTAATTCTATTCTGATGCTCCTTCTCTCCACAAGCAGGTTACTGCCCATTCTTATTCCTGATAATCAGGCCTGCCTCAGGTGTGCTTAAGAGTCTGTGTGTATATATGTACATATGTCCCCTCCCCTTAAGACCTTACCACTAGTAAAAATGTACCTTGCAAAATAATTTAGTATACCTGAACCCAAAGCCTCTTCAACTAAACTTCCTTCTTTGATTGATTCCTTGACAATGAGCCAGTCCTTGTTCATCTTGCATGGGAGAGGAAGAGCAGTTTGGTTTGCTGGTATTTCATCCAAACACTTTAAATGAGGGATGAGTTTCTTCACTTCAGCTCTGTAGTTGTAGTCTGGGGACTGAAAGAAAGTGCCAAAGCAGAAAATTCCTGAGTGTAGTCATTTTAACCACAGAAAACAGTTTGAGAAATAAGTATGAAGCACATACATACACCAGCATTAAATGCAGTAAAATAAGTGTAATGTAGCCAAATATTTCAGCTTCCTTGTTTTCCTGTATGAGATTAACACTTCTTGCTCTCAAAATGAATAAAACAGCAGAACCAAGCACAATTTTGTTACATATGTCCCAAACATTCAACCCGAACAAAAAGTATTAATTCTAGCTTCATCTTGCCTATTTAACTATTAGTAATCAGATGCTGAGTTGTATCCAGTGTTAATGACTAATATAAGCCCCATTCATTTTAATAGGTCTATTCTGAGTAGGACTAACATTGGATACAACCCAATATTAAAAAATCACTGCTGTGCTTTGGGGATACTGCAATGCTCTCCGTCTCCCTGGCCTGCACTTCTGTCTACATTGTTGACATTATCTTACATCTACATCTTCTCTCTCCATCCTCAGGCTATTCCCATGCCCTGTAGACTCTTCATCACCATACTGGGTTATTGCTTAAACTTTCCTTCATGCTCTGATTAGCTCATTTGGATAAAGGGAGGGAGGGCAAAATGTAGAGTGGAATCTATTGATAATCTCTTGATGATTTGTGGCACATTCGCAAGCATTTCTGAATCCAATTATTTGACAATAGCAACTAAAACTTGTGTCTTTTTCTAAGAACCAAACAGAGCAGCTTTGGGGGGGCTTGATCCAGGGTAGGACTGTGGTGCAGGCAAAGGGTTAAGTCCCCTCTCCTCCACCACTGCTTTGATCCAGATCACCCCACCCCATAGCTGCTATTTACTAAACAAACACCAAACAATCACACAACTGCCAGTTGTGCAATCAATATCACAGGTAGTTGGGTCCTAAAACTGGCTGAAACAAAGAAAACTTGCAGGAACATCAGGAGATAATTTCTGCACAGGGCTGTTCTGGTCAGTTCTGGTACTGAACAAATTCCAGGAGTGCACATGTACTTAGCAACACCCTGTTTCTTAATTTTAAATTTATTTATTTATTTATTTATTTATTCTATTTTTGAATCGCCCATCTGGCCAGTCATCTGGCCACTCTGAGCGATGTACAGTCTAATTAAATAAAAATAATTTTTAAAAAACAGAGCATCAGTTAGCCCTAGGGGGAGGGCAGTCCAACCGGAGCAGGCCCTGATGTTCCCTCTGCCTGCTCCTGCCGCCTTCACTCCTTCCTCTTCCCCACAGGGCCCTTGATGTCAGTTAGCCCTGGGGGTGGGGCATGCATGCCTGTTGTCCTCATGCCCTGCCCTGCCCACCCCCTCAAACCAATATTTTGCACCTGGCTCTGGTTGGTAGCCTTTGGGATTCTAGTAAAAAGACAAAGTAGATCCTGCAAGCTTGAAGTTCACCCAGCCCTGATCTAGACTACTGCAGTTTCATAGATTCATAGATTATAGAGTTGGAAGGGGCCTACAAGGCCATCAAGTCCAACCCCCTGCTCAGCGCAGGAAACTAGAGGACGGGTCTCCCATCCAAGTAATAACCAAGCCTGACCCTGCTTAGCTTTCCATGCTCAGACATTTTCTTGCACTTTAAGACATAGGGACCTGGTTAGCAGCTAATGGATTAACAATCCACACTCTTCCTACTAACCCATTCCTGTGCAAGTTGAGGTACTGGCAAAGGGCTCTTTGACGTCCTTCTCTCTAGTCTAGTATGAGTAGCAACAGAGGCTTTGCCAGTGTTCTGTTCCCCCTTTGTACATGTCATGTACTGACTCCTGTGCCTCAGCCAAGGCACAGGCAAAGTGAAAGCAGCTGGGGTATATAAGGGGAGGGCTCTGCAAAGCCTCCTCTACCGTTCATACCAGAGGGGAGGGGGTCCAAGTTCTTTGCTTATGTCTCATCTTGTGTGGGAGAAAATGACCAAACTGCATAATGAGACATCCTTGAGTTCAGACGCTATGCTACAGCCAGATGGGATGCTCCTAGAGGCTGGAGGGCTCAAGTTGCATGCATAAAAATGGTTCTGGTTGCAAGCAACAGCCTTTAGACCAGTGTTCTCCAACCTTGGGTCCCCAGATGTTTTTGGCCTACAACTCCCAGCATGCCCCAGCCAGCTATGCTGGCTGGGGCATGCTGGGAGTTGTAGGCCAAAAACATCTGGGGACCCAAGGTTGGAGAACACTGGTTTAGACTGTAAGATTTCTGAGCAAATGCAGCAGCATCTCTAGGTTCTATATACAGACAAACTACTGGTGTGACAGAAAATTCTAGCAGAAGTAACGGCGGTAAATATATGCACCTGGATTATTTTTTTAATCGACTACAAGTTGCCATTTTATTTGGGGGCATTGTGCATCTGTATAGTGTTAGAGAAGCTGACTAATTTTCAGCCAGTATTCTATCCCACAGGAGAGTACCGGTAAGTACCTAATACAGAAGCACAGAAGACAAAATCATCTGCTCACGTAGTGCATGTACTTCGCATGATGCATAAGCTATAGGTTTCCAGTCTGCAATGCTGTCCTGGTTGAAAGGTGCATCACATTACATATACACATACACTGCTACTGCAACACCAGCTGTGCTAGAGACCTCCACATTTATCATTAGGTTGTTGCTTTTGGTTTAGATGTCAGGAAGGGATGAGCTCATCTCAGTGGCGTAGCGTGGGTTGTCAGCACCCGGGGCAAGGCAAGTAATTTGCGCCCCCTAACCCGTGGATTTTAGCACTCGAGTCTCTTTTGCTCGATTTTAGCAATCGAGAGGATTTGTAATTCATAATACAGGCCATTCACCTGGACAAAATGAATGAACAAATCATATTCTTTAGGAGAAGCAAAATGTATAATTAATATTGTACATTGGCATTACTGATCTGGGTTGGGTCTTACAACTGTTTGTCAAACTCTGAGAGTCTCTCCTATTTTTAATATATATTTACAAAGTCTGGTACCACCAAGCAAGATCTGATTCCTCCAGTACTATCACCATATGAAAGGTACGGTAGCTTAGAAAGATGTTTCAAATGCTTATCATTAGGAAAACATCCTTGTGATCTATGTTAACCGACTCAATTGTTTCCTTTGAGAATATTAAATTAAAGCTATGGGAGGCTTTACATAAAAGAGAACTGAATATTAAGATTGACATACATTCAAGTGTAACATCAGAATTCTGAATCAGTTCAGAAACAAATGACACTGCATTTCAGCCCCAGAAGGCTCCCAGAGAGCAGCTTACAAAGATTAATAATGAGACAGTGCCTGCCCTCAGACATATATAGGATTGCACTTAACTCTATATGTATGCAGCACATATGTCTATAATCTAATCATAACCAAGAAAATAAAGGCTGTTCTAGCAGAATGAAAACATTATAAAAGCAATAGAAATACAATAACTAAATATCATAGCTAAAGTTAGCTTCCCCAAATTGTGAACTACTGCAATAACTCAGCTGACTAATCTTACACATTAAAATTTGTTTGTGCTAAAAAACAAACAAACGTAGATGTAGTCCCAAGTATACTTACTTGGAAGCATATTCAAGTGAAATAAATGGGATTCTACTTTCACAAAAAATATTTTTAGAATTTACATGAGCATGTGTATCAATGGATTCATGCCCAGGTTCAAACTGCACTTCTTTGGAAGTAAGACTGATTGATTTCAGTAGAATTCACTTCAGTAAAGTGCTTCAGATCGCATAGTTGTTAAATTAATGCACCAGGAACTACTACACTGAATTATAACTCCCAGACAGCAAAGCCAAGGTGACAAGGGCTCTTCAGCGGCAGCCTCTCCTTGGACCCTCTGCTTTCCTTCCCCACCCCCCTTCCAATTATTCATCCTCTTCCCGCCCCCGCCCCCGCCCCCCAGCCTTTCCCGGCAAAAGCAAATTCCGCCACAGACGAGGAAGCGACTCTAAAAAGCAGCCAGCCAGCCACAGAAGGCGAGGCGAGAGACGCAGGCTTCTTCACAGGCATTATTTGCTAGAAAGTGTTTAAGTTTATTGCTCAAATGATGTTTCTAATTAGCGCTGCGGGCCATAAATCCGAAGCGGCTTTTGTTTCAAACTGATTTATTATTTACTCGAGCTTCGACCTCCGTCGGGGGTGGGGGCGGTGGATGGGGGAAAGAGGGAGTGTGGGGGGGGAATAGAAATTGGTAATGAATTGTTGGAGGGGGGAATCAAAACGAGCAGAGGAGAGCCCACGCCTGGCACACACCCCCTCCACAGTGGGCGGCGGCAGAGAGAGTGAGTGAGCCAGGCAGGGGCAGAGCTGCGAGTGCGAGCGCGCCCCCCCCAGATGTTGCGCCCGGTGCGGCCGGCCCCCCCTGCACCCCCCACGCTACGCCTCTGGCTCATCTGGAAATCAAATTACACTGAGCAAACAGACAGCCTGTAGAGAGAGCAGTAAATTTAGTTGAATCAGTATATGTAATTTTAATTTCAGGTTTTTTTACATGGAAGTAGCCAGTCAGACTTAGTGGTTGTATTTGTTTAGCTGAAGTCTATGAAGTATATTTGTACTTCTTCCATGTTCAAGGCAGTATGGGTATATGAACTGAGGCAAAAATATTTTTGTTTAGCCAGGCACTTTAATAAGTAGTACGGTAAGTTGATTTTATTGATTTATATTTATTGTTTTACTATTGTACTTTTGTAATGATAATTGATTGTATGCCGCCCTGAAATCCTAAAGGGCTGAAAGGTGGTATAAAAACATTTTAAATAAATAAAGCAAATTAATTCAGCAGTACCCTCCTTCCACATTGATCGTTTTCCCAGTTCTTATGGCTGTTAAGCTTACTAGTGCAGGCCAGAAGTAGACATATGTATGAGGCTTTGTCTTCATTAGGTTACTCTACCTAAGTAAAATCTTATCCTAATTTTAGTGGACAAGGCCAAAAAAATTTTTTTTAATGAAAATACATTGAATTGGGCCCAGAAACTAACTGGCAGCCATTGGAAGTGAAACAACACTACAGTTATAACTACACTTATATGCCCTGCACAGCATACATCAGATAACAATCCAGTAATTAGATTCTAGTTGCTGCATTCTGAACTGAATACTCTTCAAAGGCAACCCCATACAGAGCATGTTACAATAATCCAGTATAGGTGCTACTAAGGCATGAATGCCCATAGCCAGGCTCATTTGGGCAAACCAGTTGAAGCTGGTGAAAAGTTCTCAGGGCCACAACTGCCACCTGAGCATTCAAGAGCAGTGATAAATCCAGGAGAACCCCCAAGTGACAAACTTGATTCAGGGGGAGTACAACCCTATTAACACAGGCTATACACCCAGCCCCATATCAGCAGAACCCTCAACCAACACTATCTTAGTACCTCCATCCTGTCTAGGTTATGTTGTAGTTTGTTCACCCACATCCAGCAGTTCACTGACCCCAGGCAGTCAGTGTGCAATGCAATACAAAATAGCCCACATACCAGAGGAGCACATCCCTGTTCTGCATGCAGAAAGGCTCTGTACTTCTTTTCTGGCACAGCAGTCCTCTACATGGCATTGCAAACTGTCTTTGAAGCACTTGAGAATTCCAGAAGTGGCTTGCAATGAAGCACAAGAGGGTTACTGTGCTAGAAGTGAAAAACATTTGCATGGATAATGGGTTCTGAATTGCAGCCACCAAATACAAGGGTGTTTCAGAAAGTAGTGGTCATTTTTAAAATACAAAATGGACAGACATTTTCCGCTTCTTACTCAAACATCCTCAAACAAAGTTAAATCCCACTGATTTCAATGGAACTTACTTCCAAACAACTGTGCTTTGGATTGCACAGTTCTTAAATATTTTGAGCGTATTAAAATCCTACGTTCCCCTTGGCTTAATAAACTGAAGTATGAGTCATCTTGTCTAGCTCACACTAGTAAAATATGCCACTTACCTATTCATCTGGGGTGAGTAGTAGTTGCCCCTGGGCAAACATGCTGTATTAAATCCCTAAGCAATTTCACTTTATGATTACATTAAGAAGTAAGATGCACATTCTGTAATGAAATTTGAACACACACCTCTGAAGATTGTGGGCTTGGCTTCAAGCAAATAAGGTTTCCTTCCACTGTAAGACTAGACAGTTTAGTACAGAGCCCCAAATACTGAATCTGACTGAGGTCCTCAATGTTGTTTCCTTCTAGGTCTAGAATCTCAAGGTACTCCAACTGGCTCACTTGACCTAGGTCAGCAATATTGTTGTAGGCTATGTAGAGTTCCTAAAGGAAATCAAGGGACCTTTATCAACATTAAGATTTAACCATGGTACATTAAGTAACAACACTGAATTAGTGGCTTCCATTTTTAAAAAATATTGTACAATATTATATTTTTAGATCCCTTGGTTTTGAATTCTCCAGAGGCAGATTTCGCAGGCATAATACATGATAAATTATTATGGTAATCTCTTTTAAGTACAATGCATGGCAGTGTTATCTGAATCAGACCTAAAATTTAAATTTAAATAGATCTAGCATCCTTATAAAAAAAGATATGAAGCATTAATTTGATGCCCAACTCCCTTCAAGAGGCTAACAAGAAGCACAAAGAAGCTGAACATTAAGTAAACATGTCAACTGAGGGAAAATGTCAAATCCTTGATTGTCCTACCTTCAAAGAGCAGCAGGAAGAGATCCCATCTAAATCTGGAAGCCCACAGCGAGCCATCCACAGGACCTGAAGATGAGACAGTGCTGTTCCAAGGTCCCTTAAAAGAACAAAAGTTGAGACTTTGAGGGCCACGTTTACCCATTACTTTTCTCACTAGCACACTTGTGTTCAAGAGCTCATACAAGTGAGCAGTGTAACATAGGAGAAGGAAACACAGAAACTGCACTTCAGCTTCTGTGAGCAAGTGATTAACAGCATAATCCTATGAACATTTACTTAGAAGCAATTCCCGCTGTGTTCCATGGGGCTTGCTCCCTGGTGAGTTTAGGACAGAAGGAGAAGGAGAAGAATTTATTCAATAAATCCTTGATTCAGAAATACTGCAAATAGATCCATTTGAGCCAAAAATAATTGGATAGATACCAGAAGTCTCCCTTTGGCTTTACCAGCATAAACCTAAAATAATTCCAGATGTCATGTCAATGACCCTAGTTTTCCACCCTTTGCGAGAACGAAAGAAAAAGTGGCAGCCCAGTCTCCACTGTAACTAATGGGGATTGCTGCAAAGAATTTTAGGATCTCAGGACCACGTTTACGTATGTTCCTTTTTCAAACACAGATTAATCTCCTTGATCGCAAACCTGCTCTCTCCATGCACTAGAGAAAGGTTCCAAGCGGCTCCTCCTCCTCTGGCATGTTGCTCCAGCATTGGACACACCACAAAGCACTAGGCCATTAACATCAAGCTGAGGCTTTCTACACCTCACCTTAAAGTCCTTGAAACAAGAGCAGGATACAAATCTATTGTGTGGCTGGAATAGTGCGTACAGTTCTGGCCACCGCACTTAAAAAGGATATTGTAGAGGTGGAAAAGGTGCAGTAAAGGGTAACTAAAATAACCAAGGGACTGGAGCAACTCCCCTATGAGGGACTCCTTAGCTTAGAAAAAAGGCTAGTAAGGGGAGATATGATAGAGCAGTTCAAAATTATGCATGGTGTGGAGAAACTGGATAGGGAGACATTTTTCTCCCTCTCTCATAGTACTAGAACTTGGGGGGGGGGGGGTCATCGCATGAAGCTGACTGGTGGGAGATTCAGGACAGATGAAAGAAAGTATTACTTCACACGGGGCATAGTAAAACTATGGAATTCACTAGTACAAGAGGTCGTGACTCGTGATGGCCACCAATGTGGACAGCTTTAAAAGTGGATTAGACAAATTAGTGGAGGATAAGGCTATCAATAGTTATGATGGTTATGAATTGACTCCAATATCGGAGGCAGTATGCCTCTGAATACCAGTTGCAGGGGAACACAAGTGGGAGGGTGCTATTCTGCTAATGTCCTGCTTGTGGACTTCCCATAGGCAGCTGCCGGGTCTAGAATTATGAGAGACTGAGGGAAAATGGCAATGAAGTATCTTCAGTAGAGATGGTCGCATTGCTTTGTGTTTTTCATCTTTCCTGGCCCACTTGAAAACAGGTGTAGGATTCAAGCTGGAGATCATTCTTGAAACACAGAATATCATTCTGAACTTGCACAGTAACTTTCCATTGAAGCAAAACTTGAGAAATCAGAATGAAATACTGTTTTGCATGCAATATACCTTCCTTGGTCTCCCTGGAAATGGGTATGGGGTTGAGCTGGTATTCAAATCTGAAATGTAGAACTGAGCTCTGAATGTGTGTATCAAATGTCATTCTAATACCTCAGTGTTCAACAAAGTTATTGCATTAGAAGCAAGCAAAAATTGACAAAGACATGGCATGCCAAATAGGCAAGTTAAATGAAAGCCCTCACTTCATTTGGCCAACCCGCACCCCATGTTTGCAATTCCAGGAGGAAGTAGCTCATATGTACAAGAAACATGCAGCTGGTTGATTAATGTAGCAGTGTGTGCCTAGTCTAGACTTCTGCTGCGCCAGCAGTTCAGTGGGATGAGGTGACAAGTGGATATGTTAAGCTAGGCTGGATTTTGATTAAAGTTCTTTATACATATTTGAAACTGTGGTCCTACCAAAAACATACACATTATTTTGTTCTGATAGGAGCTGTCTTCTTTCTTTTGCTCTGTTTTAGGGCCAAACTAGACATGCTCGTTTGTCATGTGATCTGGCCTTCCCAATATTTTTTTTTAAATAGCTGGCAGGAAGGAAGGCGCTAAACAGGATTGGAGCTGTGACATACAACCACCAGCCATTCCAGCAGGCTAAGAGGAGGGAGATGAGAGGGAGCGCAGGGCCATTCCACCAGCCCTGCCAAAAGGCCACCCTCCTGAAGGCTCCTCCTCCCTCAACTGCAGCCACCACCAGCCATTCCAGCAGGCTGAAAGGAGGGAGATGAGAGGGAGTGCAGGGCCATTCCACCAGCCCTGCTGAAAGGCTGCCCTCCTGAAGGCTCCTCCCCCCTCAACTGCCACCACCACCAGCCATTCCAGCAGGCTGAGAGGAGGGAGATGAGAGGGAGCGCAGGGCCATTCCACCAGCCCTGCCAGAAGAATTAATTAATTTCCCCCCTTCTGCCCTCCCCATTCCTTTTTCCTTGTGTGTCATGTCTTTTTAGATTGTAAGCCTGCGGGCAGGGACTGTCTTGTTAATTGCTGTGAACCGCCCAGAGAACTTCGGCTATTGGGCGGTATAAAAATGAAATAAATGAATAACAATGTAATCCCCAAATCGTTTTATGATGGTTTGAGGGAAGGGGGGAGGCAATTACTGTGGTGGAAGCAGCTGCCACATTTTAACAAAACAAAACAGAGTGCAAAGCCTATTGTGGGGTGCAAAGCCTGTTGTGAGGTGCCATGTTTCTTCCCCTGAGAATGCCTTTGGGGCAAATAGCAGCAGTAGGGGCTTTTCAACAGAAAAACGTTGCAGGTACCCAAATCTAGATCAGGAGCATAGCACCAGATTGGAGCCTCACAGTGGCTTCTCCTTCAAAATTAAGTACACTTTTTAAAAAGCACAATTACTATAATGTGTAGTATGGCCTCAAGTCAGTCAGCATCCTATCTTCCATTGTGGCTGCAAGGGAGAGAGGGGTTGCGGCGGGTGGGGGTGGGATAGCTGCCTGCCAGAGGCTCTCCATCAGTGTTTTATCAGACTGTACCATCTATGGTGCCTCCAGCAGAGGGAGCTCTGAACCCTAAACAAACATAGGATTCCAGCACAGCATATCCCCAAGCCTGCCCAAATTTTCCCTTTCTACTGGCAAAGTCCCACCAGCATTACAGTTACACTGGTTGTGATTGTAGCATCCTGCTGGCGCAATGGTATTTGCTACCGCAGCAAAAACAAAAATTACACACACACTTAAAATACTGGACCAGAAACAGCTAGTACTGCATATATTTTCTAGACCCAGGCAATCTTTTTTAAAAATGGGATTTTCTAGTAAGTTGCGTAAAGATGCTGGGAATGTTTTCCAACTACTCATTTTCCCCTGAGAATTTGAATCCAAGAAAAAGGTTATATAATTACAGTCTGGAAAAATAGGTATCTCTGCAAACAGTCCTAGCTTCACAATATTTTGAAGAGAACACATGTTTTAGGAAGCTCCCAGAGGAAACAAATCAAAGGCTAGAAGTTAGAACTCAATATTCTCTTTAGCATCAGAGGCTGATTATATAGCCCCAGAACTACAATATGACGAAAGGAATTCTGCCATTAATTATAACTTCAGTTACAAAAAGCCAAGGCCACCGTGATCAAAATAATTCCAATAATTCTTTTAACTTTACAAATTTCTATTCATTACAAATGAACATTGAATACAATGTATATATTTCAATTTTTTCAATTCCTTCAATTATTTCAATTTTTTCAAAACAATTATTTCAATTTTTTCAAAAGTCCTGGCTATCCAGGATAAAGTCCTTCCTATAACCAGCGTTGTTTTCTCTTATTTCTTTTTTCTTCTTACAAATGGTTAACAGACCACCAGGTTATATGTAGTCGTTGTCACCTTGAAGTTATAGTCCTACAGGAAACCAGTTTCTATTCCCGTTTCGTTGTCTTCCTCAGGGATACTTCCGCAATGTTACTTTAAACAAAATTAATTCATCCAATGTCCTGGACTGCTTACAGTTTCATATTTTGTTTTAAACATAAAGAAATTTGTCATAACACAAATAAGCATTTTACAACAAGGTAACAAACGTTACCAAACCTTCCTTCCAGAGGCCCCTCCCCCAAACTTACGTTTCTTGTCAGCGTACTGCTTTCCCATTAACGTATTCATCCAGAGTCCTCTAGTGGTCAAACTTTCAATTACTTTTATACTCTTTTCTGGCTATTAACCCATTACATGTCCATTAACCCTTGCCACGACTTTTTCATACATAAGACATTAGCAGACCCCCAGTCATCATAAACAATATTGATTGAACAACAAGCTCATTATAAAAGAAGAACAACATTTGACTCGTAGAAGAACAGCATTTAACTCAATCCTCCCATCTCCTTTGGCACCATTACAAATAACATGACAATCCCAGATTTACATTAAGTCCCTGTGGGGCTTTAGTCTCCAAATTAAAGATCCAGAAGGCTTCCTTCCTTAACAGTTCCCTTTCAATACTTTCATGTTGTTTACATTATAATGTGTAATTGCCAGCAACTATATATTGGCAGTACTATAAGACCTGTAAGAACAAGGATAATGGAACATATTTCTAGAATTAAGAACAAAATAGTTGAAGCACCTCTAGTAAATCACTTCATGCAGTTCCATCCAGATAGCACTGAATTTAAATTTGCAGTGCTACATGTGGCTGAATCTGGCAGTCGTGAAAGTATCTGGTCGAAAACAGAATGAAATTTAATAGGGATAAATGCCAAGTGCTGCACTTAGGGAAAGGAAACCAAATGCAGAGTTACAGAATGGGGGACACTTGGCTCAACAATACTACAAGTGAGAAGGATCTTGGAATTGTGGTAGTAGATCACAAACTGAATATGAGCCAGCAATGCGATGTGGCTGCAAAGAAGGCAAATACTATTTTGGGCTGCATTAATAGAAGTATAGCTTCCAAATAGCGGGAAGTGATAATTCCCCTTTAGTCAGCACTGGTTAAGCCTTATCTTGAGTACTGTATCCAGTTCTGGGCACCACACTTTAAGAAGGCTGTAGACAAACTGGAGAGGGTTCAGAGGAGGGCAACAAAGATGATAAAGGGACTGGAAACAAGGTCCTATGAGGAGAGACTGAAAGAACTGGGCATGTCTAGCCTTCAGAAGAGGAGACTGAGGGGAGATATGATAGCACTCTTCCAGTACTTGAAGGGTAGTCGCAAAGAGGAGGGCCAAGATCTCTTCTCCATCATCCCAGTTTGCAGGACACGAAATAATGGGCTCAAGTTACAGGAACCCAGATTCCACCTAAACATCAGGAAAAATTTCCTTACTGTTAGAGCAATAAGACAATGGAACCAACTACCTAGGGAGGTGGTGGGCTCTCCCACTCTGGAGGCATTCAAGGTGCAGCTGGACAGCCATCTGTCAGGGATGCTTTGACCTGGATTTCTGCATTGAACAGGGGGTTGGACTCGATGTAGGCCTCTTCCAACTCTACTTTTCTATGATTCTATGATTCTACTCAAGCTGTTGCCTCCAAAACTAAATGACTTACTTACGTTCTCTAGATAGTGTCAAAAGCCAGGTCAAATCATCTTGACATTTGAGACACAATAAATAGACATATAAACTATGACCTGTGTGCCCTGAGGGAAGGCAGAAGAGAAGCCCAGGCCAGGGAGCAACTGCCATCAGCTCCTGAAAGGACCATCACCGGCCTGAGAGGACTGTTGGGGCAGCCCCTCCCCCACCTTCCCTGGGGCTATTTAAGACCTGTGCGCCCTGAGGGAAGGCAGAAGAAAAGCCCAGGCCGGGGAGCAACTGCCATCAGCTCCTGAAACGACCATCACCGGCCTGAGAGGACTGTTGGGGCAGCCAGCTCCTGAAACGACCATCACCGGCCTGAGAGGACTGTTGGGGCAGCCCCTCCCCCACCTTCCCTGGGGCTATTTAAGACCTGTGCGCCCTCAACCAAAGAAGAAAAGCCCAGGCCAGGGAGATTGTACCAGCAGCTCCAGAAGAAGCCTTCAGTTGGCCTGAGAGAACTGGTGTATGTTTGGTTTGGGGGGGGGGGTAACGTTTGTTTGTGTATTTAAACACTGTAAACCGCTTTGGGTGCCTTAGCAGAAAGGCGGTATAGAAATGTAATAAATAAATAAATAAATAAACTATGAAATGAAATAATCCTGTCAAAGAGGCAGGCCATTGTTTGTTTTTAAAAAATATTTTCAGTAGCTGGAATCACTGGGGCAATTTTTAATTTTATAATTAGGTTGGTGAGTATGGGAATTATTTCTAAAATCAGACACCAATGCAGGCAAATATAGGAAGATATAAGAGAATAAGAAATTTGTAGCAACAACAATGACAGTTTACAAAACTAAGTTAGATCAGCAACTTCCCTGGCAATGAAGGACAGACACTAGCTGAAATTGAAAGCATACTTACTAGGAAGTGAGTCCCATTGAACTTAGTGGCACTTACTTCCAAGTAAGCCTGCATATGACTGTGCTACTAGTCTGAAGATAATGTCATTTTTGAACACCCCTAACTCATAATACTAAATCAAACCAACTAACCACCAAAATTAACACTGCCTTAGCAAGAGTCAGAAATTTCAACTCGAATTTGAAAGTACTGATATAGTAATGAAAACGATAAGTGGATTTGCTCTCAAGAAATTGGATGCAGTACAGCTTGTCTGAGCATGGAAAGCTAAGCAGGGTCAGGCCTGGTTATTACTTGGATGGGAGACCCCTCCTCTAGTTTCCTGCATTGAGCAGGGAGTTGGACTCGATAGCCTTGTAGGCTCCTTCAAACTCTATGATCTATGAAATCTATGTTTCACTATACATGCAGAGCATTCCTATGCATGTCTACTCAGAAATAACCCTTGTTAAGTTCAATGGGACTTACTTCCAAGTAAGTATATATCCTATGCAGTGGTACTTACTTATAAACATGCATTGAAATCATTTCTATTATGCATAAGAAATACTATATTTCTCCCCTTACTGTTCTTTATAATAAAGGCAAACAATTGCTTTTTGCAAAATGGTACATTCTGATCTCTTTCTGGACTTTCAAAGCTATGCCTAGAACAATAGATGATAATGTTTATCAAGCATGCCCTTTAATTGTAGCAAAAGGATAGCTGTTAACTAGAGATATTGCATTTGGTAAAATACTTTTCCTATATCTATGACTATTGAAAACACATATTTAAAACATACATTATTCAGAAACACCACATGTTAGTACACTCCTAAGACTGTGCCTCTTTTCCCCATGTAAAAAACATCCTTAAAATGAAAAGGCATCTGCATAATTTTTTTAAATTTTATTTTGTTATATTTATACCCCGCCTTTTTTCCTGCAAGGAACCCAAGGCGGCTTACATAATCCTCTTCCTCCTCTCCACTTTATCCTCACAACAACCCTTATTGTTGAACTCCATGAACCCACAGAATGTGATCCTAGCCCATATAAAAGGTTTCCTCCTACAACCTACACAGGCTACATCTTTGTTACTGCCATCCCCAGGCATTTCCCACATTAGGCCTCCAGACAAATAGCAGCCCCTGTACATTAGCTGCTAAAGCAGTACAGAGGTCACTCAAAACAAATGCAGCTTTGCCATACTTTAAAATGGATAGGTCAGTCAGCAATTGGAGACTACTGCTTATGCCCAAAGCATAGCTACATAAGCTCCATCTAATAGAACAGCCTGCCTTTTAAGAAGGTATTTATCTTGGTTTTTGCATATATCCTTTTACTCATCCCTGAAATTAGAAAGCAGAAGCAATTAGATTAAAAATTGTGGCTGTTAGCCAGACTAGAACGAATACTCCATTAGCTTTGAAATATAGTCCTTTTTGCCAGAATCATTAGGAAGATAAGTAACATATGTCATCATGGAAGAGTAAAAGATAGTTTTTTAACTTGCTCTCTTCAGAGAATGTTCCATGTTTCTCCCTCAATTATTACTTCATAAATCTGAGATTACTTGGCTGGAGAGAGAGAGATGGAAGCAATAGAGTAAAAGCCTCATAAAAGAAGTGTAAAGTAGGAAATTAACAAGGACCTAAAGCAATACCTTTTCATCTCATGCTGTGTATATAGTTTCCCTCGTGAACACAGAAGAATCAGTGGGCTAATCTCTAGATATTTGAGAAATAAGCTGCAACACACAGGGTTACATACAAATACTCACAGGCTTTGATACTGCTGCAATTGGAAGAACATGGCTTCCCACCCTTTGGGATCCTGTCTCACAACTACCAAACCAAAAGAGACTCTCCCAATGAACGCTGTGAGCTTTGCTTTGTCTGACCTTGAAATGAGCAGGGGAGGTCAGAGAACATGATGGGTTCAGAAAACTTTTGTATAGCGTTCAAAAGCTAGCTTCACACAACCACTGCCTCTTGCATGATGGAAAAAAGCAGTTGGTGTTTCTCACATCCATTTTATGGTAAGGAAATTTCTTAGGCCTTCTTCTTTGGTGTGACTCCACCTGCCAGACATCCTGTTGCCAAGCTTGGCCATAAGGTCAACTTGCCACATTATGACACAGGAGTGAAAGTGTTTTCGGAGGGGGAGGGAAGGAGGCTGGAAAGGCTTCAAGAGAGCTCGTATCCTGGCCTCTCCAGTCTCCTCCCCTCCCTGCCCACCAGAACGCCTCCTTCTCCCCCTCTCCGTGGTTACTTTCCTGACCTAAGGGAGCAGCTGATGCGGTTCCTTCCACGCCGACTGTGAGTGGCGGGGAGCTCCAGTTCCCAGCTCTGAGGTTGGAGTGCTGTCTCTGACCTCGGATCTGGGAATCTGAAATATTCTATAGCCCCTCAGATGCTGTCTAGGGGTCATAGGATTGCTCTCTAAAGGAGTAATACAAGTAGCAGCCCTCATTCCCAAAGCAGTGCCAAAACCATCCAATGAAAATTAATTGACTCGCTCTTTGGAGAACACAGCTATGGGTCCATTAGGAATTGAAATCACTCAAAATTCAGAAACTACCAGTTGAATCAGCATTAATGATACAGGGCTACCGCTATTTATTTCTTAAATCCATATCCTTATGGGAAAGGTTCTCTCTACATGCTCAGACATGGTGAACTTCTTCTGGCTCTGGGTACTGCTTAGGCTTTTTGCTGCTGGCAGAGAGCAGGATGGGCCTCACTTGCTCAAAGATGCACTGCCATGCCCATGCACTGGTTGCTAGACCTGGCGACTGGCCTGGTGAGCGCCCCTTGGCAGGGAGGGTCTTGCTGCCATGTTAATCCTCCTGGCTGCGCTGCCGGGCAATTGTAGCACAGATGGGGAAGATGCAGCACAACAGAGAACTCCACAAAGCAAGTGCCCCCCAAAACTGGCCTCTCTGCAGTGCAGAGACTGCTTCCTCTGCAGTGCAGAGACTGCTTCCTCTGGTACAATCAGTTCTCCCTCTGAACCTTCCCTAATGGGGGTCTGCTCGGCACCTGACATTGAATGCAGTTCAGCTGGTGCAGTCTGCACTTCATTCACGGCCTTGCCATTTACATCTCATTTCAGGGGTGAGTTCAAATGGAGGTAGAAACAAATCCTGAGATACGAGCAGAAAGGAGGCAAACGTAAAAGGGATGACTTGTGAACTTAATCACACATTCCTCTCCCCATACTCAGGCACACACTTTTGTTTAACAAAAAACACCACCACACATACACATTTTGGAATCAAATCACACAGCGCACCTAAACACGGGTCCGAATGAAAACAAAGTATTAGGAGCAAAACACATTACACCACATTAATTTTTAAAATGATACCAGTCCTTGTGACTGCATCCCCATTCCAGAACTTTGATTTGATGGGTAGCAAATGTGACAGTGCTGGTGCCAAAAATAGTTTTAACTGCTCTGTCCTTAGCCAAGTTATGCTCTCTAAAATGATTTGTATATTGGTTGATTATCTGAGTAATTTTAGGCTATTTTATATTATTTTATCTTTTGTAAGTCTCTTTGAGAAAGTTTTATGACTGACAAAGTGGGCTCGAAGTTAAATATAAACTATCAACAACGAAAACAAGCAAACAAGCTAAACCCTGCACGCGCTGTCACTGGAACTTCTTCCTATATGGCGAAGCGAAGTGCACACAAACACTATGAATATATCCTAGGAAGCCACTGTTGCCTTGAGAGGCTGCTTTAAAGCTGCTGTCACAATCCTAGCCTGGGAAAGTTGACAGGTTCTAGCCCCTGCCCTTTTCCCACTCTCTGTAATTTCATTTCACTAACTCACAGAAAGAAAAGTTATTCAAAAGGCGGCTGGGCGTGGATTCTAAAAGTGAACCTGTGCCTGCCAAATGTCAGAAGCATATGAAAAGCACTACCCTGCATTGTTATATCAAATACTGCAACTGGCAGGAGTAGGCAAAACTCTTGGAATCTTATCCATGCCTCATTCATTTTCAGGAGATTCTGAGAGCTACATGGCTGCGAGCTAGCGGTACAGCACCGAAACAAGGTCCTGGCACAAGCAGGAAAGAGATATCCACCATTTTAAATTAACAAAAGAACATATTCATCATAACCCTCAAAGGTTTTGCAGAAACTCTGAGGACACACAAGCAGGGTGTATTAAAAGTTCAGAAACCAAAGTGGCATTTCCACAGGTCAGGAGACAGCACTTTCAGGTTCTTCACATCTCCCCATCCTTCCCCAGTCTCTTTCCACCCACCCCATGCATGATTATTCCCCTCCTCCAGATTGCTGTTTGGTGTCCCTTGCACTCTACTTATATAGTCCTTGCCAGAAGTTCCATATCGTGGAGGAAAACAATTTTTGTAAATGAAAAAAAAAAGGAAAAAATTAAAGAGAAGACTATTTTGAAGAATTGCTCAGTTTATTCCAACTGTAGCCTAGGAGGGTTTTTTCCCTATGTTTGTAGAGAAATCTAACTTCCCTGATTCTGTTCCTACTGGGCCCATCAATATGAAAGACAGGAATAATGCTTCTTTGCAGCAAAACCCAACAGACTAACGTGGCTGCCCCTCTGGAAGGAAGAATTTCAACATCTCTGCCCTAAGGATCATGCACTAGCTTCCTGTGCCTTTGCAGGCTGCACTTTACAGGTAAATCACATAGCATGAATTTCACATTTTAAGTCAGGAATGGGGACCGTGTGGCCCTCCAGATGTTGCTGGACTGCAATTCCCATCAGCCTTAGCCAGCATAGCCAATGGTGAGTGATGATGGGGGTTGCAGTCCAACAATATCTGGAGGGCCATGCATTCCCCATCACTGTTATAAAGTGCTTACTTTATACCTTGCATCATACAATAGAACAATAGGTCTCCATCAAGCTTTCCCAGTGTACAGAAGATCCAAGTCAGCCTCTGTGGGGTTATAAAGATGTTTTAAAAGAGTGCAAGATGGTGCTATGGGGAGAAAGAGGAGGTGGGTGAAAAAGTATTCTGGACATTACTTTCTGAGTTATAGCTCCTTACCTCACAGATGTAAGCACACTGTTGTTCAGTTTCAGTTGTTTTAGATTAGGGAGATAAGTACCTAAGATCAGGAAAGAAAAAGAATAATTTACAGGCTAACACAGTAGTCTATGTGTGACCCTCACAGACATATAATTTCAGTTGTTTTAATACTACAGCTTATATATTTGTTCCCCATTATATTTGGTTGACTCCTGTGGTGCAATATATTTTCTTTGATTTGTGCCATATGAAGAACTCATATTAACACAAGGCTTGCCTGGAAGTGATCACAGACTGCCTGACTACATTTTACACCACTAGTAACTGACATTTTAAAAGTTATGTTTGATAATATCGCCCCGTGTCCAACATCTGTTACTACTGAGATCATTTTTTCACAAAGGAGGATTGAAAGAGGGATTGCTGCCTGTGGTGTGCACATTCATCCAGCTTTCACCTATGGTCAAAGTGGGTTTTTTTTATTTCAAAAAAACTTTTTGATTAGAGACAATAGCAGGCCAAAATTAGTACACCACAGGAAGCAAAACCTCTTTCAAACAACTTTCAACACTCTCAAAGACTGCTGTCTGTATCCATCACATGTTTTGTCACATCCTTCTCATCTCTCTTTCTTTTCAGGCTTATCCACACAATCTCTCTTCTTTATTTTTGAAAGCCCTGTGTTCTCTGTAAATAATGCAGTCCAGACCATTCACACTTTTAAAACAGGATTCCCCACACATGATTTTTAACCTGTTCAGGTTTCATGAGTAGCTTACTCTATTTTCCATACTGTCACAGTACAATGCCCTGCCTACGGTATTAGGGTTGCTACATCTGATCAAGTAATCCATTTGATTAATCAATTAAAACCTTGACTGATTAATCTCCCTCCCCACTTCTGCTTAGCACTTGAGAAAGCAAAGAGAAGGGAGAATGTATTAGGAATTACCACATTTGACTAGATAGGGCACCGGCACTGGAAGTACATGGAAGTACTGTACACTCTACAAATGTAGACAAACCTGTTAGGAATCCTGGTTGCAGAACGGAGCTAAATGTTGCAGCCTGGTGTTCCTATTATTTTTAAGGTAACAATGGGCCAGTCTGTACGTAACAACCCATGAGTTGTTTAAACCATGGGTGGTGAGGGCTGTGCAGCAGCGAGCGAGCAAGTACACTGCCACTTGCCCACTTGCCACTTCTGCTTTGCATCAGCTTTCATCAACAAGCCAGGAACACCCCCATTCCTGGGTTTTTTTAATGCAACATGCAAACCCAGGATGTGGAGGAATAAACAACCCAGAGTTTGAACCCATGGTTTGTTGCTGGGTTAAACAACCCATGAATTGGTATTACATGCAAACCAGGTCAGTGTTTGGTTAATGTTCTCAGAACTAAGTATTTTCTTCAGAACTATTGCTTTCATTCATATGCAACTTCACACAAATTTGACCAATCAATATTCTGGGAGGGGGGAAGAAGGGGTCCATGAGTACTCTTTAAACATGCACTTTTAGATAAGCAATAGAGACCTCCCCTTACTGTTATTGCTCTGCTTAACTAATAATAATGGTTAGTGCTTCACTATCTAAACTTGAAAACTGATTAACAGCCCCTCATTTAAAGAAACTGAACCCTCTTTCATCACCTTGTATGACCCTTTGTCATTTTGTAATGATAGCCGTTAACTTTCATTTAGAACAGAGGTGGGCAGCCTGCTGCCCGCCATGGCCATTTGTGCAGGCCCCGGTCCCCATCCCCGCTGTTGCTACCCTAACATACCAGTCATTCTGCTGGGAAACAGGGTGTGCGGGGAGTGCTCACCTTGTTTCCCAGCAGAATCAGGCTCCTGACAGCCCACCAAACAGCTGTTTGGTAGCCTGTTGGGAGCGCAATTCTGCTGGAGCATGGGGTGTACGCTCCCCGCATGTCCTGTTTCCAAGGAGAATCACTGTAGAGAAACATGGCTTGCAGGGGATGTGCTGCTTGGCATGCTGTTGGGAGCCCGATTCTGCTGAGGAACAAGGCATGTGCTCCACGCATGCTCGGTTTCTCAGCAAAATCTCCCAGTGGGGGAAGGGTGCAGCCCCTGCACAGTTCCAGGGGGACAATGTGCCCCCCCAGTCCCAGAAGTTGCCCACCCCCCACCCCCGATTTAGAACCTAATTTATATAAATGCATCTGAACTACAAAGAGGATTGGATGAGATGTCAGCACAGCAGTAAGGAGTCGCGATTGTGTGGGATTCCCACTTAAGCATACCCAGTGTTAACACTTCAACATAATCAGGAGCAGCTTATTTACATGATACTTTTCCATGCTCAAAGCGGCTTATGGCAACATCAGAAAAAATTAAATAATAAAATATAGCAAAGGTGGGATATAAATATAATATATAAATAAATAATTCTCTATAACACACATGAGTCATATCAAGATTTAAATAGTCATACTCATAGGTTAATCAAAACATCTTGAATTAATAAATGTATACTAACATTAAACAATCCAATAACCATTCATTTTTTTCTTATTTTTTTTATTAGTTTTTTAAAATGTGAAATACAATCCAATAATCATTCATACCAAATCCAAACAAAGAAAGAATACCAAGAAAAAAACTTCCAAACAACAGCAAAAATAACAGCATAAGCAGCAGCATTTGTAGCTGGAGTCAGGGAGGATCCTGCACTCCCAGGCCAGGTGGAAGTAAGCCACAGTAGTAGGGATCAGGGTCTGCAGGTCTCACAGCTAGATGGTGTCTGCAGGGCACTTACAATGTCACAGTGTACAACCAGTCCCAATGAAAAATATAAACAGACTTGCTTCATATTTTCTAATATGCTTGTTACTGGTGTTCTGGAGCCATACATAATACTGGTGGTACATACTATTGGGGTATAGCAGTATCATCATATATACCAATACCGATCTTCAGCAGAGAGTCCTCGCACCTATGTAGCCAAAACAGCACCACCCACGCGCAAGAGGGAATTACCAACAGACTTAGGGGGAACTCTGAGGTCTGCAGAAGTATGAAAAACTATTAGAAAAAACATCTGGCGGGTGGGACACAAAAATAGTCCAATGAGGACAGAGTGTGCTTAGTGCCCATGGAATGCTGACTGGAGACCAGTGGAAAGGTAGAATTGAATAGAGTGGCTTGAATCCCGGAGCATGTCACACTGCAACATTTTGTTGCAGGTTCCCACCTGCATATATGAATAGCGATCTTAATTCTCAAAGTGCCATCACTTATGTAGCAAAAACAACACCATCCATACAAACAAGGGAGATATCAGGCTTTTATCAGCAGACGTGGGGCAATGCCAAGGTTTGCAGAAGTAAAAAAACAACAATCTCTTTAGGGGAAAAAACACCTTAGGGGGGCAACCCCAAAAACAGCCCAAAGAAGACTGAATGCGGTCAGCAACCATGGAATTCTGACTGTTGTGGGGTGGTGGGGAGGGAACAGAAAGCTGAACGGGAGGAGAAATGGAATAGAGTCTCCTGAACAGAAGCACTCCAGCCTACAACATTTTGTTACAGGCCCCCACTTGTATGTTTTCTATATTCTTTTTTCTTCCACCAGTATATAAAATGGGAGCAGGGAAGGTGTCCATTTTGATCTTACAGTGCTGTTAACTTTGCCTGTGGAAAGTGCAAGTTCAAATCAATTGACCAGTTTCTGACTAGTTCAATAAGTCTTATACCGTTGTACAACAAGCATTTTCTCATTGCTGTCATTGGTGATTATTGTTATACATGGTTTATATGAGCCTGTTTCTACAGCACAACAAGTATTAGACAGCAAACTATTACAGGACAAATCAGTTCTAAAAACAATGGACTTATGAAACATATGGGTATCAAATATTTCCCCCTACATATATATATTTGACAAAGCCTAGTTTTCTTTTGTCAGAAACGTTCAAGATAACTTTCTGTTGTGTTTCTACACCCAGGGAAGAAGGCAGCCTCAGACATACAATCAACTTAGTGCATTTGCCAGAAGGCAAAAATCAAATAAGTTCAGGGTACACTGTAGATAACTTGATTTGTGGCTCTCGCATAAAGAAACCTGGTAGCATTATGAATGACTTTACCAACCATTATTTTCAAACTTGCTTTGAATATAATTCCTGATTTGTCAGCATTCAGAAATTAAGGCAAACACACATACAGAGAGAGAGAGAGAGAGAGAGAGAGAGAGAGAGACGAAACTGCTGCATTTGGGGTGCTTCCATCCCATAAGAGACTTTTTTTTTAGCTAGGAGGGTTTCAGTTGGAATCAGATGTTTTCTCACCAAAGTTTCCCAGGCTGTTCTCTCTTGTGTCCACACGCATCTCTAGAGCCCTCACTTGCCACAGATCATCTAGTCCTGTCAGTGTTCTCTGCAACAATAAGCAAAAGTTAAGTATGAAACTTGCATCCTTTTATCATGGTATTCCATAAAGAATTTGTATTTTGCTCATAATCCAGCCCTATATAAAGGGCTCTCAGAAGGCCCAACACTTGATTTTAAGTTCCATTTCCTGTGCTAAACCTCCATATAACAGTCAATTTCAGCTGTAGTGCTACAGCAGCTCAGAAGGAATGTATGTAGCAATACCAAATATAATTAAAAAAAAAAAAGCTGCTCTGTAACCATACTGTTTAGCTAACGGCTGGGTTTCCCAGTGCAGGAAATAGGCAAAGGTTACTAGTGTTTCCTTTTTAAAACATCTTGGGGTTGCAGTCCAATCCCATATTAGTGAGAGTTTAAGGCTTTGCAGAAATCATAACACACTTTACCTACTATACCACTCTGGAAGTCATCTGAATCCCTAGCAGTCAACACATGCATTCATGTGAGAATCCTGCTCTATAACCCAATATCAGCACCCACAGGCAGAATGCTATTTAAAAAGGCATAGAACAATTAAGTTATTTTTAAACTGAAATATTCAGTTCAGAAAATTACCAAAGTGGAAAATGACTCAGAAGAGAGAGTACATACATGGGGTGGCATCTGCTTGGAGATCCGGAATAAAAATTGTCGGGACTCGTGGCCTGGTTTGGGCATCATGATAAGCCAGGTTCCGGCCGGGGAAGCCACAGATTGGGTTCACATGACACAACAACTGATTGTGGGTAACTAGCCACAGTGGGTTGTCATGTTGTCTGAATCCAGATCACTTCCTACAGGGTGGCTTATTTTTCAGCAACAAGTCACCCTGACAACCCATGGCTTGTTCTAGGGGCTGTTCAACTCATGGTTAGCATGTCATCTGAACCAGGGAGAGCAATTTTATCGTGGGTTGCAGGGATTGGTTAGCGAGCCGCTCGGCAAGAGCAGCAAAACCCCATCTGCTCTTTGCGATTTTGTCCATGCCACCGCCAGTGACAGCCCATTCACCAATCATGGTTTCCAAGCCAGCCCATTTATTCAGTGTGAGCCAAATTCAGTCCTTGTGTAAATTGACAAATCTCAATCCTTGTGTAATTGGGCAAATCTTGGATAACTTTAATGATCCTACATACTACAAGGATTAGTAGGAATGGAATAGAACTATTCTTCACTATATAATGAAGTCCCTTATAGGTGGTGACCTATGTATATTTGTGTTCCAATAAACCAGTTTGCTAAGGTACCAAAGCTCTTTCTGTCTTTTTGCCATATTACCCAAGTAGATCATGTCCTTTAAAGTCCCCAGTTCAACAGATTTCATCAGGGACAGCAGACAAGTAAAGACAAGTAAACACTGCAGCAATCTGCCTCTTCCCAAGAAGCGGCTAAAATGACATATATCTCCAGGTTTCTTAAATTTTTATTTGTCTATCATAAAATAAAAGGAACATCCTGACAGCTGGAGACTGCTGGAGTAACCAATTCTTTTCCATGAGTCTTTGCTATGCCAAACTGCAAAGAGATGGCATGACATCGTGCAAAAAGTATGCTCCATTCCACCTGGGGATTCCTATGTGCTAATCTTATCAGCAGTTGTTTCCAGCTGTTTTGCTTCAGCAAGGAAATCCAAGTAGGCAGAAATGAGGTTTGGGGTCTGATTCAATATGAAAGAGCATTTGTCCCTCAGTAGGAATATATTGCACTGGCCCCAGGCTGCTTTAAGTCAGGCAAAACTATTCAACAACTCAGTCCTCAGTGCAATAATGTCCTTGGACTCTACAGGTATCCAGCAACTGTATACTTTACTGTAAAAAGAGGAAAGCTGGTATTTTGTTCTATAGAATAAATGTGTGGACCTCACAATGAAACCTTACCATTTTCCATCCATGAATTAAAGAGGGCAGCTACATTGTACCTTGATTTGTCATTCCTAGTTTTAGGAGCTGGAACCTAAAAGTCATTGTTTGATCGTAAAAATAAAGAAAGTTGTCAACACTGCTGTTGCTTCAAAATTGGGCTCTGGGGGTCAGGGAAAAGTTCCATAACACTAGAGCCGCCACCACAGAATAAATCTACATAAAATTCTGCTAGATTTTACAATACAAAATGGAAGCTTCAAATGGCAGCTTCAGACGCTGCAGTGTATATTTAAGAAGTCCCAAATAACAATCATGGAGTTACACATAACATGCACTTCAACCCTAAGATATGCAAGAAAGATAAACTCCAAGTGCAATTCAAAGTGCTGGGAGTGAAAGCAACTAGGTAGTGCAACTGCTATAGCTCAGGACAAAAGGTTGAAAACGGACAGTAGTTGTTAAGAGAGATTAAAGTGGTTTGAAAGCCTTTCTGTTCCTGTGATGTACACACATTTCTTTTGTGCCACTGTCAGCTCTGATCAAACAATGCAACTATTTGTTTTGCAGAAACAAAAGAGGCGTAAGTGCACACACCATGAGCAGTGACTCATCTTTCAAATCACCTGCGATGCTTGGGGAAGGGCGGGAATCCTCTCTCCCCACTTCTATGTTCCCAGACATGACAGGAGAGAGACTGTTGCATTGTATAGCAGATGACTGTCAAATGCTCTTCAGGGGCAGCCCCACATAAAGTGCATTGCAGTAGTTAATCCTCGAGTTTACAGAAGTATACATTATGATTGGTGTTTGGTGTTATGAGTGGTGTTTCCTTTTTGAATTGTACTGAACCATGGCTAAATCCAGGAAGAATATAAAAGGCAGAAGTGTCTTAGTAAACCCACCTACAGAACAAATGATCACACCTGATTTGCTTCAGAAATTGTTTGACCAATTGGGAAATAAATTGGAAAATCTTAGAAATAAAATGGTACTTTTTGAGAAAAGAATGGATGAGGAGTATGCAAATGTGGAGGAAGGGGGGGGTGGCTGACCCGCCACAACCCACCCTTTCCTACCCCAAAGGACTCAAAACCCCCAGAGATCTCAAGGTACCAGACTGCCAAGCAATCCTACTTGAATCTCTGTTCAGGGACTTGCCTTTCTGACTGTAACCTGGATTTAGTTGCTGGAACCACAGAGCAATCCACAAACACCATGTGGGGTAAAAAACCAAAGAAGGTTTATTCTGGTAGCATTTTACAACAAGAATAGGGAAATGAGAGAAGCACACAAAATAGAGAGAGACACTTTGGTACACAGAGTAAAGCTACAAAATAACAAAACTTGATTCTTTATATCTCCCAGGCACACACTCTGTTACCTGGGGGTCAGTTCTCTTCCAGGGTTGAATCCAGCACAGCCTTGCCGCCCGGGGAGACTACTTCACCTACCCGAAGGTCCGAGATGGGTAGCATTCCACAAGGCCTGCCTTGCCAAAGCCCTCATTCAGCTAATTTCACCAGGAGCTACCTGGGGTCGGATCTTGAGGCCGCCCGAAGGCTTGGGCCTCTGCTTGGCTTGCTGCCATTTCTCCACAGCCAGCAACCATGCAACGAACAAAGACAAAGAACAAAAACCCACACTTTGGGAAATAGCTCTTTCCCCCTCCCCTCCTCCTTCTTGTAGCTCTGCTGCCTCTTAGCCAATCAGGATGAACTTCACCTGGCCAGGCAGGGAGGGGAACTCATGACTCATGACATTTGCATTTGAAAGCTGGGTCACTGTAGACTTTGGGACGCCGGCATACACACCCGCCCCCCCAGCCTTTAGCCGGTTCACACATGAGGGTGTGTGTGTATGTAGGAACCCCCAAAGGCTCCTTCCTTCACACGCTCCCTTTTAAAAAAAAATGAAACCTGAGGGGTCAACCCTCTCATTTCATTTTAAACTAACTTAAAAGAAAAAACCTTTGCTAGCCTTCTACCACTAGCACACCTCTTCTCCTTCACACACACACAGAAACAGAACAAAACAAAAAAGCATCAAAACATCAAACACATTAACTACAATCTTAACACAGCTTAAAGCTTAAAGCTGTAAATCTTAAATCTTAAAGCTCCTTAAACATCAAAACAGCAAAACAACAATCAGAAGTTTACAGGTTTGCATACACAAGAAACATCATATACAATTCAAATGGGAACCCCAACCCTTCTGTTGCCTGACTGGCACTCTGTCTAAAAAAAACTTTCTAGGGTTGCTGCTTCTCACACAAGCCTGTAGGGGGCAGATTGCTGACTGAAATGTGACTCTTCAATTCGCCTTTAATTTTGCTTCTAAAGGCTTGCTTCTGCCACTCTCCACCTAACGACATGAATCCATCACCCCTTTTTCCAAAGGCTTGCTGGTGGCTTCTCACCACCCAAAGACATGAATACACCACCCCCTTTTCCCAAAGGCTTGCTTGTGGCACTTTCTACCCAATGACATGAATGGGATGACTGTTTCTTTCAGAATTAAATGCGGAGCCTTCACAGCAAAAATAGATTTGGAGATGACAGAAGAAGGTAAGCTGGACAGCCCTATAAAGCAAACATCTGGAGAGGTGAAACAGATTAATGAGAAGGCTGAAATTTCAGAGCACAAAATAGACGTAGTCAATAGAGATTGTGAAGTAGAAAATTTGGTCTTACTGGAACTGATAGAAAAAGAATATGGCTTGATATTCAGATCTCTCAGAGTCTGATGAAGACATTGGAGAAAGAAATATTAAAAGTCTGGCAGGTTTCTTGGTCTGGAAGGAAGAAGATATGGAGACAGAAATTGACCAAGTTTGTAGAATAAATTCTATGTCTGCTGGATCAAGAAGAGATTTAAGAGAGATATTGGACTATTGTGTTAGAAGACAAAGGATCAAGTTCTCCAACAACATTTTATTACAAGAATGAAAGCAAATGATATAGATATAATCGTGATGGATTAATCGTGAGAGCCAGTGTGGCGTAGTGGTTAGAGTGTTGGACTGGGACTCGGGAGATCCAGGTTCTAGTCCCCACTCGGCCATGAAACTCACTGGGTGACTTTGGGCCAGTCACTGACTCTCAGCCTAACCTACCTCACAGGGTTGTTGTGAGGATAAAATGGAGAGGAGGAGGAGGAGGAGGACTATGTAAGCCGCCTTGAGTTCCTTGCAGGAAAAAAGGCGGGGTATAAATATAATAAATAAATAAATAATAAAATGATTGCTAGTTCCCGTCCTCCAGGTAAGGGAACAGTTAACAGACCAGAGACAACTGGTAGCAAATACTTCCAACCATGGGCATGACCTGAATTTCCAAGTACATTGGAAGTGACAGATCCAGGAGGAAGCCCAGATTGCTCACCCAAAATTTATAATCTCCCCTCATCCCTGCCCACCCTGTTCAATCTAGCACTGAGAGAGCAAAGCCTGACTTGATCGGATTTAATAAAAGCAAGTCCTAGGCTCTGTCATTCATCTACTGAATTGCTATGTAAGAGAAGATTGTTTGAAAGCTAGTCTATCTATCTCCCCAGTAATAATTACTGTGATAACCATTGGGGGGGGGACGGACACAGCAGCGGTCAGTCATGTATAATCAATAGCAGTAAAACAAATTGAGGGGAGAGGAGGGAAGGGTTGAAATGTTCCTTTCCCAAGACAAGATTTTGTCATGCACACAACACAACTCTGTTACTGTTCTGTTTTTAATTGTATTTTAATGTATTTGCTTTTATCTAATTTTATTTGTGACTGTAAACTGCCTTGAGTTCCATTTTTCTTCGTAGCAAGGCGGGGTATAAATCAAATAAATAAATAAATAATAAAAGGTGTGTGTATATATTGTGCCAAACCTCCAAAACAAGCTGTCAAGCTGTCTACATATGTGGGGACCACATAAGCATTTCCGGATGTGCATCTACATTGTTGGTCCTTTAGAGTTTGACAAATTCACAGCTTCTTAGCAACAGCTTAAAAATAAATACATTAGCTGTTACTAAACATTATACCTGCAAGCAGTTGCAGAGGCTTGCATTTTCAAGTTGTATTTGACTTCACTGAAATACTTGTTCATTTTCTAACTGTTACATACATTCTACAGCCAAATGCTAACATTGCTAAACTACCGGTAGTCATTTATTTGCCCCCAGATCATCAAGTACATACATAATGCTCAGTTAACAATAGTGTACATCTGCATTTTGACAGTGTAATCTTATGCATGTCTATTCAGAAGTAAGCCCCACTCAGTTCAATTGGACTTACTCCCAGTTAAGTGTGTATAGGATGGTTGCCTAAGCCAGGGGTGGGCACAAGGTAGATCAGATGTTTTGAACTTCAACTCCCAGAAGCCCCTGACACCATTGCCTATGGTCAGGAATGCTGGGAGTTAAAGTCCAAAACATCTGGAGACCTACTTTTTGCAGACCCCTGGCCTAAACTACCTTTCATGTTGCCAATCCATATTATATAGTAAACACCTCTCTAGAATATCTCAGCATCATTTAGACCAGCCTTCCCCAACCTGGTGCCCTCCAGATATGTGGGACTGCAACTTCCATCATTCCCAGCCAGCATCGCGATGCTTATGAAGAATGATGGGAATTGAAGCCCAACACATCTGGAGGACACCAGGTTTGGAAAGGCTGATTTAGAAAGAGCAGAGGTCTAAGCCAGCAATGTTCAGAGATCCAGCAATAGCCACAAGAAACAGACCTGTGCAAGCCAGAACAGCTAGGGGGAAAACACAAATGTACAAGAATTTACAGCCAGAGTGGAGTAGAGCAGGAGAGAGGTGCAGATGACACTTCAGCAGACTAGGAAGGCTGCATGTGGTCTGCTCCTCAGCTACAGTAAGTACACTCACAGAAGGCCTCAGCTGCTAAATTGAAATCCAGTTGTAGATGTCAATCCTTCATTGCTATGGCATTTACAGTTTTGGTCCAAACCAATGCTTAAGATAGCCAACATAGGATGAACCAGCTATAAGACTGCACTCCCAATACTTAAATCTTTTTTACCACCAACATTTCCTCTTTCATCTTGCAGCAAAAGATGTCAATTTAATAGCAATGGACTTATTTATCCACTTTAAAACTCAGGCAAAGCTTTGTTGACTTTGCTGACCTGATTCAGAATGAACAAATGCAACTATGTTTCTGTTTCTGAAGAGTTTCTGCATTACCAGCCACTGACTATTTTTGTTATATCACATATCATTCAGCTTTTTTTTTTAACGCTAGGCAACCTTGCTTTGATTTTTTGCTCTTCCCTCCCCAACGCCCCTCAGTATTTTTTACATCTCAGCTGCACTGACATATTGTTGCCATGCTGTGACTCTCAGATTGCATATGTCAAGTTAAACAAATAGAGATTAATCAACAAACCAAATTCCCCCACCTTCTTTCCATAAAACCTCATCAATTGTCTGGCATGTGTTGTACTTGTTCACTCTGTCTGTGGCCTCCCTGCCAAATTAATTTACCTTTACTATTCAAAAGTGATCGTCTGCCAAGAAAGAAAGAAAAAAGAAGTGATTCACTGAAGATCAAAAATGGCAGATACAGGACCCGCCAACTTTATTTTTCCCTATGGAAGCACAGTTAAGTGCACATTCCTAGCTTCCACAGCAAGCTAACAACCATACTGATTATTTAGAAGAAACCATTACTTCTATCATCCAGGGGAGGGGGTGGCAACTAATATTCAGGGGCCACAATTTACTGAAAATCAGTAATCCAACTACTTGCAAGCTAGCCATGAGCAAAAATATAAACTGGGACCCGGGAGATCCGGGTTCTAGTCCCCACTCGGCAGTGAAACTCACTGGGTGACTTTGGGCCAGTCACTGACTCTCAGCCTAACCTACCTCACAGGGTTGTTGTGAGGATAAAATGGAGAGGAGGAAGATTATGTAAGCCACCTTGGGTTCCTTGCAGGAAAAAAGGCAGGGTATACATATAATAAATAAATAAAATAAATCAAAAGATAATTCAAATTCTTTGTACTGTACTAATAAATCAAATGCAGTAGCAGGAAATACACGAAGGAAGGGTTGCTCTGACTGAGCTCCATGGAAAATGACAGGAAGCTGTGAAGAGATAATGGATCCTGACAATGGAAGCCCTACTAACCTCAGACCTCAGCCTTTACCATTTAAGATTATCTCCAAAACCATGAGGACTAGAAACTTGCTTACTAAGCAGTGGTGGGGAAGCTGTGGTCCTCTCGATGTTGTTGGACTGGGACTGATGGGAATTTGAGTCTAACAATATCTGGAGAGCCATAGGCTCCCCACCTGTTTTAAAGAAAAAACATATCCTGGGATGCTTAAGAATTTAATGGATGCCTAAATTTAGCAAGGACTGTTTCACAGGTTTGTTTATTTATATACAAACAAACATTATTTGTTTGTATATACAAATATTATTTATATATCTATTGTGAGCCAGTGTGGCGTAGTGGTGAGAGTGTTGGACTAGGACTCGGGAGATCCAGGTTCTAGTCCCCACTCTGCCATGAAGCTCACTGGATGACTTTGGGCCGGTCACTGACTCAGCCTAACCTACCTCACAGGGTTGTCGTGAGGATAAATGGAGAGGAGGAAGAGGAGGATTACTACTAGAGTCTACTAGATTCTAATAGTACTTCTAGTACTAGTTCCCCTCTACTCAGCACTGGTTAGGCCTCATCTTGAGTACTGCGTCCAGTTCTGGGCACCACACTTTAAGAAGGATGCAGGCAAACTGGAAAGGGTTCAGAGGAGGGCAACAGAGATGATCAGGGGACTGGAAACAAATCCCTATGAAGAGAGACTGAAAGAACTGGGAATGTTTAGCCTTCAGAAGAGGAGACTGAGGGGAGATATGATAGCACTCTTCCAGTACTTGAAGGGTTGTCACACAGAGGAGGGCCAGGATCTCCTCTCGATCATGATCATCCCAGAGTGCAGAACACAGAATAATGGGCTCAAGTTACAGGAACCCAGATTCCACCTGGACATCAGAGGAAATTTCCTGGCTGTTAGAGTAATACAACAATGGAACCAACTACCTAGGGAGGTAGTGGGCTCTTCCACACTGGAGGCATTCAAAGTGCAGCTGGAAAGCCATCTGTCAGGGATGCTTTGAGTTGGATTCTTGCATTGAGCAGGGGGTTCAACTCGAATCGATGGCCTTATAGGCTCCTTCCAACTCTACTATGATTATGTAAGCACCTTGGGATCCTTGCAGGAAAAAAGGCGGAACATAAATATTATATATATATATATATATATATGAGTATTTATGAGCTGCCATGGGGGGGCTTTGGGGGCCAAAAGATGACTTACAATTTAAACTTTTAAAACAATACCACATACTGGCATGATCTTCCATTTTCAGAAGTGATAAAGGGAAGATATGAAAGCAAAAGAAACAGTGGCAGCACAGTGCGGCAAAATGCAGGGGAGCCAGCAGGGACAGATGTGAAGTCAGATGGCAGGAATTTGTAGGTGTTTCCTGGTGGCTGGGGGTGGAGAGGCAGAGTGTGATGGAGATTGCTGAATATTTTAGTTAATTCTGAACAAAACTTTCAAACATTTCTGGTCACTCAAATTACACCTTTTAAATCCAGTAATTGATATCAACTAATACTAAATATGCCCCTATTTAAATGGGATTAATAGGGGCTTTGGCACTGATTTATGAAAGCAGGATTTTACTACAACAATTACAGTCTATCTCTTGCAAAAAAATTCTCTGGATCAAAACATCCACTACACTATGGAGATTAAAAATGAGCTTTAAGGCTGTTCACTGCAGGAAGGATCAGTGAATTCTATTGGGGGGAAAATATGAAAAGTATACCCATTTGAAAATATCCACACTATTGCACCTGAGAGTAAGCAGGATTTGGACCTCATATGCTGAAAGAAGAAGTTAGGTGCACACAGCAGCCATTTTAAAAGACTGCTCTTTTTGAAATGCTAACGGGCAAGAAAAACTGCTCCCAGATATCAAAACCATTAAGAATGATGGTGTAAATGTGCAGATTGTGCAGGAAATGATTTCCTGCTACTGAACCATTAAAGAGATCTAAGCACTAAAAAGACATAACGAACATTTGTTTGTAATCAATTGTTTGAACAGCAGTACTATTTATAAAGTTGAAAAAGCTAAAGGAAGTATTTATATGGAAGCAGCTGCTGCTGCAACCTGAGCAACAATAGGTCAGATAATAGATAAATCAGACTTGTTATTAAACAAGTGTTGCAAACATAGTTAGTGTTTCCTTGACAATGCTGTATCTTTTTCTTTTTTTTAAGGGAGGAAGAGTCTGCTCCAACAATACTCGTTCAAAACTGATTTTCCAGGCCAAATGAAAGTCCATATTTGGCAGAAAATAATGTAACAGAGGCAATTACTCCATTATAGCAGGTTTTTTAACACATGGAACCTTGAAGAGCTTGAATCAGAGGAATTGAAGCCTCATCACACAGCTCTTGTGTGGATGTACCATTTCAGACTACAGATAGAGAATCAAATGCTTCAATACTCCCTATAAAACTAGCATGTTTTGTATGTATAATAAGATGTTTTTGTCTTTTTAAATGCAGCAGAGGATTACAAAATTTGATCTCTCAACTTCAGTCAGAAATGGTAGAGCCCAGTGACAGATGAAATCATACAGGCCTTTTGCTAATCTGTTATAGCTTTCAGAATAGGTTGATTAGGGCGGGGACTTCTGGATGGCCTCATGCCCCAGACTTTTCACAGTAAAATTCTTTCACTCTAAAAGCAATTGCTGGTTTAATGAAGATGTCCACTTTACCACACCTTTGTTTCTATCACAAATTTCATGTGGCTCTTTAGTCAAAGACCACCTGCTTTTTGCTGATGGATGCATATTGTCTCAAAAAAAGAAAAAGAAAAAAGGCCTTTACACAGTAATATGCTCCTCCACAAAAAAGCATCCCTACACATAGAAAGCTACCATGTGTTTTTATATTATATCATATATTATGTTATGATATTGTATTCTTATGGTTTTAATTCTTGTAAACTGCCCAGAAAGCTTTGGCTATTGAGCAGTATAGAAATGTAATAAATGAAAATGAAATAAAATAATAATCACCAAACTTTGTTTAAAATCAAAGTAAAGGGTTGCTTTTTTCTTTAAGTGCCATACTGGGAGAAAAGGAGAAAGCCCAAATGCAGCCTTGCTGAAGCTCCATTCCCACGGAGAGTGCGGTGTACAGTGCTTGTTGCTGCCTGTTTCTCAGCTACAGTATTCTCATTCCCATCAAAATGCAGCCTATCTTCTAGCTATCCCCCTGCCAGCAGAAGTGAGCCATTTCCAGTGCACCTCAGGCCTTTCTCAGCCCTTAATTAGTAACCAAGTAAATAATGCATGCTGCAACATAAAAATGAAATAACCACAAGGGAACCCAGCTCATTCTTTTCCAATAGGCTATAGCACCGTTATTTTATCAACACAAAACATTATTCAAATATTAACAGAATATGGAAGCTTACGCACTTTGCTGAACATATAGAAAACAGTGGGTTGTATCCAGCAAAAGCCTCTTGTGAACAAAAGAGCACCTTTCTGTTAGTGGGAGGCTTTTCCACTGGCTGAACAGGGGAGGAGGCTATCTTGCCAATTCCCCCTCCCCCTGCAGTCCCCTGAATCTGCTCCAGGAGGTTGGGGAGAATCAGTAAAGATCCCCACGCCTTCTACTGGCAAGGCTGTTCTGAGTGGAACTCTGCTCAAGGAATGCTCCTGCTAGTGGAAAAGAAGCTGGATCCAGCCTAGTGTTTTGTAATTGACTCTCCTGTGGACAAGGAAAGGTGGATGAGGGAGGTACTTCAACTCAGTGGTAGATCCCAGGAGCAATCCATGATAGAATCTAGCAAGCCTCAAAAAAAGAGTGCCCGAGACAATGGGGGAACTGCACTCACTGACATTCAAAGTTAACTATACCAGGCTAGATGAACCTCACTAGCATGACAAACAGAACCATTTATATATTCCCAAAGTATATGACCCATATACTAAGGCAGCTCTCTACTTCTCCCATTCAGGAATGTTAATTATATTTGCAATGTTGAAATATACACAGTTTTAACCCTTCTGATATTAAACATAAATCAATGTACTGTACAATAGGTCTCGTGTGTTAACTCTGTGGGTTCTAACTAACACTCATGCTGGTCAAATGGGTGTGTGAAAGAGGCTGAGAAATAGACAAGAGCACCCAAAACATCCTTCAATAGCCCCATCTGACTGGCATCCTGCCAGATATACTATGAGAATGCAATGTTGACTAGCAAGGCTAATAGGACTATTTACATGCTAGAGTTCTCAATATAGATGCAGTAAAATGGCATCTACGCACCAGCTTATTGGGAGAAAGATATTCATCCACAAGTAGTTCTTCATCATCATCTTTAATCGATGGACTGGGATTCAGACCTTGCCAACCCAAATCTGTGACCCGAACTGTTGCAGAACTTGGTCTCAAGACTCGGTGTAACTTCCAGTTTAGCTCCATCTCAGTGTGCCCTAAATATTAAAAACACAAGAACACAAGCTAGTTCTTTGGCTTCCGTATTTACTTCATGCGATCTTAACCCAAAGTTAGTTTGTTACATGTAGGGCAGTGCTAAAATCCTGCAATGACATTGAAAAGTGATGTAAAAATATACAATCCAAACAACATGTATCTCACATTTGGTTTTATATACATATTACCATGAGACATCCGTGTTTTAAGGTTAAGGTTAAAGGAAGAATCATCCAATCACTGTTATTCCTTTTATTTTATTTTATTTATTATATTTATATCACACCTTTTTTTCTGGTAAGGAACCCAAGGCAGCTTACATAATCCTCCTCCTCCTCCTCTCCATTTTATCCTCGTAACCTTGTGAGGAAGGTTAGGGTGAGTGTCAGTGACTGGCCCAAAGTCACCCATGACTGAGTGGGGACTAGAAGCCGGATCTCCCGAGTCCCAGTCCAATGCTCTAACCACTATGCCACACTGGCTCTATTAGCTCCTTCTATGCTTGCGAAGGTTATATCCACACACAACTGCTTAATCACCAAAACCCAGTGATAAACAAAGGTACCGGTATCCGTTTTTTAAACCACCGAGTGATTTAGAAAAACATCAGAAGTCAATAAGATTTTTGCTCATAAGATCATAAGAATGTAACAGCCTTGATGGATCAGACCAGAGAAAGGTTTATCTGTCCCAGCATCCTGTTTCCAACTGTGGCCAGTCAGAGGCACTCAGGAAACCCACAAGTAGACCATGTGAAGCAACAGCCCTCCTCTGTTTTTTGCCCCAGCAACTGGTGGTATGCTGATTTTGAACATAGAGGCCAGATTCGCACATCACTTTAAACCCACACAGCTTCTGAAACCTCTGTAGGTTTAAAGTTGCCCCAGGCAACACAGCCACCAACACAGCAGTGGCCCCTCACAAGGACGGGTTTAACCCAGCCTTGTGAGGGGCCGCCGTGGCAGCTCCTCCTCGCCCAGTGGGGCTCAGCGAGGATGAGGCGTGCAGAGGCAGCGGTGGTAGTGAGTAGGGCTCAGGGGGTAAGAGAGGGAGGCGCGTGGAGGGCCCCAGCAGCTTGCCCATGCACTCCTGCAGATGCAGGACATCGGCAGATGGCAGGAGCACGTGGGGAAGCCGATGACAGCCGTGCCAAGTGCCGCTGGGGCACTTGGCCAGCTGTCATCGGCCAGAGCCCCTTGCCCAGAGTGGCAGCCCTTTTTGCCACTCTGGGCAAGGGGCTCTGTGACTTTTTGGCTTGTGGGTGGGTTAGTGTGTCCTCTGGGTTTGGAGGATATGCTAAACCTACAAGGGTTATCTTAACCCTACTGCAAACCATGGCTTAGCAGCGTGGTTTAGAAGCCACAGCAGGTTGGCTTCTAAAGCACCCCGCCTGGGTCAGACAACATGCTAAACCTCAGTAGCACTTAACCTACTGAGGTTTAGTGTGTCATGCAAACCCAGGAAGAGGCTCAACTTAGTCACTGTGGCTAAATGGCTGCTGCAGTGATTCTTAACAAGTGTAGAGAGAAAGAAAGCTTTGCTCTGTTGGCTTTCTTAAACTGATTTTTAAAGGTTTTATATATATTTAGAGAGCAAGTAAGCTTCCTATTTCTGGAATTTATGCATTTTCCTTGCAAGCTGCTGAAGAAGGAGTCTTTACTCCAAAATGCGTAGAGCAACATTAAAGATTTCTGTTATCACTCAACACTGGACTCCTTTCTGGTTTGCCTGATTGTAATGAAATTTAAATTCTAAGCAAACATGCTTAAGATCACAGCTGTAACAAATTAAATCATGTTAGCCAGTTATTTATAATGTCAGAAGGTCCTGACATGAAGTGAAGTATTATAAAATCGAACAAGAAATAAATCACTTTATAAGGCCAATCTTCTACATTCAGTCTAGAAAGGAATGTAGTACCAAAGCTTTTACCTACTTGGAGGAAAAACAAAAGTAATGGGCAGAGCAATCGTAACCACTGGGTGGGGCGGGAGAGAGGCCAGGATGTGGCAGGACCAGCTGGAGCTCTGCTGGGCACGGGGAGGGGGGCGTGCATGTGCCCCAGAGGCTCCTGTCATGCCCACAGAAAGCTCCATGGATGTAAATCTACCAGCACTGTTACCACCAGTTTAGTCTGGAGCTGGCATAGCTAATTCCACCCCCCATTGGTTTTAGTGGGAGGGGGAATTTTGATTAATGAAGATCCGCTGGGCTGAAAAGCACAGCAAAGCTGTTCCCACCCCCCACCTCTCTCTCTGGCCAGTGTGAGCTGGCAGGGCTTTGGAAGTGATGGGTGATCCACCACTTCACTCCCTCCTCACAAACCCTAGGGTTGTTTTGTTAGTGAGATGAGATTATCTATCAAAGTAAAAGAAGTCTTATGATGGCAACACAAACATTAACAACAAGTGTGAGATCTGCCATTCTGCCTACTGATAGGCAAAAAACCTTTGAGTTATTTAGATTGGAAGAAGTGTTTTATTGTTGTGTAATAACCAGACAGAGCTCCCAAAGAGCTAATCAACACATGTGGAATAAAATGAGTTGTCTCACCACCAGCATACTGCAGTTGCATAGCAAAATGTCCTCTCATTTCTGGAACATGTCTTAGAGCAGCACTTACTTATGGTTTGACAAGAAGATCAATTTGTGGTTTAATATCCAAAGTTACACTCCTGATTTTATGCTTTCCATTATTGATCTGTTACTTGTAATTCTTGTAGAACTGAATTAGCAAGCAGAACAGTATTTCATGGTCAGCGCTGTATCTGTAAAACAGAAATCTATTTCCAAAACTGAACGTGCAATAAAGTTAGTAGTGAACAATTAAAAGACAATTGAAATTAGAATCCAGTAATACAGAACAGCTGCACAAAGGACCATGCCCACAAGGGTTTTATATAAAGTCTACTTTATTTTTCTCAATACACCTACACTGATCACAGGCAAGAATGGAAAAAGTGAGGGTGTCTAGTAACCTGAGATTTGTGATGGCAAGTAGGATCTTTCTGGCATGGATTGTAATATATTAGTAGAATACTGTATGTGTAATAACGCGTGTAATAAAACACTTTCTAGTAGGATTACGGAAGTGTAAAGTGGCAGGGGAGAAGTATTTGAAGTGATTAAGACCTGGTGAACTGGTAAAGTGCCAAAGATTCACTGTTAAATATGCATGAATATATAATTCAATATTTTATCTTTTTTTGGTAAACTTCATAAAGACATTTTTAATTTCAGGTATCCAATATCACTCGAAAACTCCTCTTAGTTCTGACACTAGATGGACCATCTCACTGTTTATTTAATATATATATATATATATTTATTTATACCTCTCCTTTCTGTGATAATCCCCCCTCACAGCAGCTTACTAATAAAACAAACAAACAAACAAACAAACAAACTAATCACAACAAAATTGAAAACAACCCTAGCAACAAAATGGTCATTAAAAAAAACCCATCTCATTAGCAGCAGACCAAAAACATCACTAAAGCCTCTAACTGTGATTACAGCTGTGATCTTAAGCATGTTTGCTTAGAATTTAAATTTCATTACAATCAGGCAAACCAGAAAGGAGTCCAGTGTTGAGTGACAACAGAAATCTTTAATGTTGCTCTACGCATTTTGGAGTAAAGACTCCTTCTAACTAAAAAATACCTGCCAAAGTAAAATAGGCTTAGGGTGCAATCCTATGCATATTTAGACGGAAAAAAGGTCCTACAACTCCCAGCATTCCCCTGGCTGGCTGGGGAATGCTGGGAGTTGTAGGACCTTTTTTCTGTCTAAATATGCACAGGATTGCACTCTTAAGAACCTGTTTAAAAGCAAGCAAAGAGGATGCCTGACAACCTCTCAAGAGAGGTCTTTCACCTTTTACTAAGGAATCTTTCACCTCTTGGGAGGCTATTCCAGAGTTCAGGTGATGCAACTGAAAAGGGCCTCTCTCTTGTCCTGACTACACTTCTGTTGGTTAAGGAACAAGGAGGGATTCAGAAACTGAGCAGAGCTCAAGCTGGTACATAGGGGAGGAGGTGATTCCTGATATATGCTGATTCCAGGCCACTTAAGGATTTAAAAAAACAAAAACAAAAACAAGCCAACACCTTCAATTGAACCTGGAAACAACCTGGAAGCCCATGAAGTTGGAAAAGAGTTGGTCTAATATGGGCCATCCTGCCAACCTCAGGCACAAATCTGGCCATAGCATTCTGAACAAATTGAAGTTTCCAGACTGTCTTCAAGGACCGCCCCAAGTAGAAGTGCTTTATAGTGACTAACTTGGTGATGAATAAGATGTGAATGACCAAGTGGAGGTTGTTTAAAAAGGGTTGTACTTGTCCACCATTACAAGATTCTACCTATTATGTGAGGAATTAAAAGGGTGGAGACAGATGTAGCATTTGTAGAGCAGTGGGCCAGCTTGGAAACATTCTTTCCCTTTTCAGTACAAGTGTGCCTCTCTCCCCAAGGTCAAGCTCTGAAAAAAGAGCAGTTCATGAAGGAGGCGGTGGTGAGACCCCTGTTGAAAAAGCCTCCCGGAACCCTTTGATATTGGATAATTACTGGCCAGTCTCCAATATTCCATTTCTGGGCAAGATATTGGAGCGCGTGGTGGCCTCCCAACTCCAGGGATTCCTGGAGGAGATGGATTATCTAGATCCATTTCAATCTGGCTTCAGACTTGGTTATGGGACAGAAACAGCTCTGGTCACTTTGATAGATGATGACCTATGCTGGGAACTAGGGGAGTGTGTCCCTGTTGGTTCTGCTGGACCTCTCAGCGGCTTTCGATACCATCGACCATGGTATCCTTCTGGGCTGCCTCGCTGGGATGGGACTTGGAGGCACTGTTTTACAGTGACTTCATTCTTTCCTGGAGGAGTGGACCCAGAAGGTGGTGCTGGGGAACTTCTGTTCGACTCCCTGGCCATTGGCCTGTGGAGTTCCCTAGGGTTCCATTTTGTCCCCCATGCTATTTAACATATACATGAAACCATTGGGAGAGGTTGTCTGGAGTTTTGGGGTTTGGTGTCACCAGTATAGTGATGACACCCAACTCTATTTCTCCTTTCCATCTAATCCTAAGGAAGCTGTTGCTGTGCTAAACCGGTGTCTGTCGGCAGTAATGGACTGGATGACAGCAAACAAATTGAAGCTTAATCCAGACAAGAAAGAGGTGCTCCTGGTCAGGCGGGAGGCAGATCAAGGAATAGGCATTCAGCTTGTGTTGGATGGGGTTACACTCTCCCTGAAGACACAGGTTTGCAGCTTGGGTGTACTTCTGGATTCAGCCCTGATCCTGGATGCCAGGGTTTCAGCGGCACCAGGAATGCATTTGTACAGTTATAGCTAGTGTGCCAGCTGTGCCTGTTCCTGGAGATGTCTGATTTGGCCACAGTGACACATGCCTTAGTTACATCCCGTTTGGATTACTGTAATGTGCTGTACATGGGGCTGCCTCTGAAGAGTGTTTGGAAACTTCAAAGAGTTTGCTGCCAGACTGCTGACTGGGGCTGACTACAGGAAGTCCTTTGTTACAACAGCTTCACTGGCTCCCAGTCTGTTTCTGGGCACAATTTAAAGTGCTGCTTATGACCATATTCTCCCTTATGAGCCTGTCCATACCCTGAGATCTTCAGGGGAGGCCCTTCTCTTAGTTCCACCACCATCTCAGGCACGCCTAGCAAGAATGTGGCAGAGGGCCTCAGTGGCTGCCCCAATGCTCTGAAATTCCCTTCCCAGGGAGGCTAGAATGGCGCCCTCCATGGTATGTTTCTGGAGGCAGGCAAAAACTTTTTTGTTCCAGCAGGCCTTTGGGAATAGTCTGGACCTGTGAGAATGCAATGGATTAGCACTGTTGTTTATATCATTATCACTGTTTTCATTTTGATATTTTATATAATTTTAATATTATACAGTAGATGATTTAATTATATTTTTAACTTTTCTGTATTTCTATTTATATGTTTTAATTGTACAAGTTTTAATGTTACAAAGCCACCTTGAGTTTGTTTATTACATTTATACCCCGCCTTTTTTATCTGCAAGGGACCCAAGGCGTCTTACATAATCCTAATCCTCCTCTCCGTTTTATCCTCACAACAACCCTGTGAGGTAGGTTAGGCTGAGAGTCAGTGACTGGCCCAAAGTCACCCGGTGAGTTTCATGGCTGAGTGGGGACTAGAACCCGGATCTCCCGAGTCCCAGTCCAACACTCTCACCACTACGCCACACTGGGAAAAAGGTGGGATATAAATCAATATAATAACAACAACAACAATAATAGAATCAACACAGATAACTACCCAAATATCTCCTTTGTTCTCAGAGCATCACAGATGAGCACCAGCGAAATCTGGATCTGGACATGTAGCAATTTTTTTTGTTCTAAATGCTCTTCCTATCCCTGGAGAAGCTTAAAACACCTTTAAAGTAGTAATTTGTCATTCAGTAATATAGCTCCCATTCTGTCAGACAAACAAATCTATCTATTTTAACATACTAACAATCAAATTTCTCCTTTCTATACCTCAGCTGTAAAATATAACTCTGAAAGCCCATTGCTCTCTTCTTGGTACACAGTGTCTAAATTAATCTATTGATTTTCACTGCAATCCACAATTATATAATTATTCATTACCACACTCCCAGATAATAACAGCCATCCAAGCTTTGCTATTACCATGCTAAATGAAAAGTGGCAGGGGTGAGGTGGGGTGGTTGGGAAACATGCGCATGCTAGAGGCTGTATGCAGAGTTTGGTTTTGAAAGTCCTTAGGGAGCCATGAATGCCATTTTAAAGTGTAATTTTGTGAAAGTGCCCTGTAGATAACCTCTTCTGGAAAAAAATATATGTTTAGACAGCTGAGATTTACTATGATGTCACCAGGAAACTACTGTTATATCAATCAATTCTTAATGTTAAAAACCATCCTTGTCTATATTTATGTATTACATTGCATCCTATAGAACTCAACCCTGCTACATCAGACCTGTTATTTAAATAAAATAAAAAGCTGAGGAAAAATAGTGAAGGAGCCTACATTACGAATATATTTCAACCAGCCTTCCCCAACCTGGCACCCTTCAGCTGTGTTGGATTACAACTCCCATTACCCTAATCAGCATGGCCACTGGGGATGATGCTGGCTTGGGATAATGGGAGTTGTAGTCCAACACAGCTGGAGGGCACCAGACTGGGAAAGGATGGCTTAAACAAATCATTTCACTCACTGGTTCATAATTTAATCTTTGTACAAATTCACAGGTCATGTAAATGACAGTCTGAACTCTATAGTGTTCTCAATGTATCTGCTTCCACATACTAGAACAGGCTTACAAATCACCACCCACCTGGTTGCCTGTGAGATGTACCAGTCTTCTCCAGATATAAGGTGATGCTGGGTTATGGTCTCTTTCTTTCCTTAGTATTAGATGCAAATACAGCCAGCCCTGCTACTGCAGGTGCTAACCTTGGGAGGATGAAAAAGAGCAACCACCATTAGCACAGTGCCTGGAAAAACAGCACAGTGCTAATGGCCGATGTCCCTCCTGGCTCTCCTGCAAATCTTCAAGTTGCAGTGGGGAGGAATGCTAGGGTGGAAGAGGAGAGAATGTGAGGGAAGGGTGGGGGGAGAGAGAAAAACTAATGGCAACCCCCTCCTAGTTTCCTTCCCCCTTCTTAGGCTGCAATCCGGATCGTCACCTTGAAGTGGTGAGTGGGCTTGCGTGTTCCGATGAACCCTGTGAGCAATGCCGTCGGGAGCTATATACTCCCAGTAGGGCCACTCATGGCGGTAAGGTCCGGGGAGAGGAACCAGACAAAGAACGATCCAAAACTTAAAGTCCTCAATGGCAGAACAGGCGGAAGATAATTTAAAACTAAATTACAACGGCTGTGAAGGCGGATGAAGGCTGCAGCAGAGAATGGTTTTCCAATTGTCATGATAACCATGCCATTGGATCATTGCCGTACTCTGTCAAGTTTGTGTGGTGATCCGTTGTGCACCGATCTCCCCATATAAAACAGTTTCATGCACAGGCGTCTTCCAACCCAACCCAACCCACCAATCCTGGAAGACAATCTTACTCGGTCACGTGATCACCTGATGATGATGTACACTCCCCCTGGGAATAAGCTCCATTGAAAACAGTAATATGTACTTCAAGTAAGCATGCATAGGATTGTTCTGTTAGCTGAGGGGGTGTCAGGAAATGAGTGATCAGCCCATGATCTTATAAGCTATGTTAGAGGCAGCAATATAACAGCTTCTCTAGAACAGGGAGAAGCAGAAGGTAGATTGGGATCTACTAGTGGATCTCCAAGAGATTTGAAGTAGATCAGCAAGGGATTCCAACTCCCCGTGGATTAACAACAGCGAAACAAAAAGCCTTTTTTTCCCTAGATCAGGCTGCTGAACTCAAGAAAGCTCGGGGGGGAGGGACAGGAGTAGATTTGTGTGCAAAAGGATGGATCTGTGTGCAATTCTCCAATTCTGGTACTGAAAACACATTTCTGGGCTCAGCATGTGCTCAGAGGCATCTTGTTCTGCAAGTCCATGTCCACCATCCTGAGCCACTATTTTTCACTTGGCTCCAGTTGATGGGTCTTGGGGCACTATTAAAAAACAAAGTAGATCCTGTAAACCTAATTGGGCTACCCCTACTCTAGAAAACCTTGATACAATGTTCACACCTAAGCCTGGAAATATGATCTTCTGAACATAAAGCAGTAGATCAGAGCCCAATCCCATTTTTTAAATCTATGAGGGTTCAATCCTATGAATGTTTAGAGTGGCTGGCTGGCTAGAGAATGCTGGGAATTCTAGGACTTTTAACTGTCTAAACATGTATAGGATTGCATCCTAAATAAGTTTAGACAGAACCTAGAAGTTGATATTTTGCACACAGGTAGAATTATACTAGAAGTTAGACACTGGGAAATCAGATGATAGATTCATATAGATAGAGTCATAGATTTCATAGATCATAGAGTTGGAAGGGGCCTACAAGGCCATCGAGTCCAACCCCCTGCTCAATGCAGGAAACTAGAGGAGGGGTCTCCCATACAAGTAATAACCAGGCCTGACCCTGCTTAGCTTTCCACACTCAGACAAGCTTAGCGGACTCAGACTGCCCTGAACGATAAAAAAATAAAGAATAAAAAATTATTCTGAAATGTGTGTCATTTACTGATAAAAATAATGTAGATCAGAGCAATGTTTTTTTAATTTTAAACAAAATTTAAAATTTCACTTATCTAAGCAATGTGTACAAAATATGTCTAGATATCTTTTTAAGGGATAGAGAAGAAGCAGCGGAAATTCTCTCATAATCTTGAAGTACTTCGAAGGAGTAAATAGTTTCAAAGTAGCTAGTAGCCAATATTGGTTCTGCTATTTTGAAGCAAATGACAGAACTTTGCACTAAAGACTAAACAGAAATCATCAGAGCATGCAAAAGATAAGCAAATTAAAATGATTTTTCTTTAGCAGTCTGCAGAGTTACATGTGTTGCAGGACTGGGCAAACTGGTACAAATTGTGGAATGTGAAAGCAAGTTGTTTTTTCACCAGCAAACAGGTGGAACAGATATTCAACTTTTGGCACTGAGTATCATCAGGAATACTCCAGAAATTAGAAGACCTAGATGATATGATCAAAAGGAGTTTCGCTATACTTGATCCTTCACTAACAGTGCAATCCTATCCATGTCTACTCAGAAGTAAGCCTCACTGAGTTGAATGGAACTTACTCTCAGGTAAGTGTGTATAGGATTGCAGCTTCAAGTACAATCCTTACAGACATCACCAGCAGGAGACGGCCGAATGCTAGAGGGATATTCTAAAGGCAACAGCGCTCCATCCACTGGGGGTGCTTCCAGACGGACAGCTCCTAGTGCTACCAACCAAAAGACACCATGCAGGTATTCCATCTTTTTTTTTTTAACAGATTTTTTTATGGTAAGAACAAAGATGGAAGAAGTGGTAGGAAGACATGGGAGGGTTACAGACGTTAGAAGTTGTTGTCTGGTCCCCTCGTAAAATGCCATATTTGAATGAAGGCAATTGCACAATAAAAGCCTTACCTAGAAGAACCCTGAATTAACAGAATAGTGTGGGGATTATATGGAGTATTGTTCTTCTCCCACACCCATGCTCATTTAATCAAGGTGAAAAATGTCATACCAGCTCCAACTATTAAAAAGTCTTGGTCATTATTTTATATTAAATACAACTTCTAAGCCATGATAACTTTTTACATTTTAACTCTTGTCTGTCCCTTTATGTTGTCAGAAACCAAGAGTTATCTCCAAAATGTTGTTCTTTTACAAATCAGATTTAACATCTGGAAATAGAAATATTGCCTCAACCGATAGGTTTTGATCCTAAGATAAGTTAAGGATGTTTCTGGAAGGAAAATTTCCCACCACCTCCTCCCCTCAGGCTCCATCCTACATTGTAGGATGTAGGATGGAGCACAACAGGAGAGAGGCTCCAGCTGTTTTTGGGACTGTGAAAAGGCAAGCAGGCTCCCAGAGAGCGAGCGAACAGAGCGAGCGAACAGGGAGAGCAAACAGGAGTTTGGCAGCGGAGTAGTACAACAACAAGTGCTGCAAGGGAAAGGCGTGGCCTGGGAGCTCATTCTGTTCCTGACTCCCAGCTGAGCAGCAGCACAACAGGAGAGAGGCTCCAGCTGTTTTTGGGACTGTGAAAAGGCAAGCAGGCTCCCAGAGAGCGAGCGAACAGAGCGAGCGAACAGGGAGAGCAAACAGGAGTTTGGCAGCGGAGTTCAGCAGGGGAGGTCAAGGGGGAGGTCCCTAAAAAAACAACAAACAAACAAACAAACAAAAACAACAACAACATATATATATATATATATATATATATATATATATATACATACATATATATATATATATATATATATATTCTAGGAAGACAGAAACAGAGCACTATGGAAGGAAAGGACTCAGCAGTGGTGGTGACCTGCAAGGGGTGTGCAATGTTTGTTTTCCTGCCGGAGATCGACATGGCCTACACGTGCAACAAGTGCAAGCTGGTCACGCTGTTGGAAGAAAAGGTCAGAGGACTGGAGCAGCAAGTGTCAACCCTCAGGAGCATAAGAGAAAGCGAGGAGTTCTTAGACAGAACGGTGGATCTACAGCACCAAAGCACAGTACAGGAGCCAGAAGGGCAACTGCAGGATGAGGCGGAGTCGGAGACTGCAGAGGCAAGGGGAAATAACGCAGGGGGAACTCCCTGGAAAAGGGTGACTGTTAGGAGCAGAAGAACTACAAGACACTCTGCGCCTGTGGAAGCAGTGGAGCTATGGAACCGCTTCCATGTACTTGAGGACGAGGGCAGAGGACAGCCTGCAGGGGACGGATTACCGGGCACCCAACGTGACAGCGAGCAGGAGGCTGAGGGTAAGTCAAGTGGAGGCAATCAAACCAAGGCCTACAGCAAGAGGAAGAGAAGAGTACTCGTAGTGGGAGACTCCCTCCTGCGGGGGATCGAAGCCAAAGTATGTCGCGAAGACCCATGGAATCGCCAGGTGTGCTGTCTCCCTGGGGCACGGATTAAAGATGTGACAGAGCAGCTGCCGAGGCTCATGCAGCCCACCGACACATACCCCTTTCTTCTCTTCCACGTGGGTACAAATGATACTGCCAAGCGGAGTTACAAAGAAATCACGGCAGACTTTGAAGAGCTGGGAAGGGAACTCAAGAACTTTGGGGCCCAGATAGTTTTCTCATCCATCCTTCCAGTACTTGGAAGAGGCATAGAAAGGGAAAGAAAAATACTCCGAGTGAATGACTGGCTACGAAGGTGGAGCCGACGTGAGGGATTTGGATTCTGGGACCACGGGCTACACTTCCTGGAAGATGGACTGCTGGCAAAGGATGGGTTGCACCTCACAAGGACTGGGAAGAATGTGTTTGGACACAGCATGAGGAACTTAATCAGGAGGGCTTTAAACTGAATCCAACAGGGGAGGGAGACATAAACTCGGGGGTACCAATGGAAGAAGGCCTCTATGCCACAATGGAGAGAACAGCTCCAGCGGTGCCCATTGATAGTCTACCACAAAATGTAGGGGGAAAGTCGGACTATAAAGCACATAGTCTTCGATGTCTCTATACTAATGCCCAGAGTATGGGCAATAAACAAGACGAACTTGAACTCTTGATACATGAGGGCAAGTACGACTTGATAGGGATAACTGAAACCTGGTGGGATGACTCCCATGACTGGAATACAGCAATTGAAGGGTATAACTTGTTCAAAAGGAACAGAAGCAACAGAAAGGGAGGTGGAGTTGCACTGTATGTTAAAAATACGTATCTCTGCACAGAGATACAGGAAGAGGAGCTTGGCAGCCCCATTGAGAGCATCTGGATTAAAATAAAGGGGGCAAAGAATAAAGCGAACATGGCGGTTGGAGTCTACTACCGACCACCCAATCAAGGAGAAGACGAGGATGGAACTTTTGAAAAGCAAATTGCCAGTGTTTCAAGGAGGCACGATGTGGTAGTAATGGGAGACTTCAATTTCCCTGATATCTGTTGGGAGACTTATTCAGCCAAACATGGCCCCTCCAAGAAATTCCTGAGCTGTGCTGCTGATAACTTCCTCCTACAGAAAGTGGAGGAAGGAACTAGAGGATCAGCTATCCTTGACCTGATTCTAACCAACAGAGACGAGTTAGTGGATAAAGTGGCAGTTTCGGGAACTCTGGGGGAAAGTGACCATGTTATACTTGAGTTCTTGATTCTAACAGAAGCAAAAGCTGAGTGTAGCCAAACACGTACCCTGGATTTTAGGAAAGCCAATTTTAACAAACTCAGAACAATGATTAGTAAGATCCCATGGCAAGTGACTCTCACGAGAAAGGGAGCCCAGGAGGGGTGGGAGTTTTTAAAAAAGGAAATTTTAAAGGCACAATTGCAAACAATTCCCACAAGGAAAAAAGGCAGAGGGCAACAGAAGAAGCCAATGTGGCTTCACAATAAACTCAAAGATGACCTGAAAACAAAAAAGGACACGTATAGGAAGTGGAAGGAAGGACAGGCTACAGGGGAAGAGTACAGGCAGGTAGCACAGAACTGCAGGAATAGTGTCAGGAAGGCTAAAGCTGAGAATGAGCTAAGGTTAGCGAGGAATGCTAAAAGCAACAAAAAAGCTTTCTTCAGATACATGCACAGTAAAAGACAGAAGAAAGAACTGGTGGTTCAACTACGCAATGAGGATGGCAAATTGATAACAGAAGACAAAGAAAAGGCAGAAGTGTTCAATTCCTACTTCGGCTCGGTCTTCTCCCAAAAGAGGGTCTATGACCCCCCTGGCAAACCTGAAGTGCAGACTGAAGGGGCAGAATTGCAGCTTGAGATTGATAGGCAAATGGTCAGGGAGCACCTGATTACTCTGAACGAGTTTAAATCTCCAGGGCCTGATGAGCTGCATCCTAGAGTAATAAAGGAACTGGCAGAAGAACTCTCAGAACCACTGTCTATTATCTTTGAGAAATCATGGAGGACAGGTGAAGTGCCAGACGACTGGAGGAGGGCAAATGTTGTTCCCATCTTCAAAAAGGGCAAGAAGGAGGAACCTGGGAACTATAGGCCAGTCAGTCTGACATCAATCCCCGGGAAGATTTTTGAGCAGATTATAAAGAAGTCAGTCTGCAAGCACCTTGAAAACAATGCAATGATTACTAGAAGCCAGCATGGATTTGTCAAGAACAAATCCTGTCAGACTAATCTGATCTCATTTTTTGATCGGGTAACCTCCCTTGTGGACTGTGGGAATGCTGTGGACATTATATACCTGGACTTCAGCAAAGCTTTCGACAAAGTGCCTCATGATATCCTGATTAGTAAGCTAGCTAAGAGTGGGCTAGATGGAACAACTATCAGGTGGATCCACAATTGGCTAAAGAATCGGACTCAAAGAGTGCTTATCAATGGTTCCTTCTCAAACTGGGGAGAGGTAACGAGCGGGGTACCACAGGGCTCGGTCCTGGGCCCGGTGCTCTTCAACATTTTTATTAATGACTTGGATGAGGAGGTACAGGGAATGCTTATCAAATTTGCAGATGACACAAAGTTGGGTGGAACAGCTAATACTCTGGAAGACAGAAACAAAATTCAAAGTGACCTCGATAGGCTGGAGCGCTGGGCCGAAAACAACAGAATGAAATTTAACAGGGATAAATGCCAAGTGCTGCACCTAGGGAGAGGAAACCAAATGCAGAGTTACAGAATGGGGGACACTTGGCTCAACAATACTACAAGTGAGAAGGATCTTGGAATTGTGGTAGATCACAAACTGAATATGAGCCAGCAATGCGACGTGGCTGCAAAGAAGGCAAATGCAATTTTGGGCTGTATTAATAGAAGTATAGCTTCCAAATCGCGGGAAGTGATAATTCCCCTTTACTCGGCACTGGTTAGGCCTCATCTTGAGTACTGCGTCCAGTTCTGGGCACCTCACTTTAAGAAGGACATAGACAAACTGGAGAGGGTTCAGAGGAGGGCAACAAGGATGATAAAGGGACTGGAAACAAGGCCCTATGAGGAGAGACTGAAAGAACTGGGCATGTTTAGCCTTCAGAAGAGGAGACTGAGGGGAGATATGATCGCACTCTTCCAGTATTTGAAGGGATGTCACACAGAGGAGGGCAAAGATCTCTTCTCGTTCATCCCAGTTTGCAGGACACGGAATAATGGGCTCAAGTTACAGGAACCTAGATTCCACCTAAACATCAGGAAAAATTTCCTGACTGTCAGAGCAATAAGACAATGGAATCAACTACCTAGGGAGGTGGTGGGCTCTCCCAGTCTGGAGGCATTCAAGGTGCGGCTGGACAGACATCTGTCAGAGATGCTTTGACCTGGATTCCTGCATTGAGCAGGGGGTTGGACTCGATGGCCTTGTAGGCCCCTTCCAACTCTACTTTTCTATGATTCTATGATTGTTCAGGAGGGCCCCACCCACGCTCTGGAGAGTCCTTCTGGGGGCTAAGAGGGCTGCTGTGGGGAGGCGGGGATGGGAAACATTCCTTCTGTGAACTTCCCTAAGTTAACTTATCTTAGGATCCAAGCCATACTCTGTAAAACACATATTTTAAAAATCGCATTATCTAATGTGATTTGCATTTTGAAACTGAATGAGGACTATTTTATGTCAGTTCCCTTAGTCCCTTCAATACAGGCTTTTAAGAAGACCTTGGCAATTTATCTCTTCAGTGCAGCCTGCCTTGCTTGCCTTAAGAAAGTACCGGTAAATGGCTTGTGTGATTCACAGCAGTTTTCCTCTTAGTAACTATACACCTATCTTGTATCATTCCTCTTTGTTCATTGCTTCATGAAGGCTTGGCCCAAAAAGCAGCTTATAAACACTTCAACCTGGTTTGCACATAACCACAGCAATTAACCCATAATTAATCACAGCACATGCTGGGTGTGTTCCGCATCCATTTTGAATATTCAGCCTCCAATCGGGCTGATAGGGGGTTGCTACATGACATCCAAACCGAGACACTATAGGCTAATTGTGGGTTAAACAACCCGCAGTTAACATACAATAAGTAGTTAGGTTAATTGTGGGTTGTTTAACTCATGATTAACCTCTAGTGTCCAGGTTAAGACGTCATGTAGCAACCTTCGATCAGGGGTTGAATATTAAAAAAGGTTGTGGAATGCAGCCGGCACACACTGCGGCAAATTGTGGGTTAATCAACCCATGATTTGCTGCCATTACGTGCAAACAGCCCCTTCAAATATATCATAAATAAATAAGGTGAAGACACTAATGCCTCAGCACTAATGCATTTACCCAACATTCCCTGAGTTGTATTTACCTCCAGTTATTTCTTCTTGGTGGTCATAATGGTGATATCATCAATACGATAGCAAGAATTAACATCAAATGTATTTTGGTCTTTGCAGGAAGTTAGTTTTTAGACCGCATGTGCTGTGGTTTCTGTCTGTCTTTATCCATTGTTCTATAACATTTCTGCTGCTTTTAAGTTATTGTTAGTCTATCTCCATTTACTTGTTATGCCATCCATTGTATGTGTCTCCAACAACACATTCACTTGCAGTATACTGGTTTGATTGTCTATCTTCTTGAAATATCATTAAAAAGGTTTCCTGTAATAAATAAGAGAAAAATTGCTGAAGGACAGATAACTCTAAATATATAGGGAAAGACACTTGTCAAGCATATCAGTCAATATCCACAACAAATATTATGAAGTTATTTCAAACATACTCAATTGTTTTGGGTTACCGCAATGCACTATATATAGGGTTACATGTAAAGATGTTCCTGACATGGTCCTGTAAACATCTCCACTGGGAAGATAGGACATAGAGAACCATAACATCAAGTTTAGCTAATCTTCCAAACTCAATTCAAAGTGTTGGTATTTAACTTTTAAGTCCCTAATGGTCTGGATCTCACATATTCTATGAAGCATCTTCTCTCCTCTTCTACCCCAAGATCTGCAGAGAGGCTCTGCTCTGTATTCCATCTTTTACCCAGATGGAGTAAAAGTTTGCACGCCATGGTTTGTTGTTGGATTAACCGCTAGGACTAGGTTGTTTAGCCCCTAGACAACCCAGCGGTCTGGGTTTGGACATCACACTCCACAACCTACAAAGGAGCTGATCATGGGTTGTGGAGTAAAAGCGGAAGTGGCAGGTGTGTTCTCTCCCGCTCATCCCCAACAGCCCTGAACGATAAAAAAATAAAGACCCATGGGCTGTCGTTACATGTGAACAGTCCAATGTGGATGAAGAACAGAGTTGCCTTAGTTTTGACATCCAATCTGTGGAATTAACTCCAAGAAGAGTTGTCTTGCCATCTCCACAGTTAGCACTGTACTTGGCAGAAGGGCCTTTAAGAGGAGAGCTGGCTGTATAGAAAAAAATTGATTGCTGCCTCTTTATATTGTGATTTTATTGATAGTGGTTCCTAACCTGACTAATTGGGCAGATTTATATTTGCTAATTCTTAATGTGTTCCTTTTTTCTTTTTTCTTTGTGGCTTGCATGTAATTTTAATGTTGTACATTATCTTGGGTACCTTTGGATAGAATGCCAGCTAATAACTGTTATTAAAAACAACATACAAATAAACCAACTAACTGGAGTATGTATTTTAGGCTGGTAACAAGAACAAGATGACAGAAGCACAACTAGGTGAAGAATTTACAAGGCAAAGTAGGAACAGCCAGTGAAATTATTTTCTTACAACAGAATAGATATGCTCCATATGGAGAAGTGTCCCCTCATGGGGGGGATGGGACTTGTAAAACTTTTTTACAAAAAACACACACACCTTTTTGACAATGGATTAACATTAAACAGGACAAAATAGGTGTCCTCTAGAAATAAAGCAAACAGGACTGTGGAGACCTGGGTTCAAATCACCACTCAGCCATGAAGCTCGCTGTTAGTCTCTATTTCTCAATCTAACCTACCTTGGATTGCTGTGTGCATAAAATGCAAAATGTGGGGTGGGGGAGAGAACGATGTATGCTACCTTGAGCTCCTTGGAAGAAATGTGGGATGTAAATGTAACAAATCAATAAGGCTGCATCCTATGCATACTTACCTGGGAGTAAGTCCCATTGAACTCAATGGCCTTACCTCTGAATAGACATGTATAGGATTATACTATAAGTTTCTAAAATGGACATCTCTTAGGAGAGGTATCTTGAGAATAAAGGGTCAGGGGTGGTATTAACATCCCTTAACAGAGAACAGGCTTAATCCTGTTGAGAGCCAGTGTGGCATAGCGGTTAGAGTGTTCGACTGGGACTCAGGAGATCCGAGTTCTAGCCCCCCACTCAGCCATGAAGTTCCCTGGGTGACCTTGGGCCAGCCACGGACTCTCAGCCTCACTTACCTCACAGGGTTGTTGTGAGGATAAAATGGAGAGGAGGAGGAGGAGGAGGATTATATAAGCCGCCTTGGGTTCCTTGCAGGAAAAAAGGCGGGATATAAATATCATAAATTAAAAAACAAACAAACACATTGTTAGCCACTCCAAACCTCTGAAATAGGGAAGCATAAACATTTAACTCAATTAAATGAGAATACTCTATTCTCTATATTAACATCAGAGGCCACAAATAGAGAGAGAATGTTAGATGGTTTGGAACTGCGTCCAATAACATTTCCTTGGATTTAACTCCATGGGATTTTGTTCACCAGCCGAGGCTAACTGATGCCAAATATTAGATCAGTAAGGACTCTTTCACCAGGGTAGGTTGCCCAGTGGCCCGGGCAGGATGTGTGTGCCTGTCTTGCTTCTACAGTGTGGTTTGTTTGCTTGAGTACTCTGTAGCTATTTGATCTGCATGCACCATGGAGCCTTTAAATTCTGTGATTGATAAGCAAACAAAAGCTGCTGCCTAATTATAAACGTTTTTATTTGGAAGGACGCCTCACTGTTTTCAACAACCCTACATTTAGGATTCTACCTGAAGAGTATGCTCCACAATCCAAAACACTTTATTTAAATTCTTTTCATATTCCACCCTTCATAAAAAAATAATAATTCCAGAGCAGGTAACAATTTTAAAATAATAAAATACACATCTAATAAAATCAGTCACAATCAGCAGAGAGAAACAAATACACAGCAGAGATCCAGTCATATTAATTGATGACTGATAAATGCCAGGGGGGGGGGAGAGACAGGTCCATTTCCCCCAACCTGTCACCCTCCTGAACATTTGGAGGGAGGCAGGTTGGGGAAGGCTGAGACAGCTCTTAGTCTGGCACTGAAATGCCAGTAAAATTGGTTCCAGGCATACCTTTTGGGTGAAGACATTCCAGAGTCGGGGTGCCCTGCCTTGTGTCACCAGCTGATATACTTCCCCCAACGGTGGGACGAGATGGGCCTCTCATCCAGATTTAAGGACACTTGGAATTAAACCAGTGTAGACTGCTATTAAGATCACTTAACATTTTATTAAAATGTAGAGACAATTTCCTGAATAAGGTAAGAGGTTCATTATAAACCAACAGAAGGCAATGATCGTAATCTGCTTCCAAAAGAAGCCTGAACCCCAATCCTACGGAAGCTTACATGGAAGTAAGTCCCACTGAGTTCAATGCACCTCACAATTCCTGGTAAGTATACATAGGATTGCAGCCTAAGGCTATAGCCCTATACACATTCATGGGAAATAAATTACACCAACAAGTAGGGCATTTCCAACTAAACAAGTGCAGGAGCAGCACAAAACTGCAAGGATGGTGAACACTCGAACACAGTCTGCTTTTTCATCCAAAGTTCAGAGTGCAAAAATAAACACAGGATTTTTTAGACATGCTTTTCTACCACGGAAACCTGTCCTCTTATTCTGAATAGGATCATGTTTGTTTCATATATGACCAAGTGATAAAATAGGCAATAACAGTCACTTAATGTTATGGTATTGCTGTCTAGTATTTCTGCATGTAAATTAGAAGGTACATATTCAATAACTTATACATGGAGTGAATAGTACAAATATCAGAACATGTGTTTCCTATACTATGTTACATGATGTATGCAATCCTATCCATCTTTACTCAGAATTAAGTCCAACTGAGTTCAATGGCACTTACTCTTAGGTAAGCATTTATTGGATTGTAGCCATGCAGTGCAATCTTGTGCATGTTTACTCAGAAGTCCCACTGTGTTCAATGAGGGTTAATTCCTCATAAACGAGTTTGGGATTTCAGCACCAGTGAAGGAAATCACTGCTACTTCCGATTGTTACATTTACAGTTGTAATCAAGGTGAAGGAGATTGCACAGCTATACCCTGATCCTAAACAATGACCGGGTTCAGCTCTAAAAACAGATAAAAGTAGAGGGAGCCTCTGAGCATACGCAGAGCGTGTTTCATCATCACTTGGAACGGGGTAAAGCTTCCAGGAAAGAGGGGGAGATATTGAATTCGAAAATTGTTCACCAGTGAAAAAAGGGATACGCTTCCCGCTCGTCTCACGCCCCTTCCCGCCTCTCTCGCTCACCACCCCATTCTCAGAGTGGCTCTCCTGATATGGGAGGGAGAAAGTCACCGACCTGCTTCTCATCTCGCCCAGTTGCAAGCAGATGGGAAGAGACTCCGCGACGCCCTCCCCTTCCCGTTGGCCCCAACGTAAAAAAGGGAGAGAGAAAGAGTCCTCCTCTTCAAGTCTCCCGCCGCCGAAAGTCCCAGAGAAGGAGATAGTCCTCTTAATTTCCACACACGCCGCCGCCAACTCTCCGGTCCCGCTGCCCTCTCAGGGTTTCGCGTGAGCAGCAGGGCCTCAGGTCACCCTGGCAACCGTCTGATTTGAATACGCTCATTGCATAGTCATGAACCCGGAGGGCTTGGAGCCAATCACCGCCTCGCAGCTGGATTGATGTGGCGCTCCTGTTTTAGGAGCGCCGCATCAATCCAATCAAGGCCACCTCCCCTTCCTTAGCACACAGCAGGGGGCCGGTCGTCTATTAGATGCTGAAAAATGTTTGGTCTTAGATCGGCCTTATCCAATGTGGTGCCCTCCCGTTGTGTTGAACTACAACTCCCACAATCCTCAGCCAGCACGGCCATTGGCTGAGGGTTGTAGCTCAACATAGTAGGAGGGCACCACGTTGGGCAAAGCTTAGATGGTTGTTGCTGCAGGAGCTACTGCTACGCTGAAGGCGTTGTATAGAGGTACAGGCCAACAGGCCCTAAGCGTGTCTGCTCCGGAAAAAGTGGCATTGATGCCAATGAGGTAGTTCAGATAGGTGTGCCTGATAAATGGATTATAGCCTTTAACCGAGGTGTCGTTTTTATCCTCTGAATAGGGTTGTATCCAATGTTAGTCTGTCTTAAGCCTCATTCATTTCAGTGGGTCTACCCAAAATAAGACTAACATTTTTATTTATTTATTTAATACATTTTTATACCGCCCAATAGCCGAAGCTCTCTGGGTGGTTTACAACAGTTAAAATCATAAAATACAATATAAAATTTAAAACCACAGATTAAAAACAAACAGCAGAGCTAGCAGCAGCAGTTACAATAACGGAATTAAAAACAATTACAAGATTAAAATGATTAAAATTGGATACTGTGAAGGACTGCCAACCGGTCCTTTATTCAAGACCAGTGATCAAAGGTGCAAAACTGCCAGCCTTAGCTCTGCTGTCTTGACACTGATTCTCTCAGGGCCTTGCCCTTGTCTCTACTCTGGATTTAGCACTGAACCACAGAGGAACCACACACGCCGTGTGGGGTAGAACCAGGAAAGTTTATTTTAGGTAAACAGATTACAACAAAAGGTGGGAAATGAGGGAAGGGGAAAAGGTGGGGAAGACACTTTGGTATACACAATAGAGCTACAAAATAACAAAGCTAGTTCCTTTACTATATATCTACCCAGGCACTCTCTTTACCTGGGGCTGGTCCTCTTCAGGGTTGCCTTAGCAAAAACCCTACTCTGTGCTCCTTCACGTGCAGACCACAACACAGGTTGGTGGTCCCCTTGCAGGCTTGCCTCAGCAACAGCCCTAATTCAGCTAGTTTCACCGAGAGCTACTCGGGGCTGGATCCTGAGGTCAGACCGAAGCCCTGGACCTCCACGCGGCTTGCTGCCCATAATCAACAATGAACTCCAAAAGCCTCAGCAGCAGTATAGATTCTTCCCACCCCAACCCCTCCTTTCAGTAGCCCAGTGTCTTTAGCCAATCAGGATGAACTTCATCTGGCTAGGCAGGGTGTGTGTGGTTCTTTCCTCATGACTAGGGGGCTTGAGAACATTTGCATATGAATATCTGAGGCACAGGGGCATCAAAGGGACAGGGGAGACTCTGTGGCCAGCCCCATCAGATAACCTATGTACATTTGCATGGCTTTCCCAGCCCCCAGCTGGGAGTATCCTGTGTGTGTGTGTGTGTGTGCGCGCGCGCATGTGTGTGTGTCTGTCTGGTGCAAGAAACTCTGAGGCTTTTTCCTTCACAGATACAATCCATAGTTCCCCAGGAAGATCTTTCAAGTCACTCGTTACTGCTATGGACTCTCCAATGGCCATCAAACAAGCTTTCCTGCTGCGTCTCATGTTCACCCTTTTGTTCCCTCACCCACCATTTATTTATTTATATTTCTACCCCGCCTTTTTTCCTGCAAGGAACCTAAGGCGGCTTACATAATCCTCTCCATTTTACCCTCACAACAACAACCCTATGAGGTAGGTTAGGCTGAGATTCAGTGACTGGCCCAAAGTCACCCAGTGGGTTTCATGGCCGAGCAGGGACTAGAACATGGATCTCCTGAGTCCCAGTCCAACACTCCCACCACTATGCCACACTGGCTCTCAGGATCATGGAGCTGTAAGAGCTCCAAAAACACACACATCAAGGCCATTCTCTCCCCGCACTCCCCAGCCCAATTATTCCCACTCCTCTGCTCTCTAAGGCCCATAGATCACTTTTCAGAAAGCTTGCTGCAGCTACATTCATAGATTTCATAGATCATAGAGTTGGAAGGAGCCTATAAGGCCATCGAGGCCAACCCCCTGCTCAATGCAGGAAACTAGAGGAGGGGTCTCACTGTTGTGATATGAATCACATTGACCAGCTGTAGCACAGTGTTTACACATGGAGAGGAACAGAATGGCGGTAAACAAGTGTGTTGTGTCTTTCTACTTTCCCGTGTTCTTTCTCATGGAAAAGCTAGACCTTGGGATCATTATGAGCTAGTCACATGGTTTGTATGTTCTGATGACGTGCTAACTTGTTTTTCTGTCTGAAGCCATTTTAGAGAAGAGCAGGACTGCTTTCTCTATTCTTTCTCTCTTCTGGCTACTGCTTGCTGGACTTTGCAACAATGTAACGTCTTTGCTGGAGTGAAGCTCAACCTACTCCACTGGAATTAATGCTTGCTATGCATTGTACTCTGCACATGGACTGTAACTAGGAAATGTATACTCTGTAGAACTTTACTTACTAAGTGAATAAACAGGTAGAAATAGACCTGTGGTGTTACAGAGAGTTTACTTGCTACTTGCTACTTGGATTAGTCTGCAAACTGGGGAAGCTAGAAGCTGGAGTCGGATTACAGGCAAGCTGGCTGGCAGCTTCAAACCTACATGCTGCATGCTGCGCAGAGGGGGGTGAGATCTGGAAGATCTGTGTGTGGAATAATGGGCCTCTATGCACAGACAGGATTTTAAATCTCCCATCCAGCACACGCGGGGCTCTGCTGTTACTCACGCGCCTTCACTCCCATTCAAGTAATAACCAGGCCTGATCCTGCTTAGCTTTCCACACTCAGACAAGCTGAGCCAGCATAAGCCACAGGCCTTTCTGTTACAAATATAATATTACTACTGTACTCTTTAATAATTTTTAAAAATTCATTCCTGTTACAAATATATTTTTACTACTCATGCATAAATTAAACAAAAAACCCAGTGTATTAATGTAAATCATCTCAACTTTGTCTCTTATAGAGAATAAATGATAATTCTCATCAGTACCGAAACAAAATGTTCTCCCAGCATTTTGTTTGTTGCTTTTTATGTTTGTTCCATTGGAGGAGGTTACAGTGGAAGTAGAAAAGAGGATCAGCCTAAAACAGCTGGCAAGGAGAGTCACTCTTTATTTTTGTGGAGAAAGCCTGACACGAGTATACATGTACACGCACACCCCAGTCTCCGTCCTCCAGGGGAGAGGGGCGAGAAGGGGGGATTGGGTTACAGGGAAGCAGCCAGACAGACCGGCATTCCAGCAAAGGAGGATCTCGCTTGTAATCCACAAAACCCAGGAAAGGACCATCAAGACCATCAACCTGACAGGGCAGTCTCAAAGAGCTGTAAAGTATCCAATACGTCACCTTCTTCCTGGGCAGGAATAAGCCCACCTGACACGAAGGGGCAGGCAATAAGCCCCACCTGACCTAAGGGGCGGGAGAGCGGGAAACCCAGGGGTAGAAAACCCCTCTCCCTCCCTCTGTTGGTTGTTGGGAACCCAGGGTGCTTTGAGCACGAACCATCCTCCAGCAGCGGCTGGAGTAAGCTGTTTCTTTCCCCGGATCGGACAGACCCGGAGCTAGGCTGAAACTGACTAACGTGATGTCTCTGATCTAAGGTAACTGACTAATCCAAATGCGCTAGCCTGAGCCTGTTCATTGATAAACTTAAAGGTCACGTCAGGTCTTATTGACGTTGTAGTAATTCCTAGAAAGCTGTTAGTTCCGATCCATATCTTGTGTAAACAAATAAAAGCCTTATTTGGTAGTTTAAAGGCGGAGTTTCCTTTTGTGCGTTTAGAAACCTCCTAGGTGGTTCCTCTTGCTTGTACGGGCTGTAACGCGGCACTGGTTAACCCGTTAAGCGCCGAACTCACGCAAAAGACCCAGGTGCTGGTCCTTCACAATTTTACTCTTCTGCCCTGATTGCAACCTACTGAGATTGTTTTTCAGTGTTAAAAAAAAGGCATTGAGAGAAAGTCACACACACTCCCTGCCCATCGCAGGTAAACTCAGAGGCCCATCCAGCTGATTTATATTTTTTAGTAGATGAAATCACCTCCTTTATTCCTCCTGCCCTGCCTGGCTCTTGCTGGCAGGGCATAGGATAGACAGAGGGCTCCAATCTTGTGCTCTTAGGGTGCAATGCTATGCATGTTTAGACAGAAAAAAGTCCTACAACTCCCAGCATGCCCCAGCCAACCATGCTGGGTGCGGAAAGCTGATAGTTGTAGGACTTGTGTTTTCTGTCTAAACATACATAGGATTGCACCCCTAATTAATTTGTAGACTGCTTGACTATATCTAAAAAAGACATCACAAAGCAGTTTACAACATAACACATTAAAATACAAAACCTCCACAGTTAAAACATTTAAAAACAGAAAAAGCATTTGCATTAGAGCTAAGAAATGTGCTGGAATGGTCATTTCCACATTATAAAAATACACACACTACACATGTGTACAAAAATGTAATGTAAAAATTGGCCCTGAATGCCCTGTTAATGAATCCACAGCCTTACAGGAGCAGAAATCTAGTAAAAACACATAAAATGTCATGTTTGTAATCCTTAGGCAGGAATTACATTGCCATGCCATATGGGAGCCCTCTGGGGTGTGTGTTGAACAACTATTTCGGAGTGCTTACAAACACAACATTGAGATATGCTTCCTTCCTTCTTCTCTCTCTCTCTCTCTCTCTCTCTCTCTCGTGCAGCCTATTGAAGAAACAGACGTAACTTGCTAGCACAGGATCCCAAAGGAGTAATTTATGCTCTGAATTATTGCCACTGTGTAATACCACAGGGAGGAGTTTTTTTCCAAGGGAATGCAGAAGACTGTTAGATTGGTAGACAGTGGGGTTGTACGCTGATGAAGCAAATTTCCCCTTGAGCTGCAACAAAGGACAGAAAATGTTTCATGCTCAGATGACTGCATGAGCTTGGGAGGTATGAACAGCCAGTTCTGATTATCTGAAAATACTAAGATAGCAAAATAAGATTCTTGAAAATGTGTGTGATAATTAGGCATGAGTTTTACAGAAACACTCTTCCCAAAATACCCAAGGATCAGGAACAGCTGTTGGCATAGAGGAAATGACAGACTTAAACCTGTTGGAATGTGATTAGACTACTAGACCAAATTCTGGATTCTACAAATGTGACTGCAGCAAAATGTTGCAGTACACTGCACCTGTTCAAGATTCCAGCTAGCCAACCATGCCCTCCTCCAGGATACTCCATTCTGTTAAAGTGCTGTTAAAACACTACTATGGTGGTTTTGCTCCCATAGGCTAGACCAGCCTTCTCCCTCCAGTTGTGTTGGACTACAACTCCCATCATCCCCCACCCACTACAGTGCCACCAGGTTGGGGAAGGCTGGCCTAGATCTGTTAAGCACTATACTTCTAAACAGGAGACAGGAACCATTCAAATTAGAAACAATTACAATCACTTGGAAATAAGGAACGCAAGAAGGGTATCTTGTACATTGGTTGCACACATTCTCATCCCTTTGCATGAAAGCTCACTGTTGCTTTTTATGGGGAATTGCATGTCCAGTTGTACCTCACCCTAAAATCTGTGCATGCTCATTGAACTACCGTACTTCCTAGCATGCCTCCATTCTTGCACCTCTATTTTAAATGTGAGAGACCTTGCATTTAATTCAGGGCTTTGGGGTCTCACTCTCAAACTACTTTTCTCTGTACCCATGTCTACCTATATGTCTGACAACTGAAGATAACACTTCATGCATCTGACAAAGGGGATCTTCTTGTAAATGAAAGCTTAGATCACAATTGGAAAAAAATGTTGATCTTTAAGATGACACAGGACTTTTTGTTGTTTTCCCTCTACTTTAGATATTAGGATTCAGACAACACCTACAGCAAACTAGTAGATTCATTACCCACTTGGGCTTAATTTGATTGGTATGTTCCTAGCAGAGTGCTCCTTCTTCCGTGCTTTAAACAGACAGAATGGCAGAGAATATGGCTACTGTGTATCTCTGTCAAATTACATGTAAACTCAAACTGCTGCTGAGCTGTTGGAAATGGAGGAACCTGCTTCAACAAACCACACTGCCCACTCCAGGAAACCAGGGCTGGATACTTAATGAGAGAATGTGGCCTCTGCTATATTTAATTGCCTGAAATATAGTAGAGCCCACATTCTATAGAATACTTAACATAGTTGTTAATACAGACCTAATAGACTCATAATACAAGAAGGGACATTCAGGTCTGTTATTTATTTGTTACATTTATATCTTGCCTTTCCTCCAAGAAGCCCAATGTGGTATACATGATCCTCATCCTGTCCCATTTTATCCTCACAACAATCCTGTGAGGTAGTTTAGGCGGAGTGTCAGTGACTGGCCCAAAGTCACCCAGTGGGCTTCATCTACACAATACTTTCAGATATTTGCTTTTGTCCGTATGAGTCAATATGGTCCTGTTGGCCAAGTGTTGTCTGGAGTCTAGGCAACTAGAATTCAAATTCTAGCTCAGCCATAGACACATTTGGTGGATATCTTTGGAGATGTCATTATTTTTAGCCTCAGTTCTCTAATTGTAAGATGGGAATGACCTGAAACAACACATACTGTTGCTGAGGACAAATGAGACTCCTCACATGGTTAGATGTTATGAAACCTATTGTATGGAATAGGTGCAATATTAGGTTAATGGAGTCAGTGTGAGACTTATATAACACCACCCTAAATTCATCTCCAATAGTGCATGAATATTAAGTCTGAAATCTCACATATTTTCCATCAGGTTTTACAGGAATCCAACAGTCCCTGTCTTCTTCCACAATATATCATGTACCAGGATACAAAGAAAACATAATTCATTTAATTCTCTGTGTGATCATATAAGCTACTGCACAAACCCTTCTGCCAGTAAGCTGTGATGATTCAAGAGCTTACTGCAGGAAAACTATAGCCAATACTTTGTCTTCTTATAAAAAAAAATATTACTAAGGAGTGCTGGGAAATCACTCAAGCATTAGTACAGCATCATCAGATGAACATCTTAGTCATATTTGTATAAGGGGCTACAGCAACCTCATTCGTCATCACCTGAAATTGACAAAGTTCATTTTGTGTTGGAGGAGTGTTGCTGATCAGAGGAAACTCAAAAACAGGATCTAGAACAGGGGTGAGGTACCTGCGGCATTCTAGACGCTGCTGGATTACAACTCCCATCATCCCAACCATTGACCCTGCTGGTTGATGGGAACTGGAATCCAACAACATTGGGAGGGACACAGGTTCCCTGCCGGTCTAGAAGATACTTCAAAGCAATTAGTGATTTCCAGATGCTTTGTTCTTTGAGGGTGATTGCAAATAACTCTTGATCTGCTGTGAAGGATACTGAATGTTGACAATCCTGTGAGAATTTTACAGCAACAGCAACTATCCAAAAGCTGTACAACTATGAAGTACAGTCATGCCTTGGATTGAGAGCATAATTCGTTCTGGAAACGTGCTTGTAATCCAAAACACTCTTATATCAAAACGAAATCCCGAAAAAAAAATTTGTACAGAGATTTTTAATTTAAGCCGTACTACAGTACTTGTATTGCAAGACATCGCTTGTATATCAAGTAAAAAAAATAAAAATAAATATTTAAAAATTTGTTTGTCTTGCAAAATGCTCTCAAACCAAGTTACTTGCAATCCAAGGTATTACTGTATAGAACAACGAGCTAAGGCTGGCTATCAGATAACCAGTATAGGGCCAAGCCTGCACAACTTGTGATCCATCCAGACAAATGTAGCCCACCTTAACATGTATTGTAGCTTTCTAAGGTGTTTCCCATGTAGTCTCCTGAAGGTAGGAAAAACAGCCCATTCAACTTTTTGGTGTAAGGTTAGTATGGGTGTTGGATTATTATCGAAGAGGTAAATTTTGATATATTAAACATGCTGCCGAACTTCAAACTTCAATGAACCCGGTTACCTGGGAGTAAGCCCCATTGAATTTAACAAGACTTACTCCTGAGCAAACATGCACAGGATTATGCTGTAAACTGCATATTAACAGTGGCGCCAGGAGATGCCCCTCTGCCTGAGGCGGGAAGACATGTGCTGCTGCCACAGCAGCCATCATCACACTGCAGCAGCAGCAGTGGTCCCCACCTCCCACTCCTCCTCCCCCCCTCTTCCCATTCCCAACAAGAGAGGGGGCCTGAATGCTGCACTTGGAGGGGTCCTTCCTCAAAGTGCGGCATTGTGAGGTGGCCTTGGAGACTGCCTGTGCAGGCGACCTCTGTACAGGCAGTATGCAGGGCCACCTCACTTAAAAAGCTTTGCTAGCAAGCTCAGCAACACTTTATTTTTCTCTGGCCAGATTCAAAACTGTCCTTCTGTCCAGATCTCTTGATCCACACTTCAGACACAAACTAGGCAAACCAATTTCACAGCCTCCTCCTACCCTGCCAATGAGCAGGAACTGCTGACCATTCAAGTGGCCAATGTGATCTGTTTAATTGATTGCCCATTCATAAGAATGAATCCTGGGTGAATAAACCATGGTGAAGCTAAAGGGAGGCTTTGAATAACAGGATGGCTTGGCCATCACAGTATTATAAATTCACCTATTGTAGGTAGGAACAATGTGACTGCAAACACTCTGAAGAAAGAGAAGGTGATCATTCAAGGAGTCATTGACTTTCAAAGTATACTGAACACACATTTTTTGACACATTAAATCTTTGATTATCAAGCCATTTACAAATATTATAATATCCTTTATCATCTGGGAAGAGTGGATATTTGAAAATCCTGCCGTATAGCAGTTTTACATGAGAATGCTACTTTATCGGCCTCTGCCCAACTGCCACATTTTTCCTTTGCAGAAAAAGAAAGGACAGCAAAATGATCAAACTCCCACCACCCCCAGCCAGCTGGGAATCATAGTCCAACATATCTAGAGGGCACCAGGTTGGGGAAGGTTGTCAAAAGTTTTGTTGATAAAGTAACCACATGTGTTTTATCACAGAGCACCATTTGGAAGTAGATGTGTAACAAGAAAGAGCTAGAGAGTGGAAGGATATTTTCACACATAAGGCTGAACATTCATTCAGTGTCTTCATTCTGTCTTGCATTAATAACACACACACACACACACACACACACACACCAATTAATGGGGGAAATGCTCAAAGTACAAAGTATTCCCTTTATTAACTTGTTTATGTTTTCCAAGGGTGCATCTCCACTGATGCAACTGTGCAAGGTTGTATGTGTATCCAAACCACACAATCTGCGCTGCGTTACACACCCTGTGCCCAGCTTGCACTGCAGTCAGATGCCATTGTATTGTTGTCACAGCAAGTGGAGACTGCACATTCACCAGTATAACATCACACGGCATTTTTTCATGCCATGTCATATCAGTTCAATGAAGTCCCCCCCCCCCCAACTTCCTATTAAACTTGTAGTTATCTGCTGGAGCCAAATTATTAATTCCTAGCTGTGGAAACACCCTAATAGTTCTGCACTATACCCATCCTTATGCACATTATTTATTTCTTCTTGGTACTGGCCTTTTAGCTTGACCCCTATCTCAGGTGCATCCTGCCAAGAGCTCTTATTGATATGATCCCTGCTTGCTAGATGATGCAAAGCCACCAGTCTCGGCTTCACTCACCATAGCAACCAATACCTTATGATAAACATGATTCTGTTTCATGGGCTGGGTTGCCATGGCAAAATACTTGTGTCATATTGTTGGGCGATAAAAGGAAGTACTTTGTTTTTCTCCAAAAGAAAAACAACAAAATTATCAAACTTGATCTCAGAAGCAGCTCTATTTTTTATTTTTTTTTAACCGACTTGAAGCAACCCATAAAGAGTTGGCCAAAATTTTGTGGGTAAAGCAGCCCTGGCGCAAGCTCTCTTGCCTCCTGATGTGGGAAAGAACATGTGCCACTGCCACCACATTGTGTCCCTTCCCGCCGCTGCCACCGCCGCATCACACACCCCTTCCCCTCTCTTGCACACCCCTTCCCCTTTCTGCTGCTGTCGTGGCTCTATGGAGCCGCACAGCCAGAAGAAATAGCTGTGGGGCTCTCACAAGAGCTCACCCAGGACTTGTGAGAGCCCCGCGGCTGCTTCTTCCAGTGCAGCTCTCCATAGAGTCGATGTGGCAGCAGCAAAAGTAAGGGAGGGTGTGCACTGAGGGAAACAAAGGGTGGACTGCTGCTCCAGAGATTCCCACTGGCTGCTCTCTCACTGCAGCAAATCCCACAGTGGGACAGGCGGCTGGTGGGACTCTCCTGAGCACCTGCTGGAGGTGGCGGCGCAGTGGAAGTGGGCCCTCCAGTGGGGGCAGGGGGGAGTGGCACAATTTGCTGCTCTTCCCACTCCACCACCTGATGCCGGTGCCTCACCCTGCTTTATGGGAGGACCGGCCCCAGGGTAAAGTAACCACAGGTGACCTTATCACAGAGCATCATTCACAAGTTAATGTGTGACAGGAAAAAGCTGGAGAGTGGGAGTGTGTTTTCGCATGTAAAATGAACATTCATTTAATGTCCTTGATGATCTGTTCTGCATTATACACACACACACAAACACACGGCACAATTAATGGGGGAAATTCTCAAAGGTGCTTTTTAACTTCACATGCGAAAGCACACTAAGTGTTCTTAGTAGTGGTGTAGTGGAACCAGGGCTTGCAGGGTTGAAGCAGCATAACATTTTGATGAGCAGGGACAATTATGTCATCAACCAACCTACTCAGGATTCACTGTTCTCTCTGCATTTAGCTGCAATCCTCACAGTGGCTGGGGCAAAATTGATTTCCCCAGCCACAATATATTGTTGTGACTATCCCTGTTGTAATGCAAAGTGCTTTAGGGTGGCCTGGACTTTAATGGGCAATTAAGATCCATTAGCTTTGCAAAAGACCTGCTCCAGATGGAGATGAAAACTGCTAGAACCAGGTTGACTTTTAGATAAAATGTTTTCCCTATGGCTGAGAAAAAAGAAATATCCTGGAAAATCATGACCTGGTGGTCTTATGCTGTTTGGGGACATGTTGGGTGGGTTTGCATGTAGCGAGAAGTCAGCTTGGATGAATTTCCCCATGATGCTTCGCACTGCAGTGGTGGCCACCATTTTGAATATTTGAGCCACAGCAGGGGCACTCCTTAGCTTGTCATTACATGTGAATCCTGCAAGGATGGGTTGTTGGCGTGGTTAACAAGCCACCCGCAACCCTAAAACAGGCCATGAGTTCTGGGTGGCTTGTCAACCACCCCAACAACCTACCCGTGCCAGGTTCACACATAACAACAAGCTGTGGCGTGCCCCCGCTGTGGCTCAAGTATTCAAAATGGCAGCAGCCAATGCAACGAGAAGGCCAACGGAAATTCACCCACAGTGGCTTCTTGTTATGTGCGAACCAGGTCATCGTATCCCTCTCGTTCCCTTTCTTGTGCACTCTCTGGTCTCTCCAGCCAAAGTCCGACATGCTAACCACTACATTGCCCTTTGCCAGTTCAGTAGTCTATGACTGACAGCTGATCCTAAAAAACTGGATATTATACTATGTACTGCTGCTCTTTGATGTGTGTGTGTCTGTGTGTGTGTTTGTAGACAGATAATAGATAACACATACACAGATAGGTATGGATCAACAGCTGCCTGCATTTTTGGACTCTCCTTTGGACTCTCCTTGGCTATGGGGACTATCATCTAGAATTGGCCTCCACAGTCACTTACGGACCCATCGCTAGTCTACACATTTTTTAAAAGAATCTCCTCCTTTTAAAATTTCCTTTTTGTAATTTTTATCCTGGAAGACAATCTTACTCGGTCACGAGTGATCGCCTACTACTACTAGTAGTGTGTTGTGCTATCTCAGTCAGTAAGTGTTTCTTAGCCATGGCTTTGAAGCCACCCTTTGAAGCCATGGCTTATTCCAGGGTTTACTGTAGCCACCATGGCTTAGTGTGTTGTACAAACCCAGCCTGTGTGTGTCATTATAACCTGACAACATGGAATATGTAGGGGTGTTTTCAGTATATATTTTTTAAAATCCTTCTTCTTAGAGGTCAATGCCAAGAGATCAACCAAGACCCAGACTCTGTGGATTCTCCCCTTCCCCGCCCCGCCCTTTTCTCCATGATGTGTGGATGTTCCCCTATTCATCTTTCTCCTTGTCATGCATGACCAGTCAAATAGCTATGTGCTAACATCGTTCTCTGATTGTCCTGGAGAATTCATATATGGCAGCCTGAATGCTCAGAAGAAGTGGCTAGGGCAAGGCTAGACCGGCATAGCAGCCAGGTGGTATGACATGCATGCAGATGCTTGTGAAGAAACACACACACCCCTTGGCACTGCTACAGTTGCTCACCAGAAGTCTACTGCAGCATCTTTCTAATGTCCTGAGCACCCCCACAAAATGGATGCCATGGGAGGTGTGGCAAAGAACTAGTAACCTGCTGAGCACAAGGCAGAGCAAAAGACTGAGCACAAGCCAGAGGTGGGGTCTGAGCCCCAACACACTAAACAACTCCTTTGAACCCACAGTGTTAAGCACCAACAGAGATGTATTTCACAGCAATCCCAGCTGCCAGTAGGAAAATGTGTTAATTTTCTTTTAAAAAGTGGGTGGAGGAGTAGGTCACCTTGGTGTGCACCAAGAAAAGTGTTCAGGGGCACATTGATGCCTGTGTGTGCAATGTTGCTCACTCCTGTCCTATTGTGTTCAATGGGGCTTACTCCCAGAAAACGATGTAGGATTGCAACCTTAAACACTTATAATGTGCTAAACAAATAATAAGTATGAAATCCAAAAATCATTGGATTTAAGTGACCATTCTGTTCAGGGCCAATTCACCCTGACCTTATTATTTTTGTTTGGTTCCTTAGGGATAGTTCATAAAATCCTCGGTTTGGTTTCAGAGCAGGAAGCATGTGTCCCATCTGTGAAACGTTATGTATAAACCCTGCAAATCTTTAAAGATGCACCCTTTATCAGGATGTGTGTGAGTGTGTGCGTATTGTATTTAACCCCTCCAACCCAAACAGAATTGTGGAGAAAGCCCTACACAGGTACACACACACACGGTTTTCGCCCAAGGGAGGGGGCAAGGAAGGGGGGATGAAGTCATCGGAGAAGTAGCAGACAGACCATCATCCCCAACAAAGGAAAGTCTCGGTGGAGATCCACAAACCCAAGGAAGGACCATCAAGGATCATCAAGCTATCAGGGCTGTCTCAAAGAGCTGCAAAGTGCTAGTACGTCACCCTCTTCCTGGGCAGGAATAAGCCCACCTGGAACGAAGGGGCAGGCATAAGCCCCCACCTGACCTGGAGGGCGGGGAGAGCGGGAACTCAGGGGTAGAAAACCCCTCTCCCTTCCGGGTTAGGGTTGTTGGGAACCACGGGTACTTCGGGGCCAGATCCATCTTCCAAGCGGCAGCCCGAGTACTCCAGTCTCATCCACGGATCGGCCGACCCAGAGCCAGGCTGGAACTGACTAGACGCAGAGTCTTTGGTCTGAGGTAATTGACTAGATTCACTCCGCTAGCCTAAGCCTGTTCATTGAGAAACCCAGGGGTCAGCTAAGGTTGTGTTGCTGTTGTAGTATTCCTGGAAAGCTGTTAGTTCCGCTCTGTGTTTTGTGTAAACAAATAAAAGCCTTATTTGGTCATTTAAAGGACTGCGGTTTCCTCTTGTGCGCGAAAGCCTCGTAGGTGATTGCTAGCGCTCATACGGGCTGTAATTCAGTGCCGGTTAACCCGTTAAGCGCCGAACTCACGCAAAGGATCCTGTTGGTGATCCTTTACAAGAATAAAATAAAAAGTCTGTGCCAAGGTAATTCAATTGATGTACCAAAAAAAATCTGAATTCTGCAACCTGTACTAATTATGTGGATCATGCACATTTGCATGAGCTTCCTATCTTTAGATAATTTGTTTTGCTAGTCTTCTGGAAGAGCAAGGAGCTAGTGAAGGAGCTGAAGATACCCCCCCTAAGCACTGTAATAAGTGCCCTTTCCCCTGCTCTGGCTACTGAGATTTTGTCAGGCATTGCTCACACACTTTCAAGCCCATCTTCACAGCTAAATGGGTTGGAAACACACTTAAAAACAAACTGAAGAAAAGTGGTGTCCTTCTCCACCACACATGTGTAAACAAGTGTAATCCCAGCCAGAGGCTGGGAACCTCATGCAAATGTACATAGTTTTCTCTGATGGCCCTGTGCCACCTCAGAGTCTCTGATGTATTCGCATGCAAATGTTCCCCAAGCACTCTAGTCATGGTCAGGAGTTCACCCCTCTGACACCTAGGAGCCACCCCTCCCCTGCCTAGCCCAGATGAAATTCATCCTGATTGGCCAAGGACAGCTGGGTTGGGTTGTTGGTTCTGGACACAAAGGAGCCCGGAGTAGGGCTTTTGCTGAGGCAGGCCCTAAGAAGATCAACCCCCCAGGCAAAGAGTTAAAAGTGCCTGGGTGTTTATATAGTAAAGGAACTAGTTTTGTTGTTTTGTAGCTCTATTTGTGTATATACCAAAGTGTCTCCCCACCTTTTCTCCCTTCTCTCATTTCCCACCTTTTATTGTAATCCGTTTACCTTAAATAAACTTTCCTGGTTCTACCCCACACTGTGTGTGTAGTTCCTCTGTGGTTCAGTGCTCAGATCCAGTGTATAGACCAAGGGTAAAGCCCTGAGAGAATCAGTGTCAAGATGGCAGAGCCAAGGCTGGCAGTTTGGCGCCTTTGATCTCTAGTCTTGAGATAAAGGACTGGGTACAGTCCTTCACACAAACGAACTGAGATTCTCAACATCCTGAATACTACAACCAATGCCAAATTCAATTTTTGCCCAGTAAAAGGAAGGCTACATGTATTCTGTGGAATACGTGTAGCCTTCCTTTTAGCTCGCTGCTTTGGTTGCAAGTGCTTAGGCTGCAATTCTAGGCATGTTTACCTGGGAGCAAGCCCCATTTAACATAGTGGGGCTTATGTCTAAGTAAACATGCTTAGGATGGCAACGTAAGGGAGCAGAGAAGTTCTCCTTTAAAGATACATGCATGCTATTGAGCACAACAAGGGCTCTGTCTGCCCAGGACATCAAAGCTTTATAGCAGCAAGTACTGTTAAGAAAAGTGGCTAAGAATGTGAGCTTAAAAGGCCCAATTCAAACCTTACTTCAAGACCACCACAAACTCCTTAGGTGGCCTTGGCCCAGCCACTATTTCTTTCAACTTCAGTCCCCCCGCTCCATTTGCAATGGAGGATACCAAGCTGGGTCCATTGGAACTGGCCTCAGAGGAAGCGCATCCTCCAAAACCAGGCCCTGCTTCCCCTGCAAAACGTTTATATTACAAAATCCCCTTTATAGTATAGGATCCTGATTATAGGTCCAATTCAGATGATGTGCCCAATTCTCCCATAGGAAACTAGAAAGCTGTCTTATTCTGAGTCAGTCCATTGGTCCATCTAACTCATTACTGTCTTCTACACTGAGTGGTAGTGGGTTTCGGACAGGAGTCTTTCCCAGCCCTAACAGGAGATAACAGGGATTGAACCTGGGACCCTTTGCATGCAAAACATGTGCTCTTGACTACCACTGAGGTGTGGCCTTCTTCCTCTCAAAGGTCCTTCTCCTTTCTCGTTTAGATCCTAGGCTGAAGCAAAGTTTCCTTCAACTTAACTCCTAGCCAATGGGAAAGCCTGTGTAGCGCACTCTGGTGCCAACATAGGAGGCAGCATTTGGGGGACACCCACTTTATCAATATAAGAAGTACTGTAGTTATGCTGTGGGGCCCTGGACTTCAGGCCGGAGCTCCAACCCTACTTGCACCACTGCCCAGGCATCCTAACTGATGGTATTGCTTCTGCTTATAGTATTGTTCTGTTGCTTGCTGGCTCTCAGTTTTATTGTTTGTGTGTTGGTTATTTTTTAAATTGTTTTTATAGTATTCTATTCATAATTCTGAACTTATTATGTACATGCACGGTCATGGAATCTGTTTGGATGCAGGGCAGTGTAGAAAATTTTAAAATAAATAAATACAATTAATAATATGGTGTAACATCAGAATTCATTTCTTAAAATGTTCCTAAATCTATCTCGGGCCAGCTTTCATTAAGCAAAAGCAAGTTTCTAGCTCTCATGATTGCATACATATATTGGAAACCATGCAGTATCTATGAAAAGCTCCATTGTTCAGAAAAGTCTGTGCCTTACATGGCTATAAATCATTCTCTTATAGCCCCAGTCCAGTGATTATGTTCCCTGACTCAAATATCCTTGCTGTTTTTCAGATCTTTCCTTTGGAAACTACAGTACTTCCTGCCAAAAATTCCAGGATTAAAAAAAAGTTGGGTTCAAGCATAAGTCCTACAAATCAAGCAAGTTTAGGCACACCAAGATAATTTACATAAAGTGGATGGATTTGCATAAGTTATTACATGTTTCCTTGGCATAGGCATCCACATTAACGAAGGGTGAAAACCTTACCTTCCGCATGCTACCATAATTGGAATAGCTTGCAGTGTATTTTGAGGCTTGATGAACAGATATTTGTAGTACAGTATGCAATCATTACACAAAAAATGTTAAGTCTAATTAATGGAACTAAGTTAGGACCAGGCTTATCAATGGAGTAAAGTGAAGTAGGCAAGAGTTTCCAGAAGAACTGCCATTTTCCTGCCTTTATTCTCCATCTTTGTAACTCTGCACATATGTTTGAACTGTACACATTTTGGGGTCGGCGTGGGATCATGACTCTGCCAGCCCTACCCATTGATGAGCCCAATGGCCATATGTTGGACATCAGGTTTGCACAGGGCCCTACACTTATAGTTCACAACACAAGTGATGCCTATGCACAGTGGAGGTCTAAATAAGTAGGCCCCAATGGATATGCAATGTCCAATGTATGGATGACATATATTTTGGGGAGTGGGGGCGGGGAGCTGGCATGATCTCAGTCCTCCCCATGGGTTCAGTTAGAATGTCTGCATATGTAAAATAATAATAATGATGATGATGATGATGATGATGATGTGCAGAGAGATATCATTTTTACTTCTTTTGCTTCAGGAATGAAAACATCTAAACCTGGCACTGAAAACTGAGCTCAAGATGATGCCTAAAGTGATATGAGTTCCATGAGGGCAGAAAGATGGGATATAAATATACTTTGTAAACTGCCCAGAGAACTGTTAATCTGGGGGCAATGTCTGCTCTTTACCCCAGACATTATGGTCACCACTGTGTTTGTTCCCATCTCATTGGTGTTCTTGAGTCTACCCTTTTGCTTTCTGCCATAGAAATAGGCAATTGTAGTCAGCTTGTGGCCCTCCAGATATGTTGGCCTACGACTCCCATAAGCCCTAGCCAGCATAGCCAATGGTAAGGAATGATGGGACTTGTAAGGCAAAACATATGGAGGGCCAGAAGTTCCCCACTACTAGCCTAGACAATGTAGTCACTGGAAGTAACTTTAGCTGCCATCCCAATGGTGCCATCAAGCACACCAGGGATGGCCAACTTGTGGCCCTCCAGATGTTTTGGCCTACAACTCCCAGCTCCGCTGGCTAGAGCTGATGGAAATTGTAGGCCAAAGCCACAGGTTGCTCTCCCCTGACCCTTTTAGTTGCAAGTGGCTGACATTCATTCTTATGGGGAATTGTAAGGCCCTAGCCAATACACATGTTAATTGTAGTGGTGCGAGAGCAGTCATGTTGCAGAGTTCCCATACTAACATATATGCTCAGTTTCAAGTCACAGCCTTGGGGATAATCCTCATCCCAGTCTCCCAGACACTAGGTAGGTAGCCCAATGTCCACTAATGGGTGTGTGTAACACTCACAGCCTTCCTCTGTGTACACACTGACCATCACAGTGATGGGTATTTTGATACTAATACATACTTAGGATCATGCTGAGAATGTTTTCATAAACATGATTTGAAAGAGTAGAAAAATCCCAGCATTTATCACGCCTTACCACTCCTGCTCAAGGTCACTTAATTCGTTCTGAACCCTTTAATGACACCGATGTTCTCACAATCAGGAATGTGGTGGTTAAACAAAGCTCAAAGGTGTTCCCCGCCCCCACCCCAAAAATGTACCACATATCAATCATTTTTGAGAATGTACTCTAAAGAACCATTGTGATCTGTTTTTGTGAGTACAGAACTTTGCAGGGGCAATATTTTTTTAATTAATATTTTTATTAGATTATCTCTTTTACGCAATACAAATAAAATAGAGGGATGGGGTTGGGACTAAGTTGGAACACATTCAAAGACATACAAGTTCTCACTGATGTACAAACAGACATATCAGAATATGATGGCTGAATATCTAAAGAAGTGTCTGGAGACTGCTGTCTGTAGTAAGCTGCACATTCAAATATAGAAAGTGCAGTAAGGTCCTCTGTCCATCGAAGGGTCCCTGGTGTGGACTTGGGGCTTCCAGTTTTCAAGTGTGAGCGCTCTCAAAATCCCCTTTCTTTGACCATCTGATACATGCCAGAGCACAGGAATGTAATTCAGCAGGGGGACACTATTTTAAATCGGCTGTCCCCAACCTGGTGCCCTCCAGATGCGTTGGACTACAATTCCCATAACCCCCCAGCCAGCATAGGGGGAGGGCACCAGATTGGGGAAGGCTGTTTTATATCATCAGGGTCAGGGACCAGGAGAATACGAATCTTGCGAACGACCCTCTAGTTTCATTCCTTTGTGTGATTCTCCCGCCTCCCCCTCCCGCCCCATTTTCCAACAAGGCGGGTGTGGTCTTCTCACACCCTGCTCATTTCGCAGCCTGGCACTTCACATCATCCCTCCCTGTGCTGGGAGAGGAAGCAAGAGAAGAGACGACAGTACAGAAAAGGGCCTCCAAGGGAGCAGCAGCAGCCGCCTCAGAGAGAGAAAAGGCGAAGAGAGTCGAGAACAGGCACGACGACACAGCCAGGCCACGTACAGAAAAGGGCCTCTTTTTGTTGTTGTTATTAAGACAGAGGAAATAGGCTACTGAACGAAGAGTTGCCTAGACGGAGAGCGAGCCGGGGATAGGGGGAAACGTTTGCCTAAGAAGGTAGGGCACCCCCAGTCAGCAGAAAAGGAGAGGAGCCTTTACTTGACTGGAGCTCTAAAAATAAGCTCTGTGAGAGGCAATTCCCCGCTCTCATCTCGCTACGCCCGTTTCCTCCCTCCTTCTCTCGAGCACAGACCTCCCAGCGCCCAGGCCAAGCTAGGGGCGGCGGCGGCGGCGGCGGGCGGGTCCAGGGAAGCTGGGAGCTCTGGGGGTGATTGACAGGTCCCGCAGCCCACCACGAGGTCGGAGTAGCGGGGGAGCCGCGGCCGGGTGCCCGAAGGTTAGGCCGAAGCACCTATCAGCTGCTCAGGGAGGTTGTGAGTGACTAGTGGGCGGTGAACGGAGTTTGGGCGTGTGCTGCTGGCTGCTTGGGGCTCGCCTTGTGTTACACACACACACGCGCGCACGCACGCACGCACCACACACACACATTGTCCAAGCCGCCGCCGCCGCCGCCGCCACAGCAGCCTGCGAACGGGCGGGCGCCTGGGCGTTGGGTGCCAATGCGGGGGGGAGAGCGCTGCAAGCAGGGGGCTCCGCCGCCGCCGCCGCCGAGGTGGAAAGTTCACCCCCGCACCGGGTCAACAGAAAACTGACTAAGAGTAAGCAGCCTCCTTGCAGGCAAAGGGGCCGCCTCAGGATCTATCCAGGAGGCTTCCAGCCCCCACCCCCATGCAAAGTTTGCATTTCCCCCCAGGCTTCCTTTAAAAAGCCCCACTTGTTCCCCTTGGAAAGCGCCGCACTGCTCTTCTGCCTTGCAAAGGAAGCAGACCCGTGGGGAGTGGACAGCGGACAGTTGGTAAGTAACCCTCCTGCCACATATTTTGCTTTTTTGGTGTTGGCTCTGTCCCCCGGTTGATTCTTCTTGCCTGTAAAGTAATTAGCAGCATTAGGAGCGAGGGAGAAGAGGAAAGGCAGCGCTGCCTGAAGCGCCTATCGATCTGTGGGCGTCCCCCGTTTCTTCTCCCGCTGGGAATGTTCAAGGGGCGGTGGGTGTTGTAGAAACAGCAGGCACTGCAGTGGCACAGGCGGCGTGTCCCAGGGAGCGTGTGTCGACCGTGGGGAGCTGCTGCTTGCCAGCCGCAGCCTGGCGTTGCAGAGCTGGGCTCTTCATGAGCCAGGGGTGGCGGTGGCGGGAGGCCGGGCTGCCTTTGACCGTTTCTTTTCCTGGAACTCGGATGAAGCTGCAGCAGCTGTAATCCGAGTCTCCAAAGTGAGCTCTGAAGGCCAACCCTACTTCCCCCGCTGCCCCCGGTAGCTTTGTTTCTTTTCAAGTAGAAGAGAGTCGCTCAGAGTCCTCAGGAGAGGGGCGGAGGTAGCAGCTTGGGGATGGCACATCCTTTTGGACAGAAGAATCTTCAGGGGACGGAGGGAGGGAGAGGTCATACAGTCTGACAAGGAAGCAACAGTGGCTGCGAGTGTGAGGGAAATGGCCGTGTGTGTGTGTGGGTGAGAGAGAGAGAGAGAGAGAGAGAGAGAGAGAGAGAGTGAGTGAATCGGTATACAGTGGGGTGTGTCTGATTGTATGTAGACTTAGGGCGGGGGGGGACAGTAATGTGCTAAGGGGGTGAGGGGAGCAGCCACTTGTACTCTTCAGGCATGTGGGTTTCATTCTCCGATTTTTGACTCCTCCCCTTTGTTGTTAGTTCTTCACTCGTAAAATCCGATTTTTGTTTTTTAAAGTGTGGTTCTCACGGCTGCCTTTACACCGGCTCCATACTTAATAGATCACTGTTTTAGAAAGCTATGGGGCGAGGCGTGTGCACAGACTGTACGTGACGACGGGCTAGTGTTTTCCTCCTGTGCCCCGGTTCAGTAACCACTTGATCGCAGGCTCTAACGGCTGTGGACCTGTACTTCTTGTTTGCCCGAGGAAATTCAACTCCCAGGCGTAGCATCTTTCCTGCTGTTCTCCAGAATCTGCCATCAGGTTTGGTAGGGCTGGAGGGTTAGGAATCACCTGCTCCCCCGTCTCCCTACCTCGGTGTACAGTGACTCTGCTTTCTGTAAACACTTCCTGTCAGCTCAGAGAACATTGGGGCGGGCCTTGCATCCTCCAGAAGAAACCCACAGCCAGCTGTGACACTTCCTTTGCCTGTTTTTTTTTCTTTTCTTCCAGAGGCTTTGTCCTCTTGGCTTTTTGCCAGGTCTCTGGGTACCTCTGCATTTATTATCACTTATTTTTCTGGCATCCATCTCCAGTTTAGGGAGTGGTCTGAGATGATAGTAAAGTAAGTTTGTTCACAGCTGCAGATCTAGGTGGCTGCTGATCTCTTGGCATGTGAAAATACCAACAATAACTCTTGATTCCCATTTATAGTTCTGAAAGGCTTTAAGGGAGAAGGGCCTGGTTAGCAGCAGTGTTTTCTCTGTATGGAATGGTGAGCCCTTTCTCTCCTGCCCCTTGGGGGGGTGGTTCTTAATCCTTTAATCCAGGTTGCTTTCTAGCCTGTAGTAGCCTTTTGGTATGACTGTGCACTGAGTGAGGAGGGGTTAACATGGCTTCCTTCCTTGCTAGTTGATGCCACTCCCAATGCTGCAAACTGTCACTTGAGAATAGTTCCTGGAGACTCCACAGTTTTCTTAGTTAATGGTGGGGCAAATCCCAGGTGCCTAGTTGCCTAGGATCTTAAAATTGTCATGCTGCGTGCCTAGGATTGTGGCCTCCCCAAAGCTGCTGTGCTAAATGTTGGCTGCTAGATTTTGAGATTTGCTGCTGCCAGTGCCTAAGCATTTTAAACAGGTTTCCTCCCTTGCTTGGGCTAAGCAATAATGTCTGCCTATACTGAGCCAGGAGAGGAATGTATTTATTCCCTCTAGAAACAGTGTAGGAGACATTCACATCCTGTTGCTAAAGACAAAAATCGTTCCAGGCAGTGGGATCTGGCCACTGACTAAGTGTGTAGTGGCTCCCAATGGAGCACTGTCTTCTTATTCAGAACCCACCTGTGAGCCCCACCCATGTAAGCGGATGTCACTGCTCTAGGGTCCTTTTTGTCATGTTGCTCTCTTTGAACACTTGGCTTTTAGCAATCCACCAATCTGGTAGGGCCTGCCTAGCGTAACATTTGCAAAGTCCAGAAAAAAGCAATTATTTCACATACTAAATATGTCTGACTGATAAGAGTCAGAAAAGGCTGAACTGTGCAGCCATTGCTCAGATACATGTTTGTGTTGCTGCAGCTTCTCCTTGGGGGTGGGCTGAGGCCGGTCCTATACACACTTACTTAGGAGCAAGTCCCATCAAAATAAGCAGGATTTATGTATGAGTAAACATACATAGGATTGTATTTGTTAATCTAATACAGCTGCGTTGATAATCTGCAGAATTGGTTCTTCTGCTTATGTCAATCAATGATGAGGTCCCTTTCTCTTAATTGACAGATTAATGGGGAAATTGCTGAAAATCAACAGTTTTAAATCATAGCCTTGTACTTGCTGATGGAAATAGTTTGAATCACTGACTTAAGTTAGTTATTCCTCCTGATGCTAACTGATGACAAACTCCTCAACTTCATAAAGGAAGAACTTGACCTAGAAAAAGTGGTTTGATTTTTTAAAGAGAGGTGCTTGGTCTTGCATCTATCTAGAAGCCACATCCCTGCTCTCGAAATCCTGCTCCTTAATCCCAGATGGTAAAGACTGGCTGCAGTTTCTCAGTGGGGAAGGTAAGCTGTGCTGTATGCAGAAGAACATGCTTTATCTTTATTCATATTTTGTATGATGAAGTTGTGGCATTACAAAGCAGGTTCTGGAGCTGAGCTCTGGCTGAAATTAAGTCCTGCCTAGGCAGTGAAAGTTCTTTCTTGCTCTGGTAAGGCAGGGCTGAGACATACTGATGCAGCATTTAAAAACAGCAGGACTATTATTATTTTTTAAATGAAAGAAATGAAAAATGGGGCTACAGAAGGTATCTACTTCTACTAACTTTGTCCGTGGATGGATGTTACTCTGGGGACTGTTCCCACCCCCCAATATTTAATCATCCTTTTATGGAAATATGGTCTTGTGCACCTGTGGCTTAAGATGGAAGAGAAATGGATTTGTTACACTTTACTGAAATCATTGATAGCCGGAGTGGTGTACTGGTTAGAGTGTTGGAATGGGACTAGGGAGATCTGGGTTCTAGTCCTCACTCGGCCATGAAGCTCACTGGGTGACTTTGGGCCTGTCACTGACTCTTAGCCTAACCTACCTCACAGGTTTGTTGTGAGGATTAAATGGAGAGGAGGAAGATCATGTAAGCCACCTTGGTTTCCTTGCAAGAGGAAAAAAGGCGGGATATTTGGCCTTGGACTGAAAGAGGTTCAATACCTCTGCTGTACAGTATCTGAATATCAGTTGCTGAGGGAAAAACAAATGGGGGCTGTTCTGGGCTCCTCTGAGGTATCAGTCTGGCCAATGTTGGCAATGGGATATGCTGCTGGGCTCTTGGTCTGATCCAGCTGGGAGGTTTTGGTGTTAGCAGTAGTATTCACAGTGTTTGACAGCTTTACAACCTGGCAAAAGGTCTGGAAAAATCACAACCACTGATTGCTGAGGCATATTCTAGACATTTGATGCAGGAATTCATTCCCCTGTACTCTTATTCCTCTCATATCTTGTCTCTCTGTTGTTTGGTTCCTTTACCATTCTTCTGTCTAAATTTAAATTTTACATGGATGGTGCCATACAGTAGGAATTTTGAAGTATTTTTCTGTTCCTGGTGCCATAGGTGTGCCCCCCCCCCCATTTTCAAAAGGCAGGATATTCTTAAAAATGAAATAAAATGAAATAGTACTTAAAAGAACTTTAAGAAATGTTACCTTCATTGTTGAATGAAAGAACAACACAGGATTGAATGTTTAATTTTATATTGGTTCCCCTGTATGAGTCTATAAACCAGTGAATTATGCAACCCTATTCCGTAAGTTAAGGCAGCCTTACCCAACCTGGTTCCCTTCAGACCTTTGGACTACAGTTCCCAGCATTCCTGATCATTGGCCATGCTGGCTGGGGATGATGGGAACTGAAGTCCAAAACATGTGGAGGGTACCAGGTTGGGGAAGGCTACCATAAACTGTGGGCACTTCACATTTTCAAAGGGCTTCCTAGTCCAAACCCTGTTAATATAACACATACTGTCCCATCTCTCCTTAATGTCCTTAAGGCTGCAATCCTATACACCAGGGCTGGGGAACACGTATCCTTCCAGACTGTTGGACTGCAACCCCCATCATCCCTCAGCATTGGCTGTGCTGGCTAGGGCTGATTGAAGTTGCAGTCCAGCAACAGCGGAAGGGCCACATATTCCCCAACCCTGCTGTACACGCTTATCTGGGAGTAAGTCCCAGTGACCTCCGTGGGATTTACTCTCCAGTCGACATGCAAAGGTTTGCACTGTAAGTCTTGGTTCTATATTTTCCAATAGAGATGCATTTTAAAAAAACCAAACGACCCCCCCTTCTACTCTGCCTTGCTCATCATGTTGTCAGCATATATAAACAAATGTACTTTCTGTGTTCCTTAACCTCACTTCCATTGCCTTGGGGTTTGTTTGTTTTTTAACTCTACTGCCACTGAATTTCCCTCCCCAATTTAATACCAGTCCTCCATAAACAGAGTAGATGCCAAAGGTGGCCACCAAATGCTGCCCCTCATATGATGACCTTTAGGAACTATGAGGAGCCATAATGAACTTCTGCAGTAAGGAAGTGGGGAGAGAGCTAGTCCTGGGAGCAGACAGAAGAGTTGATGAATGAGGAGTCTCTGCCCTTTGGGAATTTTGATCCCTAGCCTCCTGTTACATGAGACTTGATGGCAAAGGGGGTTGGATGCAGTTGTGTAGGTGATGTTTCTGGGGATGAGAGAAGACAGCCAGGTAGAAATTGTTGGCTTGATTAGTATAATTCCTAGGAATGCCAAGCCATTGATTTCTAGTTTCTAGTGCATTTAGCAAATACATCAAGTTTCTAGAAATAATCTTTCCTGAAGGGGTAATGCTTTCAGTGCAAGCTTATGCAGCCACAGAATGGTATCTTTGGAAATGCTGCTATTGTGTATTCAGAGAGATGACATCATATGCTAGTTTATGCACAAGGGAACTTTATATTTGAAAATCTAAAAAGCATTTGGAATTTACTTGTATCTAGAATGTTTCTCCTCAAAGCCACATTTGACTCTTCTATCTCTCCCCTTTTCTACCCAGTGGAATCTTGGAAAATGATTCAGGAAAGAGTATAATGTTAACTGTGCCAGTGTGGTGTAGTGTTTAAAGAGTTGGACGGAGACTATGGAGATCTAGGTTCTAGTCCCCTCTCAGCCATGAAGCTCACTGACTCTCAGCCTAACCTACTTCACAGGGTTGCTGTGAGGATAAAATGGAGAGGAGGCAGCTCATATAAGCCACCTTGAGTTCCTTGCAAGAGGAAAAAAGGCGGGATATAAATGTAATAAATAAACAAACTTCTTGCAAACACTAGGTCATACAGCCCAATTCTATGTATGTTCATTTGCCAGTGTTGCATAGTGGTTAGAGTGTTGGACTGGGACTCCGGGTTCTAGTCCCCACTTGGCCATGAAGCTCACTGGGTGACTTTGGGCCAGTCACTGACTCTCAGCCTAACCTACCTCACAGGGTTGTTGTGAGGATAAAATGGAGAGGAGGAGCAGGATTATGTAAGCCACCTTGGTTCCTTGCAGGAAAAAAGGTGGGGTATAAATATAATAAATAAATAATTGTACATAGGATTGCAGTCATAGCCTTGCAGGTGATAAAATAGTTGATAATCTGTGAAACACACAGTACAAACAAGAATCCCAGGGAATGAAATTGATATATTTCATGGATGTAAACACTTTATGCAGGGACACCGCTAACAAGACATGTATATTGTATCTAGAATGTTTCTTCTCAAAGCCACATTTGACTCTTCCATCTCTCCCCTTTTCTACCTAGTGGAATCTTGGAAAATGATTCAGGAAAGAGTATAATGTTAACTGTGCCAGTGTGGTGTAGTGTTTAAAGAGTTGGACTGAGACTATGGAGATCTAGGTTCTAGACTAGTCCCCTCTCAGCCTACACACAGCCTTCTCTGTGTGTAGGCTGTTAAACTGCTGTTAGATGAATAGTGGGAAAAGGTCAAACACATTTAAACTTGTTTTCAATACAGTGGTTCATGTACTATGGCATTTTCATAAACTTTTAGAGATCATTGACAGTCACAAACATATTTTAGTCTAGTTAATTGATCTTTATACTGTCAAATAATCATCATCATCAGGCGATCACTCGTGACCGAGTAAGATTGTCTTCCGGGATAAAAGGAGGAAATTCTAAAGAAGATTGTGTAGACTCTAGCGATGGGTCCGTAAGTGACTGTGGAGGCCAATTCTAGATCCACACAGCTTCCCACAGTGAGGACACAGGTTACCAGATAGAAGATGGTCCTGTAAAGAATTCATTTGACGTGCTTTTCGCTTAGCACGTTTCTCCCTTTCACCTTGCACTCGGGCTTCTTCAAAGTCCATGGAACCTTTGTGAAAGGCCAACCTCCATTTAGATCGTTCATGGGCCAGAGCTTCCCAGTTTTCGATGTTTACGGTATATTGCATTTTTTTAGATTAGCCTTATGAACATCTTTAAACCTCTTATATTGACCACCGATATTCCGCTTTCCATCCTTGAGTTGGGAGTAAAGTAACTGCTTTGGGAGACGGCAGTCAGGCATTCGAACAACATGACCGGTCCACTGAAGTTGGCATTGAAGGATCATTTTTTCAATGCTAGTAGTCTTTGCTTCTTCCAGTACACTGACATTTGTTCGCCTATCTTCCCAAGTAATTTGCAGGATTTTCCAGAGGCAACGTTGATTAAACCTTTCAAGGAGGTGGAAGTGACGTTTATAGATAGTCCATGTTTCGCAGGCATACAATAAAGTTGGTAATACAATGGCTTCATAAACCAGTGTTTTGGTCTTCTTACAAATATCCCGATCCTCGAACACTCTATGTTTCATTCGAGAAAATGCGGCACTTGCGGAGCTCAGACGATGCTGGATTTCACTGTCGATGTTAGCTGTAACAGAAAGATAGCTGCCAAGATAGAGAAAATGATCGACATTTTCCAGTATTGTCCCGCCAAGCTGGATAGATGGCATCACCAAAGGATTGGCTTGCACTTGCTGATGAAGCACTTTGGTTTTTTTGATGTTAAGTGAGAGACCAAGTTTTTCGTATGCTTCTGCAAAAGCATTTAGGATAGTTTGGAGATCATCCTCTGAATGTGCGGAGACCACATTATCATCAGCATACTGAAGTTCCACAACGGAGGTTGTAATTACCTTACTTTTTGCTTTCAGCCTGCTGAGATTAAAAAGCTTTCCATCTGTTCGATATATAATTCCCACACCGGTGGGAAGTTTCCCCTTGACAAGATGTAAAACCATGGCGATGAAAATGGCAAATAATGTTGGGGCGATAACACATCCCTGTTTAACACCTGATCCCACTTTAAATGGAGCACCATGAGAGTCGTTGTTGTCCAAAACCGTTGCCGTCATGTTGTCATGGAGAAGTCGCAAGATATTCACAAATTTATTGGGGCATCCAATTTTCATAAGGATAGTCCAGAGAGCTGTACGGTCTACAGTATCAAAGGCCTTAGCCTTCGATAAATGCCATATAAAGGGGTTGATTTTGCTCCCGGCATTTTTCTTGGAGCTGACGTGCAGTAAAAATCATGTCTACTGTCCCTCTAGAGGGGCGGAAACCATATTGAGTTTCAGGGAGGATCTCTTCTGAAATAGATAGAAGACGGTTTGCGAGAATCCTAGCAAATATTTTACCTGCGGTTGCTAAGAGAGAAATGCCCCGATAGTTTCCACAGTCTGTTCTATCGCCCTTCTTAAAGAGGGTGATAATTATGGCATCCCTGAAGTCTTCTGGGATCTCTTCTCTTATCCAGATTTTTTCGATGAGTTTATGAAGATGTTGTACAAGTTCGGGCCCCCCTTCTTTAAAGATTTAAAGTCACAAACATATTTTAGTCTAGTTAATTGATCTTTATACTGTCAAATAATATATTGAATACTATTGTGCCTTGCTTCTAAACAGTAAACTGTAGTGGATAATTGTGTTATTTTTCATTGAGAACATAACTGTTATGTAAAATTGCTACTTTCAGAGTCTGTTTCCTCCTTACTTTTATCATAACCTTCACTTTCTCCACATTGTCATTTTTATTCCCACAGTGTGCTTCTCTATGTGTCTTCCATGAAAACCTCTTTTCTTTCATCTCATTATTCTCTTTAAAAAAAAAAAGCCATATATTACATGGTTGTTTCCTCAGATACTACACAACCAGAGAAATTGGCTGTTTTATCTTTGCATTGGCATACAGAATGGCAGTAGAATGAGGTGCAAAGATGTTGTATAGTAATACTATTTCATCAAAGTTCCCCAAGGACTCATCACCTCAGTTTCGCCTCTAGTGCATACTGTACAGTTCCAGAGAGACCTTATTCCCAGCCAGGATAGCCATTGGCCGTGCTGGCTGGGAATTATGGAAGTTGAAGTCCCACACATCTGGAGGACACCAGCTTGGGGAAGACTGCAGTAGAGATTTTCCCAATTAGCTGAATGGAATCCATCAGACCTTTGTTAGTTTCATTGTTTCCCAGATATTGCTAGAGAATAATAATAATAATAAAATAATAAAATAAAATTTTATTTCTTACCTGCCTCTTCACTCAGATCGAGGTGGGGAACAACCATAACATAAAATACATAAGTAGTTAAAAACACAGCAAATACTATTAAAATATTCTTTAAAACCTTTAAAAGTATCCTAAAAACTCTTAAAAACTCTTAAAATTCCACTGGGTAGGCCTGTCGGAAGAGGTCAGTCTTTATGGCCTTTTTAAAGGCTAAAAGACTGTCTAGTTGACGAGTCTCCTCCGACAGGCCATTCCACAGTCTGGGAGCAGCAGAAGGTCCTCTGGGTAGTACTCGCCAGCCTAGTCTTGGCCGACTGGAGTAAATTCCTCCCAGAGGACCTAAGTGTGCGGGCCGGATTGTACGGGAGAAGGCGATCCTGCAGGTAACCCGGACCCAAACCATGTAGGGCTTTAAAGGTGATAACCGACACTTTATGCTTCGCCCGGAAACTGATTGGCAGCCAGTGTAATGCTTTTAAAGCTGGTGTAATATGGGGACCTCTAGATGTTCCGGTGACCAATCTGGCTGCCATATTTTGCACCAATGGAAGTTTCCGAACTAGGTACAAAGGTAGCCCTATGTACAGCGCATTGCAAAAGTCAAGCCTCGAAGTTACCAGCGCGTGCACTACCATCTTTAGGTCTTCCAACTCTAGGAAGGGGTGCAGCTGGCGTATCAGCCGAAGCTGATAGTAGGCACTCCTAGCCGTCGCATTTATCTGAGCTGTCATTTGAAGCGACGGGTCCAGAAGCACCCCCAGACTGCGAACACAGTCTTTCAGGGGGAATGTAACCCCATCCAGAACTGGTTGACACACCTCCAAACCCAGGTTGTGGCCTTTGACAGCAAGCACCTCCGTTTTGTCTGGATTCAGTTTCAGTTTATTTTTCCTCATCCAGCCCATTACCGCCTCCAAGCATTCATTCAGAGGAGACACACTATCCTTAGCTGACGCTGTTACCGAAGGCATAGAGAAATATATTTGGGTGTCATCAGCATACTAGTAGGGTTGTTGAGGATAGCTTGTTCTCAGGGTGGCTTTTTGTGACGTCTGAACCTGGCTATATTGTTTAGCATCACACTATTTAGTACACATGTTCTGGCATAATTTGTGGAGTATAATTTCAACACTTATATAAATACTTTCATGTTGTGTGACCGTTTATTCCTTTGGGCTCCTGTGCCTTGAGCATTATCTTGCTTGCTTGTCTGAACCTGGCACCATAGCTTGTCCCAAGCGGCTACAGAGCTGCTCGGCAAGAGCAGCAAAAAAGCCCGTGCCATTCTCTGTGATTTCTCCAGTGCCGCCTCCAGCCTCCCTTGATAGTGAAAGCCCCTCCACTGATGTGGAAACAGCACTTTGGAAGGACTGTCACTAGTTTGCCACTTTAAAAAAAGGGGGGGCTTGGTGCTTCAGGAGTATGCAAATGGGGTCAGGTTTTTAAATTATTATTCCTTCCCCCGGTCTTTTGCAAGCGCGCAAGAGCATAGATTCAGCTGTTGACTATGTGTAATCTTGCATTGTCAATTTCTTTGTATGTTTCAGCTGTCAAAGGGAACACCAGAGTGGAGTAGGTAACATACAAGGAAATTGACAAGGTGAGACTGCATATACAGTAATACCTTGGATTGCAAGTAACTTGGTTTGAGAGTGTTTTGCAAGACAAGCAAATTTTTAAATATTTATTTATTTATTTTTGACTTGATATACAAGCGATGTCTTGCAATACAAGTACTGCAGTACGGCTTAAATTAAAAATCTCTATACAAATTTTTTGGGGGGATTTCGTTTTGATATAAGAGTGTTTTGGATTACAAGCACATTTCCAGAACGAATTATGCTCTCAATCCAAGGCATGACTGTATGCTAATCTGTGCACAGTTGTGAAGGACTGGGGGGAAACTAATATTAAGCAAAAGTAGGAACCCATTTGCGCAATAAAGAAGCACCAAAAAAGAAAAGAAAAAAACTGCGAACCAAGCAAGTGCACCAAAGGGGGCGGGGACAATAACTCCCACTTTGCAGTGTCATCCTCTCCGGGTACTGAATGTGTTGAAAGGGGAGAAGACAAGTGTCAGTTCAAGACTTAATAGTGAGAGGATGACATTGCCAAGTGGGAGTTATTGCCCCCCTTGGTGCACTAACTTCGTTCGCATTTCTCCCCCCCCCCCAGCTCCTGAATTGCACAAATGGGTTCCTACTTTCTCTTAATATTAGTTTTCCCCTAGTCCTTTGCAACTGTGCGCAAATTAGCCTCTATGCAGTCTCGCCTTGACAGTTTCCTTGTATGTTACCTACTCCCCGAAATGAGTAGATACACTTGCTTCTGGATTGGGACAGGTTGGTGGAATTTCCTTATACAAGTTCTGCTGACCTGCCCCATTCCAGAAACGAGTGTTTCTGGTTGCTCCTGGAAGCGCTAAATCTCCAGTATGCAAGTGGTGGGTTTCACTTGTGGAATGGAATCAGCGGGGGCACAGTGCCCTGTTGGATACTGCCCCCAAAATGCATGCATTTCAGAATTGCACACAAAAATGCATATATTTTTAAAAGGCTTACATAAATGTGTATATTTTTAAAATGCACACAAAGACACTTTATTCAATGGGGGAAATGTGCACATTTGCAAAAGTGCACATAAAAATGTGTATGCTTGGAAAAAATGCACACAAATTCAGGTCTTAAAATGTGCAGAAAAATGTGTTCAATAAATTGCAGTCCAATAAATTGCAGTCCAATGTGGAATTGGCACAGAATGAACGTAACTTTGGAAAAATGAGAAACTGAGCAAAATAGAGCTTGACAGATTTACCCATCTCTATAAGCAGAAGCAATTTGCTTCAAGCACAAACGAGTGTTTCACCTGTAGCAGCTCTGTATTTGTTCCCCATCCTCACTGTAAACAAGAGATCTGTGTAATTACCTGTAGCCTGATAGAATATTTGCTACCAGCAATGTGCTTTATCAACCTCTGTTATATTCAATATTAAATGGGGGGGGGGGCGGGTTGGTGGTGGGGAAGGGTTCAGTGAGAATATTTTGTGTTGAATGCAGATCGTTGGTACTGGTGAGACATGGTCCCATCCTGGTTCTCATGTCTCACCAGTTGGAACTCGAAGTTGGAACTTCAGTCCCTAACTAGGATCTGGCACAGGAACTATTGCGGCTTCTGCTATGCAAGTCATTGCATGGGCTTAGTCAGTGCTCAAAGGCAGCTGGACTGTAGTCAGACATCAGCAGGCCCAGCTGTGTGGCCTCTGTAAGTTGACCCAAACACATAACATCCCTGAGGGACTTTGCTCATTAAGTTTTGTGGACTTGACAGTGCTGTAGAAATGCTCTGTGCCATCTTTTTTCTACTGTAATGGGAATAGGACAATTAATAGGGTTGGGTGGAAAGGAGGAGAAGACTGCAGTTGGGTGGGAGTGAAGGGGAGAGGTCAAAAGGTGGGTTGAGGATGATGTTTTAGCAGTTATTAAAATGAATGACCTTTGACCAACCTGGGAGCTGTTCGGATTATTCAGAAACTTTGCTGGTTGGATTCCATTTTATTTGTTCAGTCTCTCAAATTCAGGTGCATCTTTTGGTGAGCAACATATCAGTGATATTCTGAAATGAGATATTTTAAAGTTTTTTTTAATGTTGCTGCTTCTGCAGCATCCCTTTAGGAATGGCTGTCCTCAGCGTAATGCTCAATCATTTTCTTTATGACATTTCATATTATTGGGGGAAAACACCCCCGTTTTCCAGGCTAAATTTCAGTCATGCAAGCCAAACTTCACTTGTCAGGGCTGGTTCATACCCTCTCACAAATTAAGAAATGTTCTACAATATGTGGGTGGTACTACTTAGGACCAGGTTACCTGAAAGATCATCTCCCCCTATATAGACCCATTAGACCACTATGATCTTCAGGGAAGGCCTTGCTATCTGTGCCACACCCTGCAGAGTCCCATCTGGCAGCAACATGGCACTGGCCTTCCCTGTGGTGGCACCCTCCCTCTAGAACAGTGATGGCGAACCTATGGCACGGGTGCCACAGCTGGCACACAGGGACCTCTCTGTGGACACTCGAGCATTGGTCACCAGATCGCGAAAAGACCGTCCCCTTCTGCAAAACACTAATGATCTTGTTCTTTCTCACAGTGTGGAACAGAATGATTTTATTCTAGAATTCCTGTCACAGAATTCTTTTCTACATTGTTATCACATTTAAAAGATTTTAAAGAATGATGCACAGAGCATGGCTTGGATGTAAAGCCCTAACACAGTGATGGCGAACCTTTTTGAGCCCGAGTGCCCAAACTGCAACACAAAACCAACTTATTTATTTCAAAGTGCCAACACTGCAATTAAACCTGAATACCGAGGTTTTAGTTTTAGAAAAACAACTCATACAGTTGTCCGAACTAATTAACATATTTTGTATTTAAAGAAAAACACAATAACAGCGCTTTCAATGATACAAACAGTTTTTTGTTGGGGGAAAAATCAACTCAAAAAATTATTATAGTACTACATTGTACACATAGCCTGAAGGGAATTTATACAAACTTTTTAAATAATTAGGCACATGTATTTTTGGATAAGGGATTCTCAACTTGTAATATGATTATATGCCAGACTGAAATTGTATGGGGCTAGCTTTACTCTGGGTCCTTTCCCTGCTTCTACAGGTGTCGGATTAGTAAAAGTAAAAGTCAATCTGTACTAGGATGAGCAAGATAAACAAGAAAACTAAACATGCTTAACATATTTGAACCACTTTATGTCTTGGACTGCAAACACTGCATTAGGTAAAAGTTTGCATTGGGCATGCTTTTGCACAATTAATGTGATTTTTGCTATTGCATGCATGCTGATAATTTGTCAAACCTTGGCTCATACTCCGTTAGTTTGAGAGCAACACATGCAGCAGTCAGGTCAATTGTTAGGGCAGTGATGGCGAACCTATGGCACGGGTGCCACAGCTGGCACGCAGGGACCTCTCTGTGGGCACTCGAGCCATTGGTCACCAGATCACGAAAAGACTGTCCCCTAATGATTTTGTTCTTTCTCACAGTGTGGAACAGAATGATTTTATTCTAGAATTCCTGTTACAGAATTCTTTTCTACATTGTTATCACATTTAAAAGATTTTGAAGAATGATGCACAGAGCATGGCTTGGATGTAAAGCCCTAACAGTTGACCTGAGTGCTGCATGTGTTGCTCTCAAACTAACGGAGTATGAGCCAAGGTTTGACAAATTATCAGCATGCCTGCAATAGCAAAAATCACATTAATTGTGCAAAAGCATGCCCAATGCAAACTTTAACCTAATGCAGTGTTTGCAGTCCAAGACATAAAGTGTTTAAAATGTGTTAAGCACGTTTAGTTTTCTTGTTTATCTTGCTCATCCTAGTACAGGTTGACTTTTACTTTTACTAATCCGACACCTGTAGAAGCAGGGAAAGGACCCAGAGTAAAGCTTGCCCCATACAATTTCAGTCTGGCATATAATCATATTACAAGTTGAGAATCCCTTATCCAAAAATACATGTGCCTAATTTTTTAAAAAGTTTGTATAAATTCCCTTCAGGCTATGTGTACAATGTAGTACTATAATAATTGAGTTGATTTTTCCCCCAACAAAAAACTGTTTGTATCATTGAAAGATCTGCTATTGTGTTTTTCTTTTAAGACAAAATATGTTAATTAGTTCGGACAACTGTATGAGTTGTTTTTCTAAAACGAAAACCTCGGTATTCAGGTTTAATTGCAGTGTTGGCACTTTGAAATAAATAAGTTGGTTTTGTGTTGCAGTTTGGGCACTCGGGCTCAAAAAGGTTCGCCATCACTGCTCTAGAATGACCTCCCCTCTGCAATTTTGTTTGGCACCGATTATCATGTGCTTTTGACAATTAGTAAAAATGTATTTGTTTACCCTGGCTTTTCCCAACTATCAACTTATCTAAATGTGGTTATGCTTTTAATGATGTATTGTTCTGTAATATGTTGTGAACTGCTTTGGATTTTTAAAATGGGAAGTGGTATATAAAAAAGAAATACATGCCTAGTCTTGATTAATATAATAGTTCCTACACATTATATTGTGCGTAGTAGGTGATGGGGTTGTGCTTGCTGCTCCAATATGCACAGAGAATTACTGGTTTAGTGAGTGTGTGTAAACCATGAGTTGAGCCCTATCAGTTTTGCACAAGCTGATTTGAAGAGCCAAGTGTCAGAACATACTTAGCCCAATATTGTTCAGCAGCCCTTCAGAGAACCATCTATTCATAATGGTAGTGTTGCCCTGGCCTCGTGAGCCAGCTACTTACCCATTATCTCCTTTTTGGCCTTGTTGGCTGGAAGGGATGTGGGGCCTCTTCACAGATACTGGGTACTTCCTGAACTTTTTTGAGTTTCTTTGTCTGGACTCGAGCTAATAGCCAGCTGTAGAGGTAACTTAATCAGAGTTGGAATTATTCTACAAACCAAACATTGCCTAGTCACAAGGAGTGGAAAGTTCCATTCTGTGACAACAGAGACTTAGTATACATCAGAGGTAGGCAACCTGGTCCCCTCCATGTGTTTTGGATTACAGCTCCCATCAGCCCCAGCAAACATAGCCAATGGTTACGGATGATGGGGGATCTTGTCCAAAACATCTGGAAGGCACTGGGTTGCCTATCTCCGGTCTACATGGTTATGTCTACTTCATAGGTAAAGCATGTGTTAGAATTATCAATTCTTCAAAGGGCTCTGTAGCTGTGAGTTTAACAGCAGTCTGGTCTGCAGACATTGGCAGGCAATAGTGTTTATCTTCATGCTGTGAAAAGCTGTACCTGCTGCTTTCTGCACATCAGGCTGCTGTTCAAGGCATCAGAGCAGAATATGTGGTTGTTTTCTGTTCTTTAAACCTGGTCATTGGGAAACTCCTTTAGCATAGCCTTTGCCAACCTGGTGCCCTCCAGGTGTGTTGGACTACAACTCCCATCAGTGTCAGCCAGCATGGGAGTTATAGTCCAACACATCTGGAGGGCACCAGGTTGGGGAAGGCTGCCCCATTTTATGCAGGAGTAATACAGGAGAGACTGACTTCAGAGCAATGACACAAATTTTGGGGAAAGCTCAAGTATTTACGTGATTATTTCTTTAAATCCATGTGAGTCTTCTCCACACTCTAGAAATACTGACTTGAGGATGCAAAGGTATGGGAGACTGTATTTGGAAATAAGTGTTCTGCTCTTGGATAATAGGGATCTCCTAATTCCTTCAAAGATTTGTCATTTAAGTGAATGATTAATGACCCTGAATACAATAAGTTTGGATACTTCACTGTTGCTAGTGTGAGAACACAAGCAACCTATATCCAGGTATTTAACCCAGCTATTCATGATATTACTGTTTCACTCATCATACATTAGGATCCTCTTAGTACTGGCTAACTTTATATATAAATTTGGTAATCACAGTTGCAAAGTATGGATGATCAAGCCTATTTGTTAAATTCACATGCGGTACCCTATGATTGATCTTGTTATGCTAACTTCCTGTAGGCTTCTTGACTGATATCTTAGTTCATGTCTATAAGGCTGTAATCATGTGTACATGCGTATTTGGGACTAAGTCCAGTTGCACTTATTAGGACTTCTGAAAGTAAACCTAGAAATGGGTTGTAAAAATGCAGAATGGAGTTCCTTCCCACTTAAGAAGTAGTCATTGGTTTGTGTAAATCAACACTGGGATGATGAGCTTTTCATTAGCTAAGGAAAAAATCCAACAAGCCTGATTGAAGAGCATGAGCAAGGAAATGCAGCATCTTGCTAGAATGGTAGTTGCTGAATCTGGATAATCCTGCTATTCCTCTTCTTCAGCCCCCACTGTTGGCTAATAGGCTGTAGGATGAGAACAGCAATCTCTGAAGTCTTTGTGAAGCATGACTAATCAGAGACTTCAGCATACACAGAGCACACCCAGGCTGACAGCCAGCATTTCCCCCCAGCATAATCCTACCTCCATCATTTTTCACTTCTTTTTTTGTATATTTGAAAACTCATAAGATTTCTACTTGTTGTGCTAGGTAGTGGGGTGCAGTGAATTTGTGAGGAAGCGACTGAAGTGGAAAGTAGGACAAGCTGCTTTCTAGAAAGGGCTGTTGTGTTTATGTATGAAGAGCTAAGGGAGAAAGTGTTGATGTCCACCACAGTTTTGCTCAGTGTCTTGTTAAATGTTTAAAAGGGTGGTGCAGAGATTACTCCTCGGTGCTTAATCCTGAGTGCAAATTCTGCTTGGCCTTCCCACTTTGGCCTTAACCATGGACCATGGTTAAATGTCACAGTAGGACTTGATGCGTTGACCACTGTTAAAGTTAATTTGGGTTCACTCTTCTCATCTGGAAATTGGTATAAACCATTTATGGTAGGGATGGGACTGGCTCTCCTGGTTGAAACTCTGCCTACAGTCCTGACACAAATGTTATACAATGTTGGGTGAGATTGTTGCCAGGAATAAGGTAGCGTGGAAACTGAAGTGCTGTGGGTTGGGAAATCGCTGATCTGGAAAGAGGTTTGCAACTGGTTTTGGATGGGGTTGCACTCTCCTTGTAGAATTGGGTAAACTGCACCAAGTCTAGAAGAAATCCAGACTATCTGTGGAGGCATGGGTGGTACTGGTGGCTAAGAGTACTTTTTACTAGCTTAGGCTGGTTTGACAGCTGCACTCCCATCAAAAGATAGCAGACCTTGTCTCAGTGACACATGCTCTGGTTACATCCAGGCTGGATTACTGTAATGTGCTCTTTGTGGGTCTGCTGTTGAAGATTGTTTGGAAACTGCAGTTGGTATAGAAAATGGCAGGTAGAACACTTGTGGGAGCTATTGATCATATACACCTATTCTGTACCAGTTACAGTGGGTGCCTATCCATTTCCTGGTGCAATTGAAGGTGCTGGCTTTGGTTTCTAAATCCTTAAGCAGTTTGGGATTGCCTAAAGGACTGCCTGCACACACACAAGCCTGCCTGAATTCTGATACCAGCACCAGAGGCCCTGCTTTTGGGCTTGCCAGTAAGAGCTGTTAGATTGGCAGGTACCAGGGTCAGGGGTGGCCTGCATATTTGGAACTCCTTCCCCAGAGAAGTCCATCCATATAGCTTGTCGCTGCTGACTTTTAAGAGAATTCTGAAGATGTTTTAGTTCAGTCAGTGTTTGGTTAATGTGCTGTACTTTGGAGAAAATGTTTTAGTTGTTGCTGGTTAGTGGTTTTGAAATTACAACTTAGTTTATGTTTTTATGTATTTAAATCTTTTTTTGTAAACTCTCTTGTGAGGGCAATGTGTGAAAGGTGGATTAGAAATCCTTTTAATAAATAAAAGTCACAGCCATTTCTGGTAGCAAGCTCTTACAGCTGTGATTGCCATGGTGTGGCCTTGTTGTAGCTTTTTGCATGGACTCTTTCCTGTAAATTCCCCCACTCCAATCTCCAAATGGGTGTCCTTTTTCTTCCTTCCATCTGTAGCTTGTCAGTTCCTGGACTTGCTTCTGTACAAGTGTGGACTAGAAATGATACTACTTTCAATCTTTATGTGGAGGCAGGTGTCCCATCCTGAGGTTCAACTATTGGCTTGCTCAGGGTTTTGCTCAGGTTGTCCCAAAGGTTGTTTTTTATTTTGTCCCAAAGGTTGGAGAATGCCAACTGTTAGCCCATCATCACTGTGCTTATACAGTAACTGGTACTAGGCCTTGGCTATTATGGTGCAGAGGAGCCATTTTATGAAGCAGATTCTATCTTCTTGTGCTGTTCCAACTCTCCAACAGGAGCTGCGCCTAGTTGTCTGGGACCAGTGAGATAGTGGATGTTGGAGCCATTTCCTTATATCATGGACACAACACCAAGGATCCAAAGCCATAATATGCAGAGGTGGTGTGATATCATAATCCCACTATGTTCTGTAGCATTATAATTGGAACCTACTCAGATTAAGAGACAGGGTTATGGAACCTCTAATACTGGAAGCTGTTGTGTAATTCTATGCACACTAAATGTTAACATTAAACGATTGACTTCTTGTTATTCTGCAGTTTAAATAATTTAGGATGCAATCCTATGCAGGTTTAGACAGAAAGTCTTACAACTCCCAGCATTCCCCAGCCAGCCATTGTTGTAGGACTTAGATGGATTTCAACAACATTTGGTACATAGTATTCTAGTAGCACAAGATAAAACTGATCAGACTAAACAATTCCTTGTGCATCTGACATGAGTAAATATTCTACTATGTTTTGGTACTGTTCCATTGCACTTGCACATCTTGGTACATAATAGACATGCATTCAGACAACTGTGCCTTCCGGAGCCACGTCCCTTCTTGTATGAGCATTTGATCAGGAGTAGAACGGATTGCAGTTCTGGGGGTTCAAGACACCAAGTTACTGCAAAGCGCCCTCCTCATCCATCTATGCACAGTTGGGGTTGGAAAATATAATTGTGCATCATCAGCATGGACTCAAAACATTGACACACAAAGTGCTCTTGATATGTGCGCTTGTTTAGTTCTACTAGTTGGATGTGGTTCCTCCCCTTCAGAGTGCTTCTGTGTGAATAGATATGGACCGAGTTTGAAGTTTTTCTTTGTGGTGTGCTATAGCTATAAACTCTGCATATAAATCTCTCCAGATCCTCAACTGTTTCATCATAAGGAAGGCCTGATTCATGGCCCAGTGTCTGAAATGCACACAGAATATATGGCAGAGAGGTTAGAAATGTTTTGAAGCTGGTACCTTTGCTTATTCCAGAAAATTTGGTGGTTATATCAGCACTAGTGAACACATGAAAGCCAAGAAGGGTCTTGGCTCTTCCTTCAACTATGGCCCCATATTTGGGCTGATCTGGGGTAGTGTGCTTTGTGGAGCACTTTCTTGTAATTAACCAGATGTTTTGGCAGAATTGTGGGCACCAATGCATTGCCAACAAGAGGACATTGGTGCTAGATTAATATATGTCCAACTCTCCTGAAGGATTATTTTTTTACTGGCATTGATGCCCTGAACAATAATTGTGTCAGCTTCTTCCTGGTTGTGCTGATGAAGATGTTCAGACAGTTTGCCATGATTTCAATGTGCTGTTGTTTCTGACAATCACAAACTGTGTCATTGTATTTTGAAAAGTATTTTAGATACAGCATGGACTCAAAACATTGACACACAAAGTGCTCTTGATATGTGCGCTTGTTTAGTTCTACTAGTTGGATGTGGTTCCTCCCCTTCAGAGTGCTTCTGTGTGAAAGTCAGATACTTTGTTCAGTTGTTGTTTCAATGTGAAACTGAAACTGCTTCAGTGGAATGTAGTTGACAATTGTGCTATCTCAGTCACATGGTACTATACCTCACCACCGGTGTGCTTCTTCCTCATCTTCTTTTTCAAAATCACTTGCACACGAAAGCTGTTTCACTTCATGATAACCATTTGATACCTGGGCAACACTTGCTACAAAACCCCTGCATGATTTCGTGTGATCAGTTTTCTGTGTTGTATTTATAAGTGCCGTTCTATCCAGCAGAATGGATCCTTTTCTGAGATTGTGCAGGTGTGGGACATGTTTGACATCTGCTGGTTGTTGGGTAGTTTTCACCACTTCTTTTAGGGCATGCATGCCTTTTGACTTGCCTGATGCAAGGAGCATCCGGAGTGAAGAGAGATCTTGGGAGAGCTGAGAAGTCATTTTTCCTAGTGCCTTTTTGAAGTCATTGGGCAGCTCACTTCTCATTACAACGATGAATCTAGCTAGAAGATTTATCTCTTCTTGAAACTCAAAAATTTTGTCCTCGACCTTGGTCTTGATTCATTTGAAAGAATCTTTAAATTGCTTCAAGGAGGCTTTTATAAAAAATTGGGGACAAGACTGGCTGCTGTGGTGTGCTGATTCTTTCATACATTAATGTTTTGTGTAGCTTAGCCCAAACGAAGTCCTTATTACAAATGTCATGTTGGATATTTCCTGGCATTACCACCTTTGTCACAACACTAGCAACGTTGCTTGACTTGTCATGAAATGAATCCCCATGTTCTAAAATGATTTCCTTCATCTTTGAAACATTGGTGAACACTCTGTAATGTTTGGACCCTGTGAATTCATGGTGCTTTCTTCTTGTTGTTGGTTTGTCTGTACACCACTGGCTTGCTCAAATTCTTTAACCAGTCTGTCCCTCCCAACACCATCATGCCTGTGTTTTTCATGTTCTATTCCATGATCAGGAACAATGGAGCAGAAAGGATTGTCATTTTAGTTCCCACAAAAGTCTCCCGATTCAAGAGCATGCCATGTGTCGGGAAGAGTGTGCTGAAGCTCCTGTATCTATGCTCAGCACATTGGACTCAGATGGGCATAGTTTATGTGGTCCTTAGCAAGGGCGTACTTGTTAAGTTCTTCTTGGGCTGAACAGTGCAGTTTCCAATCTGCTTGCCTTGAAGCTCTCCCATGTCATAGGAATTGCCTTCTGTAGTTCAGAAAAAACTTTACCATTCCTTGGCTCATAGGACCTGGATTCCTGCATTGAGCAGGGGGTTGGACTCGATGGCCTTGTGGGCCCCTTCCAACTCTACTTTTCTATGATTCTATGATTCTATACTCTAGACTCCTGCATCTTGTCAGGTAGATTTGCTCTTTCTATTGTGCCTGTCATGCTTTTATGCATCTCCATTCATCCTGCCCATCATGAATTGCCTGGTGCATTTCTTTTGCCATCTGCTTGATGTAGTTTCTCTTCAGTGGTGTGTTTCTTCCACACATAGAACAGCATACTAGTCCTCCTGCATTTGACAGAGTGGTGTTAGAGAGTACATGCCTGCTTACAGCTGGCCAAGGCTACTCCCTTCATTGTATTTGCTCAGGGCTTTTAAGGAAGAAAGTATCTGTGTGGAGCTCTCCAAGGCAAAGGAGCCTTTCATATTGCCTCAGGACATACCCGGTAGTTCTCCAGCTAGGGCTGGTGCAGTTGTGGCTGTTGAGACATGAAGCTCTCCCTAGGGCTGCTGCAATTTGTGGAAGTTACCTCTCAGCAGCAAATTATCTTTCCTTCAGAGTGTTGGGGGAGAATAACCTGGGTTTGTTGTGGGATTCAGAATTTTGGTACCCAACTTTTCAGGAGTGGTGATGGACTTTTCCGAACCCCTGCGAAGTAGTGCCTCTGTGATTTCAGGTGGCCCAAAGCTTATGGTGGAGTTCACACCCTCCAGTTTCTCATTAAATTCTACACATATTAGCTACTACTGGCATGTGGCACCATGCTTGACAGTGTCATGCACCCAAGTGAATTGTTGGGCTGGACACAATTGTATGCAGTCTCATAATGGGCACTCTCCTGGAGATGATGGTGTAGAATTTGGAGTGACCAAAAGCTTGTTGTGGGGTGCACCCCTGCAGTTCAAACAGGAGTTTGAGGCAAGTTGCCCATCTTCATTTTTTATTTAATTTGATTACAAGGTGAGTAGGCCTCCAAAATGGCAAAATAAAAAAATACCAAATGCTAACATTTTTTCTCTACAGAATCCACACAACACATTTTGGTAATAAAAAACAATTTTAACATTCCAAGCACATGGAACCAAAACATGGACATAACAGGCCCCACTATCATTACTGTCACTAGCAAAAGGTCAAGGGAATATGGTTATATGTGTGGGTGTTTGGCTAGCATGGTTTTTGTGTTCTTGTTTATTTTTGACTATATATGATGCTTCAGGAGTTGTCAACACCTCTAGACTGGAGTGTGTCCCTCTTCCCCCACCTTTGCTGTCTCAGTAGGAGGAAGCCACTAGAAACCTCCATCAGCTACATTGATGCTTACCTTTGTGAACTAGGGTGCCACCAGATGGAAGGCTCTTAATGCTACCGGTGAAAAGGCATTGTGCAGCTATTCTGTCCTTCCGTAACAGATTATCTGTGGCAAGGAAAAAGATGGAAGAAGTGGTGGGGAAACATAGATTTCATAGATCATAGAGTTGGAAGGAGCCTACAAGGCTATCGAGTCCAACCCCCTGCTCAATGCAGGAAACTAGAGGAGGGGTCTCCCATCCAAGTAACAACCAGGCTTGACCCTGCTTAGCTTTCCACACTCAGACAAGCTGAGCCAGCGTATGTTGCCTCGACTCTCTATAAAATTCCATGAATGAGGCAGGGTGAGAGCACAATAAAAGTTCTTGTCTAGAAGCTCTTGTCTAAATTAGCTTTATTAGTCTAGCAGTATATAATTGCATTACTGTGAGTTGTTTTTTTTAATAAGCCACTCTCCTTTCGCCCCTTCACTGATACCAAGAAACTGTAAACACAGTGGACATGTGGTATAATTGCATGTTGGTCGTCACTGGATGGTTTGGGATTGGGCAGGATCACCTTGCCAATCTCAAAGGGTTGTTTGGGAAGATCAAATGGGATAATTCCATGTATTTGACTATGGGAAGGCACTACTCCAGCCTTTCTCAACTGGGCAACCTCCAGACATGTTGAACTACAACTCCCTTCATCCTCAGTCAGCATCACCAGTGTTGGCTGGGGATTATGAGAGTTGTAGTCCAATGCATCTGGAAGGGTGCCAGACTGGGGAAAGCTCCACTACTCTGTCCTGTATGAAGCAAAACAAATGTCCCTTGGTGGCTGGAAGCTGCACCCAGCCCTTATTTGCATGCATGTGTTGTTATTGTTTTCTCAAAATGTGGTTTTAGGACATCAGTGAAGTTTTGAAAGTATCTCTTAAAAAATCATAATCTCAGGAGCTGTTGCATTCTGCTGCCATGATTTACATGGATTTAATTGATGGCCCAGACTTCCCATTGTGTAAGTGGGAAGTTTGATGCCTAAAAATTCGATGTGTATTAATTGTGACAGCTTTGTGTTATTGGAATGGCACCATCTCATAGTTGCTAACATCTGGCCTATTTTGCTACAAGCTCTTTTTAAAAGCACTTTTGTCACTGTTGGCTCTTATTGAACACTTGCAAGTTGATTGGTTTGGGCCACTTCTCTGATTATGGAATTCACTTCTACAAGGTGTAGTGATGGCCACCACTTTGGCTGGCTTTAAAAGGGGATTGAACAAATTCATGTAGGATAAGGCTATCAATGGCTACTAGCCCTGATTGGCTATATGCTGGTGTATATAGCCAATCAGGGGAACATGGGTGGGAGGGTGCTGTGTAGTATGCCTTTGTACACCAGTGTGAAGGATCAGCAACCGGATCCTTTGCGTGAGTTCGGCAACTCTAGGGTTAACCGGCAGAGCAATACCGCTCGTATCGGCTCTCAGTACAATCGGAAAGACCACACGCCTTTGTATGCCCAAATAAGGCTCTTTATTTGTTTATACAATGATTAGGTCGGAACTACCAGTCTTCTAAGAATACGTTTACAGTCAACAAAACCTTAGTTGACTCGCGTCTTACCCAATGAGCGGGCTCCGCGGCTAGCAGGTTACATTCAGGTCACTCTACTTACATCAAAGACAATACTCTAGTCAGTTTCAGCCCAGCTCTCGATCGGCGCTTCCTAGCGGAGAACGGAGTGCCTGGGCGGCTGTTGCTTAGGAGGATCTGGCCCCGTGGTTCCCAACAACCCGAACCGGGACGGGAGAGGGGTTTTCTACCCCGGATTCCCCGCTCTCCCCCCGCCCCCTAGGTCAGGTGGGGGTTTATGCATGCCCCTTCGTGCAGATAGGCTTATTCCTGCCCGGGAAGAAGGTGACGTAGGGAAACCTTTGCAGCTCTTCGAGGCTGCCCTTTGTGCTGATGGTCCTTGATGGCCCTTCCTGGACGGTTGTGGATCTCTGCCGAGGTCTTCCTTTGTTGGGGCTGATGGCTTGTCTGGCTACTCCCTGGTGACCTCATCCCTCCTCCCCTGGCCCCCTCCTTTGGGGAAAGATGTGTGTGCGTGTGTGTACTGAATTTTTGGGCTTTCTCCACAACCAGTTACTGGGGAACATGGGTGGGAGGGTGCTGTGGCACTCATGCTCTGCTTGTGGGTTTCCCATGGGCAGCTGGTTGGCCACTGTATGAACAGAAATGCTGGAGTAGATGGACCCTTGGTCTGATCCAGCGTGACTCTTCTTATGTTCTTATTAATGTAAATCACTTTGTTAGTTTCTAAAATAAGTGAAATTGTGGAGAAAGACTGCAACTGTCCTTCTTGGCGGGTTCGGCCACTCAGGGGTTAACCCGGACTCGGGTAGCCCTCTATCAGCGGTACGCAGCTCTCTGGCAGAAGCCGCGACCAATTATAATGCAGGCAAAGCGAGGAGACCGAGTTTTGAATGGACACTACTACACTGTTATGGGTAAACAGAGTTTAATGGAGCGTAACAGAACATATACAAAGCACCACGCTAAGCACACACCTACAATTGAGCTGGTAGCGAGCCGCAAAAGAAATACAGACAGTCGTACCTGGAAATGCCTTGTTCCTAGAAAGCCGCTTAACTCCAAAAGGGCTGTTCTATGTTAGCGTTGTTCACTGGGAGCTCCCCCAGGGTTGAAGGTGGTTTGGCCTGAGCCATGGACCTTGCAGCTTGCTGCCTCACGACCAACAACCCTCCCCCCCCCCCCCCCGCCACTGACCCTGGGCTTTATACCCTCTGTTGGGGGCCCTCCTTCTTGTCGTGCCCCCTCCTGGCAGGACTGGTTTTTCTTGTTTGCCCGGCATCTAGGAGTCTTTGGCTGTTCCTTTCTTCTATCCAACACCTGGGAATGAATATTCCACAGCTCCTTCGGCTGCCAGACCAGGGACTTGCCAGGGGGCATGTTAATGACTCCTATTGTGATTCTTGGGTGTCTGATGCTATCTTGGGGTATGTGTGCATATACCGTATGTGTGCATATATGTGTGTGTGTGTGGGGGGGGGCTATGGCTTTCTCTTCACAGAAATAGTTAAAATACCTGTGGAGGATTAGGGGGGGCTGGCTGGCCCGCCAGACCTCCACCCTTGCCTGCTGGCAAAGGAACCAAGACCCCCAGAGATCTCAAGGTACCAGATTGCCAGCCTCAGCTGTCTCTGCAATCCTACTTGAATCTCTGTTCAGGGACTCGCCTTTAATTTCTGTAACCTGGATTTAGATACTGAACCAACAGAGTACTACAAAACCCATGTAGAGTGAACTCAAGACAAGGTTTATTTCTGGTAGCATCTTACAACAAGATTAGGCAATAAGAGAAGCACACAAAATAGAGAGACACTTTAGTACACAGTAAAGCTATAAAACAATAAAGACCTGATTCCTTAAAATCTCTCAAGCACACACCTGTTACCTGAGGGTGTCTTCTTCAAAGGGTTAGATCCAGCACAGCCTTGCTGCCCGATAGAGAATTACCACACCTACCCGAAGGTCCAAGATGGGTAAACCCTTACAAGGCTTGCTTTCACCAGTCCTTCAAACCAGCCAATTTTACCAGAGGCTGTCTGGGGTCGGTTCTTGAGGGGGGCCCCCCCCTAAAGGCTCGGGCCCCTCGCTGGCGCGCTGCCATGCCGGCACGCTACCAAAAAGGACTGACCAGGAACAAAGGCTTCCACGTGGGGAAAAAGCTCATCCCCCTCCCCTTTTCTGTAGCCTTCTTTCTTCAGCCAATCAATTTGAATTTCACCTGGCCATGCAGGGGGAAAGGGAACTGTGAGTCATGGCTTGAACTATCTGCATGTGAATGCCTTCAGCCTGGCTCCTCCAGACTTCTAGACGCCAGGCCCCATCTCATGTTCCATCACCTTTTGCTTCCTCCCAGCCCCCACCTGGTTTACTCATGAGGAGGCGTGTGTGTGTGAAGGCTCGTTTCTCCACAATACCCAGTACAAAAATATTCTATTAAAAGATGGTACTCCAGTTAAAATATGATATGGCTGAAGACCTGTATTAGCTTGTGGGTTGGTAAAGTCTCTTCCTTCTTTTGTACCTCTTTATAGCAAATATGTAGAGTAACTGAATGGTAGGCCTCCCACTCTGGTTTTTGTGGTTGAAGCTAAATCTTATTAATAGCAATGTGTATATAAATCTTGAAATAAATTCATTGTGTGTGTGTGTATTTTACCGGTGCAGCCCCAAATAGTGCGAAGAAACCAGAAGGGAAAACAGAGCATGTAGTAAAACAGGGAGATGCTCAATGAAAATGAGATTTAGAAATACTAAAACAGAGGAAATGTTGTCTTCCTCAATGTGTAATGCATAAATCTTTTTGCCTGTAGAGTTCTGAAAGGAGATTTCAAATCTTTGGAACTTCACATTAGTAAAGGTTGATTTAAAAATTTCAAAAAGGACCTCAAACTGCTTTTTAAATTCTTTTAATCCAAATGGAGTACTGCTTCTTGCAAGAAGAAGAAAGAAATAGTGTGTTGTATCAGCTTGCCATAGATAAAGTTTTGTCTGTTGGAGCTGCGTGGAGTTAAAAACTGCAGAAGGGAATACGGAAATGCTAACCTCAAAGAGCCAGTTGCATCCAAGACAGAGGGGGAAATAATGGGCCAGTGGTTCCTCTGCAGCTGGCATGAGCAATTTGGAGGCTTCTTCTAGTCAGGAGGGAGTGGTAGGTAGGGGCGTTGCTAGGCCTGGGTCCATGGGGCCCTAGCCATGAATCTAGTTCCCAAGGTCCTGGACCTATTCCCCAGAGAACTAAGTGTCCATTGGTGCCAATGGAAGCTGAATTGCCATGCAGGGGCAATCTTCTGGGGGAGGGTGTTGGGGGAGGGTGCAGCTGAGGAGGGAAGGGTTTCCCACATACTGCAACACCCACAACCTTTCCACCGCATGGTAATTAAGCTTAGAAAATATATTTCCATTGCTGTTGATGGGAAATTTTGCTTAAGCTTAGCTGCTGTGCAGTGGGGAGGGGGGGTTTCCATCACAATGTGGTAGGGAAGGCTTACCTTCCCTTCCCTGTGCACTGTGACCTCTCCAAGGTTTCCCCTCCACATGACAAGCTAAAAAAGAATTCAGTTAATACCAGTGGAAGGAGTGGGCCCTGAATCTTTTAAGTGCCTAGCAAGGCCCTGTGTAGTAGGGGTGCCAGAGCTGATAGTCTCTGTATTTTGAGTGTAGTTGTTCACCATAGCCTGTGCAACTACAGATGAAAAGCCAAGGAAAGAGTGCTAATAAGTAAACTGAAGTCGCACTACTAGAAAACTGTATGGAAGCACTCTCTGATAGTTGTACATGCAGTGAAAATGGGGAGCAGGGTGGGGTCACAAGCAAGATAGTCATGAAACTGCTTCAGAGAGAATATAATGTGTCAAGTTCTGGGTATATTTAGGAGTAAAGAATAACAATGTGCAGATGAACCCTTATAAATTGGCATTTCCTTGCTTACTGCCTGTTTCTCTCTCAATCCACCACAGCAGCCTTCCTCAATCTGGTGGCCTGGTGTTAGCTGGAGCTGATAGAACTTGGAAGTCCAAAACATCTGGAGGGCACCAGGCTAGGGAAGGCTGTGCCACAGCAACCATATACAGGGCTTGATATAAATCATCACTGATGTTAAAAATTTCAGCAAGATTGTGAATGAGACTAAAAAGTTAGTTGGTAAGTTGAAAGTACAAAGGGTAAGGAATGGGGATGGATTTGTGCTTCTTTTTTTTTTAAGTGAGGGTTGAGCAAAAACAGACCATTGTTTAATCTTCCCATAACCAATGCCCCCCAGTTTGCATGACACAACAACTTCCAACTGGAGGTTGCTTGCTCAAAATGGCAGTCTCATGCACCCCACATGAGACATGAGGCCACAGCCTCACCATAGGTTAAATAACCCACAGCAGGCTGTCATGATGTGTGAACAGCTGGGTTCTCACAACATTGGCTGGGTTCACACAACATGACAACCCACACTCAAGGTTCGGTATGGGTTGAGTGTGGGTTATCATTGATCTGTGGGTTGTTGTGTTGTGTGAACTCAGCCACACTAACAAACCATGGCTTGTTAACCACGAACAACCCACAAAGACAACCCATGAGCAGATTATAAAAAAAGTCAGTCTGCAAGCACCTTGAAAACAATGCAGTGATTGATAGAAGCCAGCATGGATTTGTCAAGAACAAATCCTACCAGACTAATCTGATCACATTTTGTGATCGGGTAACCTCCCTTGTGGACTGTGGGAATGCTGTGGACATCATATATCTAGACTTCAGCAAAGCTTTCGACAAAGTCCCTCATGATATCCTGGTTAGCAAGCTAGCTAAAAGTGGGCTAGATGGAACAACTATCAGGTGGTTCCACAATTGGCTACAGAATCAGGACTCAAAGAGTGCTTATCAATGGTTCCTTCTCAAACTGGGGAGAGGTAACGAGCGGGGTACCACAGGGCTCGGTCCTGGGCCCAGTGCTCTTCAACATTTTTATTAATGACTTAGATGAGGAGGTGCAGGGAATGCTTATCAAATTTGCAGATGACACAAAGTTGGGTGGAATAGCTAATACTCTGGAAGACAGAAACAAAATTCAAAGCGATCTCGATAGGCTGGAGCGCTGGGCCGAAAACAACAGAATGAAATTTAATAGGGATAAATGCCAAGTACGGCACCTAGGGAAAGGAAACCAACTGCACAGTTACAGAATGGGGGACACTTGGCTCAACAATACTACAAGTGAGAAGGATCTTGGAATTGTGGTAGATCACAAACTGAATATGAGCCAGCAATGCGATGTGGCTGCAAAGAAGGCAAATGCTATTTTGGGCTGCATTAATAGAAGTATAGCTTCCAAATCACGTGAAGTGATAATTCCCCTTTACTTGGCACTGGTTAGGCCTCAACTTGAGTACTGCGTCCAGTTCTGGGCACCACACTTTCAGAAGGATGTAGACAAACTGGAGAGGGTTCAGAGGAGGGCAACAAGGATGATAAAGGGACTGGAAACAAGGCCCTATGAGGAGAGACTGAAAGAGCTGGGCATGTTTAGCCTTCAGAAGAGGAGACTGAGGGGAGATATGATCGCACTCTTCCAGTACTTGAAGGGTAGTCACACACAGGAGGGCCAGGATCTCTTCTCGATCATCCCAGTTTGCAGGACACTAAATAATGGGCTCAAGTTACAGGAACCTAGATTCCACCTAAACATCAGGAAAAATTTCCTGACTGTCAGAGCAATAAGACAATGGAACCAACTACCTAGGGTGAGCTCTCCCAATCTGGAGGCATTCAAGGTGCAGCTGGACAGCCATCTGTCAGGGATGCTTTGACCTGGATTCCTGCATTGAGCAGGTGGTTGGACTCGATGGCCTTGTAGGCCCCTTCCAACTCTACTTTTCTATGATTCTTGGATTGTGAACTGTAGGTTGTTTGTGGTTAACAAACCATGGTTTGTTAGCATGACTGGGCTTACACAACACAACAACCCAGTTCAACAACAACCCACGGTTCAATGACAACCCACACTCAACATATACTCCCCTTGAGTGTGGGTTGTAGGGTGTGTGAACCCAGTCATTGGCCTGGTTCGCACGATTGCGGTGGCTTGGCTAGTTGCAGCTGCCATGCATGTTGGGAGGATTTATCTGCACCTAATTATCTACACTGGCACAGCTTGCCATGCTGTCCGAACCTGGGTGGCATGGCTTGTTTGGGTTGGGCAGCAGCCCTCAAATAACCCATGGGCTGTTGTTGGGTGGTTTCAGCTGCCATGATCATGCAAACCAGGTCAGTGTCAGGTGTTTCTACATCTTGTGTGGGAGAGTGTTTCTTGTTTTAATGACCTCACTAGGTACAGATAGTGATAAATCTTTGTAAATGGAAAGTAAAACTATATTCATATTTTAGATCATGAGGTGAATTGTTGCTTAGCAAATGTATTGTTCCTAATAAAGCACCTTATGAAAGAAGACTGAACTGAAGGACAGTTGAAACCAAACACTGCTTTGCCAGATGACTTTGATATCAAGCTTGGGTACTTAAAATCATGACATTCCAATCACTTCTCCTGATGCCTGAAATTGTAGAGGCCTGACACTGGAAAAATCCTGGAAGCACGATCCTCCCATCATGCAGTAAAGTGGTATTCAGGAAGTATCTATGACCCAACCTTTAATATCTTTTAGGGGTGACAAAGCTCTGCAGGGGAGGAGGAATAGGAGAAAAGCATGGTGATCACACAGCACCGTCTCTTACTCTTGTTAGCCTGAGCTGTAAAGAGCATCAGCATCTTAGAAGGTTGGTGCTAAATTCTGACACTAATAACTGACTTCCAAATATATATGACTGACAAACCCAGTGCAGATGTAATGCACCCGATCTCTTAACCATGGTTGAGATGGAGATTTGGCAGTATAGGTAGTTGAAATTCCAACAATCCTGCTTCTCTGGAAACATTGTGTTTTTCTACTCAGAAATTGTAAAACTGTTAATACTCTCAGGTTTGTAAACTTCAGGACTTCCAGTGTTAGAATGTAGGACAACAACTTTGTTGCAAATAATATAGCAACAGTATAATAATAATCATCATAGAGCATGGTTATATTACTTCGTGTTGCAGTAGCTTTTGGATAGTAGAGAATATAAGCATGCAAGGAAGGAAGCTATCTTTGCTCATGACAGCGTGCACACTAAACTTGCCCTGAGGCACACTTTATCCTTTTGCCTGCCTGGAACGCCATTGCATGTTAGTGCATGCATACACGCACCCCTTTCCTATAAGCCAGAGATCAGTTTTAAATCCCTTCTTGGAATGTACGCAGCCCAGGTTTTAATTATGTCATGATGTAACAGTATATCATGTGAAGGGTTTAAGGATCTATGCACATCCTAAGTTTTATCTTCCAATGTATATTAACAATTCCTAGAGGCTCAGATCTCTATTGCAAAGTTTTGAACTTGCTGTTGCAATTTTAAAATTCCAGTTCCACCATTATTTCCCCTTAACAGGATAATTGGGGCGTCATACAGAAAATGAACATGGCCCATGAAACTCTAGAGCGGTCAGACAACTAACATTGAAAGGTTTGTCTCAGTGTTTTCAGCTGAAGCAAATCACAGAGTGATCCATGTTTCTCATGGACCGTGCAAGATTGAACAGAAGAGCAGCTGTTAGTAAAGAGCTTGAATCTTCTATAGTAACTGAGGCTGCTGGTGGTCTGTGACTTCCGGTGTGAATTGTAGATGCCAGGTGCAACTGGAAAGGGTGTATTTCAGTAACTTCTGTAGTGTAAGAGAACTGCTCATTGCATGATGTGACTCCAAAGTATCCATCTTCAGAGGAGGCTGCCTGCTGCCTATCTGCATGATGTGCTGCTTTGGAAGGAGATGATGCCAGTTGGCCTCTGTCAGGGGCCGGGACAACTTCTGTTGCATCTCTGCTCTGAGTGCGACTGGATGATTGAATTGCTTCCAGTGCAGAGGAGACTGCCCACTGTGACTCATGCAGAGACAGTGTTCTGGGCTTGTTCTTTCAGTTCCAGAACAGTGACTCATATAGAGGAATGGTGTGGGCTCCATTGTGGGCAGGTAATTGTTACTTTTGTATACTCTGCTTTTGGGCAGAAAGAATGAAGGATGCATTCATTATAATTCAGGGGGGGGGGAAGTGTTTTGGCTATCAGGAGTTTAGAGAACACTAGTCTGCTACTTATAATATATTGGAAGAAAGATGAGAGAGGGATTCCTTTGCCCAAATTGATTCAGTTCCAGCCTTTAGGGCCACTTCACACATTAAGTGTTGGCAAATGTGTGTACTGTCATGAATACATGCAAGCAGGAGCTGCAACTATTTCCATCTCATCTTACTTATTTTATTACATTTCTATCCTGCCGTGCCAGTATGCTCAGAGTGGCATACAGGGTTCTGCCATCACACACTTTGTTTGCACAACAACCCTGTGAGCCCTTTTTATCACGGAAGCCTACATGATGTGTTTTAAGGTGTTCACCTTAAAAACATGGACTTGGATTCAAGACCTCCTCTTCTGCAAGCAGAAGGCTCCTTCCGTGCCTAACAGTGCCTAGGCCCTAGTAGATCCAGCAAAGGCTTCTGCCGCTGCAGGAGTGGGGATGGTGGTGAGGCCATCTACCAATTTCTCCTTCCACCTGCAGCCCCCCCCCCCCCCCCGCGGCCACCTCCCATGCTGTTCTGGAGATTTGGGCCGGGCAGGGAGAAAGGGAAGGTCGTCTCTTCCCTGTCTACCTGCAGGAACATCCAGTTAACTGACTGCAATTCCGGATCCAACCCATTGTATGTAAACGTACCTAAGGAAAACTGGGAGTACAAGCATTCCTAAAGTCCCATTAATCAAAGGTGCTTTTATATGCATCACAGTAAATGCAGTCTTGTATCAGAGGTGCAAAAATCTAATTTTGCCTGTTCCAAAACATTTATAGTTGTTTCTAGAGAATCTGTGACTTTATAAAACTGCAGCTATGTAACAACCACTCCTCCCCACAACTTCCTAACCTTGTTGCTGAGATGGTTCCATGGTTTGTCTAAGCATGTCATCGCAGGCCCAATTCTTATGTTATGTGAGCAGCTTGGATGCTGCTTCCCATACCTCTTGGAAAATGTATGAAATGAGGGGGAGGGGGGTGGGAGAATGTGGAGCTTGTGGAAGGTTCCCAGGGCAGTCCGACCATGGTCTCTCTAGCCCAGTATCATCCACTTGACTGGTGGTGGCTTTCCATGCTCTGGCAGAGATTTTCTGCCAAGTGGAAAGAGGCGTCAGGGCTGGAACCTGGGACTTTCTGCATACAAGCATGTGTTCTGCTGCACCCCCACCCCCAAATTAGCTGTACGTATTTCCATAGACCTGTCCCTTGTGTGTGATGCATAGTTTCATGCATTATTAATGAAGTATGGATGCAGAGGTGGCACCGCTGCTACTTGGGCAACAACTGAATTTGGACACGAGGCCACAATGCGTATGTGTTGTAGAGAAGGACATGTCAATTGTCCACGCTGTAGATCAGACACATAATTGCTTCATCCCTTCATGCAATTTCAGGCAGAGAAAGGGGGGGGGGGTAAGAACGGGCAACTATTGGGAACAAGATGGAGAGGGGTTGTGGTGGTGCCTGGGCTTACGTAGGGCAGGATCAGTGATTGAAAGACCCTTGCAGAGGAGTGGGCTGTGTCCTAGGGCTGGAGTGAGTTTTGTAGCCAGAATAACAGACACCTCATTTATCTTAACAGAGTTGGAGGGCATCTTGTAGAGCATCTAGTCCAACCCCCTGCTCGATGCCGGAAATCCAGAGCTAGACTAGAGTATCCCAACACATGATAGCTGTCTGGTTTCTTCTTGAAGGCCTCTGTTTTATTTTATTTAGGATATTTAGTATCCCACACTACAGTGGACTCCCAGAGCTGCTAACAAAAGCAGCAATAAGCAAATAAAATAATAAAAAAATCAAGCCAAACAAATAAAACAAAAACAGCGGAGCATATTCAGCCTTAAAATGGAGATTAAAAGGTAACAGGCCAGAAAATCTAAAATGTCTGAGCAAGTAGAACAGTCTTCTTCTGAGATGAAAAACTTGATACCAGGTGAGCCTCTCGGAACAACATTCTAGAGCTGGGGCACTACAACCAAAAAGGTCCTATCCACGGTCACTGCTGAAGGCAGTGGGGTGGGGTGGGGGAGATCCGGAGAAGGACCTGCAAGGAAGACCTTAGTGCATGTCTCTCCAACCTTGGGTCCCCAGATGTTGCTGAACTACAGCTCCCAGAATCCCTTGCCGTTAGCCATGCCGGCTGGGTATGCTGGGAGCTGTAGGCCAGAAACATCTGGGGACCCAAGGTTGGAGAGCCCTGCCTTAGTGCTTTGGCAAGTTCATGTGGGAAGTTCATGTTGGCATCCAAGAAGTGTTGTCCACTAAATGGGCTAGTAGATGTCTTATTTGAAGAGCGTTCTTGCATACTGTTTGCTGCAGTGCTTAACTCACAGTGGTCTAGGAACAGCATGTTTGCAGTCAGCACAGCTCCTATAATACCTCCTGCCTGGGGTGGGGGTAGTTCAGTGGTAGAGCACATGCTTTGCATGTAGAAGGTCCCAGGTTTGATCCCTGGCATCTCCATGTTAGGCAGGAAAAACTCCTGCCTAAAACCCTGGAAAGCTGCTGCCAGTCAGTGTAGAAATTATTGGGCTAAGTGGACCAATAGTCTGATTCAGTATAAGGCAAGTTTCCTATGTTCCTAATTCCTTGATCCTGGGTGCTTATATTCCTTCCCCTGCTATATATATATATATATATATATTGCCTCTGCAGTGTTTCATAACTCCTCACTCCATCTCTGATCAATTATATGCTTTCCAGTGGAACAAAGCATGTCAAATAGGCAAGCATACAGTGCATCTTCATTTCTAAGCAGGAGGGCTTGATACAGCTTTGCAGGGAACATGACATTAAGACATTTACAGGGATTATTTTCCTAACTCTAGAAAAATCTTGAGTTGCAGTTGCGTTAGGTTCTCATTCATTACATGATCTCTGCCCTTCTGTCTTGAAGATATCCCACAACGCTCAGGTTGAGAGCGGGCTTGTTCATGGTTAACAGGGATTCAGTTGAGTGAGCTGTGCTGATCAGTTTCCACTCAGATAAAGTGTGCTGGCTCATAGTTGTGCTGAGATTCTGGATGCTCTGCTGTGTATGGGGAGGATGGGTCAGGATGTAAACAAATGCAGTCAAGAAGTCGGGAAGCTGAATCTGAGACTGGAGATGATGGCTCCAGCCCTGCTGCACAGACACAAACCTACTTATGATGTAAAGAGCTCTAAATACAGCATATCAAATTCTGCTTAATGGCTTGCCTGGTTGCCAGGTTGATCAACCCTTGTCTTTGCTAATGCTGCAAAAAGACACACATCACATGCTCCTCCTTCCTAAACATTTCCTCTCCTGTGTGCTGATCTGGAGCTTTTGGCCAAGCCAGCAAGGTACCGTAGTTGTTGCTGTGAGATGGAACCAGAGTACTATTGACCTGGGCTTTCTGAAAACATCATACTAACGCAGGGCACACATGTTTGTGTGAGACTGAGGGTTGAGCTTTCACGGTCCACTTTTACAAGAAAGCGAGGTTATAAATTCATTTAATTCTTCTATGGTTGCTTTCCCCTCCGTCTAATTCATGCAGTCCATGTGGTAAAATTCACAAAATGTCTTCCACTGAAAATACTGCCCTTTTTCACACACATACACACACACACACACACACACACACACACACACGCAAGCACCACCATTTTTTCTCCATGTGGGTGGTATTTGTATATTTATTAGAATGCCGCATTGCAAAAATAAATTACCAAGGATTTTTCACCTTCATTGTGCAGCCAGATACGGGCAGGACAGAGACTATAAAATGAATGTCTGGTGGGGTTGATCCCTAGTCTGGTGGCTGCTCCTTTTTAGACTCTTCCTGGTCACATGATCCTTGGGCTTCTCAGTGCAGTTGGGTATTAGCTGGTACTTGGTGGGTACTTTCTTCTGTTGCAACGAGGTGATGTGTGTCCTATCCTCAGTATATGGAGTGCTAGGCTGTTTGGGAGTTCCTCAGCAGGATGCTGACAAGCTGGTACTCGCTGGATTCCAGAGAAGCATCATTATCATTATTCTTATTATTATTACATTTCTGTACCACCCAATAGCCAAAGCTCTGTGGGCAGTTCACAAAAGAGGATGAGCCTGATACAGCCAGGATCAAGCTGTAAGAATGGTGGTGTTTCATGTCGAACACCACCAACTATTCCCCTTTTCTCTGTAGCTTATTATGGGTTAAATCCAATGTTGTGCAAGTGGACCTCTGTTCATACAATGGGACCTCCTCCTTGTTCTTCTCTCCCCTGTAGCCCCCATGGCCCCCCTCTGGAGCAGATTTGGGGGGCACATAGGGGGCTGCAGTGACCTGACTGAAACCGTTCAATCTCCCCCTCCCCCATGTATTTTCTTCCACTGGGGGAAAAATACCATTCCATTGACTCTTGCAAAATGAAAAGTAATTCTGTGCAACAGATTTTTATACTTTTCAGAGTATATATTTAAAATGACACAATGATTTAAAAAAAAAACATTCATACCATCTTTTTGAATAATTTTCACATTGGGAGGAGGGAAAAGCTTATTCCCTGACATGAAGAAGCTGTGGTTTAAGTAGACAGGCTGTATACAGAATGGAACTAAACCTGCTGAGTTAAAGCATTTCCTGAATGTAGGTTTCTTTTATCAAGTTCCAGCCCATTTCCAGTGGGCAGCGTAGCATTGCTTGATGCTCTGTGACTGACTGTCGGACTGAGTTCTGTATACCGGTGCAAATCTGGAAGACAGCGGCTCTGAGCATTCTCTGTGCCTGAAGCTAGGTCTGATGGAGGGGGTGAATAGTGAATGGCTGGCTGGATTAGCTGGTTATCTGAAAATTGATTTCCTGATACCTGTTAGAGTGATTGCACAAATCTTCATACATTAAAGACGTCAGTAGTTGGCTGATTAACATTTTGTATTAAACCATTGCTGAGGAGTTTCTTCGCTTCAGGACATGATGCGAAGCATTGTAGCAGAGCAGATAGTGTTGGACTTGAGGGTTGGGGAGACTTCTCTGGAGAGACCACTGTGCATACAGCATGGGTGAATGTCAACATGCAGCTCTTAAGTTCAGGATCCTGAAATCTTTTTGGATCTGCCACTGACTTAGGCCATTAACACAACTTTTGCACAATGGAGATAAGTATGGGAGTGTAGGCACTCAGTAGTCACCAGTGGTCTCTAATGCTGACCTGTGCTTACTCTGGATGAATTTGTATTTCTCTTGGGTTCAAATCCCCACTAAGCCATGAAGTTCACAGACTTGAACTTTGGCAAGTTGCTTTCTCTCAGACTAACCTACCTTACAGGGTTTTGAGGATAAAATGAAATTTCCCCACTTCTTGGAAGAAGGGTAAAAATCTGATTAAATGAACAATGTGATTCAGCCTATGTTAAGGCACAGGCAGTCATAAAGCCCTATTATTTAAATGGGAGACTTGGGCATGTGCTTAACTCTTTCGTTGATATCAATAGATGTTAAAGTTGCTTAACTTTGGCTGGGTTGTGCTCTGAATGTGTGTCTGTTTAAAGCACGTTTTGTCTGCAGTCTGCTGTGTGATTACGTGATGGTTCTTATAAGGGGCAAAGCAGTGGAGGCTGTTTCCTGGGGCCTTTTGACACAGTTGGTCCATTGTATAATGTACCTTTTGTTTCTCATTTGCACACAGTCTGCCTGTCTTGCCTCAAGGATGAGATTCTGCTGAGGAGAGATCTCATTGTGGCTCAAGTGCTTGGAAAGTATTTTGTACATGAAGGAAACAGTGATTGCTGCACAGAATTTAGTTGCATAAGTGTTATCCATGTGCATGTGTGCATGTGATATGACTAGCGATGGGGAATACCTCTTTTTATTCTCCCTTCCTTAAAAGTTTGTTTTATTTGTTAACACTTTGGAACTTTTTGTTTCCTCTCTCCAGTGGTTGATCATGCACTTTCCAAATTTTTTTTTTTTAAAGGGGTGAATTGCAATGAGGAATACCCCTCTGCAGGAAGGCTAATGTCTCTCCCCACACACACATTAATTACAAGGGCACTGGCTGGTCAATAGCAATCATAAAACTTTCTGGAGATCATCTCCTCCTAGGTGCCCTACATAAAGTGAAGGAATGCTCCCTGAAGTTCTGTGTGCATCACAGAGACCAGAGACCTGGTATGGTGGAAGAGATTGGTCCTCCACCATACCAGGTGGGAGAAACAGGTACCCCCAAGAGGAGAATTCAAGGGAGGAGAGACTTCAGTCTCAATTTACACCAAGCTTGGATGATACTCGGAAGCAGAGCAAATCTTTTTCATAGCTTCTGATTGCTTCCAGAGTATGGTGTGAAATGAAAAACTGACTTCTCCCCTTCCCAAAATCTCCTACATCAGACCTTTCCCAACCTGGTACCCTCTAGCTCTGGGAATGATGGGAGTTGCAGTCCAACACATCTGGAGGACACCAGGTTGGGGAAGGCTACTCTATATGCACCACAGGACTTGGGACAGGAGTGGGGTTTGTGGTGGCCACAAGTAATCACTAGCTACCCAGGTGAGCCAAAACTTGTAGATCTGTGGCATTGGATGTCATACGTCCTTTTGTAACTGAAAATAAGCTTTTTAGGAGTTTATTCCACAAGTCTGAAATGTGACCCATGTGTTAGATCATCACTTGGTAGACTCCAGCTTGTTACTGTTATGAGTGCTAATTTATTATTAGAAATGCAGATATGTCCAGCTTAAGATAGTGTTGGTGTTTTCCCAGTCACATGAATATTGTGCATTTGCCTGAGTGCATTCATTTATAGCTTCGGATTGTTTTCTTAACATGCAAATTAGTTGCTTCTGGTTCATGGCTTTCCTCTACATCTTTTCCTTGCTGCTCCTTCCTTGTGTGTGTTGTGTGATGGCCATGGTTGCCTGCTTGTAATGTTCACCTCTGTTCCTTTTGTGACAAGGTGATGATTTGATCGGAATAATTGGAGAGCTGTGGTCTTATCCTCAAAATGAGCCTTTTGTCCTTGCTCCTTGATTTTCTTCCTTCATCGCCCAGAGAAGCTTTGGCACTAGAGGGAAGCTGTCAGTTCTAATGAGCCTGAAACAGCTTTCCCACTCACTCTGTGTATGTGGAGCCTTTGCATGGAGAGACCACTGTGCATACAGCATGGGTGAATATCAACATGCAGCTCTTAAGTTCAGGATCCTGAAATCTTTTTGGATCTGCCACTGACTTAGGCCATTAACACAACTTTTGCACAATGGAGATAAGTATGGGAGTGTAGGCACTCAGTAGTCACCAGTGGTCTCTAATGCTGACCAGTGCTTACTCTGGATGAATTTGTATTTCTGAATGAAATATATTACTGAGGAACTAGATCATAGCAGATTTTCTTCCCTAAATTCATTCATTTATGCCATCCATGGCTGGGTTAGGGCAAATTCTGATGCATGTTGGTATGTATCATTTGTATAGCCATTTTTTAAGGGAAATGGATTGCCAAGAGATGATTACCCCTCAATCTATGCATGAAGAATTCTCACTGGAAATGTAATGTTCCCAATCCCTTAACCATGGTTAGGAGATCAGAGGCCATTTGATGGATAGATGCATTCCCTCCTTTCTGTTCCCCCACCCCATTCTCCCTTGTCTTCCAGATTTTACTTTCACCATAGTGCAGTATTACATTTGCTTCAGCACCAACTATGAGTTACTAATGTTAACCAGGATTGTCTATGTAATCAGAGTTTGAAATCAAGGTTTGACGTGAGTTTGCAATGGCACTTGAATGCAGTGTTGATGCAGGTGTAATGCTTCTTCAATAATAATAATAATAATAATAATAATAATAATAATAGAGAGGATGTGTGTCTGTCTTTAAGTACCATAGCATCAAGACCATGAAATCTAGACACCTGAAAATTGGCACAGATATTAAGAGGACCCTAGGGGATTGCACCTTGGGGTTATTTGGTTTTAAAACTGCACCCATAAATTTAAATGTAAATGTGTGTCTGTATTTGAAGCCTGCAGTACTGGCTTCTGTCACTAAGTGGCAGACTTCCCTAACAGTGCATAGCTTTACAGTCAACACAGTCTGAAGCTGGGGCAGTAGTCACAGGGACAGAGTTATAGGGTTGCTCCCTTTTGTGGGGCAGCCCTTCAGGAGAATGGAGTGGACAGACCCCTTCCTTGGGGCTGTGGGGATATACCATGTTAGGGGCTGTGCCTAGGGGTGCCAGTAGGCATGGCTTTACGCAGACACGGGGTGGCTCCAATGTGTTTCACTCTGACAGCTGCATAACTTTGGTTGAAGACTTTGCTGTATCAAGCTAAGAAGGAGTATTCCAGCCTATGCGAAGCTGGGTCCATTCGCTAATTGTGGCTAAAACCATGGAACTGAGTGGGAAATTTATACAGGAGAGAGTTCATGGCATGTTTCCAATCTCCTAACCTTGGTTAGGGTCATTGGAAACATTATACGTATGCACCAGGCCCTTGTGACAGACTTCCATGTGATACAATCACATGTTGTCACATCCTGAAAATATTAGAAAATTAGTAATCTGCAAAATGTTGCAGTGTGGGACTTCACCACATCATGGGTAGGCGGATGTTGTTTGTGGGAGGGGACACGGCCACCTTATCACTTGAAAACTGGAGAGAATAGTCACCTTGTGATGCATTTTTTCTAACCGAAAACTAGTCTCATGATCTGGCTTTAAGGTACCAAAGAACAACAGGCTGCATCTGATAAAAAATGTGCATGTTCTTTGTAATGGGAAAGAAAGCACCCCTGTGTGTGTGTGTGTGTGTGTGTGTAATAAAAATACCACTTAGATGTTTTAATACAGGTCCTCATGATTGTGTTGTACTTTGTTTAATCTGTTCTATAGCTCTGCATTTTTCCACTATTCTTTTTGTACACACAGCATGGGGCAGGCTAGGTGTTGGAAAAGGGTATTCTTGGCTGGGGGGCAGGTATTAGCAGAGTTGTGGTGGGAAGATGGGACACTTATTCATTTGTAAAACAAGTTCTGAACAGCTCAATTGTATACAGTAATATCTTGGATTGCAAGTAACTTGGTTTGAGAGCGTTTTGCAAGACAAGCAATTTTTAAAATATTTATTTAAAAAAATTTGACTTGATATACAAGCGACGTCTTGCAATACAAGTACTGTAGTACGGCTTAAATTAAAAATCTCTGTACACATTTTTTTGGGGGAATTTCGTTTTGATATAAGAGTGTTTTGGATTACAAGCACGTTTCTGGAACGAATTATGCTCTCAGTCCAAGGCATGACTGTATTTCCAAAATGGTGGATCCAACATTTCCCCCTTACTTGTTCCCAGTGGGACAAGACGCAGCTCTAGGTCCAACCTTGTAACCATCACATCACCTGCAGTACTTAAAATGAATGACTGCAGACCCCTCCTCCTCCACTTCACCTTGGGATTCTGAACATGTAGACACTGTGACTTCACCTCCACAGTTCCCCCCCATTTCATTCCCCACTCCTCCTCCAAACCTGCATTTTGTAACATCTCATTTGATAGAAAGAACTGGAGATCGTGAAAGTTTGTTGTATTTTTTTAAAAAAATAATATTAACTGATTTTTCAGAGAATTTCTATACTGCTTTTCATTTTTTAAAAAAAATGTTTTGGGTTGTTTGTTTTTTAAAAATGTCGTTCTTTAATGTTACTACACATACATTGAGATCTCTGTCCAGGAAGGCCCATGTAGCCCCCTCTTTATTGGCCTTCCTCTGGATGGTCGAATACCCTGCCTTGAGGTATGGTTTTATTGCTGTATTGCTCTTAGATTTTCAGCTGGCTGTTTTTACTGGGCTGGATCCAGATTTTGGTGTGTGCGACTGGGCTGTTAGAAGTGGACTTCCTGCCACTCCTCTCCATGGCAGCCCCTCCAACCCCTGCACTGGAGGGTTGGGGGACCCTGTGGAATGGGGTGAGCTCTGGTATAGGGTGTGTATGAGAGAGGGGTTCTCAAATCGTGCAGAGGCGCCTTCTTTGAGCAGAGACCTTCCATCCATATACTGTTTAATATTTTTATGTTTTTATAATTTTCTTACTGTTAGCCCCTTTGGTGTCTTTTTAGAGCAAGAGATACGTTTCTTAAATAAATCGAAATGAACACTTGCCAACATCACACAGTACAATGTGGGTTCTTCAGAGCTGGTGTGATGGCTAAGCATATGAGCTCTGGCCCAGGAAATCCGTGGATCAGCTCTCTAGGCTGCCTTAGGCAGATCCCTGTTCTCTCAGCATCTGCAGTATGAGAATGATACTAGCCTACCTCACACGGCTGTTGTAAGGATTATGGAAGTAATGTGTAAGAAATGCTTGGAGCACTCCAAAGTGCTAAGTGCCCACTAAGCAGTGATGTGGGGTGGAAAATTTTCCAGTGCTTTATTTTTCCATGGAAAAATTTCCATTTCCTAAGTTCATTATTAACAATGAATGGGTGTCAATTGCAGATACAATATTAGGCAAGTTTGACAGTTTCAAAGTTGTAAATAATGTTTTCAGGCGTTTATCCCTAGTGAGTATGTGAGAAAATACTTTGTGTGTGTGTGTGTGATTGAAATATATGTCTCAGTGTGATATGGACACAAGTGTGATATGACAGCAAAACTGAAGGTGCCACAACAACTGTAGTGGAAGGAAGCTGAACTCTGTTGAAATAGATGAGTGGTTGTTGGCATGTCATGCACAGTTCTTCGGGTTGCTAAAATTAGTGTGTCAACAGTTTTCAGAACCTTTGGGTTTTTTGCTTTAAATTTAAACAGTGAAAGGGAAGTGCATGCTGTTGTCTTTAAATTTTTACAAGTATTCCACTAAAACTTTCTACATAATGTAACATTTACAGTCATGCCTTGGATTGAGAGCATAATTCGTTCCGGAAACGTGCTTGTAATCCAAAACAGCTCTTATATCAAAACGAAATCCCCCCAAAAAATGTGTACAGAGATTTTTAATTTAAGCTGTACTACGGTACTTGTATTGCAAGACGTCGCTTGTATATCAAGTAATAAATAAATAAATAAATATTTTAAAATTGGCTTGTCTTGCAAAATGCTCTCAAACCAAGTTACTTGCAATCCAAAGTATTACTGTAGTTCCCTTTATGTGTGCTTTAATTTCCCCCCTCCAATATTTCAGGTCAAATGTTTGTGGTGTATTGAGACAAAAAAATAATTTGCTGTACTTTGATGCTAAGTATTATTACAGGAATCAGTTCAGATGTTATTGAAAAGAGACTCTGAGGCAAAGCCCTGGTGACCCTCCTCTTTCCTTTCTTCCCGATAAGGAAGGCACTTGGTGTAGGGCCTCAGTCCTTAAGACATGAGCAGACTGGTATGGATGGGAAGTGGCACTCTTTCAAGTATTTGAGTCCCAAGCCATTTAGCTCTTTAAAGGTAAGTGCCAGCCCCTTGAATTGGGCCCAAAAGGGAATGGGCCCAGAAGGGAATAGGCCACCAGGCACAATGAGCGCCAGCTTCCGCACTCATACTATGAGCTTAGGAAGGATTATAAGAGGCTTTTTTTATCATAAAAAGAATGAAGGTCTCCATGAATCATGGCAAACGCTGATAGCCCACAGCAGCAAGCTATTTTGGCAGCTAATTTCAGGATCCCTAAGTAATAGTAGCAGCAGTCCGGAGTGTCATATCCCTGTCTCGTGGAGAGCGCAGGGGAAGTATGCTAAGATCAAAGCTGAGCAGAATGTGGGTGCAATAACATTCTGCACCCTGCTTCTTTTTTTTACTAGGGGTGGAAAATTTCTCCCAGCAGCTTTTAAGTTTTTAAGTTCCAAGTTTTTAAGGCCAAAATTATATCTCAGGTTCTATATGGGGCTCTGATTTGGTTTCCATGCTCTAATTGTCTCCCTGGAGGCACTCAATCATCTTTTCTCATGGTGATATTTGGCATACCCAAGTGTGTCTCAGGAGCTGCCTTGAAGCTAGAGGCTGGACTGCATTTGGTAAGTTGTTTGGCTTGGATCCAAGTTATCCATTTCTGCCTTCGCTGTAGGCTGGCGCTCCCTATAAACTCTCTGGTTTCTAAGACCCTGTTGGATTCCCTTGAATCCCCCTGGTCAAAGGCCGTGTTGACCGATATTACCTCTGTAGGGCTTTCACTGGACTTGTTACTATCCAGGGATTTAGCAAGTGCTAAATCAATTGTGAAACAAGGGCTGTTGGATATAGACTCACAGGACCTCCGAGGCGCTGCCTGCAGTCCATGCTCACCTCAGTATATAGGCGTACCAGTCTCCTTTAGTAAGGAAGAGATGCCTTATCTACGCTGGCTGATGATCCCTAATAGGAGAGCATTTTCGCTAGTGAGATTCAATGCCCTTCCTTCTAAACTTTTAGATGGTAGATACAACAAAATCTCTCTACCTAACAGATGCTGTCTATGTAACAATATTTTACAGTCCTTTCCCGAATTTTTAATGATTTCATTACTAAAGAGCTCGGATAAGTCAACTGCTGAGCAAGTGGCCAAATTTTTGAATTTGGCTATCTTTATTAGATCTTTTATGATCAACCGCTTTTCTGAAGATAAGTAATGCCGTTTATGTATGTATTGATTTTGTGAGTTGGAATGGTCTATTGACTATAATAAATGTCGTTGTTGTGGCCACCTTTTAAGACTGGAGTGGCAGTTCTTTTAAGACTGGAGTGGTATGAACCAATCTGGCAGTACCATTTAAAATTAGCTGAATTCTGAACTAATTGGCGTTTCCAAGTGCTCTTCAAGGGCAGCCCCATGCAAAATACATTATAGTAATCCATGTTAGAGGTTGCTGAAGCAAAGATCACCATCACCAGATTATCCTTGTCCAGAAATGGTCATGGCTGGCGAACCAGCCAAAACTGGTAGAAGGTACTCCATGCTACTAACATCACCTGAGCTTCTAATTACAAAGCTGGGTCTAGGAGCAACCCCAAGCTATGAACCTGTTCTTCCAGAGTGAGTGCAGCCTCATCCAAAATATATCCAACATCATTTCCCTGGACCCAAGAACCGTCTATCTACAGTGCCTCCCTCTTGTCAGGATTCAGCTTCATTTTATTAGCCTTCCTCCACCCATTAGCAAACGCAGGCACCAGTTCAGCACCTGCACAGCCGCTCGCTCCTGACTTGGATGTCAAAGAGAAATAGAGCTGGGTGTCATCAATATAGGTACTAAGGACATTTCTCACTAAATCCTTGGATGATTTCTCCGAGAGGCTTCATATAGACTACGTTAAAGTGCATATGGGATAGAATGGAACCCTGCAGGACTTCATAACATAAATGTCATGGGGTCAAGCAGAAATCCCCCAATGCCACCTTGTGGAAATGATCCTGCAGGTAGGAGCAGAACCACCATATTACTGTGCCCCCTACAGAACCCACAGAACTAATCCAGCAAGACACTGTGGTCAAAATACTGTGGCAGGCATTGATGCTGAGAAGGCAAGCTAAGCCTCTCTTCTGTTATAAAACCTAGTGAAAAATTAAACTGAGAGTGAACCTGGGGCTAAGATTAATAGAAAGCTATCTAGGATCAAAGTACATGAAAGGATGTCTGTGTGACCTTAATGCCTATGCTGCCTGGCCAGGTTCCATTAGTGACTAATTTATTATAATTCATTTTATTTTATTTTTGCTGAGCATTAACAAAGAAGCATGACTGTACTCCTCATGTGTGCATGCGTGCGTGTGCGTGCACGTGCGCGCGCAATTTGAGCAATTCCAGCTAGTGAGAGGGAAATGGAAATGAGCCATTCGGCAGTAACATGGTTTCAAATCATCAGAATTTGACCCTTTCATTGACTTCTAGCAGCTTGAAAAGCCAGAGGCAATGGTGGACTGGCTTTCTCTTTTGAATACTCAGGGGTCTTGCTTGTGGCTATCTCTGCCTAGTCCCTTCTGACAGTGCTACTGAGTTGGGTTTTGTTGCTTTTCCTCCATAGTGAAATTGGGAATAAGTTAAAACCAGAAAAGGGAAATCTTGCTGGTAATAGCAGAGCAAATTTGTGCAGCAGTTTTTGCTTCCCCCCCCCCCACGTGGACTGTAAATGGCCTTGCCCAGCCTATTTTATTAGGAGGAAGAAGGCGGCCTGTGACTTACGCAGCTGAGCCAAGAAAGCTAAGCAGGGTCAGGCCTGGTTATTATTTGGATGGGAGACCCCTCCTCTAGTTTCCTGCATTGAGCAGGGGGTTGGACTCAATAGCCTTGTAGGCTCCTTCCAACTCTATAATCTATGAAAATCTATGAATGCTGCAGCCTTTCTGAAGCCTTAAGCTAACCAACGGAGCACTGCAGTTCCCTTATTATAGCCAGTGGTATCCAGGCGGGTCAGGAGGAGTATTTTATGTCTTTGGAAGGTTGAGCTCTCTGGAGAAAGTTGTGGCTGTGTTATAGTAGTAGTAGGCAATCACTCGTGACCTAATAAGATTGTCTTCCAGGATAAAATTACAAAAAGAAAACTATAAAAAGAGGAAATTCTAAAAAAATTGTGTAGACTCTAGCGATGAGTCCGTAAGTGACTGTGGAGGCCAATTCTAGATCCACACAGCTTCCCACAGTGAGGACACAGGATAATGCACCCCATAAAATATGAAGTCTTGTATCCAATGGTGGCTTTGACTTTAGCCGGAAATGCTTCAACTCGCTTAAGTTGGTGTATGCAGTTTTCACCAATTCCCCGCCCCCAACCTACTGCAGCCCTCCGTGCCATATCCTGCTGTGTTCTGGAGGGCCCCCGCAACCCTCAGAAGCAGGGGTTTTTTGGGCATGAATGGGTAGGAGAAAATTGGGTGCCCCAATTTGCATGAGTGGAAGCACTTTCCTCAAAGGCAAAGCCTCTGTTGACTCAGACTCAAAGCTGTGTTCCCGAGGAGAGATATGGCCTGATGGTAGCAAGACTGCTATTTTAAATGGAGTTCTTTCTGTTTCTACTGCTCTGTTGGGTCTCTAGTATTAGTTAGAAATAGTAACATTACACTGATACTTGCAACTATTCTTAATTTTTAATTCTTTTGTTACAAATTTGTATAAGCCCTGAGGTCCCACTGGGGCCACATTTATCAACATGATAAATAAAAGATAAAAGAAAAATGGAAGAAAAGGCACCCAGCTGCTGCTCTTTCTCAGTTCTGCTGCTGTGTGCTTGTGTCTATCTTCAATACCACTCGTTTATTTTTCTCTGGCTACTCTGTATTGTGTCTCTTGATTACAAGTTTCTGTTGATTGTTTTGTTCTAACCTTGGACAGTATATTTAAGACTCGTTCATGTTGTAGCATTAGGTTCAGAATAAAGACAGTTTCTCTCAAAAGTATCAAAGGGGACAGGAGAATGGGAAGCCTTTATGAATAAGGGACAGTTCAGACAATGACTTGGTTCACATGACATGCCGGGCTCACCGTGAGTTATTTAACCCAGGATGAGCCGCGGAGCATGCCAGGTTCATTTTGAATATGCAACCCCCAATGGGGTTAAACAACCCTACAACAAAATGAGGGTTTAACCCTTGAATAACCCCCAATGGCTGGGTTGAGATAACACGCTGCAACCCTATTGGGGGTTGCATATTCAAAATGGCACCTGGCACATGCCGCTGCTCATTGTGGGTTAAATAACCCATGGTTAGCCTGACATGTGTAGAAAAAAAACTTTTGCATGACCAGAGCAGTCAGGATCATCCTGTGAGGATACATGTAATGTTTGATATAGAGTTGGCACTAATTCCTGTGATAATGGAGCACTTTTCTAATCACTTGGATTGTGGAGATTGTTGCTGACTGCATCCATGGTTTCCCCTCATCTCACGTTACGTTATCTACACAGATGTGTGAAAGAAGTACCGGTAATCAGGACTCGTAGGGTGTGTAGCGAAACATGTTGGCACCAAGCTTGTGGTTTTTATTTAAAAAATAAAGAAGACTTTTTTCTCCCCATCCAAAACGTCTTCTAAGAAATCCACCCAACATTGACAATTAATTTCCAGCACTGGTAATTTATTTATTTATTATATTTATACTCCGCTTTTTTTCCTGAAATCCTTCATCTGCTGAGAGAGAGCAAACTTCATCATGAGACGGGGAAGAACAGAGCAGGCATTCCAATTTTGTTAGTTTCATCATATTTCCACGAACAAAGTGTTGATATCATTCTTCACATTAGCCATCTGAGGTCAAGTTAGGGGGAGTGGGGTGGGGAGAAGTTTCATGTCTGAGCTGGGGTTTGAATCCTGTCCAAACTCTGGCACTCTCTCTGCTGCACCATGCTGGCAATACATTTTAAAGTAAACTACTAAGCACTGATTAACTGGGCCTGAATAATGAATAGCATCTATTCTCCACTTCCTGCATGTACTTCACGTTGCCTGCTCTCTCTCTGCTCTGTGTCTATGTATGTATGTATGTGTATTTTATATATATATGCAATGCCTCAAGGGGGTTGTAATCCCCTTTAGGACTGCTGGATGTTGAGGGTTTTCCATGTACAGGGATGGGGACTCGGACTCGACGACTCGACTCGCGAGTCCGACTGAGTCCCCCCTTTGACTCGAGTCCCACTCGAGTCCCAATTTTTTCAATGGGACTCGAGACTCGACTCGGGACTCGAGCCCAAGGACTCCGCCACCGCCGCCACTCACGTCACCGTCGTCGCTGTCTCCCTCGCCGCCACCCGCTCGCAGCTACTGCCGCCGCCATCGCACGCCATGCCGCCATCACGCCGCCGCCGCCATCGCACATCACGCCGCCGCCGCCATCGCACGCAGCCGCCATCGCACGCAGCCGCCCGCGCCGGTCCCGTCATCACTTCCGGCGCGGCGGAAGTGACGCGCCGAGACCCTGCTCCGACGTGCTTGGCCGCCGCTGCTTTAAACAGAGCGGTGGCAGCCAAGCGCGCCGGAGCAGGGTCCTGGCGCGTCACTTCCGCCGCGCCGGAAGTGATGACGGGACCGGCGCGGGCGGCTGCGTGCGATGGCGGCGGCGGCGGCGTGATGGCGGCGTGGCGTGCGATGGCGGCTGCTGCGAGCGGCGGCGAGGGAGATGGCGACGGCGGTGAGCGGGTGGCGGCGAGGCAGCAAGGCGGCGGCAGTGGCGGCAACTCGAGCGGCACGGAGAACACTCTCCTGCGCCGCTCAGAAGAGCGAGATCAGGCCGCGCCGCCACCGCCGCCGCGGAGAACTACAAACCCAGGGAGGGCTCGTAATGCGTCCCTGGTGCGGCAGCGGCGGTGGCAGGAGCAGGGACGAGGGAAGGACCCGCCTATGGTAAGTGGGGGCGGCGGCGGCCCATGGAGGGAGCGGGAGGGTCTCCGCGGGAAGAAGGGCAGCTCTTCTTCCTCTCGCGGAGACCCTCCCGCTCCCTCCATGGGCCGCTGCTTTGGGAGTGACTCGGGACTCGGGACTTGAGACTCAAGTCACCATTTTGGACCTTGGACTCGTGACTCGACTCGAGACTCGGGTCCAAAGACTCGTGACTCGACTCGTGACTCAAGGCCAAGGACTCTTCAACATCCCTGCCATGTAATGAAAACAATATATACGGTAACTGGCTGGAGTGCTGGATCCAGCAGAAGAACCTGAATGTCAGTGACTGTAACTCCGTCTTCCAGGTGCCTTTGCTATAGTTCAGCCTTCCCTAATTGGTGCCCTCTGGATATGCTGGACTACAATTCCCACAGTCCCACAGCCAGCCATGCCATGCTGACTGGAAGACTGGAGGAATTGCAGTCCAACACATCTGGAAGCCACCAGGTGATGGAAGGCTGCTAAGGTTGTTCCTGCTTTGTTTTGCTGTGCAAATAGTTGTGACAAGGGAAAAAAGCTCATCCAGTCCTCATGGTGCTTATGCATTTCTCTTTTCTTTCAGCTAGCTGTGTCTCAAGGGGACCCTGAGTTGGGACTGGCCAGAAGATGACGGAGTACAAGCTGGTGGTGGTTGGTGCAGGAGGCGTTGGGAAAAGTGCTTTGACCATTCAGCTTATTCAGAACCATTTTGTTGATGAGTATGATCCTACAATAGAGGTGAGCAACCTGCTTGTCTTGAGAGAAAAAAGCCCTTTAAAAAAAAACACTTTGTCTCCTTTTTTTCTTAGCCTTAATTGTCTCTGTCTACTGTGTGGGCTCCTGCAAAGAGGACAAATACAAAGTTTATCCAATCTCCGTACCCCACTACAAAAGTGATTTACTGATGAGAGGCAGAGCAGATACTCTCCATCCTTGCACACTGACAGATCCTCCAAGGGAGTAACATGCACAGGAGGAGATATGCTATTGAGGTAGACACAGTCAGTTTGAAATAAATTCTGCTTGAAAGAGAGTGGCTGGTAGAAAATTTTCTTCTATCATCACCACGTCTTCTGCTAATGGGAGTAACTTGGGGAGTTTGGAAACCTGGCACATGCTTTGTGTGCGATGTCATGCCAATCTACGTATTCAGCAAAACCATGAACTAGAGTAGCCTTCCCCAACCTGGTGCCCTCCAGATGTGTTGGACTACGAATCAGAATCTGGCTGGGGGATTCTGGGGATTGTAGTCCTATTATTGTTGTTGTTGTTGTTGTTGTTGTCATCGTCATCCCGCCTTTTCCCCAACACTGGGACCCAAGGCGGCTCACAACCTTTAAAACTCATACAATTAAAACAGAAATAGAAAAATACAAAAGTTATCCAGAGGGCACCAGGTTGGGGAAGGCTGAACTAGATCCTTTCCAGAACTGTACCTCTTCAGGTGGTGGGGGAGATTGCATTATTGAATGCTCCCCCATGAAAAAAGCCCAGAGCAAAATTGCCTGCATGTGGGAAAACAGGGAGGTGTGTGTGTGCTGAACATTAAAAAGATGATTTCCCCACCACCACCTACAGTCAGCTCAGCTTACTATTCAAAAAAAGGTGGTGGGAACAGCATGTCCCTGTGCTTGAGGCGATAAGAGTCTATGGCAGTATATCACAAGAGCTGATCAGTGCAGCCATGCATGGGGATAATGGCAGTGGTCACATGTGGCTTCCACTATGGAAACCAGTGGTCAAAAAATTATGGCTACTGAGTTGGATCCAGACTTAGGCATTTGCAACTGGAAGCAGACTTCCCTGCCCCTCCTCCCCACAGCAGCCCCTCTAGCCCCCTGAAAATGCCCCACAGAGTTTCAGGGCAGGGGGAACCTCCACGAGTAGGGGACGCTCTCCTCTTCAGACAGTTGCCTGACAAACACAGCAGAGGAGAGGGGTGAGGCTAGAGCCCTCCTCCTCCTCCCGCATTCATTTGAGCCCTTTTTAAAATACCTGAATAGGGCTTCTGTCTGTCTATCAACCACATACAATTTCAAAAGTATAAGAGCCAGCAAATAAACAATAAGAGCCAGCAAATAGAACTAATACAAATGTTTAAATCCTGTTAACAGTTATAGCTAAAAACATTTCTACTCAGCAGCCCAATAAACCAAAGTAAGAAAAAACCACTAAGAACAGTTAAGTTTTTAAGGATTGTATCCACTGTTAGGCCTACTTAGAGTAGACCCATTGAAAGGAATGGGACTTAAGTTAATCATGACTAATGTAAGTCTCATTCATTTTAATTGGTCTACTCTAAGTAGGACTAAAATTGGATACAGCCCAATGGTTTTAATGGCCTGGAATGAACGATTCTGATGCATCTCAAGTGGCAGTGTATTCCACAGATGTGAGGCCACTATTGAAAAAGCCCTCTTCCTTGTGCCTACCAACCTAGTCTGTCTTAGAGGCAGATATGCAAGTAGGGCTTTAGAAGATGACCTCGGAGGCAGGCTGATATGGGTGAGGGCAGCCCTTCAAGTAACTTGGCCCCAAACTGTTTAAAGCTCTACAGGTTAAACTGGGCTCTCAGATTCACTGGCAACCAGTGCAGCTGATACAGTATGGGTGTCACATGGACCAGCCACCATGCCTCCACCAGTATTTGGGTGCCCACATTCTGCACCACCTGAAACTTCCAAACCATGTTCAAAGGCAGCATCACGTAGAGCACATCACATAGTCCAGCTTGGATGTCACTAGTGCATGGATAACTGAGGCAAGGTCCATCCTTTGGAGATAGGCTGCGGCTGGTGTATCAGCCTAAGCTGGTAAAAAACCCTCTTCACTACTGCTGGCCCCTGAGCTTCCCTAGTTAAAGCCTTTATCATCCCCTTTGGAAAAAATCCACTCCTGTCATGCTTCATCCTTATACAGTCTCTCATCCTATAACCTTCTAAGGTCTAATTCAAGCAAGCTGCAAACAAGATAGTCATACTGTTCCTGGAGTGTACTATCTCAAGAGGGGAACTGTGTTGTTGAATGATTTCCCCTGGGGGGAAAACTGAGCTCTTCCCAATAATATCCAGTTTTCTGTATTCATGGAGTATTTCATAGGGAGCAGTCATGCAAGTCACCCACCTTTGTTCTGAAGTGGTACAGTCCAAGAACAACTTTACTGCAACAGCTGCTGTTGGTGTGTGAATTGGGCCTAATTGTTGTATTTCTGATGCCTTTAAAGGAAGGATGGGCAATTTGTGCCCCTCCAGATGTTTTGGGCTACAACTCCAATCATCCCAAGCCAGCAGAGCCAATGGGGGTTGTAAGCCAAAACATCTGGAGGACCACAAGTTGCCCATCCTTGCTTTAAAGGGTTATTCCTTTCTCTACCTTCATCTCCTCCTCCTCCATTCCTCTCTCCTCTCTCAAACTCAGGCCACTCTGATGAGGTGTCCTAAGGAACATGAAGGTTTTCAGTTGTCTTATTGTGCTTAGAAACCTCAAACTTATAATTCCAGTCTTTGGGGGAGTGGGCTGGGGAGGTTTTTTTTTTGTAAACCCACCTGGGAGTGACTCTTTACTTTGCAGTAAGAAGGTTGGAGTAAATCGCAAAGGGCTGCCATGGTGTCTAGGCACTAAAAGAGATGCTGCTTAGAAATACGAAGAGCAAAGAAAAGTCCTGTTATATTAAAGCCACAATCATTGTGTCAGGTTAAGGGCCTTGCAGTGCAATTACAGCCTGCTTTGCCCTCTAATGTGCTGAGCTGGGTAACAGGAAGGAGTGTCGATGTGACTCCCTATACCCGCTTTCCCCAACCTCGGGTTCCCTGGATAATGTTGGACTAAGCTCCCATCATCCCAAGTCAGCATAGGCAGGGGTGGTAGTAGTAGTAGGCGATCACTCGTGACCGAGTAAGATCGTCTTCCAGGATAAAAATTACAAAAAGAGAATTAGTTGTAGGCAACCAACATCTGGGGACCTGACGTTGGCAAAACCTGCTCTGAGTCTGTGCGATAGCTAGGCCTGCCCGCCGGTCTGCTCCTGTCTACGTCTGTCACAGACAGCCATTCTTTGTGCCACAGGTTGCCATCCCTATATCCATATTGCCTTAGGAGACTTCCCTGCTTATTCTCATGGCATGCCTGCTTTTTGCCTGTGTGTCTTTGCCTGTGTGTCTTTGACTGTGTGTCTTCCTGATTTTCCTCAGAAAGAGAGAGCCTGAAAGGTGTTTTTTTTTTTTTTTTTTGCACCATCCCACTACAGCATTTCCTTCTCCTTTGATATTGTGCGGATCAAGGGTTAAATTAGCCAGACTGAAGTAAGGCTGGCCAGCTATAGGCTGTCTGGGGAAGAACTGCCTGTGTGTGTGTGTGTGTGTGTGCGCGTGCGTGCGCACGCTGGGGCCTCTGCTTTGTAGCTCCAATGTCTGGTTTTGTCATTTTTAAAGTGTGAAACAGGCGCTTGTATTGTGCTCCATACGGTCAGTTGGGAGGGACTGTAATAAAATGAGGAGGAAATTGACTTGGGAGGGGGAGCTCTTATAAAGCATTCTGTTAATGCACAGTTAAGTGAGAGCACAGTTGGTCATTCACTGACTTTTGTGGGGCAGGGCCCAATCTCCTTTGACCCCCTCCTCACCACCCTTCATATTCATTCATAGTTGCCAAGGTCAGTCCGTCATTGTCTGAGGGGGGCGGTGGTACTGTGGGTCACTTATTCCAGATGTGCTTAGCTCCCCTTGTTAAGCAGCTGAGGACAAAGAGAGAATGTTTCTGTTGTGTCAACTTTGAGGTAATCAGTAGTGCAGGCAATTTCCTTCCCTTCCTGGTGTGGTTTATCTTCCTATTGTGTATTTGTGTTTTTTCATTCAGCCTCCTTATTTTCCAAACCTTTAGTAGGTCCTCTAGGCCTGAAACCCCAGGAGCACTTTAAAACTTCTAATTTTTCACTCAATGTGGTGTTGATATAAGCAGCACATGACCATCTCCAAATACATGATAGTATATTTTGAGAATTCATATTCATCTTTATAGAGCTGACGAAAGCAGATCTTTCTGTGACAATGTCAAGAACATTTCACATGTGTAAATTCTCCCTTCCTCACATACTTTGGCCCCTTTAGAAGTAATTTATTAGGATAGGAGGGAATCTAATTTGTTTTTTTTGCAGATTTCTGAATTTGGGGCTTTCGCCAGATCCCAGAACACTACTAATATGTTAGTCTAGCTTTCCCAAACCTGGCACCCTCCAGATGTGTTGGACTACAACTCCCTTCATCCCCAACTAGCATGGCCAGGGCCGTGCTAGCTGTGGTGATGGGAGTTGCTAGTTCCGATACATCTGGAGGGCACCAGGATATGGAAGACTGTGTTGGTCTCTTAGCTAAGTGAAGCTTTAGAAGTAGTTTCTTCAGTGAGGAGCTGCTTCTGTTTCCTCTGCATTTCCCAGATTAGCTTTCTGTTCTCTTTTTATTTTATTTCTGTGGAGAAAGCCCAACACAAGTCTGCACACACACACACACACACACACACACACAATTTTCCCCTAAGGGAGGGGGCGAGGGAGGAGGGATGAGATCACCAGAGAAGCAGCCAGACAGGTCGTCATCCCCAACAAAGAAGAGTCTCGGTGGAGATCCACAAAAACCCAGGAAGGACCATCAAGGACCATCAAACTATCAGGGCAGTCTCAAAGAGCTGCAAAGTACCAGTACGTCACCTTCTTCCCGGGCAGGAATAAGCCCACCTGAAACGAAGGGGCAGGCATAAGCCCCACCTGACCTGGAGGGCAGGGAGAGCGGGAACTCCGGGGTAGAAAACCCCTCTCCCTTCCGGTAGAGGGTTGTTGGGAACCAGGGTACATCGGGGCCAGCTTCGTCCTTCAAGCGGCAGCCCGCATAAGCCAATCTCATCCCCGGATCGGCCGACCCGGAGCCAGGCTGAAACTGACTAGGCGTAGAGTCTTTGATCTAAGGTAACTGACCAGATTCAATCCGCTAGTCTAAGAGCCTGTTCATTGAGTAACGCGGGGGTCAACTAAGGTCGTGTTGACGTTGTAGTATTCCTGGAGAGCTGTTAGTTCCGTTCTGTGTTATTGTATAAACAAATAAAAGCCTTATTTGGTCATTTAAAGGGCTGCGGTTTCCTCTTGTGCGCGAAAGCCTCGCAGGTGGTCGCCAGCGCTCGTATGGGCTGTAACTCAGTGCCGGTTAACCCGTTAAGCGCCGAACTCACGCAAAGGATCCTGTTGGTGATCCTTCACAATTTCTATTTACCACTTGCAGATCTTCCAGTGCAATGAAAACTTTGCTGAGTCAGACTCCTTCACATAGTCCCAGCTACTGCCTAGCATCAGACATTGAATCAGAACAGGGAAGCGATGATGATGTGGCCTTAAGCTCTGGGGTCACTTAAAGGGATCTTTTCTTCCTTAGGAGCACCTTGACTGGTGTGAACTGAAGGACTGTTGTTGTTGTTGTTTTAAAGAAGCTGGATTCTTGCTACACTTCTAGTCAGTCATAGGATTTCAAGCCAGGAGCTCCTACCATGTTGAATCCATAGCACAGTGTTTGTGATTTAAATGATGCAACTAATCTTATCTGTAGAAATGGTGATTGCTTACAACTGGAGGATAACAGTTGCACTAGTATTATATGAATGGTTCTCATGGATATGGTTTAATAATGACAAAATTGATGAGCTCTGTTTTGAGTACAGGGAGCTAAGAGAAGCCTCTTGGATAGTTTTGTAGAAATGTGGGCGCTTCACTCACAGCACAATCCTATGGCTGCTAGACAGTGTCTAGACTGGGGGATGCTGGGAATTGTAGGACTTCTTTCTGTCTAAACATGCATAGAATTGCGCCCTTAAAGGCTGCTCGTGCAGATTTTGTTACTGAATGACTGAAAGCTAAACATGTGGGCTGCCTTAATAAAAAAGTATTGTGTGTGTGGTGTGTTTGATCTGTGTTAAAAGTTTTTCACTATATTTTCATCATCGTTAGATGTAGAAGTCATAGACAGATGAATGTGCAAGTATGAACTTGACCTTAGAATCTGGGAAGGGTCTGCAAAGGCTTCTGTTGTGTGGTCTAGCTTGAGATCACTTACTCCAATTGCAGAATTTGGGGTATTCTGGTTGGGAGGTTTCCTTTTTTTCAGTAGAAGTGCACCCCCCTCCCCCGTCTGTAGTGATGGAGCATAATATTTCCTAGTCTGAGTCCCAATGCAAGTATTGCCTCCACTGGAGTGCTTTTGAAACCATTCCCATTGGAAATATGTATCTAACATGTGGACATATCCTGAAGAGGTTTATGACCAGGAGAGCATTCCAAATACAGGCCTTTCCTGATGAAAAGTTATTAAGTGAATGTCTATCATGCTTATCCTGGCAAGCTTCTCTTGTGTCACAAGTTTGGATCTCTGCAGCTTTTGGATGTATACCTGTAAGACTACTTTTGGCATCTTGAGAGTGCTAAATCTAGGCTTTTAACTTGGCAACTGGTTAGAGAAGTGCATCCTATTATTTGCTACCTATTTCGGGAGTAAAATGGAGCTGAATTAGCGTGGCCATTTCACTTTTCCACTCCAGTGAGCCGCAGAGAAGCAAGAAGCATCTGTATACAAAGACAGAATATAGTGCTTGAGCAACCAAAGAGACCGTTTCCATCATGCTTGTGAAAAACCACCAGGGAGGTTCCTGATACATTATTGATGGGAGCATATAAATGCCTTTCTCTCATGAAAGAGGGCAATGCCAGTCATCTGGAAAGCAGTTGGCATCTACCCAAGCAGTCACTCAGAGTTCATGGGCTTTTCAGCTATTGTTCTGTCTCCCAGGTCCCCCTTTGGGAGTTTCATAGATTTCATAGATCATAGAGTTGGAAGGAGCCTACAAGGCTATCGAGTCCAACCCCCTGCTCAATGCAGGAAACTAGAGGAGGGGTCTCCCATCCAAGTAATAACCAGGCTTGACCCTGCTTAGCTTTCCACACTCAGACAAGCTGAGCCAGCGTGAGCCATGCCATTTTCTACATAAACAATGTAGATGATCACAGTGAGGCCTATCTACACCCATACTGTTTTTAGCCCTGGCAGTTTGAGTATTTAGACCAGTGATTCCCACCTTGGGTCCCCAGATGTTGCTGGACTACAGATCCCAGCATCCCTTGTCATTAGCCATGCTGGTTGGGTATGCTGGGAACTGTAGGCCAGCAACATCTGGGGACCCAAGGTTGGAAACCACTGATTTAGACCATGGTTTTGACTGGTTCTTCCTAGACTAGGCTTTCTAGTGAACTACTGAGTCTAGTACTGATTTCTAGAGGAATTTGGAAGCTACTCTTTAAACTTTGACTCATCTCTGAGGTTAAAGTCTTCTTTTCCCTGCTCCCTAGTTTTCCTCCAGAGGCAAGACACAGCCAGGCACAGTATCTGCACAGTGACTCAGGTACTGTGGTTGGGGGAGCCTTCCAAAGCAGATGTTGGGGGCAGAGGCAGCAGGAGAGGAGGGGTAAGTCCTGTTGGGTGAGTGGAAGTCCACTTATGTGACGTTGGATGTTGACCATAGCAGGCGTGGGCAACTTCTGGCCCTCCAGATGCTTTGGCCTATAACTCCGATGATCCCTCACCATTGGCTAAGTTGGCTAGGATTGATGGGAGTGGTAAGCTAGAACATGTGGAGAGCCACAAGTTGCCCACCTCTGCCCTAGAGTTGGGGGTGAGCAGTGAGGTGGCCAAGGTTGCACAATAACACCAAATTATCCAGGGTAATAAAAACAAAAAGAGATCGTGAAGAGCTTTAAAAGGATCTCTCCAAAATGGGTGAATGAATACTAAAATGGCAAATGCAGTTCAGTGTAAGTAAGTGTAAAGTGATGAACAGTAGGAGGGGGAAAAAGTTTAACTTATATGTTGATGGGATCTGAGTTGCAGTAATTGAGCTGGTGGAAAATTGTCTTGGGATTGTGGTGTATAACTTAATCCTCATCCAACAACCCTAAAAAATATACAGAAATATGTTTTGGGGTCATTTTACTACCCCAAGTCATTTTCCAGTGTATCCTGTGGTTGTAAAATGCCCCACAATCTCAAATGTGTCTGTGGTGTCATAAGAAATCCGTTCTAAACTCAAAATATTAGACAAGCAGGGCCGGTGCTACCATTAGGCCAACTAGGCGGCTGTCTAGGGCGCCAGGCTAAAGGGGGCACCAGGAGCATAGGGCTGGAGGGAGGGAGGGCTCAAGTGGGAAGAGGGGGGCGCTAAATATCTGATCTTGCCTAGGGCACCAAACTGCCTTGCACCGACCCTGTAGACAAGTATCATAAACTGTCATGGTAAAATTTAGGCAAAGCTTTCTTATTACTAAAAAGTAACGGTTCTTGGTCTTTAGGAAGTTTTTCTAACCCCATAAGAAATCTATCTCTGGTGAGGTAAATGTTCCCCCAATAAAATCCCATGGCTTGTGCCAACCAGCTGACACCCAGAGTACTTAAGCCTGCTTCCCTAGACCAGTTTTCTTTGGGAAAACCCATGGGACAGTTTTATACCCCAAGACATTGCTTGTATTTAGGGAATAACTCCAATGGCAAAATCAAAGATCTTGGGGATATTTTATGCCCCAGATGTATTTTTGTTTTTGGAAAGAAAACGGTAAATGGTAAGAGGCTGAAATTTGGGGATATTATGCAGGTGACAGTACTCAAAAATGTCATGGGAGGACTATGTTGTAGGCCTACTTTTATGTAAATTCTGCAACGTAAAGTGCACTTGGGGAAAGTTTGACATGCTGATTGGAAGAGGGTGCTAATCTTGTGTGCAGCAGTTGTGAAAAAGGTGAATTCCATGCTAGGGATAATTAGGAAAGAAGTAAAAAATAAAACTGTCAATATTGTGATGCCCTTGCACAAATCTATGATGTGACCGCACGTTGAATACTTTGTTCAGTTCTAGTTGACACATCTCAAAAAGGATATTGTAGAGCTAGAAAAGATGCAGAATAGGGCAGCCAAAATGATCAGGGGACTGGAGCAACTCCCCTATGAGGGAAGGTTGCAACATCTGGCGGATTTTAGTTTAGAAAAATGGTGAGTAATAGAGTGGGAACATGAGAGGTTTATAAAATATAACTCTAGATTCCAGGGCAATCAAATGAAGCTGAATGGTGGGAGATTCAGGACAGATAGAAGGAAGTTGACTTGGATTTCTGCACTGAGCAGCGGGTTGGACTCGACTGCCTTATAGGCCCCTTCCAACTCTACTATTCTATGATTCTATAAGTACAGTTGAACTGAGCATAGTGGAATTGGCTATCATAAGATATAGTGATGGACACCAACTTGGATGGCTTTAAAAGGGGATTAGACAAATTCATGGAGGATACTTTAAAATGTTTTTGGAAATTGTATTAAGTTGTGCAGATTTAAATCCTATATGTATCTCAAGCCTATAGTTAAGAGTTCCCAAAGTGACTGTCGGGTTCTAGGACTGTGTCTCATATTTACAGTTTTATACATACCAACTGTGTGTATGAAGATGTTTCGTAAGGAGAGAGTGACTATGTGACCCAGTTTACATGATGAAAGCAAGCCACCATGGCTTAAACTCTCAAATAACCCATGGGCTGTTGTAGGGTTATTTGTGAGTTGTTCAACCCTCCAACAAGCCATGCTGCCTGGGTTTGGATGACACGATAAGCCACGGCTGGGCAGTGATTATGCAAATTGTGCCTGGCATGCGCTGTGGCTCACAAGCCACCATGGCTTGTTTTGATCATGTGAACCAGCTCAGTAAGTGACCAGGTTCACACGGTCACCACAGCCCACAGTGGCTTATTTAAGCAACAGTGGGTTGTGGTGTGTGCTGGCACGTGCCAGGTGACTTTTGAATATTCAAGCTACAACTGCACCTTGTGTCATCCAAACCCAGCAAGGGTGGGTTGTTGGCATGATTAACAAACTACCCACAACCCATGAACTGTTTTATGGTTGTGGGTGGTTTGTTAACTATGCCAACAAAAGCCACCCTCGCTGGGTTTGGATGACACATGCACATATGTAAATAAAAAATTACAAAATTTCAAAATCATTCTTGGAACAGCTAATGCTGGAATGGGGTTGTTAAATACAGGCCTGTGGCTCACGCTGGCTCAGTTTGTCTGAGCCTGGAAAGCTAAGCAGGGTCAGGCCTGGTTATTACTTGGATGGGAGACCCCTCCTCTAGTTTCCTGCATTGAGCAGGGGGTTGGACTCGATGGCCTTGTAGGCCCCTTCCAACTCTATGATCTATGAAATCTATGAAACTGAGAGAGTGTAGGAAATTTTAGGGGCCACTCTTGGGATTTGAGATAAAACATATAAAGACATACACTGATATATACTTATACAATACCTTTGGGAATGGAAGGAAGCCCTTCAAATTAGAATATTTATAGCAAGGCAGAGTTGAATACTAGAATCAAGGCTGGGACCTGCCTCTCACTCTGGCCAAGACAATGGTGGTGGTGAGAAGGAGGAGCAGGAGATGCCACTGCCTACTGGCTCTCTGCCTGTCAAGCAAGTGGTAGCAATGATGAGAAAGAGGATGAGGAGCAATAGCAGCTGGTGACAATGGCAGTGAGGAGGTAGACTCACTGAGGGAGGGGGTCCATGGAGGGTGCCTTGGCCAAGGACTCTTAAAAATTCTGGAGCCAGCACTGACTAGAATAGACGTCTTGGGTATTTTCATAGATGTAACTTGGTCTTGATGTGCAATATTATGGACCAGGCAAACAGGAGGTGCTTATGCTGTGCACGAACTCCACCCAGTGCTTGCCCACGTTAATATTTACTCGCTGGCCTGTATGTGGTGTGGCCGCAGGAGATGTCTGTGACCCACCTCTGAGCCAAGCTGCTTTTAAAAGGATTGGTGTACACTAAATAAAGTTAAGAAAATAGGCGTGTTAAAGCTGGGTGGCTCTGGTGTCAAAGGCATAGCTTGTCTGTCAGGAGACAACACCTGTCAGTTCCAAGAACAGGGCCTTGGCTGTCTACGCTGGCAACAGAGGTGTAACCTGTCTGAATGTTCCTCCCTCCACCTTCCACTTTAAGAGACTGGCTTTGGCCAGCGCTGGAATGGATTCAAAATCCACTGAGGCTGAGGTGGCTTCCTGAGTTGTTAACATCTAATGCTATTTAAGTTCAGGGGTTAAATATTGTCGCCTGCTGGGTAGAAAAGTCCACACACAGCTCCTGCCATGAGTATACTGCTTAACAGTCCTAGACTTGCAATATGGTTCCTTTAGAGCAGGGCTCTCCAACCTTGGGTCCCCAGATGTTGCTGGCCTACAGCTCCCAGCATACCCAGCCAGCCTGGCTAATGGCAAGGGATTCTGGGAGCTGTAGTCCAGCAACATCTGGGGACCCAAGGTTGGAGAGCCCTGCTTTAGAGTAAGAGAGCCAGATGGCTGTAGTAATAAACTGCAGCTGTGGCCTGTGTTCCTCTGCCATTTTCCATGACTTACTATATGATTCTATGCATGGTTGAAGGCAGGCATTGCGGGGCTCCGGCTCCGAATCTGTTCCCCAGAGCCTGGAATGTCCATTGGGGCCAATGGAAGGGTTTTTTTCTCAGCTTAACTGATACGCAATTTTGAAGGGGGATTGCAGTTGGAGAGGGAAAGGTTAACCATCCCCCGAGTACTGTGCCCCCTCCTGGCATGGTAATTAAGCTTTAAAAAAAACCCATTAGTGCCAATGGAAGCTTTCCCCCTGTAACCTTAATGGCATGGGGTGGGGACAGTTTTCCTCAGAGAGAGAGAGAGAGAGAGAGAGAGAGAAGTGGGGTGGGGAGGGGATAGGGACAGAGTGCGAAGAGTGGGGAAGAAAGAGAGGAAATGTATTTACCGCCTTCCTAAAAGGTGAAACAATCTGAGCAGGAGGTCCTTCTCCACGTGCCCCAAGAGTGTGTTAGTTCCTGGTCGCACACGTGTATGTGTGTATATGGCTGCTCTTGAATTTTGTGTGTATCTCTGCACTGTGTTGTGGTGCATAGAGTGGTGGCACGTAGTGTGGGACTTCCCAGCCTGCCCTGCTTATGTCTTTCTCTCTCTCTCTCTCTCTCTCTCTCTCTCTCTCTCTCTGTGTGTGTGTGTGTGTGTGTGTGTGTGTGTGTGGTGTGTTGGGTTTGGCAGTGGTAGGGAGCCACAACTCTCCACCACATGGAGAGACAACCCAAGAAACTGCAGAGAAAGGGAGAGAGACTTCCTTCCACCCCCACTGTCTCTGTCTCCTTTTCTCCTTTCTCTTTCTGGGCTCTCTCTATCTCTTGCCATGCTGCCCAGTCCTTGCTCCATCCGCCCCTCCCTCTGATTCCGCCCCTAAAACTGCCCGTTCCTCCCTCCCTCCCTGCCAGTCTCCCCCTCTACTCTCCTTCCTAATCTTCTTCCTTGCCTCCTTTCCTCTACCTCCTCTGCCCCACCATTCAGCCCTCATACCACTCACCAAGCATTCTGAAATCCCCACCAACAGAATTGTGTGCCACTTTATTTTATTTTGAATTTAGTTTATTGAAGTAATTATGATGGATGAATGGGGCAATTAGTTGAAGAGGAATTGCTTGAACTTTGGAGCAGGATCTGAGTGGGAAATGGGAAATTAATTGGGGGTGATCCCTGATTTGCCCTTGGCTTGTTTTTGGATTACTACTCTGTCAGATTTTTGAAACTCCATTTTGGTGCAGATGTTGCCTGTGTGTGTGTGTGTGAGAGAGAGGGAGAGGGAGGGGGAGAGAGAGAGAGAGAGAGAGAGAGAGAGATTGACAGACTGGGTTTGCATGACATGACAACCCATCGTGGGTAACTAGCCAAGGTGGGTTCACGTGTCATCTGAAACCAGACCACCTCCCACAGGGTGGCTTATTTTGGGGCAATAAGCTACCCTGACTACCCATGGCATGTTCTTGGGAGTTTTTCGACCCACAATAGGTTGTTGTGTCATCCAAACCCGGCAGAGCAATTTCATTGTGGGTTGTAGGGATTGACTATTGAGCTGCTTGACAAGAGCAGCAAAAACCCTTGCCACGCTTTGCATTCTTGCCATGCCACTGCCAGTGACAGCCCTTCCACTGATGCCCAAGTGGCACTTTGGAGCGACTGTCACTGGTTCGCAACCCTTTTCCCCCCTGGCCCCTGAAAATTGCGCAAGTGTGTTCGTAATTTCCCCCCAGGTTTTTTGCAAGTGCGCAGGAGCGCACTTGCAGCTGTCCAATATGTATAGTCTTGCCTGATCAATTTCCTTGTCTGTTTCAGCTGTCAAAGGGAGCGGCAAAGTGGAGTGGGTAACAGATTGACAAGGCGAGACTTCAGATAGGCAAATTGTGCACTATTGCCTAGCTGTCCATTGAAAAGCACTGGTAAAGGGGGGAAAGTGGTGAAAGTAGGTGCACCAAAAGTGGGGGGACAGACGGACAATATCATCCCATTAGAAATCTAACCCCCTTGATTTTAAGTGTTGAACAGACACTTCTCAGTTTCCTCCACCTTTTCAACACTTCCCCGAGTCGCAAGCCACTCCAGAAAGGGGAGATATTAACTCCCCACCCCCTTTTGGCGGCTCCTTTTGGGAGCACTTACTACTGTGGTTACTGTGGTTCCCTGACAGTTCTTTAAAAAACCCTGTCAGGTGCAGTTGAGGTGAGGTAGGGGTGCAAATTAATTGAAGAATCTATTTTATTTGAGGTGATTTGAAAGAGAAATTAATTGGCTGTCTTCTGTGAAATAAATCCTAGTAATTATTTCTAAATGTGCATATATAGATATAAAATAACATATGCAACTTTCATGCAGATTTGTGTCCTATGTGCCTGATGTGCCTAGCAATGCCCCTTTTAACTTGAAGCTACTGAATCTGACAGGATAATAGAATATGTCTCACATTCTGTACTACAGTTGAACATGGTCTTCCACAACAACTTGGGATTTGAATTTCAACTGAAAAGCTACTTCACATTTACATAGGGCCCCAAACAGTGCTGTGCAGAACATCACAGTGGCCAGAGGAGCTTACAGTAGTCATCAGTAGGCAGACACAACATGGGGTTGAGGGATGAGTACATTGGATGGCATGGAAAGGAGCGCGAGGGGCGAGAAAGGAGAGACACAGGTGGTTAAGAAGAGGCTTTGATCAAGAAATGGGTCTTCTGGAGGGACTTGAAGGAGGAGGTGGGAGTGTCTTGACAAAGGAAGAGAGAGTGGCAAGACAGAAGGAATGGAGGTGGAACTGGGAGTGTGAGAAGGGGAGTGTGAGTGGCAGGCAAGCTTGTGCCAAACAGGAGGAGGAGCATCGAGGAGTGATACGATGATGAGGTCCACAGGCAGTGAGCTGTGAAAATATGGACTAACAGTTCGTTGAGGCAGGCAGACTGTGTGACAGGGAGCCAAGATAAAAGCTCAAGGAAGAAGAGGGGCATTGATGGCAGAGGAGTGAGTGATGACTTGAGCAGATAACTTCTCAAGCAGTCTTCCCCAACCTGGTGCTCCCCAGATATGTTGGACTACAACTCCCATGCTCCCCAACACATCTAGAGGGCACCAGGTTGGGGAAGAGATGTGGAAGGGAGGGAAGGTGGGTTTTTGCAGCAGTGGAGGTAAGCTGAACATGTACAGCCCATCCCTTCTCATTTCCTCCCCTCCTAACACCTCTTAATTCTCCACTGACCCGGCAGGATTCCTACAGAAAGCAAGTCGTCATTGATGGAGAGACCTGTTTGTTAGACATCTTGGACACGGCAGGCCAAGAGGAGTACAGCGCCATGCGAGACCAGTACATGCGGACGGGAGAAGGCTTCCTTTGCGTCTTCGCCATTAACAACACCAAGTCCTTCGAAGACATCCATCAATACAGGTCAGCAGAAATTAAACCCTGCCAATGGAGGACATCATAATCTTCCTTTTTTCTTTTTCATTTTTTAAAGAAAAAGGAAAGCCTACAGGGAGGGACCATGCCACTGATGCCCCATAAAGATTAACCCAGGTGGCAGCTCCCCCCACATCCCCCCAAAGAGGAGCCTTTCCCTGAGGACCAAATTAAGCAAATATCAGTGCGTAGGCCGTCCAAGAGGATTGCTGGTTGACCAGGTGTGGGGGCTCAATAAATGTAGCCTTTTAGTGTTTATGGTGACTTAAAGGAGAGGCAGCCTCTCCCATTTCCTCCGTAATCAGTGGAGCTGGGCTATTAGTGAAAGGGATCTTGTGGTGCCTATTGCATGAGAAGGAGGGAGAGAAGGGGTTGTGTGCTACTTCAAGTGAATGGGCTGATTGAGGCTTTGCTAGTATTTTTGCTATGGTAGCTGTAATGGTGTGCATGCCTGCCCAGGCTGTTTTTAGAAGACTTGAGCGTGGTGTTCCAGTGGTCAAACTACATGAAAGGTTAATTGCGCAGTGTGTAGCTGCGCCTATTTTCTTTTTTTACTTGACAGTAAGTACATGGTCTGGCCTGGTTTGGATTGGGACCAGCACGCATTAGGAGGGGAGGATTAAACCATCTCCCTCCTGCCCCATTTGCTTCCTGAAATTCTGCTTCTTTAAAAAAGAAAACAGTTGTGCATGCGGGTGGGGTGGGGTGGGGTGGGGGAAGTCACATGGTGCAGAGTCTTTGACTTGCATTGCTCCCTGCCCATCTTCACTGTCAACACAAGGCCCCTAATCTTTTTGGAGTTTTCCCTATGCTTTGTGTTTCAGGACTTGATGGCTAAATTGGGACATCCATGGTTGTGCCTTGCTATGGCCTACTTCCTCAGATGCAGGATAGCCCTGTGGCTACAGTAGCTTGCTGCATCCTGCTGGTGCCCTGCCTCTTCCCCAGTTTGCCAGAGGTGGTTAAAGTCCTGCTTTAGAAAAGAAATGTTTAGGTTCCTGCCTTACTGGCAGTGAATTGATGAGTATTAAGAAAGGGCACAGCTCAGTGGAACTCCTGGACAAGCTTCATAAAAATGAATGGGCAGTGTCACAATTTTCAGGTGTTTTCGGGGCTGCAAGACATTTTAGTGGAGATACAGTGGGCAATGTCCAGGGGCCAGGAGGCTGCACAGCCCCCCTGCCCCCGCCGAGTCACTAAATTTACTGCCGTTCAGTCACGCAGCAGCAGGAAAAAACTGCAAAATAGGTCCTTCTTAAAAGGATAAATTGGTGTTTGCTGCCAAACTTTGGCAGCCATGGTAGCAGGAAAAAGGTGCAATTTTGCTTTACTTTAGATATGTATATTTTAATGTCTGAAATGGATGTTCCACAAGGAAGACTGAATACAGGGCCACCCTGTTCATGACATTTTCTCCCGTGCCCCCCATTTCAATTCTGAGGAGAAATAATTGTGGAAATTGGGGGCCATATGTAGTATATGTTTCCATGTAGAATACTTACATGGTTATGTTGCTTTAGGGGTGTGGTAGAGGGGAGAGGCTCCCATGCTGCTTTTCCATCACACACAACCTGTTGCTGCCTGGTAAACATCTGAACCAGGCCACAGAGTACAAGCAAGGTTAATTACTCAAAGTTATGTGCATTTTTCTAATTTGGCTCCTCCAACATTCTCGTATGAGCAATTGGACTGAACTAGTCACAATCTAAAAATGGTGTGGGAGTGGGGCGGGGGGTGTAAGGAATCCCCATGGTTCTGTAAATCTACAAAATATTTAGCCAAGAATGAATTGGAATGACTCTTTAATTATGAATGCACCTCTGCGTTCTTCTGATGGTAGAAAATGAGTCAGGAATTCCCTATCCTTTTATCGAAGAAATATTATTTGCGGTTTCTGATGTTCATTACTGAAAATGGTGCAAGAAGTTATGTATTAGAGCGAGTGTGAGTGTGTGTGTGTGTGTGTGTGAGAGAGAGAGAGAGAGAGAGATGCACATTAATTATAGCTTTCCTTGAAGAAACTCATTGGGAATCCCTGAGGTTGATGGAGAGTAATTGACTTGGACAAGTCCTCATGCATCTCTTGGGTCAGTGTCCTCCTCGGTGTTTACATCTTCTTTCAAAACTGGGATCTGAGCAGCCTTCTGTTGGAGGAACGAAGCCTGGCTCCTCCCCGAGGGACACAAGGAAACATCCTGCGCTGGACAGCAGCCCAGTGGCTTGGGGATATGGCACCGAGCCTGGCTGTAGTTTGTTGTTGACAAAGGGTTCGTGCTCACACCCTGAGCTCGGTTCTTCCTGCTCAGCACAGTGAGGCCCTGTTCACTATGCTGCAGCAGGAGTTCTCAAACTTTGTCCTAGCAGAGCGTCCTGAGATCAAGAAGAGCCTTCACAAACATAGAGCAAGAGAGGTGCTTTGTGCTGGGTGCAGGCAGGGCTCTGCAGATGCTGTGGGTGTGCAGAAAAGAACACGGAATGTGATAACGGAGTACAACATCATCTTCCTCAGAATCTCAGCTTGCTTTCTGTGTTTCCCTTTTAACAAGCAAGAGCTTTCTAGTCCTTATGGTTGCAAAGATAGGCTTGAAAACGTGTAGGCCAGCCTTCCCCAATCTGGTGCCCTCCAGATATTTTAGTCTATGACTCCTGCCACCCCTGACCATTGGCCATGCTGGCTGGGGTTGATGGGCATTGTAGTCTGAAACATCTGGAGGGCACCAGGTTGGCAAAGGCTGGCATAGGCAATGTCTCCTGAGATCTTGAAAACCAGAGAAATAGCAGAAAAAGATATCTGGTGTTTGGGAGCAGGACTTCAGTGCTCTGCCTGATTCCTTGCCCTGCCCTATGCCTAGTAAAATTTAAAAAAAGGAAAAAGGACAGAATAGATTATGGAAACTATACAAATGTCTTTAATTTGCATAATGTACACAGAATCCATGTTTTCTGGATGCAGAATCTGGATTGCCTAGGTGAAAAAGAATTCGTATTTTAGCACAGAATGTGCACAGCCCTGAGTATAGGCCTGATAGATGAATGGGGAAAGCATAGGAGTTTCTCAGGGATGTAGCAGCCTTTGTCAGCTTGTCTGGGCATGGAAAGCTAAGCAGGGTCAGGCCTGGTTATTACTTGGATGGGAGACCCCTCCTCTAGTTTCCTGCATTGAGCAGGGGGTTGGACTCGATGGCCTTGTAGGCCCCTTCCAACTCTATGATCTATGAAATCTATGTCCATTTCATTGTTCAGGAGGTGGCAGCAATTGGGTTTGTACTGACCCACTCCCTTGGAAGGACAATCTGTCTCACACTTGGAGATCCTTGGCTAAAGCCGTCCTTTAAAATAATTCATATTGACTTAGTGCCACATGTTCTTTGTGTTATGATAGAAGGAGCTGCCTTTGTGCAGAGTCATTCCAAAGGCCCCAGTAGCCCAGTATGGCCACTTTCAAATGGCCGCTGCTCTATGGAGTCCTGAGTCTGTGGGTTTGGCTCTCAGGCCTGAGATCTTTTTGATTGCAGATGGCAAGGATTGAACCTGGGAGCTTATCCATGCAAAGCACATGCTTTACTACTGAGCTCTTTCCCACCCACCCGCCCTTCACCTTACACACACAATTGTGCATATAATATATACCATGATGACTGGTATGGAATCAGAAATTTTGTGTGGCTTGCCACAGATGTGTAGCATTCTGTGTGGCAGTTTCTATTTCTTGAAAACAACAAAGAGTCTGGTGGCACCTTAAAGACTGACACATGGATCATGGCATCGTTTTCATGGGCTAGAGTCTACTTTAGCCATGCTGGCTGTGGCTGATGGGAGTTGGAGTCCAACAACCTCTGGAGAGCCACAGTTCCCCCCCCCACTTGTATCTGATGACGTGGTCTGTAGTCCATGGAATCATATGCTGTCATACATTTGTTAGTCTTTAAATTGCTACAAGAATCTTTGTTGCTTTTTTTCCACAGCAGACCAACACAGCAAACCCTCTGGAAGTTCGGTTTTTCAGGTTCGTAAAATAAAGTTCAAAAAAGTGTCTGAAATCCCAAAACCCGAAGCCTTGGGGGTCTTGGGCAGGGATTCTGCACTCAGGTGTTACTAGGAGAATTTCTAGGACATCCCCCTTGCTTTTTTGTGCCATAGCCCCAGTTTCTCTTGCCTCCCTGCTTCTCCTTCTTTCTATTTGTTCTGATGATATACCTTTCTGTTCCCTTTTGGCATCATCCCTGTGGTTTTGATTTGCTGGGAGGGATGGGGAGGTAATGGTCCTACCTTTTGTGTGTGTTTGTGTGCGTGCGTGTGGGGGTGTTGTGGGGCGCAGGGGGAGGTTAGATGAGGAGCTTTTTGGTCTCTTCCAACTCTGCGGTTCCACAACTTCTCACCCTTCTACCACTCCAGTGTTTGCCCAAACATCCCGTTCTGCATAAGCAAATATTGTGCTAGATTAAATTATGCAAGCTGTATTTCCCTTGGGACATCAGGTTCTTCCAGCAGCAGCAAAACCAGCTTTTAACACTGAACAAACACTGGTCAAATGTGATTGCTGCTGCGGAAGAGGCAGTGTAGTAAAGTGCTAATGTGAACACCGTGCCTTTGATAACTTCCTGCATGATTTATTCTAAGTACAGAATTTGGATTTCTTTGGCCTGTGGCTTTTTGGCCGGCAGGGTGGGTTGATTTAAATCAAAGCGATTTAAATCAATGGTTTAAACAAGCAAGAAAATTGATTTAAATCAAGTTCCCCACTGAAACTTTTTCATATATTTCCTTAATAATGGTGTAAATCTCACCACTAAACCATGTTAATTGACAACTAAACTGAGTGGTATTTACACTGTCTATTTCATTCTTACAAGCAGGATTTCCATCTCTCTATTTCACTGTACAGTATATATTTTGAATGCTTTCCTTTTTTTTACTATAGAGCGGGGCTGTCCAACCTTGGGTCCCCAGATGTTGCTGGACTACAGCTCCCAGAATCCCTTGCCATGAGCCATGCTGGCTGGGTATGCTGGGAGCTGTAGGCCAGCAACATCTGGGGACCCAAGGTTGGAGAGCCCTGTTATAGAGGCTTTATAATATTCCTATATAGGGTTTTTCTTATGACCAGCACCCTTGACAGTTTGAGGTTAACAGCGTAATCCTGTGCATGTCTACTCAGAAATAAGTTCCATTGAATTCAATGGGGCTTACTCCCAGCCAAGTGGTTATGTAGCCTAAGTGTAGGAATACAGGAAGAGGCAACAAAAATGAAATGTCCATGATTGATGGGTCAAAGCAGGGTTTGATAGTTATTGGCAGACTAGAACAGCTTATTTCATCAGGTGAAAATGAAATTCCGATAATTGGTAGGTAGACTATACATATTCATATTTGAGAAGTGATCAGATTGGTTCATTTCCATAGAAAAGCCTCATTTAACTCAATGGCCCTGTTCAGATGCAAATCGTGGATTAATTAACCCAGAAATTGTGGGGACGCGCACTGCGTGCAAGCCGCTTCCTGTTTGCATTAACAACCATTGAAGCCTGCATTATCATGAGACTTAATTATAACTGTGGTTTTTTTAAATGAGAGAGAAATTTAGTATTTGATTTGCTTTTTTTAAAAATTAAGCTTATTTTTTTACACTAATAATTAAAATTGTTTTACTTAAAACAATTAAAACCAACAACCATCATTTTTATCCACCCGGATGGGCAAAGTGCAGCATGGATTGTGTCTCATCCTCTTCACTAAATTGTCAGGCAAAGAATGTCTCCAGAGTACTGTTCTACTTCTTTTCATCCTCTCTGTTCAGGCTCCTAAAAATGAGGGCCCCATACAGCCAGCAACAGCCTTTTGCTAATGTGCCCCACTTCTGCTTTCTCCTCTGAAGGGAGCAGATCAAGAGAGTGAAGGACTCTGATGATGTCCCCATGGTGTTGGTGGGGAATAAGTGTGACCTTCCGGCCCGGACTGTGGAAACGCGGCAAGCCCAGGAGCTGGCTCGGAGCTATGGGATTCCCTACATAGAGACGTCGGCCAAAACTAGACAGGTATGTAGATGGTAGGTGTGAATGAAAGTCTCCCCCAAATCCCTTTCCTTTCCTTCAGAATTGAGAGAAGAATCCAGTCCGTAAACCCCATGAAAATCCGGTCATAGTGTGTTGCCAAGTTCTCTCATGTGAAAATCAAGCAGAGTCAGTGTGGTGTAGTGGTTAGAGAGTTGGACTGGGACTCGGGAGATCCGGGTTCTAGTCCCCACTTGGCCTTGAAGCTCACTGAGTGACTTTGGGCCAGTCACAGACACTCAGCCTAACCTACCTCACAGGGTTGTTGTGAGGATGAAATGGAGAGGAGGAGGAGGCTCATGTAAGCCGCTATGGGTTCCTTGCAGGAAAAAAGGTGTGGTATAAATAAATAATAGCTTCTGCAGAGCAGGGACAGGCAATGTAGTGCCCATGGGCACCAATGCGCCTCCGGACATCTTTCTTGGCAGTCACCAAGGTGCCCTACCCCTTCCACCTTTTTTTAAAAATTATTATTAACACATTTTCTTCCTGATAGCTGGGATCGTTTTAAAGCAAAGTAATGTGTGTATGCCTGTATGTATGTAGAGTTTGCCTTTGGTGAAATCGGTTTCTGTTGGCGCTGAAAACTGTGGGTTCAAAGGAGTTGTTTAGTGTGTTGGGGCTCAGACCCCACCTCTGCCCTGTGCTCAGTCTTTTGGTCAGGTTACTTGTCTTTTGTCACGCCTCCCATGGCAGCCATTTTGTGTTCATGACACTGTCGCTCTCTTCCAGGGGGTTGAAGATGCCTTCTATACTTTAGTGCGGGAGATCCGGCAGCACAAACTACGCAAATTGAATCCCCCAGATGAAAGTGGCCCAGGCTGCATGAATTGTAAATGTGTAATATCATGACCAAGGTAAGTCATTGGGGAAAATGTCCCGGCCACACACACATTATACACATAGATTAAGTGCCTGCAAAGTTCCTTTTGTCTCCTGGTCAGAGGCAGTGAGAATTAAAGGTAAATGAGCTTCGTGTCTTAGTTATTTTCCCAGTGGGTATTTTTCCTTAGCTACTCATCTTTATGAATTTGATGTCCCTCAAGCATTTGGGAAGGCAGGATGGGGCTTGTCAAACATGGACTGTAAGCTGCACAATTTTGAAGCAATTGAACCAACCAGGATTCCTGTGAGGAGGTGCTTTGCACAATACTGTCAAGAATGGGTATGGCTTGGCCATTTGCCTTTATAAAGTTATTAGAACTTGAGACTGGGTTCAGACAACATGCTAACCCACACTCAAGCGTCGAGTGTGGGTTGTTGTTGAACTGTGGATTGTTGTTGAAATGTGGGTTATCATGTTGTTTGAACCCAGCCATGCTAACAAGCCATGGTTTGTTAACCATGAATAACCCACAGTTCACAACCGAACAACAACCCATGGGTTCTTCTTAATGGGTTGTTCATGGTTAAACTACAGTTTATTAGCACAGCTGGGTTCAGACAACACAACCCACATTTCAGTCATAACCCATGGCTCAACAACAACCCATACTCTACCCTTGAGTGTGGGTTATCATGTTGTCTGAGCCCAGCCAGAGTTTCTGTATCTATTTCATCCCTTTTAAGCCCTTTCCCTTCTTCTAGATGCTTTTTTTCTTGATCCCCACCCCCACCCCCCGGATTGGCAGCCTCTGAATGATGCTTCCTGTTGCCACTGGTGTAGTGGGCTCGCAGGGATTTCTTGATTAGCAGGGACACTGATGTCAACTGCCACCACCCACAGAATTCCCTGTTCTCTCTGAGCTTAGCTGCAATCCTCACAGTAGCTTGGGGTAGTGGTGGGGGGATGAATGACCTTAGCAACAGTATATAATTGTGAGCTATCCCTTTTGTAATGCTCAAAGGATTTTGGTGTGGCCTGCTCCTGAATGGACAATTCAGACCATTAGCTTTATAAACGACCTGCTTCTAGCAGATGAAAATTGCTAGAACTAGTTTGTTGAGATGGATCAGCACAGCTGCCTACAATAGATGCTCCTTGGCAGCATGGCTATAGAGGCTGCCGTGATGAGCACCTGCACTGCAAAATTTACCACTACACTACTGTCTGTTGCTCATTTTAGGTGCTGTTTGCGCTGCGGTCCTTCCACGCCTTAAACTTAACTGCAGTGTGCCTCTTTCTTACAGGAAGCTGTGTGAAGCCCATGTGTGAATTAGTGGAGAGGCCTGTGTGTGGTCAGTTGCCATTTCAGAGCTAGAGTTAGAGCTGGGCAGCATTCAAAACTCAAGTACCGTATTTGACATTCATATTCTGATTAAATATAAACTGTATCTCATAGCTGGTATACAAACAGAAAATGTATTGAGACGATTTTTAGATGGTCTTCCAAATGTGAGAATTGACACTTATTTCCCCTCAAGTGTTTAGAGCAGTGGTGGGAGAGAGAAATAGTAGAACTCTCCATTATCTGCCCTTAAGGTTGCAGTCCTATACACACTTATCCTGGGGTAAGTCCCATTGAACTCTCAGGTTGTTACTTTTGAGCACCATGCATAGGATTGTGCTGTAAGTTATCTAAAACCCTTGGGTATAGAGATTCACAACAGGGAACCTAACATAATCTGCCACATCTCCATATTGAGATCCCCCCCCCCCCCCCGGCCATCCTGGTAGCCCGGATAAAGCTAAGCAAGGCCAACCAGTCTGATTATTTTATATAGATAACTTTGGAGTGGTTTTTTTTTATTCCACACATCTTCTACCATCCCCCATGCTTTCAGAGGAAAATAATAGAAGCTACAACTTGCAGTAGAGGTAAAGAGGGAAATTAGGCCTTGGGTGTGGTGTGGGTGGCGGGTGCAGTCGGGGGAGAGAGAAAGGCAGCCTCAGATACTGAAGTTAGTTTTGTCCCATAGTGAAGGTTCATGCTGTCAGGATCATCTGAAGAAAGTTCTCTGTTTGTGTCTGAGGTGAATCTCTTTCCTGGTCAGAGATGCAGCCTTTTGATTTCTATGCATGAATATTGAGTCTTGTAGGTAGGATGAAAACCTTTAAAATGTGGCTTTGTTGCATATCCTCCTGCACAAATCTAGAAATTCTGACAGAGAGAGGCTTGCAGTTGAGCAATAAGTGGAGCTTCCTCCTCCTCCTCTTCTGGAAACAGCTTTTTGTATGTTTCTTTATATATATAAAAAGAGAACTACACTTCACTCCACCCAAAACATTATGACTGAGGAGTGAATAGATGTCAAGAAAGATCTCCCAGCAGGCCCGATTCTTGAGCTGCACCTAGGGCAGCTATTGTTGTTAAGGGGGGTTTCCAGATGTGCAAATAATCCAGATGTCTGAGAGTATTTCCTCTGGCCGGGGATGTGAGTTTGGGTGGGTGGGTGGTGGTGGGGTCATTTCCTGTTCTTTTCCTGCTGAAAGTGCACAGATGAATCTCAAATGCTCCTTCAAGTGCCTGCCTTGAGAGGGATGCAACTGCCAAGGGCTGTGGGGAGGAGAGAGCCCCTGCATTTGCCAAGTGTGCGTTCATCCCTCCATCCCATCCCAGGCACTACCCACACTGTGTGGAATGTAGAACTCTGGCCCTCCTGAACTCACTTTCTTGCTAGATAGCTGCCCAGTGAGGAGAGCGTAACTTGGCAATGGGCTTATGGGTGTGGTCCTCGCTCCCTTTTGTGGAGGAGGAAATGGGAGCTGGTTTCCCCTTAATTATCTGCAGCACAAATGGGATCCAGCTTTATGTTGGACAGCATCTTTCTGACAAAGCAAGCTGTCCCCATAAGACTTGGAGAATTACTGCACCAGAGGTAAAAGGCCACAGGAAGTGTGGTGTGCAGTAAGTGGGAGGTGGAGGCAGAGAAGCGATGGGGTCATTCACAGGAATAATTTCCAACCCCTTTTATATATGGAAGGCTCACCACTTTACAGTGTTCCATATTAGCATTGCATATGATGTTTGGTTCAGCTCTTACTTACAAGATCAGTTCCAGAGAATGGCACTGGATGACTGTGCCTCAGCCCCCTGGCAGTTGAACTGTGGGGTGCCACAGGGCACTGTTTTGTCCCCCAGGTTGTTTAACATCTATGTGAAGCCATTGGGAGGGGTCATTTGGAGATTTTGGGCATACTGATGATGCCCAGCTCTATTTCTCTGTAACATCTCTGTCAGGAGAGACTGCACATTCTGAACTGGTGTCTGGATGCAGTCATGGGCTGGATGAGGGCTAATAAACTGAATCCTGTAAAGACAAAGATCCTACGGATGAATGGTTCCCAGGTCCAGCAATTGGGCTCTTTACCTGTTCTGGATGGCATTGCACTTCTGAAGGTTTGAGGGTGCTCTTGGATCCATCTGTCACTGGAGCCCCAGGTGACCTCAGTGGCCTGGAGCCCCCATTACCAACTTCAGCTGGTGCACCAACTATGCCCATTCCTGGATAGGGATAGCCTAGCCAGTGTGGTTCATGCACTGGTGTCCTCACAATTAGACTACTGCAGAGCACTAAATGCAGGGCTGCCCTTGCACCTGGTTCGGAAGCTGCAGCTAGTGGAGAATGCAGCAGCTAGAGTGCTCAGTGCGACACCCAGCCATGTTCACATTATACCTGTGTTAAAATAACTGCACTGGCTGCCTATTGGCTACCAAGCCATGTTCAAGGTTCTGTTATTAATATACAAAGCCCTAAATAACTTGGGACCAGGGTACCCAGCATACTGCTTTCCCCTATATACACCCAGCCAACCTTTTAAGATCCTCAGGGGAGGCTTTGCTGGTCATTCTGCAACCAACATGGCCTAGCCCTGGGATTGTGACGGAGGCAGCTGTACACTGTGCCTCCATCTGGATAAGAATGTCGTCATGTGATGGCTAGAAAGTGGGCCTTCTCAGTAGTGGCACCCGCCCACTGGAACTCCCTCCCCCATGTGGTTTGGGAGGCAGAAAACGTGGTTTTAAATGCCTCCTGAAAATGTATGTTTACACAAGGTTTCCTTGGCTTGTGACTGATATCATGATGCTGCTCCATTTGATTGTCTTCTATAGTTATTTTTTAATTATTTTAATTGTTTCTGTTACTTTGTTGGAACTGTAATTGTTTTAATAGTAATTTTTAATACTTTGGCATGTAAGCCACTTAGTGCTTTGATATAACCCTTCTACTGTTATATCAAGCGGTAAACAAGTATTACTAATTAATAAAAAGAAATAAGTAAGGTATTATGTTTGGTTATGCTGGAACAACCTTAGGAACTGTGGCTACAGTTCCTTCCTCTCTGTCTCCTGCGGATGGCCTTAGCACCAGGGCTTGAGCCATTTCTGTCCACATGCCTTTGAGAATGGCAATGCTCTGTGTCCAAATGCACCCCACATATGCTTTCAGAAGAGTTATAACATAGTAACGACGTGCTAATTCAAACTCAGAAGGGTTCACATATGGTGTCAGTTCAGACAGGGCAAGTTACATAGCTATTACGGTAACCAGGCTTGCACTTGCCCCTCACCCCCAACTGCAAGTGTGCATTCTCCTGTGCTTGACCCACGTGCATGCAGAGCTTGGTCCTCCCTCCCTCTCATAGCCTCCAAAAGGGTGGCACTTTGACGATATGAGGGAGAAGGTAGGCACATATGCACTTGTCTCTATACTGCCCAACACAAAGCAGAGCTGAGATTGTATTGGGCTCAGGGCGTTTCTGCTCCCAGCATCAAAGGGCCATCAGAGAGGGAAGCAGAGCCATTCTCCGTACCAAGGCAGCCATGCATAGGAGCAAGTGGGTGGGGCGGAGTGATGGTGAGCAGAGCAGGGAGTCAATGGCTGTTCCCTAAATAGTTCTTTGCAAGGCTGGTGTTCTGCATAATAAACGGAGTGGTGCAAACGGGTCCCTGTGTCTGCAGCAGCCCTGAATGACATGACGGAAAGGATCACAGATTGGGCTGTATATTCTTATCCAGATGGAGGCACAGTGTACAGCTGCCTCCGTCACAATCCCAGGGCTAGGCCAACTAGCACATATTAAAAAAAAACATTGTAGGCTCAGTAGAAGGGTTATATCAAAGCACTGAAGTAACAGACTTGTAAGTGTCACAGCATCACTGTGAGGTTAGTAAATAGTCCTGCAGCCGTTTTCCCTCCCAAAAATGAACCTTGCCAAGAAGTCATTTTTGTTTAAAGTGTTAACAAAGGGTCTAGGATTGAAGACCCAAACCTCCTTCCTTTAGATTCTTATTTAAACATAGGCCTTATGCGTAGCATCTGCTGTGAGCAAAGTGTTTTTGTTTGTCTTTGTTACTTACTACACTTTTCTTTAAAACAGTGCTGCTCAATTAGTAGGTAAAGGGCAGGTCCGCACATCATGCTAAGCCACCTTGTGAATAAGCCATAATGGGATGGTTGTTTGCTGAACAACCCATGGTGTGTCCAACAATCAGGTTCACTGTGGCTTGTTCTCCTCCTCGGTCCTCCAGCCAGTATCCCAGTGTCCTTTGTAGCAGAACCCATCTTGTCTCCCTGCTCTGACCATTTTTTTTTTTTAATGCACAATTTTCAGGGACTGGAAAAAAACCATGACCCCAAGTGTGCTTTCTTGAGGCTCCAAAAAATAGAAATGCTGAGGAATGAATGACGGTCCTTCCAGAAGTGTCGTTTCGGCTTCAGTGAAAGGGCAATCACTGGCGAGATCATGAAAGCGAGCAGCAGGTTTTTGCCACTCTTGCTGAGTGGCTCTGTAGCCATTCCCAACAACCCACAATAAAATTGCCCTGACGGGTTCGGATGACACAACAATGCATCATGGGTCGAACAACCCCTGGAAGAAGCCATGGGTTCTCAGGGTGGCTTGTCCACCCCACAGGAACCATGCCGGGTTTGGATGACATGACAAGCCATCATGGCTGGTTACCCATGATGGGTTGTCGTGTCGTCCAAACCAGGTGAAAGAATAGATAGGTGCGGCTAAATGACTGGAAACTGAGGCAGGCCTGCTGCTTTCTGTGGTGGCTAGCTGCTGTTGTATGTTGGCAGAGGAAGAGTTCCCACAGTGCCACCCATTGCTTGCACATCCTTGTCACAGTCAGCGGCGGCCAACGAATGCCACAGGCAGAGCTCTCAACCCACCACAGCCAATGTAACGCTTTCTCAGTGGAGACAGTCCACACATTAATCAGTGAGTGGAAGACATCGTGTGGTGTTCATAGATGTATGAATCAGGCTTTATATCTGGTTTAGGTAGAAGCTGGCAGACTTGCATGATTTATACCTTTTTTCACATGAAAGCTGTTGCTATTAAGATGCTGGCCAAAAGCCAGGGAGCAGTTGCATTTGTATCTGGCCTTTCTTCCATTGAACTCCGTGTCATAGCAGGTAGAAGGTGCTTCCAGATGGACAGCTCCTAGCGCTACCCATCAGAAGGCCTTGTGCAGTGATTCCATCTTATCCTCCTTTATGGATTTTCCACAGTAAAAAAAAAAGACTAAAGCAGCAGTGGGAAAACACAGGAGGATTATGAGTGGAAGACGACGATGTCTGGAGCCCCTGTAAAATTCAGTGAATGAGGCAGGGTGATTGCACGATGGAAGCCTCCTCTGGAAGGACCCAGGGTTGCCAGGCGCTGAAATGGAGAAAGGGGGATTGGAGGCAACTGTCAGAAAGGGCTGGCATTTCAGTAGCTACTAAGTAAGTTGAATACCCCCCAAAATACAGTTGGCACTAAGTAGCTTGCCCCTGCTGCTAAGCAGTAGATGGCTTTTTGATGGCTTCATAAACTTCTCTGCTTGTGAAGAGCCAGCTATCACAGAGCAGAATGCTCCTGTTCTAAGCATTAGCCACTTGCTGCACAAAGGCAGCTGTTGCTATGCGCCGGCTGTGCCATGATGAGTGGCAATGTGCCTCAGGGGCCCTGCACCCACACAGATCAAGCCAGTCAATTCTTGCGCAAGAGCAGGTGAATAGAAACCTAGTGCATAGTTGCTTTCCTCTGAAGCAAACTGTCTCTCCTGAGGATCCCCCATTCAGCAAAGTTCTCTCTTTCTATAATCCCACTGAGTAGTTTTAAAGCAACGCAGTACGATCTCATCTCTGCAGGACCTCATTCCTTAAAAATAAAATGTCTGTTTATTTAAAGTTCTCTGAAATCTATTATGTCTTGGGAAACTCCTTTTTTTAAAAGGGAATGGTAGGCTGTCCTAATCCCCGTTTTCTCTGTTCCCAGCTGACCAGACTGTGACTTGGAGGGGTTTCCACTATGCGTAGCGTGGAGATGGAGGCAATGTGAAGGAAGAATCAAATGGATTCAAAGGAAGGGGACAGACAAGATGGCGTCTGCAGGCCCCAAGAGCTCCGCATGGACTGTCTGAAACCTTCACCAAGGCCTGCAATGAACTCTTTTTATTTTTTAAACATCCCATCTCTTCTCTTTTTGCCTCCTCCCCATCCCGGCAACTTGTACAAAGCCACAGATTGAATTGCAGTAAATTATTATATGATGGTCTTGACACTGGTTTCTGCATCACTCCCTGGTCCAGAGAATTGACTGGCATTGCCTGTTCTTCTGGAGCAGGCATTGGCAGAGGGGAGGGGAGGCCCTGGCAGAGCAGGGATGTGGGTTGTTCCTCCAGTCTTGTCTGAGCTCAGTTTCTCAGGGGGGCAAAGACTGGTTTGATCTGCGGCTGGGCCTGGCATTTTACAAAGGGAGCAGATATGTAATTTCTGAGTTGAATGGCTGTATCGCAGAAAGAAGGCTAGCTATTGTCCACAGAAGATCAAGCCTCTTTGGAAGGTGCTGCCAAGAAGTTCCACCTGCCACTGTCTGCCATTCCATAGTGGTAGGGAAAGCTACGTGCTCTCAAGTGGTCTCAACCATTTTCTGGGGCTAGGGTGGGGGACGACATTAAAAAAATACCTCTTTTGTAAACAGGTTCCATTCTAATCTCAAATTGCTGTTCCTGGAGCTTTGTGCCACTCACCGCTGCCCCTGTTGGTTTACCCTGGTGTAAACAGGGAAGATGATTAGTTCTCTTTTTCTTGGCCAGTTACTCTCCCCTATGCTAGAATAACCCGGCGGGTTGTTCTTGCAGAGAGAAGTAGTTCTATCTGGTGAAAGTTCCCTGCAGGCCTGGATTGTATCCTCAAAAATCCAGGGGGGGGGGGCACAGATACCATTTCTTTGATGTATGCCACTTTTTTATTTTGTGGTGCTGGGAGGACTTGTGTGTATGTGTAAATATATAAATGCCTATACAGCAACCTGTCAACGGAGACTGAAGGACCTTTGATTCAACAACTCTTAAATCATGTGTTTTACTGAGCCCAATTTTTATTTTGTTATTTACCTGGTGGGGCTTAAGTCGAAAGAGGCCCTCATTTTACCTTTTTGGGGGACTGGGGGTGCTGTGCTATCTTTTTCTTTCTTTCTTCCAAACCATTGTGTCTTATGGGGTGGTGGGGGAGGGAGGGATATCTAGTGGATGAGAAATGGTCACTTGTTGGCTCTCCTGTTTGTTGTAAGCTTGGCCTTTTTTCTGAGCAGAGTTTTTTACGCTTGTTGCCTGTGCTCGGGCTGACTTCATTGATGTGCTTCTTGCAAAACTTGTATACTTCCTGGAGGTGGAGCTGGTCTCTGGAGACCCAGGAGCTTGTTTCCTTGTTCCTGCTCTGACCTCCTCTCTCCTTTGCAGCTGCTGTGCCTACGCTACTGCATGCACAGCTCCAATCCCTGCTCTTCAGGTGGCAGCTCCTCTGTATTACTGTGACTGTACCAATTATACTTGCTGTAATTAAGTTTTTCCAGTAAGATAGCAAAACCAGGTGCTTGGCCCTGGCTGAATGATGGAAAACCATTCCCTTCCAATAATTAGGCAATAGGTATGATTTTTAAAAAGTGTTGGGGGTGTAAAAGAGAACCCAAACCTAGCCTTAAATGTCATTAAAAGTGTTTTGTTCTCAAAGGTGTGTTTATTTTGAAATTCCAGGCCTGTTCACATGTTGCATCTCCCTTGTTTGATGCCCTTTATCCAGAGTTCCCATGGATTACTAAACTGTCTCCTCTGTGCTGAATTTGATGAGGACGACAGATTTAACACTTCTGACTGTGGTATAAGTGGTTTGGCCTCACATTCTCTCCTCTGAAAACAAACGCCTTGGAAAGCAGCAATGAAACCACTTCTACCACACTTTAGAACATATTTATTTTTACCCTGTCCGAGGTTGATCAATTTTTTCTGACCTCCTTGAACCCTGGCTGTCTTTGGAAGAGGGTTGGGTCACATTAATAGCTGCTGCTTGGCAACGGGAGGACTTGCAATATGGCACATGCATCTTGAAAAACAATTATTTATACACACACTCATTGATCACTCCTATTCACTACAGCAGGGGTGGGGAACCTTTTTTTCTGTCCATGGTGGCATGCTATTGATGGGTGGGGCCAAAGCCTTCTCTCTCTTTCTTCCACCCCATCTTTCTCTCTCCTCCAGTGGGCTGCCACAAGATGGCTCTTACATAGAGATGTAAAATTTCCAGAAATTTTGAGACCATGGGAAAAAACCCAGTTTTCTCCCAGGGCTTTCAGGGGAGGGGGAGGAAATTTGGGGGGAAATGGAAAAAACATGCACTACTTTTTTAGTGCCATTTACAAGGCTTCTGATGAACACTTGCTGAGGTTAGGAAAGCAGGTAACACTAAGAAATGGGGAGCAGGTTCTGCTGTGGGACTCCTTGAAGCAACATTCCATGTCCATAGTACAGCACCGAACTGGAGGTTGTGGGAAGCATTCTTGAAAGAAACAGGAACCTTGCTTATGACATTGTGAAACCACCCACCAGTGCAGAGTTCAGCCACACTCCTAGCACATAAACAGGCCATCACTATAGGCTGAAGTAAATGTGCATATGTATGCAGATGTAGCGTTGGCTATGCTTCTGAATCTACTTCAGTGCTGGGTACAGATGCAGTTCATAGGGTACGCTCAGCTGTCGTACTGCTATTTGTTTGTTAAACTAATTGAGTTTCAGTACTATTATGGAGCAGCAGCAGCCACAAAGGAGAAAGAAATGAGGTAAGCCTTGAATGTTTTACATACTCTGAAGTAAAATGTGGACAAAGCTGCGCTGATGGCTCTTGCATACAACTTCCAGTGGTGGTTGCTATTGCAGTCGGGAAGTTATGCAAGGCAGTCTAAATGATTGAATCATAGTGCTCCTACATGGTAGGCATACAGAATTAAGATGGAGAACAGGTACCGGTGATCACTTTAATAAATGCTAGTGTTGTATTTGGGGACAGCTGACTGTATACTGCTGGAAACAGGATTGTGGAGATAAATGCTTGGTCTGGTGAAGCACAGTGGTGGTTGTGTTTTTAAAATCCCCCCCCCCCCAACTCCTGATACTACAGCATCACTTTAAGGGATAGTGTTTGAAGCTTTTAGAAGATCTCAGTCTACTTGTGTCTGCAAACTGTATATTCATTATCCTAAGCATGTATAAACCCCACCATCACCATGTTGTATATAGTTTCCCACCACCCCACACACTGTGAAATTGGATTGTTTTTGCTATATTTCTACCAATAAACCAGCTCTGAGGTTGAAGGTTCACTAATAAACCACCCCTACCTCAGTGTCCTCTGCACTTATGGAAAGGTGAGGAGCTGTGTGTGTGTCTGTCCAGCATCACCCTACAGGTTAGTGGTGAAGTTTCATGCTCTTCATTACACAGATCCTGGCCGCTGCATAGAGCCATCAGCATTCCACCTTTGCAATCACTTCTTTTTATGGTAGCCTGTCTTTCCACTGACTAGGAGCTAGCCAGAAAAGTTGACATAAGAGGAGAGGAGGCTGTTCTACATCCACCACTCTTGGCAAGGATGCCATGGGAGCCCATCTCCTCTTTAGTGATGAACTTTGCAACAACAACAAAAACCCACCCACCAACCCCCCCAAAACCCTGTGGCCTAAATACTTTGTAGGCCTGGCCTATATATCTTTACAGTTATAAGGATTAGAAACTTGCTTTTAAAAACAAAGTGCTCAGCATGCTACAATCTGCACTCAAACTAAGTTAACAGGTTAGGGTGAAATAGATACAGGTTTGCCTCCTTGCTGTGTAGCCCTAGTCACTTTAGTACATTTCTATAGGATTAGAGCAAGCCACTGTTGATATGGTGAGGTTTTCTAAACAAAAAAAAGGGGGGGGGACCCTACTATCATGCAGTCCATTTCACTGTTGCTTACCTTGTGTGTCCTGCTGTTACATCCACGTTAAAAATAGCCTGAAGCTAGTGTGCTTTGGCCTGAATCTGCTCCCTGCCCCACTTAGAATCAATTATTTAGGACTGATGCATTCATTTATTAGCCACACAGGCAACAGGAGCACTGCACCCTTGGCAAAGTGGCGGTGGGGTGACTGTTTTCAGCATTACTATTCTGTCTTAAAATCCAAACTGTAGACAGTGCCCCCTTGTGGCTGCTCATCACACTATATTGCTCATCTGAGAAAATGGCTTTGTAAGGGGTGAATTAAGTTTACCTTAGACTTAGCTGCCAAGACAGACTAACTGATTCAGCATAAAACAGATTCCACAGAAAGCGGGGGCCCATTTTGCTTTGGCACACAGGGGTACTGTTGATGTGTCCCCCTACCAGTGATCAAACCTGTCTCTCCTTTGCCTGTCATTTAAAAACCTTTGAATTTGTTTGTTAAAAGGAAAAGCAGCAACACTGTTATTAAAAAAAAAAAAAAGAATCTCTGGTTTAACAATATAGGCAGCAGGAGGAAGTATTTTAGTCTTTAGTTGCACTTGTAAAGGTACAGTCATGCTGGGCTGCTTTAGTGAAAAAGTATTACAGCAATTTACAGCTCAATCCTATATATGTATACTCAGAGGTAAGTCCTGTTGAGTTTAATGGGGGCTTGCTCCCTGGTAAGTGTGCATAGGAGTGTAGCCTTAAAGACCAATAGATTTAGTATGGCACATATGTTTCTCAGATATCCTCAGCAAATATCTGAGAAACAGAAAACTCTCTCAAACACGGTTCTCTCTGCATGTGTATATACACACACACACACACACAGAACGAACTCGTGTGTATGTGTATTATAGATAAATAAAATCCACTGAGGCTAGCATTTCATGGATCTGACAAATTGGGATTGGGCTGTACCCTATGAAAGCTGGCACAATGAATCTGTTACCCCTTAAAATATGACAACATTATTTAATTGCCTATAAGCAACTGCAGAATTGAGTTGAATGTATTTTTGGCCAGGTATGTGGAGGCTGCAGCTCTACCATCCACCTATCTTTGGTAAGAAAAGCATCTCTGCTGGATGACTGTTTTCTATTTTCCGCACAAACTCCATGAGAAAGACCACCACATCGAGGAGTTAAATTTGCATGTTGGTTCTAGCACTGTGGGAACATTCTTTGCTCAAAGCTTACCAAAATTAATAGTAGGAATGCCTCTTACTCCGCTCTTGGTTTCAGTGCAAGCTTGTGTAGGGGAACTGCCTGCTGTAGCCTGCTTACTGAGAAGAGGCAAACTTTAATGATGCCCACACTAGCGACTGAACTGGAAGAGCAAATAAACTTGCTTAACAGAGACACTTTGCTCATGTTTGGGTAGGTTCTAGAAAGGGAGAAACTGTGACTTGTAATTAAGTAGTTTCTCAAATACTCCTATAAAACAAAACCCTTCACCAAGCACAGTAAGTCTACTAGAATTAGCTAGAGTTTTATATTTTTATTTAACCTAGCGGGATATTTTCATTAACCCAAACACATTTTCTGAACCTTTTACAATGAAAGGTCTAGTTCTGAACTAGAGCCGAGTTGGTAAACCTGTGGCTGGACTTGCATGCTGGAATATTCCCCCATAGGGAAAAATAAAAACCTAATGTACACTTGCACATCAAGGAGAATGATTCTGTCATAGCCTTCTCCCAAACATCTAGTTTCTGTGTGCAGGAAACTAATGCCCCACCTGTGTCTGAAATGCAGATACAGGTTACCTACCTCGTAGGCTTTGTTCCCACAAACAGCCAATCTTGAAAAGGTACTCTGGGCTTTTGTTCAACCCCTACCCTTTAAAATTTATATCCTATTCAGGCCTAAAGCATCTCTCCAATGGGTGCCTTTCCTGAAAATCTTCACGGAAGGAGATTTCACAACCCCATGGCAGTTTAGGATGTTTCACACATGTCTTATTCCTGCACCTGTATATACCTATGAATGGGGAAATGTGAATGCCCATGAGAAAAGATCTCAAGAGTCTACCTTCCAAAGGCACATGAGTTTGGAAACTAATATATATATATATATATATATATATATATATATATATGCTAAAATGTCATATGAAGCACCCCTTATTTCATTGGTGAATTGATTTCACAGAAGGGATACGGTATTTCTCTCCTAGCATTGTAGATCAACTTTACTTTCCAAACTATTGCAACTTGTGTCATATCTTCAGTGGACACAAAGAAACATTTCTGTTTCCCTCAAATGTTTTTGCTTTGTTAACATATCCCCTTACTCCACTTGTTTCTAAACTAAACATAAGACAGATGCAATGTGTCTTTGTCTTACCTGTCAGACTGTTTCAACTTGGCTGATACCCCACACACAGAAAGCCTTTCACAGGTGGGTACCTAATTATGCTCCCTACTTGCAAGGTCTGTTTCCATGCCCACAAAAGCTGCCAACAAGTATGGTAACAGTGAAGACAAACCATGCAAAGTGAGTGTAGAAATGTCTCACTGTGTGAAAGAGTTTCAAGTGGCCTTCACATGGCAGTGACATTTTCCTTTCAGCTTGCACACTTATATTAAATTGATTTGGTCAAATACAATATGCCATTTAACCCATTTTGATTTTCTATCCTTTGGGACCAATGGCAACCACTATCTACAGAGCATGGGTATAAGACATAACAGACAGCTTTAGGTACTTCACCTAACATGTTGTTCTCATCTTTTACATTGGCTACTGTCTCCCAATAGTTTCAGCAATGAAAAAAGAAGCTGGAATTAACTGCCTATGCTAGAATCACAAAATCCATCCAAGATGCATATGGAGATTAACATCTGGCACAGCTCACCAGAGTGTGATAATCTACAAAACCAAAGAATTTACAAGTTACTGTCCTCTTTTTGTCACTTTAGTCCAGACATTTTCACCATTTCAAACCTTGGACCCACCTTAATCCGATTGTGCATTTAGGGGCCCAATTCTTCATTTTTACCATATATTGTATGATGGTTGTGCTGCTGTTGCAGCCCAACTTCAATCAGGCTGCAACACAGTAGTGAGTCCCTGCCCACATGTTGAAAATCAATGCTTCAGTCCAGGGCTTCACAGATTGCAGCATAACTATTGCACACTCTTAACATGAAGCACTTGGAGAAGTAGAAAGCTGGTATTTGTTTGCTATTAGATGAAAAGGCAATAGCCATCCAAAGCCAGGAAACCTATAGTGTTGGTCACATTAATTAAAGTTTATCATTTCCATACTATTTCAGTCCTAGGTTAACTGAGATCATAGAAACTCAGCTACTACAGTCTTGTCTCAATGCAGAGTAACTCCTCAGGCAAGGGAACTGTGCTGATAGAAGCACTGAGTGCCCCTCCTGGGCTGCGAGAGAAAGTTTGCCAGAGTAAGGCTGTAGCCACAACCTAGGGCAGTGATCCAACGGTGTTCCATGCTGGAGACAGACTGCACCTTCAAGGCTTGGTTTTCCTATGGTGCTGCCATATTCATGACTAAGCATTGCCAAGGCTCAAGTGCTTAATGCCCCCAAATCCACAAGACGGGGGGGCACCCCCAGGGAAGAGGCCCATGGCAACTTGTGATGTTATCTGGCTGAGCAGTTTAACCCATCCCAGTTTAAAAGCTCAGCCTTCTCTCAGAAGGGGCAAGCAGGCAACAAAGAAATTCCCATATGCCAAGTACATAATCCAGTTGCAGCAGTTTGTGCTAAAGTTTAACTGTTATTACAACCATGTAAAACACAGCATTTAAACACTATGTACAATCCTTTTGGACAATTTTAAAAAGTGAATGATTTTTGTTTTGCTCTCCCTCCCCCACCCACCCCAAGCATGTACATAAAAATGTATGAAAGCAATAATACAATACACAGAGTTACAGAATAAGCTCTTGAAAGTGTAAACAAGAATAGCATTAAAATATAAAATTAAAAAAGGACAATGGCAGCAGAACTATCAAAGTGCACAAAAAAGACCAATGTACTGAACTGCAGAGGTTACAAGTTTCAACAATGGGAGAGTTTCCAGAACCTCCGTGCTGAATTCCTGCCGGAGACTACACTGTTGCTGCTCAGAGGGTTGGAACTGATCCAACTACTAGTTAACACTGGACTTTAAAACTAAATACATCTCACCTACACACACCCCATTTGGGGATCAGGTGGGAGAGTCATTTTCCTGAGTTCCTGAAATAATACTGGCTCTGTTCCCCCTACTTAGGAATGCTCTAGGTGCCACTGATCATTATTTGCTGAAGGGCAGGTCAAGTTGTTCTTCACCAAGCTCATACATTGGTTCAAGGCAGATATTGTACTTGCCCTGTCTTGACTTACATTAGGAGTCTGCTCATAGATCAAAGGGTGGTGAATCCAATTGGGAAATAACAGCATCAGAACAAAACAAAAACACCACAAACAGCTGTAGAGCTCATTATGTCTCAAGTGGAAGTGGGTAAATATGTTGCTATCCAAAAATGAGAACTATTTACCTCATGACATTTCATATAACAGAGCCTAAGCTAGACACTGTTGAAATCCAAACTGAAATCCAAGTAGCTTCCTGCATATGGCAATCTAGTTTGTACAAGGGTACTATGTAGATCAAATAACATCTCAAATGCTGCCAGAATACTTAACAAAAGTTGCTCCTCTCCTAACAGGTTGATTTCCAGATGAGAGAACCCAGAAAACAAGAAACAATTTAATAAAACTCCTGTGATGAAAAAAATACCACTTCAGTGAAATGCCTCCACTTGAGAGAGATAAGACGTACACCCTTTTCAGATAAGACACACTGTACTGGTCCTGTTTGCATCCTATGCAGAGTCTCTGGCATTGCCTAACCCTCTCTTCATTCTCCAGGCATCTCACCTGAATTCTTTCACACTCCAATCCACTTCAGAATTCATTATAGCTCACAGCTCTTTCATCAGGATATTTGCGCTGTTGGTAAACCATTACAAAATTTGTTCTACCTTATGTCACACTGAGCTAAAATTCAAGGTAAGGGTGAAGAACTTCTGGTATGTACACCAAGTTAGGCACCCCCTCATGCTCCCCGTTACTTGGACTCTCCTCCCTCACTTTTGATTTGGTCCCAGTACCATCTCCATGGGATATGCTGGTCAGATTAAAGGGGATGTCTGGGAGGAAGTAGAGCAGCATAGGAAAGAAAGCACTGCCCTCGTCCCCACTCTTCCGTTTGTAATAGCAGCATCCAAACTAGAGTTGGAACAGGTCATTGGTGGAGAAGGGGGTTTGGCTCTTTGCTTTGTTTGGCTTGACAACAAAGTCCCCAGATAAAGCGAGATTTGGACAATAACTGCAGATTGATAATACAGTAATACCTTGGATTGCAAGTAACTTGGTTTGAGAGTGTTTTGCGAGACAAGCAAATTTTTAAATATTTCATTTTTTTTTACTTGATATACAAGCGACGTCTTGCAATACAAGTACTGTAGTACGGCTTAAATTAAAAATCTCTGTACGAACTTTTTGTGGGGGATTTCGTTTTGATATAAGAGTGTTTTGGATTACAAGCACGTTTCCAGAATGAATTATGCTCTCAATCCAAGGCATGACTGTACAGGAAAAGCACTGATGTCTTAGAAATTTGAATTTGCTTCCATCTGGGTTTTAACATGAGAATACTGCACATATTGGAGAATGCTGCACATACAGACAATAAACAGAGTGCATCCTCTGGCACAGAGACTATACTGGGAAGCCTTAAACACCAGTTTTCAGTTTTTACTTTGGTGGCTATGCTGCTAGGAAAATGCTACATTTTAAAGACATCTAATACTAGTTACTATCTATTTCATTCAGGTTTTACTAGCACCTGCACAACTGTTATTATCTGAAAGCCATTTCATAGTACACTATGCGGTGTAACTAAAGCCTCTATGTAAAACTACATTTTACATTCCTAATGTAAATAAGACAGTTATACCTCCTAATGCATGGGTGGATATTCTGTCTCATCCTCTAGATGGTATCTACCTTACTTTGGTTAGGACCATGGAGCCAATTAGAGGTTTTCCCAGTTAACCGTACACATCATTCACATCTCTTGCAACTGTACATTGAGAGTTTGTTCGGGTTATTGGCTTGACCAACATTACAGAGGAAGTGTCATGCCTTGAGAAGGAGATACCAAGGCTATTTCTCTCTTGGAATTTGCCCTTTTTAAAAAGCAGGTTGATGAAATGAAACTCTGTAGACAGAGACTACAGGAGACTAGCCAACCAAAGAATCCTGCATTGTTTGCTGAGACAAATCTTTGGGCCAAAATGCCATAGCAAATCCAGCCAAAGAACTGTTATTCTTAGAGCTCCTTTGGCCTTAGCTCAAAGTTATATTCTAACGAATAGAGCAGGAGTGGGCAAATTGTGGCCTTCCAGATGCCTTGGCCTACAGTCAGCACAGCCAATGGTGAGGGCTGATGGGATTTATAGGCCTAAACATCTGGAGGGCTACAAGTTGCCCACCCCTGCTTTAGTCTTCCTGCACAGTCAGTTTAGTGAGCAATACATGCACTGTTGTTATTCCTTATGTTCTAGAAGATACCAGTATTTTCCCTCAAGGTAGCACTTCTGATGCTGGGACATCACATTTTCTGAGCATTCAACTATCACTATTTTGTTGCTGGGAAAATGTGATTCTGGTGAGCCAATGCAATAAATCAGTATTAAGGCAATTGTGCGGAATGTGGTAGTGTTAATGCTGCAGATACATGTTGAACAGGGCCTGTGATGAATATGCCTGATGGTGGTGCAAGAGGTATTTTTTACCCTTATCTCAATTTCCTACACCATTGCATGCTCTCTTATATCTACTGGAGGACATGCCATACAGCTTTAAAAAAAAAAAACCCAGCAAGGGAAGTGGCAGCACCAGAGCTGCCTCCCACCACCCCACTACAATGACTCGGTTTGCATGTAATGGCAGCAAATCACGGGGTTAGTTAATTAAACAATGATTTGCCAGGGTTGTGTGCCGCTGCCATTCTGAATATGCCACCTCTGATTGGTGAGGTTGCTCCACAATGTCCAAACCTAGACAGTATGGGTTAAACAACTGAAAGTTAACCTACAATTAGTTGCTAGGTTAATTTCAGGTTGTTTAACCCACGATTAGCCCATAGTGTCTGGGTTTGGGTGTCATGAAGCCAGTTGGGAGGTTGTATATTCAAAATAGCAGTGGCGGCATACAATAGGTGTGTGCTGTGACAAATAATGGGTTAACTTATGATTTGCTGCTGCTGTTTGCACACGGAGCCAGTGTTTTCTTCCTCTCCTTCTGCATATCATCCTATTATTTCTTTGGGAGGACTTTCATAGATTTCATAGATCATAGAGTTGGAAGGGGCCTACAAGGCCATCGAGTCCAACCCCCTGCTCAATGCAGGAAACTAGAGGAGGGGTCTCCCATCCAAGTAATAACCAGGCCTGACCCTGCTTAGCTTTCCACACTCAGACAAGCTGAGCCAGCGTAAGCCACAGGCCTGAGGGAGTAGAACACTCCGGGGGGGGGGGGGAGGCAACTAGTCATACAGAAGCCCTTAAAGCAGCACCTACTTTAATGCCACCAGTTTGTGACTAAAGAGACTGTATCGAGCTGGGGTGAAGACATGAATGCTCCAGTTTAGACCAAGAGAAAAGGAAAGGCTCCAAAATGCAGAGCTGCCTTCTCATTGTCCACTGACATGAAATATGTTTAGTGACAGGAATGAGTTTCCAAAAGGCAAACAATTGGCAAGCATATGGACTGGGGGAGAATGACTCGTTTTCAGATTATATTTGGCCCAAAGCCTGTGCTATTACAATTCACTTTGTTCTGATGTGCCCCTTGTCGTTTCTGTGCAATTCTTTGGAAGTCTGCAATAGATATGTGTGCAGAGAAGAGCACGGACAAGAAAGGACAAGCCAAATTGGTTGTGCCGCCTGAAATAAACCATTTGCACACAGATAGGCACTGTAGCTTCCCACCATACCATCTATTTCTGAACCATATCCTTCCTCAGAAGTTTAATAGCTGATTTTGAGTCTGTATGTTATTGTGGTGCTTAGACACACTTCCGGGTGTATCTACAGTATTTTGTTTTCTTCAGGTTAGCAACAATATGATCTCCAGAAAACAGACAATATTTTAAAGCTGGGCATTGTCTAGGTTTGTACAAGGTACAGTGTGATACTAGAAGGAATTAATTTTTTTTAAATCTTAGTTTTAGTTAGGGCCACAGCCTTGCTGACCATGTTATCTGGTCGCCAAATCCAGGTGGAGCAAGTCCTCCTGTTTCTACTAGTGGGAGTTCTTTACTGCAACTGAGGCTTCAAAGCAGGGGTGGGGGATGAGTGGCGCTCCAGATGCTGGATACAATTCCCACCATCCCTGACCACTGACCTTGCTAGCTGGAGCCCAACAACATCTGGAGGGCCACAGGTGCTCCACCCCTGGTTTAAGATCATGATGTGTAATGCCGTAGGGCTTATCAGGGGCCTGGCATTCCTTTCTTCCTGTCATAAGATAACTCCACAGCTCACCTGCTACAATTGCATATATTGGGACGTACATCTGACAGCTGTGAAACGTTCCTACATAAGCACCTTTAAATGTATTACAGGATGACCTTAATCACTCTGAGTGCCTGATCCCAGCTTGTTAGATCGATAAGGAGGTACAAATACAGAAAGATGCAGGAACTGAAAGGTCAGCTGGTAGAATATATGATATATATATATATATATATATATATATGTATGAGAGAGCTTGTCTGAACAGGACCCCATCTCCTTGTCCCTATTAAGTTTAACTCCAATGAAAACAAGCAGGAGTTGTGCGCTTTAAGGAAAACCTCAACTGGATTCCAATAGCCTTTCAACACTTCTCTTTGTGCTCTAGAAGCCAATGAGCAAAATAAAGGCTACTGATCATTAGCCTTAAAATACTATCCTGTAAGGACTGATATAAATGGAGATGTGTTAATTTTCTCAGCAACGGTGCAGCAGCTAGGGATGTAACACATGAAATACCACTCAGGCATGAGCTTTGTCCTTCTTTGTGAAGTATTTCTGACCACCCCCATTTAGCAATGACTTTCTCTCCTCCTCCTCCTCCTCCTCCTCCTCCTCCTCCTCCTCCTCGAGCACTTATTAATCCTCACAACATCCCTGTGACTAAGGATTAAGCATGATTTCCAATAGTAGGGGGCAGGCAAGACATTATGCAAACTTTCCTAAGGCCATAAAAGAAGCTGGTGAGATCAGAAGAAGAGTTCCTGGCTCCCAGTGCTATGCTCAGGTAGCCTCTCCCTCTGGATGATAAAGGGAAGCTCAAATTGCCTGCTATGGGGCTCCATTTCAGTTTAACCGTCTCACTTCTAGAGAGAAACTGGACAATCCATTAAAATGTGTGGGTAAACGCTGATGCATAACAGCTCTGCATACCTTTTACTATAGCAATTCAACCTTGAGGACTGGAGAAAAGCTTGAGCATTCTTTTCACTCTGAGCAGTGGTTGAGAAACTCCAATAGCTATAAACTTAAATTTGAAGACCTAGGCCTTGAGAAATTTCTTTTTTAAAGCTAAGTTTTCAGTAATACCTGCATTTTTAAAGCACACCTTAAGTGCCTAGGAAAGACCATCTTGTAAAGCTATGCTTTCTGCCCTGGCCACTGTGCAGATTTGTCTGTTGCCAGCAAAATGCAAAGAATGGTAGCATCAAGGCTCTAGGAAAGCAATCCAATGTACACTTGGTGGGACATGTCTGAGTGAACTTTGCAAGCTTTCCAATGACTGGAGTGGCATGGTGATCATTTAGTGTTGATCCATGTGCTCTTGTGGTTTACCAGCTACAACCAAATACCAGCTCAGACAATTCTAGTTCCTGTAGAAGTGCACAGCCCTCACTAAAGAAGCCTCCTTTTAGTAACTTGCAGGGTTGTGAGCCAGCTCACTTACAGAATCTGCACAGAAAAAGCAAACATAGTGGAATTAAGAGACCTTGCTATGCCTCTTTTCCTGTCTGCTACTGCCATCCCTCCTGGTATATGCACACATTTCAAGTGCATAAACACACACAAGCTGCTAGGGATTCAGCACATTGGGACAAATCTGCTGGTGAACGGCATGCAGCCTAGACCACTGCCTTGGCTTCCCTCATTGCCTTCTATCTAGCACATTACATAGCTCAACTGAACAGAAAACCATTCCTCTGCATGGGATGTTTTATTAATCTTTGAGAAATCTCATCAGTGCAAACAAGTGAGGGAGCTAAAGAACTAAAAACAGGCATGCTGAATTGCCCGGTTTTACTGCACAAGAAAACACACACGAGCTGTGTGTGCTGGATATTGCATAGATGCTGTGAAAGCGAACTTCCCTGGCATGAATCATCCAGAGCCTCATTTACAGAACTATAGTGGCTGAAACAGAAAAACAACACTATTGCTACGGAAAAATGTGTTGCTACTGGCCCAAACCTGTAAATGAGTAGTCCCCTGCTTCTTCAAACACTCCTTCTGTCTCACTGCTATTCTAACATTGTTCTTAATTTTTCAGCTATAAGGATTTGGAAGGAAACAGTACAAAGGATTTTGCCACGTTAAATCTGTTAGACAACCACCCAGTTGTGAGGGAGGAGATTCAAAAGCACTTTGGGAGCTGTCTGAAGAGGAGAACCCAAGTTTTTAAAGAATCTGTTCACAGGCATGATCTCCTGAAGATTAGTCTGTATTCTAAGCCCATCCTGAATTCTTGGACACAGCATGACTGGCAATGTGATTGCTTCCCTGGTCTTACATTAGGCTGCGAGTTTTGTTCCAATCTCTCATGGACAAACACGGTGTAACCTTAATCTCCTCTTTTTCAATTCTATTAGAATGTGACTGATTTAGACATTTTCACCATGGGAGGGCAGCCTAGATAGAAATGATTATCTGAATGACTTTTGAAAACCTTGGCTGGTACTTTTGGCTTTGGCCTTTGAAGGGCAGGTGAGCCACTCAAAGTATTTAGTGACTTCTCAAGGCAGTCATTGGCAACTCCACCCTCCTCAGCTTCCATAGCTGCAGGAACAAGTTCATCATCACCAGCTGCATCATGGTCAGTGGCTTCTGGCAAAGGCAGAGCCACTTGCTTTTTGCTCAAGAAGTCTTGCTCTGTAGCATGAGCCAAGTGAAGTGGGGTGGTGGTCTTTACTATCCTGAAGGGGCTGTGCTGCTCCTGTAACACTGGGGATGAAGTGGGCCGGACATGGAAGCCTTCTGACAGCAAGAGCGCATCAGAGTCTGGTTCAGATAAGACTGGCACACTGCCTCCTCCAGACAGTCTCTTCTGATGGGACAGTGCCGTGAATGAGGCGGGTTGGCCAAGTCTTTTCGGCTGTTGTACCAAATCTACCATTTCCCAAGTTTGCCTTTGCAGATTTTCCAGCTCCCCAACTGAAGCAGACTTAGGCATGGTACACTTTAACACTGGATTGCAAAGCTCAGTCTGTGGTATCAAAACTGCCAGTTTCGTAGAACTGGGTACCTGTACAGGAGTTTTCTCTTCCTCATCCTCACCTTCAGACAGGTTGTCATACTGAGATGCATTAGAAGGCCGTCGTTGTCCATCCTGGAATGGGAGAGGGAGAGCAGCAAGTGCTTTGACTGTACATGGAGCCACTATGCTTTCTGGCAAGTCACAAGTTGTGGACAGGCTGTGCCCTGGTGTAGAAGAAGAGTCTGTACTTGGAGGCTGGCACAGGTGATCCAGAAGCAGTGTTGCCTCTTCAGATAATAAATCCTCAGAGGATGAGGTGGCACTCCCATATTGAAGAGTTGTTGCATTTTGCACAGATGATGGTGGTTCCAAAGTCCTTTGCTCTTCAAGGGATGCAAGCAATGGCACTTGATGGAGTGACTCTGGCCCCGATAATGATGTACCATTGTGGCCAATAGAAGAGTCTGCTTCTCCTGTCTGACTCTGCAAGACAGACTCCCACAGAGACCTGTCCATTGACATGCCACCTGTCCGAGCTTGTAGAACCTGGGGAACAACACAGTCCTTGTCATCTATAGAAAGAAAAGGGTTGTTTTCCTGTAAACTACACCTCTCTGTACTGCTGCTCTCTAATGAATCAGCCTCCTTACTGGCTGCAAGCACACCTGGACTTTCTCCGATAACCTGAATCTCATCCAGCACTGCAGGATTATGTTCTGATGGGTTTTTATTGGCATTTGCTTTCCCTTGTTGCTCCTCAAATTCAAATGTTTGGCTTGGCTGATTATTCTGGAATGGATTGTGGCGCAGGTCAGCTGGTTCAATTTGCAAGGGTGGTCCATTGGGTTGTGAAAGAGAGGCTCTCTCATGTACTGCCATATTTGAATTACCAATCATTTCATTCAGGTGAGGACTTTTATCTGGAGAAGATTGTGTTACAGCATCTTTGTCATGGTCGAGGTCACTGACAGCCTTTTTCTGGCCACTAGCTGCAACACTAGACTTCACTGACACCAGATTTAGAGAGAGCTCCAGCCCCAAAGGTTTCTTGGGGAATTCTTCAGATTTTGCTGCAACAAAAAGTCACACACATGCATTAGCCTCTTATTTTGAATCCAAATGTAATCATGATGGGCAGATGAAAGGGACCCAAACTTTGTTTGGCTCAGTTTAGGAAGTGGCCAGGCAAAAGGACTACCTAAAACAGCAGGCCAGAGCCAGGGGTATCATAAGGAGGTACAAGACTCATCACCTCTTTTCAATAGAAAAATGTGTCACTCAAGCTAAACCCTACATTGAACCCTAACAACATGGTTCTGTCTTTTCCTGCATTAAAAACATTCATGCATGTAAACATTCATACATGCAAACAGCACAAGTAGGACTCAAGGGATGTTTTTAGTGTTGTGTGTGAGGATGCTTTACATCCACAAATGCCTTATTTTGTAGCATGTTCTCTATGAAGAAAGCCAAAACATGTGCGGAATTTTTAGTGCATGGTGTGGACAAAGTGGGTAGGGAGACTTTCTCCCTCTCTCATAACACTAGAACTCAGGATCATCTAATGAAATTGACTGGTAATAGATTTGGGACATAATACAAAAAAGTACTTCTTCACACATTGCAGCTCACTGCCACAGGATGAGGGGATGGCCACTACTAGATGGCTTTAAAAGGGGAATTAGACAAATTGATGGAGAATAAGTTCTGATTTCTATATGGAACTTCTGGTTCAGATGCAGCCGATTACTTAATACCAGTTGCAGGGGGGGGGAGTGGGAGGAGGCTATTGACTTCATGCCCTGTTTATCAGCTTCTTGGAGGCATCTGGTTGACTACTGTGGGGAATTGGATGCTAGACAGGATAGACCTTTGGTTTGATCCAGCGAGGCTACTCTAATGCTCATACTAGAAACATAAACTTGCACAGCTTCCCTTGAGAGCTTAGGAATTGTATTAGTCTAATGGCACTGAACGGCAGCTGATGGGAGTTGGAATCCAACAATTTCTGGAGGGCCACAGGTTCCCCACCCCTGGTCTATACTGACTGGCAGCGATACAAGAGGGTTTTAGACCAAATCTCTCTTAGCCATGACTAGAGATGCCAGGGACTGAACCTAGGAAACTTCTGCATGCAAAGAAATGTGCTCTACTATTGAATGACAGCCTCTCCCCTAACAGATCCAGCCTCCTGCTCCCTCTGCCAAAAGCCAATTGGTGGAACTTTAGCTTTTGAAAGAACTATATGCTCATAGGTTCCTCATCTTGCTAGAACTATCATACAGAAGCCTGCTTCTAGGCTGAGAGCCAGTGTGGCGTAATGGTGAGAGTGTTGGACTGGGACTCAGGAGATCTGGGTTCTAGTCCCCGCTCGGTCATCACTGGGTGACTTTGGGCCAGTCACTGACTTTCAGCCTAACCTACCTCACAGGGTTGTTGTGAGGATAAAATGGAGAGGAGGAGGATTATGTAAGCCGCCTTGGGTTCCTTGCAGGAAAAAAGGTGGAGTATAAATATAATAAATAAATACACACACATAGTATTGCTAGAGGGAATGAGGTGTTAGTGTGTGAGCTACTCAACTGAATTTTGCTCAGCCAAAAAATAGTTAAAGCTTGATTTCATGATAGAATAAATAACCCAGCTGTTCTATTTCTGCTTACCTGGGGGAGGAAGGTCAAATTTCATTTTGCGTAGTTCAGCCATGGATGCTTGCAATTGCTCAATTATAATATCATCCTCAAACTGCAAGGAAGCAGCAATTTTTTCCTGGAGGAATTCCCTTAGATCTTCCAGGGTCATTTTCAACAAGCGCTCTATGCAGACAGCAGAAAATTCAGCACAATAAAGATATCATGAAGGTTCTTATACATTTTCTACTGGATGATGCTAATCACAATGAATTAGCAGCCATCAGTGCAGAGAATAAAACATAGCATTTGCAATAAGTGAGGTTCCATTTATGCTTTCCTGTTTATATGCCTTTTTCTGTACTTAGAGCTCTCTCTCAAATTAATGTCCCCACATCCAGCCTGACAAGAATTTATACTGGTTCATAACTTCAGCATTATGGTATTTATATTAATCAGAACCTCTTGCATGAATAATAGAGCAATGCCTGGCACACAAATGTTTGCATTCACATGCAGGACTGTTCAGATGTTACACCTCCAGGGGGAGTAGAGCTACATTCTATATACGGTAACTGGTTGATGCAGTTTGCAGGCAGCTTCTCAATCTCTTACAGTGCATGTTTGGCCAGGCAAATGCATAGACCTCAGGCATTAAATTATATGGCCATGTGTTCAGAATGACTCCACATCAAAACATATGTAATTACATTTCTAGTCTCAGACACACTTTGTGTGCACAAATCCATTACTTTTCACAAATGTAAATAAAACCTGGGGCATACACTTTGCTCTAATACATACATAGCAGCATTACATATAAACACTGACTACATTAAATCTGTGAACAGTACATTTGTTCTGCTCATCTCTCTCACACATTGCATACATATCCTTGTCTTAAGGACTTACTCTTACTTCTGAACAAATAGCTTTCCTTATATGACCTACAGGCTGCATTCGAGTCTGTATAGTGAATGCCAAGAATCAGAACTTCAAAAAAGCATTACAATACATCTGCTAGTCTTTAGGGTGCCACAAGCCTTCTTTGTATTTTTTTGTAAAAAACAGATTAACATGGTTATCCTCCCCTACTCTTAAATTTGCCAGAAAAACATTTCAATATCCCCCCATTCCATTCCATTATTCTCATTCTCCCCCCCCCCCACACACACACAGAAAGGAAAAATACATCTTGTGTCTCGCCTTAGATTTGATGAGAGGCATTTAGCTTTCTAAACCAACTTGCTTTTAATCTGTGGAAGAATGCTAAGCTTAAGGCAGCATTTTTTTAATGCACAAAGTAGCAGCTAGTGGAGACCATCTGGTAACCTTTATTGACTTTCTAGACACAACTGAATTCCATCCAAATTACAATTTGCTCAGAGGGTTCTAACATGGAGGTATGGGTGTGCCAGCTTATGCCTTTGTATAGCAGATGTAGAATGTATTTGCAAGCAAATCTACTGGTGGTGCCCATAGGGGCAACCAAATGTACAGCCGAATCTAAGATGGCAGCGCTAATTGTGTATAACTAAAGCCATCACAAATGCAAAAGTAAGTTTTGTTGAACCAGTCAGATAAGCAAGGAATCTGTAAATATTCTGTTTTTTAAAATTGTGCTTAATAAATCTGAGGATAATGCAAGGTATATTGACACAAATACTCTTATCCTTAGTTTTAAGTATAGTAAGTCTAGTATGCTTTCTCTTTTTTGTTCAAAGATGAATTATGTTAAAGAATTCCCTGTGGGTTTGCAATAAAGAATTCCCTGTGGGTTTGCAAAACAAATATTCACAGCAGCTAAAGTAGTTCTTGAAAAACCTCCTAAAATATTACGTGTATAATGCACACCACGTAGAGAGAAGGTGTAACGTGTGTGACATTCTCTATATTGTGAATGTTGAATTTGAAGGCACTGGGAGGATTTTAGAGCTTTACAGTAAGTTCAGAGGTTATTGAACTGCATATGGGAGTTTTCCTACGTGCTTTGGCTGTGGTTTCATAGGACATAGGATCATAGGATCATAGAGTTGGAAGGGGCCTACAAGGCCCCTGCTCAATGCAGGAAACTAGAGGAGGGGTCTCCCATCCAAGTAATAACCAGGCCCGACCCTGCTTAGCTTTCCACACTCAGACAAGCTGAGCAAGCGAGAGGTCTAGGAGATGCAGCACTATTTGGCATTTCAAGTATTGCTGTGGAAGTGCACACAAGCAGATCTGATGTCACAGAATAACAATTTATGCTGGCTTACCACTAGCAAACAAAGCAAACCATTTAAATCAGGGACAGGCAACTTGTGTCCCTCCAGATGTTTTGGCCTACAACTCCCATCATCTCTCACAATTGGCTATGCTGGCTAGGGCTGATGGGAGCTGTAGGCCAAAACATCTGAAGGGACACAAGTTGCCCATCCCTGATTTAAATGAAAACAAAAGGCAACATAAAGTCCAAGAGTAGGTATGCTGTATTTGAGCTAATCAAAGAATCACAAAACCTTTGGGAGCACTGCTGGAATCTTGTCTTTAAAAACAGGCTCTCTTATTATAAATCCCCAGTCCCAGGATCTTGGTGTCATTCATATTAAACAGTCAAGTCAAGCATCTTACTTTTATGCAACTTAAGGATGGTGTAGGCCATGGCTGTCAAAACCCTCTCTCCCTCCAGAATGTAGATATCCCATAGCCGCAGGGTTAAAGTAAATGGAGTCTGTTTATAATGTTAAAAGAATCAGATGTTATACATTGGCACAGAAACCAGAATGCATGCAGACAGTAACATGCTTTATCAAACTAGTACATTTTTTCAAGCTAGACTCAAGACTAAGTGAACTTTAATATGCATTTCTTATGTATCTAACAAGTAAATTCAGACAGATATGTTTTCCATTTTGGCACTTCAATGCAAAAAAAAAAGCAAATCAGTCCAATCGAAAATCCCATGCATAATAGGGCTTTTTATTGATCACTCAAATCTTAGTTTGTACTATCATCCCACTTAATGAAAATACTTCCAAGCAAAACATACACAATATTTACTTTGAACAGCCCTAAACTAGCATAAATAAAGACACTGAGGCTGTAAGCATGCTGAAGTCCTTGTTCCCCAAGACCCATACCCGGTCAATGAAGCACTGCAGGAACCACTTAGTTGTATAAATCCCCGTAGACATCTGTTCCTTGTCCTAAAAGAGAGTCGAAAAAAGGAAAATATTCATTTCAGTGGGCGAACAAGCTGGAAGCTTGCAAACAAAATTGTTTTAACTTTGAAAACTATCATTCATGTCCTTGAAACATTCTCAGGTTCCTAAATGTAACACTTTCATCTCTTTGTTTGTCCTTGCCTAAATTAAATTAAATTCTACCTAAGAAGCAATATCTATTCTTGCCAGATACATGCACTAGGAGCGCAATCCTATTGATTCTGCACTTGGTAATCAGAATCCCCCAAACTTGTTGGCGTCCAATTATCCAATGTAGGACAGAAGAAGCGGTGGAAGTGATCTTTGCCTCCCTGTCCTCCCACCCTGCAGATTTTGCTAGACGGGGCTTATTAGCCCATCTAGCGAGGGCACATTGGAAGGGGTTGGAAGGGGAGGGAAGGAGGTTGGAGGAAGCTCAGGATAAATCATATCCTGGCCTCCCCCATCTCCTCCCCTTCCCAGTCTCTTCCTCCCCCCGCCCACCAGGACATCCCCTTTCTTCCTCCTCCAAGGTCGCTTTTCTGACCTCCAAGGGCAGCCAGAGCAGCTCCTTCTGTGCCAACTGTGAGGGGGAGGGATCTCCGACTCCCCCTCCCAAGGTCGGAATGCTGTCTCCAACCTCGGAAGGGGGAATCTGAACAATCTTATGGTCCCTGGGAAGCTCTTTTATATTTATTTCCTCCTTCGATAACCAATGTATTCCCCTGCCCCTCTCTTGGTCAACATGATATACTAGAAACATTAGTTTGCACATCTATAGCATTTTGTATCTAGATCTGAAAATTAATTATTTATCTGAAAATTAATTATTAACCATTATATCATATCAATTCAAAACAGATTAGGAGAGAACTAAAAGTGTAACAAATGTTCTGGTCACTTGTTGAAGAAGAGGAAATATAGCATAAACTAGACCTAAGTAAGGCCTAATCTGCTGCCACTGGCATTAATGCCACTGTCCTTGACCAAAACTACCAGACCGGCAACCTGGAGGAGAACTTCTACCTGCTGTTTCACGCTGGAATTTACATTCAGTGTCTGTGAGCTATTTTAGCGAGACACCAAAATGGCTCAGTTTTAGAGGAATAAATTGAAATGCCACAGTCGTAAAGGCTAAGGACAGATTCCTTTGGGTCATGGTTAATCACTTGCAGGGTATGAGGCATCTCTGCCCACCTTAAGGTTAATTACCTGGAAGAATTAAGACAAGTGAAGTAAACTGGGCTTTAAATTGGAGAGTTCATTAGGGATAAAGTTGATTCAGCCATTCTCTCTATCACACAGTTTAAGGTGTTGGTGCTAAGATATACCAGGGTAGTGGGGTAGCTGCAGGTCGTCACAAGTGGCATTATGGAAAACAAAAAATTAAAGAAAACTACACAGCATGCAAGAAAGAGAATCCTCAATATACATTTTAAATGTCACTATAACCGTGCAGGTGTTACAGTTTGCAACTGGTAGCAATGCCCTGTCAGTGTCAAAATAAGACTCTCATTACCTTGAAAGAGTCACCTGTTTCTCCTATAAAATTCTCCAGATTTTAAAAAGTTTTTCATGTTTAGTCATTCTGCTCAACTATAATTTCAAAATAAATTGTTTAGATAAATAGCATCTTCTCCACTGATTGGAACAATGAAAGGTTTAAAATGGAAATAGTGCATAGTCAAAAACATATGTTCATTTGTGAGCACAACAACATACACTTGGATTACTTTAAAGTTAAATGTATATGGTAAATGTTCACTTAACAACAGAAAAGATTACCATGTGCTTCTTCAGCTTTGGAAAAAGTTTGTTTAAGATTGCTTCATGGTGGGCTTGAAATCTCTGCAGCTTTGGGAATCCAGGAATGAAAAACCCTTTGAAGGGAAAAGACACAACCAAAACACAGTGAGAAGGAATTAGAAATGAAAGCTGAGCAGCACAGCATTAATGTGAGTATATAACGAGGAGCTTTATTTCTTACGACACCCCATTTCCAGGAGCATCTAATGAGGATGAAGGGCACATATGTATATTAAAGTGCAGTAATTTTCTTTCCAAACTATCAGTTTCACAGTTTCATATTTGGACAAGATCTGGAATTCTGTACATGACCAAAGATGAGGGTGCTACTGCACTCATGTCCTACTTGTGGGTTTCCCACAGGCAGCTGGTTGGCCACTGTGTGCACAGAATACTGGAGAAGATGGGACTTTGGTCTGATCCAGCACAGCTCTTCTTATGATGATATGATGACCAAAGATAAAGCATGTACTATTCTCTCAAATTGGGCAGTATCCAATGCTGTTACAGCGCTTGCACTAGTAATGTCGCACTAGCGTAAACCAATGCTAGTGCAACATTTGTGCTTGCTAGGCAAAGGGAAAAAGCAGTGATTTGCCACCAAATTTTGGCAGCACCGAAATTTTTCACCTATGCCCAGTAAACATTGACATTGTGCTGCTGCTGCTTTACACTAGTGCTCTGACAGCCTTGGATACTGCCCTTTGTGCTTAGCCAAGGCTGCTTATAGGACTCTCATTGATTTGATAGCTTTTGGACCAGGCCTATTCATACCTAACTGAGTACTGCTAGTAGTACAAAAGTAGAGTGCTCACTACAATGTGGCACCGTGCACGTATACCAACACTAAAATCTAGGAGATTCCTTTTAAGTCACAAGAAAGAGAATCTGAGATAGTTCGGGGGGGGGGGGTTGTCCTCTTTTACATGTCAAGACTTTGCATATGGTAAAGGGATCAAAGGGCTGCTCAAACTTTCATCTTCTGTTACTTACATGCAGAATTACACACACTTATTTATTTATTTATTATATTTATACCCCGCCTTTTTTCCTGCAAGGAACCCAAGGCGGCTTACATAATCCTCCTCCTCCTCTCCATTTTATCCTCACAACAACCCTGTGAGGTAGGTTAGGCTGAGAGACCGTGACTGGCCCAAAGTCACCCAGGGAGCTTCGTGGCCAAGTGGGGACTAGAACCCGGATCTCCTGAGTCCCAGTCCAACACTCTATCAATTACACACAATAGCCTCCTTTTACAGTAAAATGTAGTCTGCACAGAGATACTTCTTCTCTACTCCTTCTCAAAGCTCCAGCGTGATGAAAGGAGCTTTAATTTAGCCACGTTTTAAATGACAGACCACTTTTTCTGGAAGCATCTGGACAGATGCAGTTTGAGTTGCATTCTGCTATATATTTAAAGCAGAACCCTAAGTACTACAACATTTCAAAGTTCAAGGGCTAATTCTGGTCCCACCAAGAGACTTCATTGCACATCATGTTTAAGCTGCATCTGTAGATCAGGAATGAGATACGTGTGAGAAACAACTAGGAGACGGAGCCTAATTTCCAAGTTCAGCAGCCCAGAAGCTGATATACATTACGCTGAGAATGTGATTTGAAGGGCAATATAAAAACACTATTTATTATAAGTAAATATAAATAAAATAAAGAAAAGGAAGATAGTGTTTTCAGCAAAACCTTACCATGCATTGCATGCCTCTGATTGGTAAGTAGTTGTGCCAGTGCCCAAAAGGCATCCTCTTCATTTAAATACATCAGCAGGATAGCTGCAATCTGACTCATTCCCTGGCAATAGCTCACTTCCTGGAAAATCCAAGGATGTATACATATGTTACACAAGATTAGCTTCTTAGCAGAGTGCACTATGCACACAAATACAAAATGAAACGTTCCCCTAAGTCCACTGAATGGGACACAGTTTTATCCAAATTATTCAGACATGGATGTGATTGCTGACCCTCAGTAATATATTTATTTATTTGATTTGATTTGTACCCCACTGTTCTACCAAAAATGGCACTCAAGGCAGCTTATAATCACTGATAAAAACAACAATAAGCAAATACATTAAAGCACAATTAAAAACACAACAACAACAGAATAAAAACAGCAGAAACATATCCTTAAGGAAGGGAACATAGCTCAGTGGTAGAGCAAATGCTTTGCATAGAAAAGGGCTAGGAACAGACCTCTGCCAGAGACTGGACTGGCCCAACCCAAGAACTCTACAAACCACCACCCCCGCTCCCGGCAACCTGACTATGAGTGAGTTCTGATGATGTAAACAAACAAACAAACAGGTACAGAGAGACTGTACAGATTACGAATTGCAAACCAGGGGAATAATAAAAACCCAGCAAGGCTATGGAGACTGTACAGAATAAGATTAAACTCTGCTTGTTTTTGAAGTCAACCTTCAGCTGAGTGCATGTTAATGTATGAACCTGCCCTGTATTGAATAAGGCCATTGCCTGACCCGTGTGTGACTGGAAGCAGATCTCCAAGGTATCTGGCCTCAGTCTGCCCTCTCATGAGTTGGCAGAATTTAGGAAGGGTGGTGGATTGTGGCTACCCCCTTCCTGTTCTCCACAGCTATTCCTTGGCTTGCTTTGTCCTGGTGCAGCAACACTGCTGCTGCTGTTTGTACATTTCTATTGCTTTCTATTGTGCCAGCCCCGCACTGCACTCCCACCTGCTGCAGGCCCCTGAGTTTGTTTGTTTATTATATTTATTCCCCGTCTTTTTTCCTGAAAGGAACCCAGGGCGGCTTACATAGCCCTCCTCCTCCTCCTCTCCATTTTATCTTCACAACAACCCTGTGAGATAGGTTAGGCTGAGAATCAGTGACTGGCCCAAAGTCACCCAGTGAGTTTCATGGCCGAGCAGAAGAACCTGGATCTCCCGAGTCCCAGTCCAACACTCTCACCACTTTATTTACAGCATTTGTATACTGCTCCATATCTAGCCAGAGACCTTGGAGAGCTGCTTCCAGTCACACTTGGGTTAGATAATGGCCTTATTTGGTATGGGGCAGGTTCATACATTCACACATACTCAGCCGAAGGTTGACTTCAAAAACAAGCAGAGTTTTTACATACCTCCTTGTGGGCTTCGCAGTGTTATCTGGTTGGCCACTGTGAGAAACAAGATGGACCTATAGATTGATCCTGCAGGGCTGCTTTTATGTTTTTATGCAAAAAATGTAAAAGCAGCCCTGCAGGATCAATCCAAAGGTCCATCTTCTTTCCCATAGTGACCAACCAGATAACACTGCAAAGCCCACAAGGTTTGCAGCCCTTTCTTCCCCTGCTCACTGAATGGGCATGTGGCAAAGCTTGTGTGCATTAGTACTAATCTCCAGCATGCACATGATGAGTTATTTTTTTTAGAAATCACTGCCTGCTGCTTAACAGCTATGACACTATCTTGAGATTTTCTGCAACTGCAAGGCAAATAAACATGTCTGTATCAAAGGAGGGGGCTGCTACAGCTATTTTGGTACATTAGGTAAAATATTAAAATGTCATAATTCCCACTTTTAACACTTGCTCCCGAAGCTCCTCCGCCTACTTAGGCCTCCTTGTCCATCTACCCAACCTGCAGCCTGTCAAGGCTTAACAGGCTCCTCTTTGCCTCTCTCCTTAATTACAACTACCACCATCTCTCTCCATGAACCCTGATCCAAGGATTCCAGTGGGTTCCTCCCCAAGGAAGAACTTAAAATAATGGTAACATATTGTTTACACCCATATAAAGTAAAGCACTCATGGATGTATGAGAATTTCATTTTTGCTCACAAAATATGCGAGCATGCCCAGTTTGAAGCCTCGAACATGATCGCAAGCATGTGTCTGCCCAAAATATTTGCAAATTGGCAGACATGTTCGATTTGCACAAATTTCCCAGTTCGATTTTGGGCAAATTTCCTAATTTGCGCAATTTTCCTGATTTGTACAAATTTCCCTGTAGACTGAATTAGCCCCGCTTTAGTTTATGGAGGAAATTTGGGCAAATTAGGAAATTTGCACAAATTTCACAGTCGATCACTGTTCGATTTGTGCAATTTTCCTGTTTGCGCAAAGCAACCAGCGATCGCAAACATGAATACAAGAATCAGGCATGAGATAAGAGGCAAGACAATGTTTGGAGAATCCTAGCACTCTCGAACATCGCTCATTCATCCATTCCTAATTGTAACCCAAAACCTAGAAGTTCAGATTGAAATATTCTGTATAAATTTCGGCAGCTACATGAGCAAAATAATGCTATATTTAGAACATAAGGGAGTTTCAATGTGTCATATAAAATTACCATACAGCCAAAAGGTCACTTCTTACTTTTGCATAAAATGAATTCAGATACCAATGCATTCTTTTAGGCATTACTGCATGGAATAAAAGAAAAGCTGCACAAATGCCACTTTAAATTCTTGCTGGATAGCCAGTTCAAAGGAAAGGATAACCATCTTCTGTAAAACACTGGAAAAAAATTAGTCTTCCCATCTGGGTTAATCCTTCCCCTGCTGGCGCATGGAAACAGCAAATTCTGTAACTAATTTAAGCATATTCTCTCCCCTATGCCCTTTGGCTGGAAATGAGTTAACTGACTGTAACAAATTGGAGTCTTGAGCCGTGAAGCTACCACTGAATGCAGCAAGAGGTCACAAGGAGAATGGACAATATCCTAATTCGATGGCCAGAATCACAGAGAAGCTACTACTCAAAAAGCAGGACTATAGCAAGGCCTATGTATGGCTGTGCCTCTCTTCACGCAAAAACAGAAATTCCACAATATGCTTGCAATCTGCTGGAGTATGTTCTTCATGAAATGAAATTCATGGGTTGTTTTTTTTTTGTTTGTTTTTTTGCCCCAGCACTAACAGATTTTGTTAGCAGTAGTTGCAACTAAGGGTGGGAATATAACTTTTAGAAATTATCTTCCAAGAAAACAATGCACATTGGTTTTGGCAGTACTGAGCTCTTTTTCTGCATTTAATTCTGAAAGTATGTTTTGACACCATAAAACTAAATTCTTTTTCTAAACTAAACTACAGTCTTATTGCCAAATCAGAACTAAGGTCAGAGCGTTTCAGTTTCCAGCTGGATCTCTTAACTTCTTACCGTGTTGTAAACTGAGTAGGCCGACAGGACATGGAACAAAGCTTGTTGCCTAGGCAAGAAAAAAAGATTATAGTAAGAATGGCACAGAGTGTGGTCTCAATGACCAGGTTTGGACAACACACCATGGATTGTTGTGGGTTATTTCACTCATGATGAGCCAGGAGCCCATGAGCACTACACTGCATATCCAGTCCCTGCTCAGGGTTGTCGTTTTGTGTGATTCTGGCAAGCATGAGTTATACAAGGGTTAAACAATCCTCGCATAACCCTAAAACAGAACATAGGTTATGTGAGGATTGTTTAATCCACTACAGAGGAAAAGATACATGTCTCTAGAAAAGCAAACTAAATACATCAGAGAAAGTTATATGGAGCTTGGCCCTAAGAGCTAGGTGACAGATATCATGCTATAATGGCCCATAATAGCTTTACATATACAAATTAGCATTAACAAACAGGTGGTTTATTGATAGTCAGGCTATTGGCTAGGGACCATATTATATTAATGGCAAAATTAATGTCCAATCATGCCCACCAAAATATATTCTTACAATACTGGACCTGGGAATGAATAGCCTTTAATGAAAGGATATTTTGTGTTCAACGTAAGACATTTCTTTTCACAAACATGAATATGCATTTCGGAATAATAAGAACCCCATGAATTCTAAGTGTATAACTAATGGATAAAACTATTGAACTACCTCCTGCCTCAATTACAAAATGTTGAAAATACTTGCCCAAATTCAACTGGTGGCCACTATAAATACTGCACCAAGCAATAAGACATGAATCTGAATCTGACAGATAGCTGCTTAACCCAGGAATTGCCAATATCAAGTGGGATTGAGTGAGCGCACTATCTACCTTGCGCTTGTCGCTTCCACTTTCAATTAACAACCCAGGAACTCCCCCATTCCTGGTTGTTATAATGACATCTGAACACAGAAACCCAACAAAAAACCATGGATTAACTTTGGGCTGTTTTAACACCTAAACAACCCAGAGTTTATGGGTTCAGACGTCACAATACAACCCAAAAAAACAGGGTGTCCTAGGCTGTTAACTGAAAGTGAAAGCAACGAGTGCGTGGGAGGCAGCATGTGTTCTCAACTGCTGCTCGGCCCCGAAAACCCATGCCATAAACAACCCATGGATTGTTGTTACACATTAACTGGAATTGCCACTACCTGTGAACCACGTGACTGAGATGGATAGGTGGTCATAAGGGCTATAAAAGGCCCAAGTCCTTGTGATGTTTCTAAAGAAACTTCCAAAGTGACATCATTCTCATTGTACAAATGGTGAAACTGAACAGGGACCAAATCCTTTCAAGTAAAAAAAACACCTGGATGTTCTGGAACTAAAGCATACTCTGATCCAAAGATCTTCAAATGCGTCTTTCAAGGTTTAATCTTTGCCCCCTCCCTCTGAAAAGGGAAGAGAGATGTCTGTGTCTTTAACTCTCTTTCACAAGGCAATATTTATTTACTAAACTTTATTATTTCCTTTTCTTAAGCTGTTTTCCTAGAATCTAAGTCTAGTATACAGGTTCTTAATTAGCACCCTACTGTTAATTAACCATCTCTCTGCCAGCCCTGCAGTGATCTGCTCATTATGTTTTAATTTATACTCTCCCTTAGATTCTTCAACAAGCATTTGTAGCAGCTGGACAAAGGATCTGAGGGCTATATCCAATGTTGCATGAGTGGACTTCGGCTTACACAGTGTGACTTCCACTTCCTTTCCTCCACCCTGCACACACTGCAGATCTGCTCTGGAAGGTCCCCCAATCTTCTGGAACAGATTTGGCAGGCACAGAGGTAGAAGAGGGAATCCATTACGCCAGAAGTGTCTATTCTGATTATAGATGGATACCAATGGATACAACCCAAAGATAAAATGTATTTATTTAAATATGATGCTTAAATGGGCAAGGGCCATGTATGAGAAACTCACTTCACTCCACAGCGATCCCGAAACATGATGTGGTTCCGAAAGGTGCGATTGACATCCAGGTCTATCTGCTTGATTTCTGATGAGAAACTCTTGGCTTGTTCTTTCATTTTCTGGATGAACGAAGATTGGTCAAAGCATTCAAAACCTTTTAAAATATAACAGATTCCCAAGGAGGTGGAATCATCTCCCCCCCCCCCGCCCTGCCCCACAACTTAAAAAAAAAGAAAGAAAAAAGAACCAGGACTTGCCATTTCATTTCTATTGGCATATGTTGAAATGGGTACTTCCAGACAGAGGGCTCCAAATACTACTAATCATTGCTCTTGCACTTGTAAGCTAGAAGTGGAATTGGAACTGACCATACTCAGCGCAGAAGACTAGCACTCCTTTTGGTGTGTGCATTCGGTCCACACAATGGGCATGGCATCCCTATGTGGGCAGCATTATCTCCTCCCCTTTCCCCAACCCTCATTGGTCACACAACACACACCTTTTCCCTAACATTTTGAAGCAGATGCTTCTCAGCACCATTATAGCACCCTGTTTTGTGTGCATGTTTTCTTACACTTAAGCTACCTCTAAGTAAACATGATTACAGATTGGGTGGAGAGTATCATCAATTTCACCTGAGTCTCTAGTCTAGTCAATTTCATAACTAGGTCTAATCAGACAACCCAATCTAATCAGCTTCACAAGAAGAAAACTTGCTAACTTGATTTTCCCTGCTTGTTACTTACACTATTCTACCATAACTTTAATTCTGAGTAAATTGATAAAAAATAGTGCCTGCAGCACACAGCCAGTAGACTGCAGCCTTACAGCCAGAATCTACAAATCTGTACTAAGAAGTAAGCACTGCTGTTTTCAATGTAATCTACTAATTAAATAGCTAATTGAAGAGTGTGGATTGAGGAAACCTCATTCCAGAAAGCAATTCATTAAGGCCAAGAGCCAATGGATCAAGGGAAAGGACTTGCAGTGCAGGATATGAAATGGCTCAGAAACTAGAAATGCATGGCAAACAATAGAGAAAGGAGGGGCATCCCAAACACATCAGCCACCATCCCCAGGGACAACTCCTCAATTGCACATTTTTCTATCCATATATGCAAAGAGATTGTACTGCTGTTCTGCTCTTTCCCTCCTTAATGGATTTTCTGTGAGGAAAAAATGACAGAGGAAGCATTGGAAAAACATGTGAAGATTACAATTGGTTTACAATGTAATCTGGACCCTCCTATAAAAAAGCATGAACAAGGCATGATGATTGCATATTAAAAACTTCATCTGGAAGTACCCTTACTCAAGAACAAAAGTGACTTGTTTTCTCTCTTCACCAAGTTCCTCACTTTGAAACTAAAGTCCAAACTACCTGTGATGATAATTAATGGAATCAGAGTAGGCATGGTGGGAGGCTTTAACCTTTTCCTCCCCTACTTTCCAGAGGAAAAGCCCTCTTCTAAAGGTAGTATTTGCCTTGGTCAGTGGGGGGGAATCCCCCATTTTGGCCCTAATAAGTAAGCTTCTTGTTACTGATGAATGTCATATACCCCAAAGAAGCAACCTTTTGGTTTTAACAATACATACACGAAAACTGCTTATTAATGCTGATACACTCAGTTTGGAATAATCTAGCAATCTGATTAGAAAAGGTTCCGGTAAATAAAATGCACCACTAATATACATTTGGTTCTCCAAACTTGGAAAAATGTTCTTCTGTCATTCAGTTATCCCTAGGCTATATCAAGCTATGGCATTATTCAAATGCAGACAAACATTTTGAAGGACTTTACATTTATTGATTAGGCTGTCATGATATTATGGTTTGTCACAGCCTGAATAAATCCTCCCACTCCCCCACAACCTACCAGATCATTTGGTATTTCAAGAGTCTTTGTACCACTAACCACGTGTTTGTTATATAGGAGTAAAATTACTCTTCTTCAAACTAAGTCACTTCCCATGTTATTATTTTCACTCAAAGGAATATCCCTGAAACGTCATGACATGATATATAAGCATGTGTACTTGCATGCCAGACAACCCTCCCTGCCCCTGCAATTTTCAACATACTTGTGGCTGCCTCTCAAATGAACATACTTTCATGGATGGACTTGACATCCATATGCTCCCATTGAGAAATCATAAGGAGGGAATTAGCCTGAGTTCGCAAAATGGATTGCTGCTAGAGAAGGAATGGGGGGGGGGGATGTGCGTTAAACCTTGATCCAGAGATGCATATGGGAAGACTTGTGAATGCAGCAGAGCTTGCAGGATCTGGGTATGACTTTGCCCAAGATAAAAACAAACATGAAGCTTTGTTTCTCATGGCAAGATGTTTAAAATATTTTGGGAGACAAAATGCATCAAGGTCCAGTGACTTCACATAAAACCTATGCTCCTGTATTCCTTTATGAACACCTTTCCTCTGACTCCAACTTTCTTCTAGATCATGAAAAGCTAATTGCTGGCCTCAGGTGGCACCAAGGATGAGGAGGATTATGAAGAGCCGATTTCCGGGATTTATGTCCATGTAAAGCCTATTATACTGTGAGTCCCTTGTTTATTGCAGACCCCTCAGGAGCTTAGTTAAACTGCTTGTGACTTTTGTTTATTCTGATCACTTGCTGTGAGGCATGGCCAGGTGGGAACAACTTGGAAGTGGTCGAGAGAATTATGCCAAGAAGAAGCCTCTTATTCTGCGCTGCTGGCTAGCATTATCTATCCCATTTCCTTTAACTCCTCACTCCATTATGAATTGGCTGGACTTTACAATTATTCAAGCATGAAAATGAATAAGCAATGAGTATCAACAATCTCCTAAACAGAAAAGTTATCAGAAAAAATGAGACTACTGGATGTCATTTCTTAATCTTGTTATGCTTAACTTTTAGAGTGTCACCTATGGGCCTTAAGGCCAAGGCTGACCTTAATGCTCCAACTGTTGAAAATAGCACAAAGAAGCTTTAACACAGGTCCTTGGCTGTAAATTCAATTCTCCTGAACAGGATGCCTTGAAAATATAGCTAGTTAGTGGAAGTAGTTACTGAAAAATACAGGGACCTGTGTCCTGCCTTGCTTAGGGCTCCAAGACTTCCTTCCACAGGCATTCGTATACAGTGCAACTATATGTAAATTTTTGTAAGAGCTGATTTCATTAAGTTCTTTTGTAGTCAACTGGAGTCTAATGTCCACTGTTCAGGGTGCAATGGATATATAAAAGGTAGTTTAGGACTCAAAAGGCAAAGCATCCCCCAAACTGCCTGGATTTGAAATATTACTCATCAAACACTTCTATAGAAGGGGCTACACAGAACAAGCAGCAGGGTTCTATGGAGATTCTATTGAGATGCCTTACCTCATACTTTCCTTCGTTCTCCTTCTTAATCTTTTCAACGTCCAGCAAGAGTGACCAGACCTGGCCTCGCACTTGGAGGGGAATCCCTTTATAAACTCTACGGAACATCTACAGAGTATTAAACAAAAAAAGATTAATACAACCTTCTAAGAGATATGTCTATTTCTCAAATCCTTTAGTAGCTTCGGTACCAAGTCATTCTGAAGTTAGTTGTCTCCTCTTACATTATCACTCTTAGTTCAGAAGATGCAAGTTGGCATGGTTAGCAGCAATCACATACATAGGAAAAGATAATGTGCTTTATCATTTTGAAACACAGCACTAGTAGTCTTTTTCACTGTGAATATTCTGACTGGGCAGCTTATTATATGACTCCATAAAGTTTGGGTACAAAGCATGTCCAGTAGTGGACAAAAAATATTTTAAGCAGGAGGGCTTGAATCAATATGCATGTATTAGTTTACATCTAATCAATGTAATGTATGTATAACTTGTCATCTGTCATCTGAAACACAGACAGCACATCTTGAGGAGTGTTTTACAGCACTAGGCAGTGCATGAAAATGGGGTTTCCGTAAGTGGTAGGAGCTTTGCACTAGCATAGTGACACCATTAGATACAACCCAGTGCCAAGAACCTTGAACCATTTGACTGCAGCAGTCAATCCAACCAAACAATTTCTGCTTATTTGTTCTCTCTTCATTACCCTCTCCACATGTTCTCTGGGGAACACTAACAGGAACAAGGCTTTCTGGAGAGTAATTTTATGGCTGACTTTTCTTAAATAGTGTTGGTTCTATTATCATAGCCAATCTATGCAGAAAGTTCTGTGCTCTAGTCACAGAAACAGCTGGGTGCTATTGTGGCTGACCCTACAACATGGAGATTCACTTATAGTCTTTGTAGAATCAAGCTTGTGTATTCCGGTTTAAAAAATACCAATATAACCCAAATTCTGTATCACATAAAACAGAATTATATGACCTATATAAAAATGAAAATTAAGCGTGGCTGAATATAGTGATCCAGTTTACACATAACACCAGCAAATCCTGGGTTAATTACAATTAGTAGTTAGGTTAACTTTGGGTTGTTTACCCATGATTAACCCATAGTATCCGGGCTTGGATGTCATGGAGCAACCTCTGACTGGGCCAATCAGAGGTTGCATATTTAAAGAGACAGCAGCTCGCACCCAACATGTGTCACAGCAAATCCTGGGTTAATTAATTAACGATTTGCCACTGTTACATGGAAACCAGGTCATTATCTCATTTTACATAACATTTTATTTCTAATCAGAAAGAGGGACAAGGAACTATGCAAGGCACTGAAACCCTATTAACTGCCCATTGAAAATCCTATCCACCCTCCCCGCATTCAGTTTCTAAGATTTCACCAGACCTACATATTTTTCAAGCCCATCTGAATCAACATAAAGGCTAGACATTTTTCACACACATACACTAAAATGCTTTGGAGGGATACTGAATTCCATACTACCAAATTCTATGCTTGTATGGTGTGATCTCTGAACTCTGCATATAATTCCTAGCTGGCCAGGAACATTACTGATTCTAAAATAAAATATTTGGTTTTAAAAAATGAAAAAAATAAAATGGATTGGGGAGATGAGAGGAAAGATTAAGCCACAAAGATACTGATAAATCTTCAGTCATCTTATTACGGATCAGGCACAGTGGCTTTACTGAAAATGAGATGGCCACTAGGATCCCAATCCATCCCCAGACAGTTGAAATAAAACCATTTCCAAAGAGCTTCAGAGATCAATGGTGGTAACAGCACATTCTTGTGGTACAATCTAGATTGGGACACTAGGGTAGAGAGTAGGGGAGCTTTTAAGATCTGGATCTGCTCTAGAGAAAATGAAAAAGAAGACATAGCTGCTAGATATGGATTTAAAGTAATGTCTGTTTTGGCGCTAAGAATCCTCTGCAGAGAAAGGAGCATATTTTGCTTTGGTTCTAGAAGTTAGATTTTTAATGAGAGCAAACCCAGCAGCATGTATAGTAAATAGCTTTCAGCACTACCTCTCTGCCAAGATTTCATTTTAGATCATGGCAGAGAGCAAGTTCCCAATGAGATGAAATTATAATTAACAAACTGCCTCTAGTTTATTTATTTATCTATTTGAGTTCTCATCCTGCCTCTCCTTAAAATGAAAGTTATAAAATGCCTCTGTGCCCCAGGAATCACTAATCAGAGAAGAGCAGTAATTTCACTTCACAATAAATTATTCTGGAAGAGAAAACAATAATCCCCACACTAACAGATATTATGGCTTGTGCTGAGAAGGCAATTCACTTTAGTGTTTTTCTCTGACTCCTGACATATTTTAAATAGGGAAGTATATTCAAAGGCTATTTAGATGCTTCACTGTGAATATTTGGCTCCCCTACTTCTTACAAGAGCAAATTAAATTAGAAGAAAATGTTTATCCTTTCATTTGGATTAAGGAACATATAAAAACACTCACTACTCTTAAAACTGTAGTGCACTCAACCCTGTAAATAGCTTTTTGCCAGTTAGGCACTGCCATGCTAACAATAATGTATCTTTCCCCCTTCACATTTCTCTGAAATGTATAATCCAACCAGAATTTTGTGCCAAATGCATGTTGCAGACTACCTTTCATGTTCAAGACAGTGCTGAACAACTCTGACTAGGAGTGCCAATATTGGGGCTCTTTTGCCAGCATGATGGGATGCTTCGGTACTGCCCAAATAATGGATTATGTATTCAGCGTTGGTGGAATTTAAGTCTTAGGCACAGCTGGTTGAATTATCCATTCTTACTGGCCTGTTTTGGCATTAAACATTTGCAGTTCTATTCCTCAGGGTGAGTGACAACATGAACATTCCACCATTTGGCATTTGGTCTGCCAACATTACCGTGCAGCGCACTTGCTCTCTGATTGCAGCATAACATGACCTTCTTTGTGAAAGCTCATCAGTGGGAGATTAGAATATGGAGGGATCTGTCTGATGGAGATGGGATTAGGTATCCTTTTGGCCTTTTCCAATTTGGTGAACTCCAGTTTCAAGGAGTACATCATCAGGCATCAGAGGCAGACACTGTAGGCAGCAGATACTGGATGCATTCAAAGGCAGCAGTGTGGGAGAGAGACAGACCTTACCTGTGCCACATAAGCTACCAGAAAGTTTTGTGCAAGCTCCATTAAAAGAAATGGGAGCTGTACAAGAGCAGATTTTGCCCCATATTTGTTAATTAGGTGGGTGGTGGTAGGCTGTCTTTTGGATTTTCTGCCTCAGGCACCAAAACGTTTGAGGCCAGCCCCACAGGACTAGTGCTCCTGTCTCTGCAGTAAATCAGGGGTGGAGAACCTGGGGCCCTCCAGCTGTTGTTGGGCTCCAACTCCCATCAGCCCCAGCCAGCATGGTCAATGGTCAGGGATGACATATGTTGCAATCCCAACAACTTCTGGAGGGCCACAAGTTCCCCTGTAAATCAAATACAGAACCCTACAATTTATCTTGGAAGTTGTCTACCTAAAGAGAACCTGAAAGAGACAAACTGATAAGCATTTGGATGTAATGTGCATGGAGTTATTCTAAAGGTGGGGACCCAATCAACTTTTGAGATATTCAGTGGAATTTCAATGTTCTGCAGAAGAAATTGAAAGTGGTATAAAATTTAAGAAGCTAAAGTTATTTCTCCGCTCAGAGGCAATGAAGAATCCAGTTTCTCATGTCAGCAAACCATGGCCCAACTGGTATACTAAAATCTGAGGGCAGAAAGATGAGGGTTCGATTGATCAGAGAGCAGACCACACAGACCAATGAGAAATGGAATCTAAAAGCTAAGAAGTCTATCAGCTCACTGATCAAGCTGTCAAATTTCAATGAAGTTTCAAAACTTGGGACACATGCAAAACCTCCACAACCAATTAACCAAATTACCACTCTCAACTTGAGTAGACGGATCCTAGCACAAGGCGGCCTTTGTTTTCTTCAATGGAAATTTATTACAAGCAAGGGAATTGAAGCTTTCATAGGATGCAGATGAAGAATAGTGCTAGAATAACTACATAGGTAAATGTAAAGTAACATGGATGCAACTCCCCCTTGATGTGTGGTTAAGATCAGATCCGTGCTACAATGCTTCCTCTTAAATTTAATATAAAGGCACTTTTGAAAGCCAAGCAGGCAGGCTGATTATTTTAACATACTAAACATTTCACTGCAAGGAGAAAGGAAAATTTCCTGCACAGAATACAGCATAACAATACATTTCTCTGACTTTTAAAATTCAAAGCGGGTTATAGAAATAAACATAGAACTTACAAAACATTTGCTGAGATGTTACAAAACAAGCAACAACAAAGAATCATTCAAAACTAAGAACACAATGACAACACAAAGCAAAATAAGGGGGGGTCAGCTATCTAATGCTCCTCTGGAGTAGGGAATGTGATACTCCACACTGCTTCATGAGAGGAATTCCCATCTGTGCAGTTTCCCCAAGGAAGTCAAATGCAGTAGGATTCTAAAGTATGGGAAGTAACATCTCTGAGCCTAGGCTTCCACTGAGGTGAATGGAAGAAGCCCTTCTTCTGGATCTGCAAGGACCTCCTTCCACCTTGTCAGTTCTTTCCCACTTCTGTGTCTGACCACCATCTTTTAAGGTTCAGATGACCCCGTCAATGCAGGGCCAATCCCTAACAGAACTCCATAACCATCTGCTGATCTCCCACCCTCAGCTTGACTTGAGGTCCACCAGAACCTATGAGTAACATGGCAGGCCACAGGTCTTCTGACGGAGTGTGATGAGATGCTGAAGGAGAGAGGGAGGGTCCAAGTGTTTCTCCCCAACAACTTCTTTAAAAAAAACTGGAGATAAATCCCAAGGTATAGTTACCCATATCCCCCCAATACTATACACTTATTTCTATTTTATCTTTTTTGTGTGTTATAAATGTCCTTGAAGACAACATTATAAATACACCCACCCACTGCCACATTAGAATTAACATAATGGCTACAGCTTCTAATGGGAACAAAATCAAAGTTCTAATCTTTAACTCATGGTATTCATGCATGTTGCTATTTGGGGAGTTAGAAAGCAGGTGTGTCATGATATTATGCAGAGTACAAAGGAATACAGAATCCAGTCAAATGGTTACAACATCAAGAGTTGGGACTGGGACACACCTACTAGTGGCCGTTGTTGATGGGAATAATATGAATAGCATAAACACACACTTAAAGGACAATTTCTTTTGGTAGTGAGCTAGCTGTTCCCAGTCTAAATTCCACAATGTCAAATTTGCTAATTATTTCCAATTCATGTTTGAGTCTCCCTTTGGATTTTATTTTTGTTGGAGTATGGGAACTTTAACATCCACTACAGAATGACCCAGGAGACTGAAATGCTCTCTACTGCTTTTAGTGCTACAAGTTTTAATGCCTGATCTGGCCAAGCTCTTTGGTCTATGTAAATGAGGGAAGGCCACTGTAGGCAGATGATGGCATCCATCACATTAGAAATACTGCAGATGAATGAGACCATTAAATTATAGCTGTTACAGTTTGGTCCCATGATCATGTTGCCCATGTAATATTGAAGACATAGGATTAAGGACTATAAAAACACTCACTACTCTTAAAACGGTTCTTGCCAGCAATGAAGCTATGTTAGCATAACCACCACAATGGAGATCACAAAATAGAGGGTTTGTGATGTTCCCTTGTGTGAACACCTGAATTATTTTAAAGGGAAACTGTAGCAGAATGGAACACTTTCGGATTTCCTTTAAAAGACGTTCATGGGTTTCTACTGGTTTTCATTTTTTTTCTACTGGGCTGTCCCATAGTAAGTGACTTCTGAGTACTGGCTAGCCTTGTCTATCTGTTTCTTCACTTCCCTGGCTTAATATGGTAATTTTAAGAATACTTGATATAAATCCTGCAGGTGTTTGTCTCTGTAAGAAAGACTAAAGCAAATGCAATGATATTGCAGGACTGGGCTGTAAATGGATTGTGCTTTATGTTCCAGATAGTAACTGGAAGCACGTAGGTATGTGTGGCAGTGAGTTGGTTTCCAATCTGCTATATGAATTGTGTTCCGGAGATGGGGTAGAAGTTGTTGAAGTCTTTGTGGAATTTCTCAAAGGCCTTTCCAAGAATCTAGGTGATGAAGATGTATTCCATATATCTCAATTAGGGGAGAAGCCTCCAGAGACAGGAGCTGAGGTTTGCTGTAGACCAGTCATAAATATTTTGGCATACTATGGAGTCATATGGGTGTAGTACCATTTATCTAAAGATAAAAACTGTCACCAAATCTGAAACATAGTTGGGATTTAAAGGACAAACTGCTAAAGCTCAGCAGCCAGATGTGCTGTAGAATCATCAAGACTAGCATTCCTGATGGCTTGTAGTCCATCTCTGCATGGGGGGTTTATGTGCCTCCATGGATGCAACAGTGCTTTGCTGGAGATCATCAATTGAGTGTAATTTCTGCAGGAAGTCTGCGGGTCCTGTAAATAACTACAAGAGCTAGTGGCATGGGACCTGAGGATAGAGCTCACACAGCCAGCCACGCCTGCTGTGAAAATTAAATTGCTTCATTTTTGGAAAGAGGTCCTGTGTCATCCCTTCTCCTCCCTTTCTCAACCGTTAAGAACAAGAATGCAAAAAAATATTACAGCCACTCCTACAGCCACTAACCTTGTTAGTAGGCAACTCAAAAATAATGTCTGTCTGTAAGGCACTGAACAGTTGAGACTTGGCACCAAGGAGCAAGCATTGTTGTAATGAGAGGACTACCTTCAAGACACTCTTCTAGAGATTAATTTACACACATAATTCACACTCACAAGGCTGAAATTGGCCAGAGGACAGAATTGGTAGCTTGTGAAAATATAAATAAAGGTTTCAACAGACTACTCATTGATTTCAACACAATGGTTAAAAGGAGGAATACACAATACTTTTCAGTCTTCTTTACAATAAAGAACAATACTCAACATTTCTCTACAATAAAGAATTTTTTTATAATACTACTAAAATGTGTCATACTTAAGATCCTTACTTTTTCACTGTTTCTGTATTTTCCCCATTTTTTCAACATCTTCAGCCATTTGTCCACTCGTTCAATCTCTTGAAGTTTTTGCTGGAAAAACATTTTGAAAATGACATTTAGAGGACTTTTTTTCCAGTTTATGTGAACAAAAAAGAAAGGGAGAACTGGATATCCATGTCAACACACTATGGTGTCATATGGTTTGTATGAGATCCAGGATATCTAAGGAATCCCCCCCTCCACACACTCATTCCATTCTAGAAAGTTATTATTTTCAAAGAAAAAGTATCCTATATTCTACTCCTTCAGTTGACACAGTATCAGTGTCTTGAACCTCATCCAAACTGAAGCTGTATGCTTTTAATTTGACAATATAATACCATCCCCCAGCTAGCAATGCTGGCAGGGACTGCTAGGAGTTGTAGTCCAACAATTCTGCATGGCACCAGGTTGCAGAAGGTTGTGTTAGCCCCTTTACTTTTAATGGGAGCAGCCTGCCAGATGGTAGCAGCAGATAAGATTCACAATTAAGATTCTGAATGACATAATGATAGTTATCAATCTTGTGGTTCTTGAGGTAACATGGATACCCTAGAATGGGGTGCTGAGTCTCCCTCATTCGATCAGGTTTTCAGAACTAATGACTATAATTCATGCCTTTGTAAGTGTATCTTCCACTCTCTTTCCTACCCCTGAGATTTATCTATAATGTCCAACTGCCCTTCTGACAATTGCTCCCAGAATTTACAAAAGACCCCAGCTGTCCCCTCTGTTTAGGCCAAGCTAAACTGCAGCAAGCAATCCCCAGTTTTGTATTTATTTATTTTATTATTTTATTTTATATTTTTAAATCGCCCATCTGGCTGGTCACCCGGCCACCCTGGGTGATGTACAATCAGGATAAATATAATAAACACAATTAAAACACCATTAAAACAATATAAGAAGTTTTTTTTAAAAAAATCCTAACCCACCCCATATTCCCGCCTGAAAAGCCATGTTTTTAAAGTCCGACGGAAGTTCATCAGGGAGGGGGCATGGCGAAGGTCACTGGGGAGGGAGTTCCATAACTTGGGGGCTGCCACAGAAAAGGCCCTCTTCCTAGTCCCCACCAGCCTGGCTGCTCTGGCTGATGAGACAAGGAGAATGCCATCCGTGGCAGACCTTGTTGAGCAGCCTACTTGATGTTGCTGGAGGTGCTCCTTGAGATAAGCTGGACTGGAGCCATATAGGGTTTTAAAGGTCAAAACCAAAACCTTGAATTCGGTCCGGCAAGCAACTGGTAGCCAGTGCAACTCTTTGAGCACCGGAGTAATGTGATCTCGCCGGCGGCTACCTTTAAGAGCCAGTGTGGCGTTGTGGTGAGTGTTGGACTGGGACTCAGGAGATCCGAGTTCTAATCCCCGCTCAGCCATGAAATTCACTGGGTGACTTTGGGCCAGTCACTGCCTCTCAGCCTAACCTACCTCACAGTGTTGTGGTGAGGATAAAATGAAGAGGAGGATTATGTAAGCCGCCTTGGGTTCCTTGCAGGAAAAAAGGTGGGGTATAAATATAATAAATAAAATTAAAAAATTAACCAGGCGAGCCGCCGCGTTCTGTACCAGCTGTAGCTTCCGAACCGTCTTCCAGGGTAACCCCACATAGAGCGCATTACAGTAGTCTAGGCGAGAGGAGACCAAGGCATGAACCACTGATGGGAGCAGATGATTAGGAAGGTAGGGGCGCAGCTGCCGTATCAGATGGAGTTGATACAGCGCTGCCCGGCTCACACAGCTGACACTTGAGTCTCCATGGACAGCTGGGAGTCTAGAATGACCCCCAAACTGCGGACCTGGTCTTTCAGGGGTAGATGTACCCCATTCAGCACCAGGTCAACATCCCCTAACCTTCCCTTGTCTCCCACCAGAAGTACCTCGGTCTTGTCAGGGTTCAGCCTCAGCATGTTCCTTCCCATCCAGCCACCCACTGACTCCAGGCACTTGGACAGGGTCTCAATGGCCAACCTCGGTGAGGACTTGAAAGAGAGGTAGAGCTGCGTGTCATCCGCATACTGATGACACCGCACCCCAAACCTCCTGATGATAGCTCCCAGCGGCTTTAGGTAGATGTTGAATAACATTGGGGAGAGGATGGAACCCTGCGGCACCCCACAAGTGAGCAGCTGAGGGTCCAAAGCCTCCTCCTCGAGAACCACCCTCTGGTACCTTCCAGAGAGGAAGGACCGGAACCACTGCAATACAGTGCCTCCCATGCCCAACCCCTCCAGGTGGTCCAGGAGGATACCGTGGTCAACGGTATCAAAAGCCGCTGAGAGATTGAGGAGGACTAGAAAAGAGCATTCGCCCCTGTCCAAAGCCCTCCTCATATCATCTACCAAGGCGACCAAGGCCGTTTCCATCCCATGTCCAGGCCTGAAGCCCGACTGGCACGGATCTAAATAATCGGCTTCATCCAAGTGTGCCTTCAACTGAGCACCCACCACCCGCTTGATCACCTTGCCCAGAAATGGTAAATTGGAGACTGGGCAAAAGTTGTTTAGATCCTGGGGATCCAAGGAGGGCTTCTTTAGAAGCGGTCTTATTACTGCCTCCTTGAGGGCTGATGGCATCACTCCCTCCTTGAGGGAGGCATTCACCACCGGCTTGATCCCCTCACCCAGTCTCTCCTTGCAGCTCATGATGAGCCAGGACAGGCAAGGATCAAGCAAGCAGGTGGTCAGCCTCACAGATGAAAGCACCTTGTCCACTTCATCAGAAGGAAGAAGCCGGAACCGATCCCACCAAACCGGTCTGCCATTGGCCTCCTCCTGCTCACTTTCTGAGTCCACGACGTACGAAATCCCACTCCTAATCCGATCGATTTTATCTGCAAAGTGCTTCGCTAAAGCCTCACAGGAGGCTTTTGACTGTTCCAACAGATCTGGAGCAACTGTACCGACTAGGCTCCGGACCACTTGGAACAGCCTCCTGGGGCAGCACTCAGCAGACGCGATGGAGGCAGCATAGAAATTCTTTTTTGCTGCCATCACCGCCACCTGGTAGGCCGAGGATGCAGCTCTAACCTGTGTCCGATCGTCTTCGGAGCGGGAATTACGCCATCGGCGCTCTAGCCTTCTCACCTCCCGTTTCAGAGCTCGCAACAATGGAGTAAACCATGGTGCCGTGCGAGCTCTGTTCAGGTGAAGAGGGTGCTTCAGAGCAACTTGGTCTAATGCCCTGGTGATTGCAGCATTCCAGTCATCCACCAGGGTCTCGACTGAGCTACCATTTGCGTGCTCCAATTCCCCAAGCGCGTTCAGGAATCCATCCAGATCCATAAGACACCTGGGGCGGACCATCCTAATAGGTCCCTCACCCCTGCAGAGGGGTTGTGGTGCTGAGAAATCCAACCCCACCAGTGTAGCTTCGGTGTTGCATTTTAGAATACTGTACATAGAGGAAATCTCTTTAAACCTTCCTTTTGATAATGCTCCATTATCTTCTTCGCTGGTGAAGATCTAAGCGCCATCACCTGAAAGTAAGTCTAACTGAAATCAATGGGATTTACTTCCAAGTAAACATGTTTAGGATGGGGTGCAAGAGATATATTTATTGAGTGAATTATATTCTTATATTAATAACTGCAATGCCTTTCATCACTTGCTACTAAAAAGCAAACCCAGCAGCAGCTTCCACCTCCCCACAATTCCTCCACAGAAAATAAAACTTCCAGCTCCTACCTTCTGCTCCAGAGCACTGCGGGTTGGTAGTTCATGCTCACTGAAAGAGTAGAAAATTCAAATTGAACCAATGAGTAATATGAATGTACAAGCAAAATGTACTGTACAGAAAAGAGGTCTGAAGTTATTCTCCAAAGATTGGGCAAAAATTAGCAGCCTTATCAGTCTTCTTTGCTAAGGGGTTTCCTATTAAGTTGGTCATTTGTTTATTTCACATTTAATCACATTCCAGAATGACTGCCTGACACCCGAAATATGTGGAAGCAGCATCAGGAGAGAGATGCCTTTTGGGCTCCTGTTCACATGTATAATGGATGCATTACACATAAAAATGAAGCTATGTTAGCATAACTACCACAATGGAGATCACAGAATAGAGGGTTTGTGATGTTCCCTTGTGTGAACAAATGAATCTTTTTAAAGGGAAGTTGTAACAGATAGGAACACTGTAGGATTTCTTTAAAAGATGTTCATGGTTTTCAGGAAATCTGATCGCACCAGAAGTATATAATACGCCTGCAGTCAGAAGACATATACAGTAATACCTTGGATTACAAGCATAATCCGTTCCGGAGCCATGCTCGTAATCCAAAGTACTTGTACATCAAAGCGAGTTTCCCCATTAGAAATAATGGGAACTCAGATGATTCGTTCCACAACCATTTAATCACTGCTTTGCCAGCTCCCTGGCAGGGAGCCCCATGGAGGGAGCCGGCAAAGCAGTGATTAAATGGTTGTGGGGCTAATGGGGAAACTCACTTTGATGTGCTGGCTCCCGGGCTCGCCTCGCCTCCACTCGCTCTGCTAGCACCTCGCACGCTGCCATGCCAGCTCCCGGGCAGGGAAGCGGCATGGCAGCGCGAGGCGCCAGCAGAGCGAGCGGCTGCGGCATGTCTCCACACATCTCCCTGCCAGGGAGCCGGCAAAACTGCTTTGCCTGCTCCCTGGCAGGGAGCCGCGTGGAGCCGCTCCCACCTTTCCCTCCCTTTGCAAGCGGCGGCCGCGGCTCGTCTCCACGAATCTCCCTGCCAGGGAGCCAGCAAAGCTTTGCCGGCTCCCTGGCAGGGAGCCGCGTGGAGCTGCTCCCACCTCTCCCTCCCTTTGCAAGTGGCGGCTGCAGCGTCTCCCTCCCTTTGCAAGCAGCGGGGGTGGCTCGCGCCACGGCTGCTCGCTCTGCGCTTGGCCTCCAGGGAAGCTCGGCCAGCCGGTGCAGCAGCACGAGGCGGTGGCTGCGCCCGGCCACGCCGCGCCTCACCTCCAGGGAAGCCCCGTGGAGGCGAGTCACGGCGCGGCCGCTCGCTCAGCCGCTCGCTCAGCCGGCACCTCGCGTTTCTAGCATAAATTTACATTTGAAAGACATCTCGCAACAGGAGCCACATGCGGCAGCAGCGGCTCGTGTTGCGAGACTTGCTCGTCTTTCAAATGTAAATTTATGCCAAATTTTTCCTCATCTTAAGAGAAACTCGTAAACCGGGTTACTCGTAATCCGAGGTATTACTGTACATTAATTTCTGGAGATCAAGCCCTATCACACCTTACCTGGTATACCACGGCTGCAGCTTTCATTAGCAACAAAAAGCCATTCTCTATGCTTCTCATTTGCACAAGTGGACTGAGATGGTAAGTATAGACACATGGCTGAGATCGAGTGGAGACTGAACAAAGCCACAACACAGCCATAAATCAGTGACAGGAGTGCAACAGTAACCCTCAAGGCTAGTTTCAGCAAAGGATTAAGGGGACAGGAAAAGGAGAACTTACTGCAAAAACCCAAATCTGTCTGTAACTTTGTAGAGAGTGAAGTCAGCATCTTCCCATGGATCAATCTGAGCCCCTTCCTGCCTTCCCTGCAAACAAAACAATAAAGCACATCATGGTGGAACCTAACAACATAAAGGCTTTGGCATACTGATAGCACTTTAAGAAGCAATGCAAGAAATTATGAAGACAGCATATATTCTTATGGGATTGTTAATCGTGCAAAACTAGCCTTGGGTTGATTACATACCATGTATATGCTGCAAAGATAAGACAGTTAACAAGGCAATGGGTGGATGTGAGCCATTTTTGTAGAGTAGCAGCCATTTCCCCATGTGGTTATAATATGCATATTGTACAAAAATGATGTTTTTAATTTTGAGCAAGTACCTCAGCTCTACAGAAACCGCACTGAACATGTCACCATTCTTCTCCTTCCCATCTTAAACTGCTGGTATGCTTCAGCATCAAACTGGGAGGGACCTTTTAAGAGGCTACACATTCTGGGTAAGAAGGAGCAAGCACCAAAGATGGGAAACCATAATGAAGTACATGTAACTTCCTGCCACTGTTTTCAGATCCAGAACAATGTTAGAAGATTGGCTTGTAGAGGGTACATAGCCAAACCAAGCTGTATACACTATGGCCAATAAATTTTGCTCCCACTAAGACCCAATGCCCTCTCCAACACAAGGAATGCATACAAAACCAAATAGTAAGGATGTCTTAGAGAGTGAGAGAGTGAGGAGGTGCCATAGCTCAGTAGTACAGTACATACTTGTAACAGGTGGGGCTTTGACTATCTATAAACGTCACTTCAGTGGAAGACCGACAACCTGGTCTTCTGCGCGGGTTCAATACTAAGGGGGTAGCGAGTCCTGGGGGCGGGCCTTCTCCGAGGTCCCCCAGCGACTATCACCCTTAGCCCAGAACAAAGGGATAACTTATAGCCACAAAAGTATCTTTTATAAAACAAATTTATTTACAAAATGACCTTCACAAACCCAGACACACGCCAGCAATACAGCTTATCAGTACGGTACAAAGTAGCAAGCAAGAAGTCTCAAGGACACCGTGATTTCAGGGCTCTCAGCTAGTTAGTTTAGCTCGGGCTCCAGCAGATGCCCGGTCAACCGCATGCTGCTAGCTGGGTTCCCGGCGGAGGTCCGGTCTACCCAAGCGGCTAGCTGGGTTCCCGGCGGAGGTCCGGTCTACCCAAGCGGCTTGTGAGTGATTTCAGCTTGGTTGCCCGGGGGTTCGGTCAACCCAAGCGGCCAGTGATTTCAGCTTGGTTTCCCGGGGGTCCGGTCAACCCAAGCGGCCAGTGGTTTCAGCTAGCTGGAGCACGCCGGGTGCTGCTACCCGGGGTTGCCGATCCCTTCGTCCCTTACCCCAAGCATGGGGCAAGATTGCTGATCAGGTCCAACAACTCAGTTCCCTTGCGCAGGGTGTTTTATACCTTGGGTTTCAGGTAGCCCCTCCCTCTGCAATCAGGTGGGTGGCCAATCAGGTGGGTGGCCACCCTCCTCAGGTGGGCGGCCAATCAGGTGGGTTACCACCTTCCCCCTGTGGGGTGGGGTCCCTTTGAAGCCACTTGCTTAATGGTCCCATCCTGTGGTGTTGAATGGCCCTTTCTTATGGGTGCCGAAGTGTCTGCTCTGGCAAGGTATTCAAGTCTTATGTAGATGGGGCTGATATACGAGAGCATTGACGAACCTGGGGATGCTTCCTGCCTTCCCCCCTGGGGTGATTCTATGCAGATGTTGTTTGTCCCCTTTGGTCTCTGTGGAGACTGGCTGTCTCCCCCCCCCTGGGTCTCCTTCCCCCCTCCTTGGTGAGTGTGTGTGTGTGTGTGTCAGAAAGGGGTTTTAGGTTGGCTTTCTCCACATCTCCCCCCCGGGGAAAAGAGGGCATTGGGGTCCCACACCCCAATTTCCCATCGACTTGCCCATCACCTGAGAAAGCCCGGGAGAGTGCATCAGCCAAGACATTGTCCTTACCCTTGATGTGCTCAATTTCGAAGTCAAAATCTTGCAACGCCAGACTCCACCGTAGGAGTTTTTGGTTGTTGCCCTTGACTCTATCTAACCAGCACAGGGGGGAATGGTCAGTCTGCAGGCGGAACCGTCTCCCCCAGAGGTAGGGGCGCAACTTGGTGATGGCCCACACCACGGCCAGGCACTCCTTCTCAATGGTGGCAAGACTACGTTCTCTGGGCAGGAGCTTCTTGCTCAGGTATGCAACGGGGCGCAGCCCTTCTCCCACTTTCTCCTGTAACAACACCGCCCCCATCCCGGCCTCAGAGGCATCCGTCTGTAGAACGAAGGGGGATTCGAAGTCTGGGGCTTGCAGAATGGGAGCTGCCGTGAGGCAGGCTTTTAACCCGTCGAAAGCGGTCTGGCAAGCCGCGGTCCACTGGACCCTGTTCGGTTGGCGCTTCTTACAAAGATCAGTCAGAGGGGCTGCTAGCTGACTGAAGTGTGGCACAAACTTCCGATAGTACCCTGCAAGTCCCAGAAAAGCCTGTACCTGTTTTTTGGTTGCGGGTTGGGGCCATTTCTGAACCGACTCGATCTTAGCTTCCATGGGTTTGATGCTCCCCCCTCCGACGCGATGTCCAAGGTACTCAACCTCCCCTAGCCCCACCTGGCACTTCTTTGCTTTCACTGTCAACCCAGCGTCCCGGATCCGCTGGAAGACCCGCCGGACATGCTGCAGATGCTGCTCCCAAGTGGAGCTAAAGATAGCTATGTCGTCCAGATAGGCACAGGCAAATTCTCCCAACCCGTTCAGCATTCCATTCACCAGCCTCTGAAAGGTTGCCGGACCATTCCGGACTCCGAAGGGAAGAGTGGTGAACTGGAATAAACCCAGGTGTGTGACAAAGGCAGACTTGAGAGCAGCATCCGCGTCGAGCGGAACTTGCCAGTAGCCCTTGGTGAGGTCTAGGGTGGTAATGTACTTGGCCCTCCCTAGTTTCTCCAGCAAGACATCCATGTTGGGGATGGGGTAGGGGTCAGGGACGGTCACCTTGTTGATTTTCCGATAGTCCACACAGAACCGCACCCCCCCCATCCTTTTTGGCCTCCAGGACAATCGGGGAGGACCATGGGCTAGAACTAGGGACGATCACCCCTAGGTCTAGCATGGCTTTGACCTCCTCAGCAATGACTTGAGCATGGGGTCCCACCGCCCGGTATGGCAGAGATTGCAGAGGGGGGCTGTCACCCGTTTGAATGGTGTGCTGGATGAGTGGGGTCCGCCCAGGGCGGTCTGAGAACATGGTCCCAAATTCATCCAGCACCCGCTTCATTTGCTCCCGCTGAGCCTCGGACAGGGCGGGTGACAGTGAGATTTCTTCCATTCCCCCACCATCCCCCCATTCTCCCAACAGATCCCCATCAGCGAAATCCTTATCATTATGTTCCTTCACACAGCCCAGTCCCGCACCCCGGTCCACATACAATTTCAACATATTCACATGAAACACTTTACATTTTCCAGGAGTCCCAGCAAAGAGTATTTTGTAGTTGACTGGTCCAAGTTTCTCAACTACAGTCCCCGGACCCTCCCACTTAAGACACAGCTTGTCCGTTTTGAGGGTACGCAGAACCAGCACTTTATCACCCACCTCAAAAGTCCGGGCTACTGCGGTTTTATCATACAGCTCCTTTTGCCGCTGCTGGGCTGCTTTCAGATGCTGTTGGGCGGCTTCTCGAACGCTGTGGAGGGTGTCCCGTAGTCGCCGCAGAAAAGTGTGAACCGGCATGGGCGAACTGCCGGCAGCCCCTTCCCATTCCTCCCGCAACAAAGCCAAGGGCCCCCGTAGTTCTCTGCCAAACATCAGTTCATTCGGGGAAAACCCGAGGCTTTCCTGCGGAGCATCTCGGTAGGCAAAGAGGAGGTAGGGTAGGGCTTGGTCCCAAGTTCCCGGGTGACGGCTAGCGTACGCCTGGATCATTTTCCCCAAAGTCTGGTTGAAGTGTTCAACCAGTCCGTTGGTCTCGTGGTGGTAAGGCACCGAAGTTACATGGTCAACCCCCCCCAGGTCCCACATTTCTGGAACAGTTTAGACATGAACCCGGTGCCGCAGTCCGACACGACCGTGCGGGGCATTCCTAAGCGGGCAAAGAGAGAGAGCAGAGGCTTAGCCAGGCTGGCTGCAGAGATGGAGGCGAGCGCAAAAGCCTCCGCGTAGTGGGTGGCAAAGTCCACTACCGTCAGTACAAACTTTTTCCCCGTCTTGGTGGGCGGGTTCAGGGGACCCACTATGTCCATAGCAATCCGTTCAAAAGGGATCCCCACCACCGGAAAAGGCTGAAGGGGAGCTCTTGGGTGATCGCGATTGTGTCCCACTCGCTGGCACACATCGCAGGACCGACAGTAAGCCTTAATGTCGGAGGCGATCATGGGCCAGTAGAACCCCTCTGTAATTCGAGCTTGGGTCCGCTTTTGCCCCAGGTGTCCTCCCCATGCCACGTCGTGGGCGAGGTGCAACACGGCGCGGCGGTACCGTTGGGGAACCACCAGTTGCCTCTGCTTGCGCCCCTTTGGCTCAAACTCCCGGTACAAAGTTCCATTGTCCCAGACAAATCTTTCCGTGGCAAGGGATACCCCGGGGTCTTGGTTGGCCAGAGCGCGACACTCTCGCAAGGACGGGTCCAGTCGCTGGGCTTCCTTGAATTGGGCTTGTGTCCCAAAGTCTTTAGCCATCTGAGCAAACCCTTCGTTCTTCGGGGGCTCCGCTATGGCCTGGTTTTCCCCGGGGTGCCCCGCAGGGGATGGGGTCACCCCGGGTGGTGGAGGGGGCACGGGCTTAGGCTTTGGGACCGGTGCGGTTACGGGCGGCCCCCCTCGCCTTGCCTGTCCCCGGGTGTCGACCCCCATCTTAGCTTTGGCCACCCGGAACGCGAGGTCGTTCCCGATGATGATGGATGATTACGTCCATCTCTCCTTCCCACCCCTGGTACTTGATCCGGACCCGGGCGATGGGGACGGTGATGTCAGGGGAGTTATAGGGTTTGATCGTACACGTATGTCCTGACAAAAGTTGGGACCTCTCTACGCGGTCCCGGGGCAGAGCCGTTACATCTGCCGCAGTGTCCCTATACCCCACCCTGGGAACATTATTGATATAGATGGACTCACAGAATTGCTTGCGGCTCCATCTCAGCTGGTCCGGGGAGGCGATGCGATACAGCGATGCACGGGGTTCAGGACGGTAGGAATCCCACTCCTGGAGTTCCTCCTCGGCACCGCGGTCCTCGGGGATGCTTGCATGGAGGGAGAGGACCGACCGTCGCTCGTCGTCGCTGTCGTCGTCCTGAGCGGCTGCAGCACCCGCAACGCGTCCTACTTTCTTCGGCGAGGGACGGGCATCCCGGTTCTTGGGTGGAGCTTGGGGCAATCCCGCCGCAGGTGTCCCATCTCGTTACAGTGGAAGCAGGCCCCAGACCGAGGGTTTTGGTTCCCCTTGATCCAAGGGGCCTCCCCGCGCCATCGGGGCAGGCCCTTTTCCAGCTCCGGGTTCTTCTCGGCCACGGCCGCGGAACTTCCCTTGGTGGATGGGGCCGTCCGGTATAGCCCCATCTCGTCGGCCATGATCCCCGCCGCCTCACAGGTACGGGGCTTCTGATCCCTCACGACAGCGGCCAGCTCCTTCGGGATGGTGGTGAAGAACTGCTCCATGGCGAACAGCTCGACAACTTCCTTCAGGGTGGAGGCCCGGGAAGCCTCCACCCAGGACTCGCAGACGTGCATCACCTGGGCTGCCCATGCCACGTGGGTGGTCCCAGGGGAAGGTCTACCCTCTCGAAATCTTCGCCGGCAATGTTCGGCGGAGAGGGCGAAGTGTTGCCTGACCGCTGCCTTGAACGCCTCGTAGCTTGCCGGGGTCTTCCGCAGATGAGCCCCGAGGAGGTCAGCCAGGTCCCCACTGACCTGGGTTCGCAGGGCGGACAACCGCAAGTGGTCGGGGACCCGCCGCTCCTGGCACGCCATTTCAAAAATGTAGAAAAACATCAGGACATCCTGCCCTGGCTTGTAGTAGGGGAACGCCTTGCGGTCCCACGACGGAGGGGGAGGAGCGGAGGGGACAGTCGGGGGAGTTTTCCCCGCCTCAAGCTGCATCTTGGCCAGCTCCATCTGCATCCGGATCATTTCGCAGCTCGTGGGCCATCCTCTCCCGCTCGTGTGCCATCCATTCCGAGGGAAGCTCGAGGGGCTCCAGGGGAGCGGGGTCCTCGGTCACCACATCCTCTCTTCCATCTGTCGGAACTGGGATAGGGCGGCCCCTGGGTTGGGCACCCGGGCCCAGACTTGCCAGCAGCTCCCTCTGCAGCTCCGTCTGCCGGATCAGCGCCGCCAACCCCGGGGTGATGGGGGTTGCGGGCAGGGGCCACCGTGGCTCGGCTCCCCCAGTCGCTCCGTCAAGCTCTGGGTCGCCCATGGTGATCCTTAGGCTCTTGCTACTTTGGGTCTGGGAGATATTCTGAGCTAATAAGTTATCCCACCTCTGCCACCAAGTGGAAGACTGACAACCTGGTCTTCTGCGCGGGTTCAATACTAAGGGGGTAGCGAGTCCTGGGGGCGGGCCTTCTCCGAGGTCCCCCAGCGACTATCACCCTTAGCCCAGAACAAAGGGATAACTTATAGCCACAAAAGTATCTTTTATAAAACAAGTTTATTTACAAAATGACCTTCACAAACCCAGACACACGCCAGCAATACAGCTTATCAGTACGGTACAAAGTAGCAAGCAAGAAGTCTCAAGGACACCGTGATTTCAGGGCTCTCAGCTAGTTAGTTTAGCTCGGGCTCCAGCAGATGCCCGGTCAACCGCATGCTGCTAGCTGGGTTCCCGGCGGAGGTCCGGTCTACCCAAGCGGCTAGCTGGGTTCCCGGCGGAGGTCCGGTCTACCCAAGCGGCTTGTGAGTGATTTCAGCTTGGTTGCCCGGGGGGTCCGGTCAACCCAAGCGGCCAGTGATTTCAGCTTGGTTTCCCGGGGGTCCGGTCAACCCAAGCGGCCAGTGGTTTCAGCTAGCTGGAGCACGCCGGGTGCTGCTACCCGGGGTTGCCGATCCCTTCGTCCCTTACCCCAAGCATGGGGCAAGATTGCTGATCAGGTCCAACAACTCAGTTCCCTTGCGCAGGGTGTTTTATACCTTGGGTTTCAGGTAGCCCCTCCCTCTGCAATCAGGTGGGTGGCCAATCAGGTGGGTGGCCACCCTCCTCAGGTGGGTGGCCAATCAGGTGGGTTGCCACCCTCCTCAGGTGGGTGGCCAATCAGGTGGGTTGCCACCCTCCTCAGATGGGCGGCCAATCAGGTGGGTTACCACCTTCCCCCTGTGGGGTGGGGTCCCTTTGAAGCCACTTGCTTAATGGTCCCATCCTGTGGTGTTGAATGGCCCTTTCTTATGGGTGCCGAAGTGTCTGCTCTGGCAAGGTATTCAAGTCTTATGTAGATGGGGCTGATATACGAGAGCACTGACGAACCTGGGGATGCTTCCTGCCTTCCCCCCTGGGGTGATTCTATGCAGATGTTGTTTGTCCCCTTTGGTCTCTGTAGGAGACTGGCTGTCTCCCCCCCCCTGGGTCTCCTTCCCCCCTCCTTGGTGAGTGTGTGTGTGTCAGAAAGGGGTTTTAGGTTGGCTTTCTCCACAACTTCCACCTCCTTGAAATATTTCACCAATGTTGCCTCCGGAAAATCCTGCGAATTACTTGGGAAGATAGGCAAACAAATGTCAGTGTACTGGAAGAAGCAAAGACTACTAGCGTTGAAAAAATGATCCTTCAACGCCAACTTCAGTGGACCGGTCATGTTGTTCGAATGCCTGACTGCCGTCTCCCAAAGCAGTTACGGTACTTTATTCCCAACTCAAGGATGGAAAGCGGAATATCGGTGGTCAATATAAGAGGTTTAAAGATGTTCATAAGGCTAATCTAAAAAAATGCAATATAAACATCGAAAACTGGGAAGCTCTGACCCATGAACGATCTAAATGGAGGTTGGCCTTTCACAAAGGTTCCATGGACTTTGAAGAAGCCCGAGTGCAAGGTGAAAGGGAGAAACGTGCTAAGCAAAAATCACATCAAACAAATCCTTTACAGGACCATCTTCCATCTGGTAACCTGTGTCCTCACTGTGGGAAGCTGTGTGGATCTAGAATTGGCCTCCACAGTCACTTACGGACCCATCGCTAGAGTCTACACAATCTTCTTTAGAATTTCCTCCTTTTATCCTGGAAGACAATCTTACTAGGTCACGAGTGATCGCCTGATGATGTAAGGGGGTAATATAGGTAGGAGAAGAAACCAGAGAGTTATTAAGTAATCTGTATACTTCTAGGTTTGAGTAAGGAATTAAAGAAGTACAGAGAAAATTGTATAATGTAAAGTAATAACACATATGTGGTGTTTTGGTCAGAAAAGAGTTAATGAGAGTTAATGTGGGTGTACTCACTCAGATCAGGTGTATATTTAAGTAAAAGCCCAGAGGCAGGAGGGGAGAGAAGCAGCAGCAGTCTTGAGGCTGTTGCTAATTCTTGTTCAACAGTGTGGTTGAAAGAAGAAGAGTTTTTTGGACAGAGTGTGGGAGGCTTCAAGATGGAATCTAGGAAAACTGTTGTTTATTGTTCTGCTCTCTGGGGAAAGGATTAAAACAGCTGTGTGGATCCTGCTGGGGTGAGAGGCTGTCTGGCAACTGGAAGCTGAAGAGAGTGGTTTTTCCTGTTGAGGAGAGAAGACCCAAGCGTTGCCAGCTGGGACCCAGGGAGTGCTGCAAAGTTGGAGTCTGGAGGCGGGGCCCTTTTTGGGCTACAACTGAGAGTGACTATATATTGTTATCCTTTGCAGCTGTTATTCTGTGAGGCTTGGGACTAACCTGCCTATGGAAATGTGAGGAATTAAGTTTTGCTTCTCAACTGCATTGGCCATTTTGCTGAAGGTTTATCAGAGTGGGTCTGGAAAGTTTGTTGGGAAAGGGATATTTGTTCAAGGTGTAGTAAAACATTCTTTGTCAACCAACGTATCCTTGTTCCAGTGTGTGTGTGTGAGAGAGATTTACTACCTGGGGTCAGGTCAGGCAGACTCGGGTTACATATTTTGCATGCAGAAGGTCCTAGGGTTTGATCTCCAGGTAGATCAAGAAACACTCCTGCCTGAAACCTGGGAGAACTGCTGCCAGTCAGTGTCAATGATACTGGGCTAGATGGACCAATGGTCTGTCTCAGTATAAGGCAGCTTCCTATATTCCTGTGGTGGTACCCATCTAGGGAAAATGTGATATCCAGAAAAATGGAATTGGCTGACCACGAAATCTCTCTATTTGTTTACTATTTTCTTTAATCACCCTTCCTAAACCAATACAGTACTTTTTTCCTTTCTTTTTTTTAAACGAAGAATAATATAGTATAGCAAATTAAAATGACCCCAATACCATCTTAAACCTGGCCAACCAAAGCCAAACTGAAAAGGCTTTGCAGGGTTTCTTGACCTTGGCTCAGATTTTGGCAACTCTCCAGGGGAAGATAGCAGCAACAGAAAACTTCTATGTCCCCATCATAAGGACTCGATGCATCAATGGAATCATTATGGGGATGCTCTGAGCAGATCTGACAGATTGAGATGAACAGAAAGGGATTTTAGAATCCAAAAATCTTAAGCAGTTGGGCAGGTTGTGATCATTTTAGCTCTGATTGGTATTTATATTAGAAAATATGACTGATGACAATGGGCCATCTCAAGAGGCTACACAGGCCAACAAAAATAAAAGCTAACCTTGACAGCAAACTATTATGTGTTGTTACCTATGAGTTTGATCTTAAGGCCACTTCTTATGATATGGCTGCCATGTGGAGGACACATGAAATTGTCTCCATGTGGCAGGTGCTCCAAAAAACAAGTCATTCTTCTGAATTGGCTCATTCCATAGTGTGAGCCAATAACATTGCCACTAAATGGTCCTGGCAGTGGCTTGTGGCAACACAGCACCAACAAGTCAGTGGGCCAGTTTGCACGTAACGACAGTCCATGTGTTAAACAACCCACAGGCTGTCAGGGATGAGTGGGAGAAAGCGGACATGCCTGCAGTGCACCTGCTACTTCCTCTTTTACCCTGCAACCCATGAGCAGCTCCTTATTAGAGTGTGACATATGAACCTGGGCTGCTGGATGCTAAACAACCCAGTGGTTAACCCAACAACAAACCATAGGTTCTTACCTTCTCATACTTAGCAATGATTTCTGCTCTTTCCTCTGCTATTAAGGCATCTATGTCTTTCTTCATGTCAAAAGCTGTAAGAAAAGGAAAAAGTGAACAATGAGATAATAAGCAGGCAGCATGCATAGCACAGGGCATATTATTGGCAAGTGCTAAAAGAAAAAAAAGTTCTGCTGACAACTAAAAACCGCAAACCTTATCATAGAGCTAAAATCAGTCTGAAACTGCAAAATCCAGAGAACACTTATATGCAGTTCATTTCACACAATATGAACAGTGAATATGAGCAAACCAGTATTTGAATATATATTTTTCCTTACAGGAAGTAGATAGTTGGCATCAGACACAGACACTAATTAAGAACATAAGAGCCATGCTGGCTCAGACCAAGGTCCAGCTAGTCCAGCATTCTGTTCACATAGTAGCCAACCAGCTCTCCACAGGAAATCCACAAGCAGCAAATGAGTGTAATAGCACCCTCCTGACCATGTTCCCCAGCAACTGATGTACATAGGCATACTGCCTCTGATCTTGGAGGTAGCCTATAGTCATCAGAACTATAGCCATTGACAGCCTTATCCTCCATGAATTTGCCCAATCCCATTTTAAAGCCCTCCAAATTGGAGGCCATCGCTACGTCTTGTGGAAGTGAATTCCATGGTTTACTATACATTGTGTGAAGAAGTACTTCCTTTTATCTGTCTTCCCACCAACCAGCTTCATGGGATGACCCTGGGTTCTAGTATTATGGGAGAGGAAGAAAAATGACTCAGTTTCCACTTTTCCACGCCATGCATAATTTTGTACACCTCTATCATATCTCCCCTTACTCGTCTTTTTTCTAAGCTATAGAGTCCCAGATGTAGTTGCCTTTCCTCATAGGGGAGTTCAGTTCAAACAATTTTTATCTCAATAACCAGTTCTCTTCACAAACTGAGTAGAATTATTTTAAATATTTAAATTTGCAGGAACTAATTTCACCCACATACTATACTGCTTTCCAGTTAATTTCTCTACATAATTCAAAGTGCTTGTTTGAGCTTTTTCAGCACAATCCTATGCATATTTATGCAGAAGTACCGTATTTTTCGCTCCATAAGACGCACACACACCCCAAATAGGGGGAAATGTCTGTGCGTCTTATGGAGGAATATTGGTGTGTTTTTTTTTAAAAAAAATATTATTATTTTTACTTGCCTCCAACTGGTCCGGGGAAGAAAAAAAGGTGGGGTATAAATATAATAAATAAATAAATAAAATTTTAATAAAGGAGTATTATTAATAAAAGCTGCATTGCTTTTAAAACATCTTTCATATAGCAATTTGAATTTCTCGAGTCTTATGCACAGTTCTGGAAGTAGTGACTTGAAAAGCTTCTTCAGCCCAGGTTCAGAATTAACGAACTGGCAAAACCCCTTCTCCTTACTGGAGAAAGCAAAACATCATCTCCACTGTTATGATGAGTGTATTCTATCATTTATTTATTTATTATATTTATACCCTGCCTTTTTTCCTGCAAGGAACCCAAGGTGGCTTACATAATCCTCCTCCTCCTCTCCACTTTATCCTCACAACAACCCTGTGAGGTAGGTTAGGCTGAGAGTCAGTGACTGGCCCGAAGTCACCCAGTGAGTTTCATGGCTGAGCGGGGACTAGAACCCGGATCTCCCAAGTCCCAGTCCAAATTAATAGTAGTGTCATGCACAGATTAAGAAAATGACAGTTGAAGCTATTTTACCACCCATATCAATGAGTTGAGTTTACACACATCAGACTGAAACTGTGCCAACTATTAAACAGAGTACTTGCACATTGGAAGTGTAATTTCACATACTCCATTACAACGATGGAGACAGGCTTATATGGAAGGGTTCCAGCATAACTGGTTAGTGATTCACAACATTAAACCTGGTTTTAAATTTGTGGGTTGCACTGAAGACTTCAACATTAAGAGCCAGTCTATATACACATTGGCCTGGTGCAGGCATAACATTACCAATATCCTAACCATGGTTAAGAGATTCGGCGTGCCCCACAGACTCATGCACTTCTTCCTCCTCCCCGTTCATATTTTAATTTCCCCCCATTTTCAGAATTAACCATGATGCAGCATTATTTTATTTATTTAATCAATTTATATGTCACTTAACAAAGGCATTTACCAAAGTGGTGCACAATACAAAAACACAACTACAAACACAATAAAGTTCAATATAAAAATATTGTATTTTATTGTGCATTACATCTGCATTATACTTCATTAAATTGATGTTAACACTGACACCGATGTTTATACTAAGCTTTGCAGATAAACAAATCGTGCAAATGAGCTCCCACTATTATACAATGATTTCCACAAAGACTTGTAGATGGGCTGGTCAATCAATCTGTTTCAAAAAGTCAGACTTCAGCACAGTGCTCCAGCCTCACTACCTGAGCAGTCTTGTGACCCGTAAGTACATGGAGGAGGAGTGGTCACATTTTTTGTTTGTAGATTTTGTGCTTATCTGCATGACTAAGACAGCAATAGAAAAATATCAATTTCTGGTGAATACAGTCCAGAACTGGTAATCTAAATCTATTCTTCCTTTCTGTGAGCAAAGAACCCACATCCCCTCTTTCTCCTAAAGAAATAATCCAGCACTTTATATCAAGCAGAAAGGAAGGAATTACCGTATATACTCAAGTATAAGCCTAGTTTTTCAGCACATTTTTGTGTGCTGAAAAATGCCCCCTAGACTTATACGTGGGTCAGCGGCCCCCCAGGACCCCCGCCGCCACCGCAAGGGACCGCCAGGCACCCCCCTCCACCCCCAGGACCCGTGCCGCCACCCCCAGACACCCCGCAGTCACCCTACCTGCACCCGAAGCCCCGAAGCCCCAGGAAAGCCGCGCCGCAGCTTGCCTGCCGCCGAGGCCCCTCCCCCCCGAAGTCCCGCTGCGCCGAGGCCCCCTCCAGACACCCCCATGCCACCCCCAAATGCCACCCCAGACACCCCGCAGTCACCCTACCTGCACCCGAAGCCCCAGGAAAGCCGCGCCGCGCCGCAGCTTGCCTGCCGCCGAGGCCCCTCCCCCCCCGAAGTCCCGCCGCACCGAAGCCCCCTCCAGACACCCCCATGCCACCCCCAAATGCCACACCAGACACCCCGCAGTCACCCTACCTGCACCCGAAGCCCCGAAGCCCCAGGAAAGCCGCGCCGTGCCGCAGCTTGCCTGCCGCCGAGGCCCCTCCCCCCCGAAGTCCCGCCGCGCCGAAGCCCCCTCCAGACACCCCCATGCCACCCCCAAATGCCACCCCAGACACCCCGCAGTCACCCTACCTGCACCCGAAGCCCCGAAGCCCCAGGAAAGCCGCGCCGCGCCGCAGCTTGCCTGCCGCCGAGGCCCCTCCCCCCCCGAAGTCCCGCCGCGCCGAAGCCCCCTCCAGACACCCCCATGCCACCCCCAAATGCCACACCAGACACCCCGCAGTCACCCTACCTGCACCCGCCGCCTCCGAGGCCCGAGAAAAGCCGCGCCGCGCCGAAGAAAAGCCCTGCCGCTGTAGCTCCTCCCCCGCCGAATTCCCGCCGCGCCGAAGCCCCCCCCAGAAACCCCCATGCCACCCCCAGACACTCCAGACACTCCCCCCACCACCCCCAGACACTCCCCCACCTCCTACCTGGTCTTGCACGCTGCCTCCCTGTTCCTGCTGCCGGAGCCTGCTGAGCACGAGACGGGAAGTGAGGAGAGGGATCAAAAAGGAGCCAGCTGGCATCAACATACCGGTAGGTATGGTACCGTATTTCTCCTATAGTAACCCCTCCCCCTAATTTAAAATACAGAAAAGTGAGTCAATGTGTATAGCAGTGTTCTCCAACCTTGGGTCCCCAGATGTTTTTTGCCTACAACTCCCAGCATGCCCCAGCCAGTGTAGCTGGCTGGGGCATGCTGGGAGTTGTAGGCAAAAAACATCTGGGGACTCAAGGATGGAGAACACTGGTGTAGAGTGTTTGCTTTAGAGTGTAGAGTGTAGCGTGTTTGCTGTTAATGTGAACTGTTTTCATGCAGACAAATATTTTCATCTTCATTGCATGAAACCAGCATTTTCTCTATTTAGCTGAGCTATTACCGCAATTGATGCTAACTGGGGTTTTAAATTACGGTACCGTAATTATGGTACGTAGTGGTGAGGAAGAAAATATTGTTACCCTGCTGAGATTAATTTACCGTATATGACACATCACACACATGTTCATTGTGCTCATGAGTAAAATAAACTACCGTATGCCGCTTTGGTTTTATTTTTTATCCTGTTAGAAATGGATCCCAATATCAGTGCCGTTACTTCTAATCCTGGACCAATACAAAAACCAAAACAAAAACGCAGGTCATACGAAGCTGGTTTCAAACTTATGGTTGTGTCAAGAGCAGAAGAAAGCAATAACAGTATTGCAGGTAGGGAATTTTGTGTTGACGAAAAGCAAGTAAGGGATTGGCGGAAAATGAAAGCTGACTTGGAAAAGATGCCAAAGTCAAAAAAAGCTCGACGTGGTTTAACGACTTCATATGGGGCTCTAGAGACTGAATTGCATAAGTGGGTTATGGAGTGTCGTCAAAATGGTTACTGTGTAACACGCATGGGAATTCGCTTACGTGCCCTTCAACTGGCTAAAGATGACAAATTTAAAGCACCAGGCATTGAAAATTTTGTTGCATCAGCAGGATGGTGTACCCGCTTCATGAATAGGTTTGCCCTATGCTTGCGGCAAAGAACAAAGATTTCTCAGAAGTTGCCAAAAGACCTTGATGAAAAAGTGATGTCATTCCATTCATTCATCTTAAAACAAAGAAGGATCCATAACTATGACCTGGGAGATATTGGGAATATGGATGAAACACCTATGACCTTTGATCTTCCAAGCAACAGAACTGTGGCAAGTTTGGGAGAAAAAAGTATTTTACTAAGAACCACAGGAAATGAAAAAAACCATTTCACAGTCGTTCTGTCATGTTTGGCTAATGGAACTAAGCTGCGGCCTGTCATTATTTTTAAAAGAAAGACCTTGCCTAAAAAGGTCAAATTCCCACCACGAATTACAGTGCGTGCACATATTAAAGGCTGGATGGATGAAGACGGAACAAAGAAATGGCTGGAAGAAATTTGGAACGGACGACCAGGAGCAGCCTTAAAAAAAAAACCATCATTGCTAGTTTGGGATATGTTCAGAGCCCACACATCTGATGGCATAAAAAAATTGGCAAAGTCTTCTCAAGCTACTTTGGCCGTTATTCCAGGTGGGCTTACATCTGTATTGCAGCCCCTAGATGTGTGTTTAAATAAACCTTTCAAAGACCGTGTGCGAAAGATGTGGCATGAATGGATGTCATCTGGTCAAGCTCAACTGACAAACGGTGGAAATCTGAAGAAGCCAGACATAGAATTGATAGCACAGTGGGTCCGTGATGCATGGGAACAGATTCCAGAGGACATGGTGCAACGCGCCTTCAAGAAATGTGGCATTAGTAATGCTATGGATGGCAGTGAAGACAGCACTTTGTATGAGAACGACAGCAGTGATGGTGATGACTGTGAACTCAGTGATGATGACAATGTCTATGCTGATCACCTCACACCGGCTGAAGTTGAAGCTCTGTTTGCAGATACAGATGATGAGAACTCCAGTTTTGAAGGATTTTAGCTATTGTGTTTTAGCTTGGTTGCTGATTGAGCTAAGGTTGTTGTACGTACCAAAGTTACGGTATTTTTGATACCATATTGTATTTGTTGACCCCCTTTTCCACTTACAGAGCTAGTTTACTGTTTTTCTTTGAAATAAATATTTAAAAACATTTAACCTACTGATGCCTCATTTTATTGGTACCGGTATCTACCGCATCTTTATTTTTTTAATTTATCAGTAGCTGCTGCATTTCCCACCCTAGACTTATACTGGGGGGCAATAAGTTTTCCCAGTTTTGGGGGGTGAAATTAGGGGCCACGACTTATGTTAGGGCCGACTTAAAGTCGAGTATATACGGGTATGTGATTAACTGACCAACACCGAAGATCCATAGGTGCTTGAATGGAAAGTCCACCAATGTTTCTCTCTGTGGTGCACTAATAATCATGAATAAGTCTGAACTCTCCACACAGCTAACAAAAGGACTTTCCTAGATGACAATTTCCTGGCAATTAATCCACCTGAACTAGGATGTATAGATAATGCTGTTTATATCAATCCTTCTGTTTTCCACATTCAAATAAAATACCAGTATAAAAACATTCCATTGAAGAATAAACCATGATGACGTTATACACCTAAAATAACATTTACTTTCAAGATGGCTTATACTAGAATAATCCATATTCTGCATGACTTCTATTCCAAAATCTGTGAATGATTTAGCATATACGGGTGGGGAGGAAATGAATGATTGATTCACACATAGTCGCACCAAATAAGAACTATAAAAGCACCAGCAATGGAAAGTCAAGTCAGCTATGGGAAGTCAAGTTCCCCAATCTCACTTAGGTTGGTAAATGCAGAAAACAGAATTGTCTCCCATAAGAGAAAGACATGGAACAAGACATCCTCCTTAGTCCATGGAGAAGCCCATCGAAAATCTTTCGAAGGTTTCAACTACCTTTCTCCAGTTTTGATGGTTCAATTCTACATATATTATTATATTATCATTTATTAAATAATCTCTGGGTGGCTTACAGAGCACAAAGCAAAACCAAATACAGATATACCTTGGATTGCAAGCATAATTCGTTCCGGAAATGTGCTTGTAATCCAAAGTACTTGTATATCAAAGCGAGTCTCCGGCGGGCATGAGCGGGGCCGATTTCGGCCCACTACGCCTGCTCGAGGCGAGCGGTTACATCCCTATCAAGACCTTGCTTGTTTATCAACTCAACATTCATTAAAAAAAAATTGCTTGTCTTGCAAAACGCTCTCAGACCAAGTTACTTGCAATCCAAGGTTTTACTGTACAATATTAAAAATACAATAGACAATAATTAAAACCAAAAATATGGCATAAGACTTTCCTTCTAGTGAAGACTGAATAAAACAATTAGCAGCTTAAATTACGAAACCAGACTAAAAACAGTGGGAGCCCAAGATTTATTTAAGAAATAAATTTGTTTTAAAAGCCTGTGTGAATAGGGCTTCCGGGTGAACATGGCACCTTGACGGTCGCACAGAAATCTGTGCGGCAGCCGATGCAGCGTTTCCTGGCCAGAGAACGTCTCTGGCTGGGGAATCTACTTCTGATTAAAGAAGCTAAGATTTGATGTTACCCCCAAATTATCTCACAGGGTTATAAATTGCTTTCTGTCTGCCTTTCGACGAATATATTTGCGGCTTGTGACCTGAGGTGGGGGGAAACGGCGCTGTATTCAGGAGACGGGTTTTTACCGATCATTAGAGGCGTACATGCTCACTTCCAAATGATGGATTATATCTGGACTGGCTGATTTGGAATCCTTCTACAGCATAGTAGGATTTATAATTAACTGTAAGTAGACTATGGGTTCGTCTGGGAGGCAAAGAAGATAAGGAGATAACTTGAAGGAGGTCTATAAATCTTTTATGTGTAACAGCAGTTTGGAATATATACAAGGGAAACATGACTTCAGCATTTATGAAACTTTGGGGAAAATAAAATTCTAAATAAATTGGAAACAAGAATCCAGAGTTGGGATGTAAATTTTAAAGTGAATCTATCACATGAACAAGGGAAATCGGATATTTCTTCAGGACCGGCACAGGAGAAGAAAAAAGTAAACAAGGATTTTGGAAACTTACCAGAAATTCACAGAGGCTTTGAAGTTTTAATTGGACTGAACTTGTTTGGGAAGAAGGTTCAGAGAAAGGCTGTGACGCAATTTTTAAAATCTAAGATGGCGGAGGCTGGTGTGCAGGATTGGCAGAGCAGGCTGACTCTGTTCTTCGTTCAAAATCTGGAACTTAATGATTATCCATTTGACAGAGGAAAGTGATAAGAACTATCTACATGGCTTTGTTTTTACTGGGAAAAGATAAAGGGCTGTTGTTTACTGAATTATTTGTTTAGTTGGAAATATATAAAAAAACAAAATTCTTGATTTTAAATATTAATGGCAAAGGATTGCTTATATGATTTATTTGGATTTTAAATATTAATGGTGAGGTAAGAGAAATTATTATAATCAAGATATAATTATATTTGGTCTGTTTGGAAATATTTACTTAAAAATTTTTTTTTTAATGTTTTGTGGAGGTTTTGACGTATTAAAGGGGAAGATTTTTTGTTTTTTTTTGTTTTATAAGTAGAATGATGGCTTATGTGCTTCTGCTGTTTTGTTAGCTGTCATTTATTTCTTAATTTTTAAATTTTTCTTTTAAAAAAATCTTTAAAATTAAAAGTGAAGGAGTTTATGGATAGATAGAAAGAAATAATGAGTAATTGTAATAAGACAAATGTGTTGGCTAGATGGTTAGGTACTAGAGAGTGTGGGGGGGAATTACTAAAAACTTTTGTCATGTGGTGATTTACTAAATAGTTTATAGTTACTTTTTATTTTTGGGATTCTTAATATATTGTATTTTGGAATTGAAAACACTATTTAATGAAACTATAGGGTTTTAGGTTTTTTTTTGGTATATTCATAAATGTTGAATTTAAACTAGATTAAATAGTGGATCTACATTTGGGGAGGGTGGAGACCTCTTGTGTTTGTCCTCTTTTGGGTTCCTTTTTTTGCTGTAACTGGAAGTGATTTTTTTTGTTAACAGAAAATGTTTTAAGAATAACTGTGGTTGCTTAAGCTGTGGAGAAGATTGGAAGTCTATTTTAATTGTGTTTATTGTTTGTTGTATATGCATTTTAGTGTTTGTATGTGTGTGTTTTTTATGAATAAAATTCCTTAATTTTTATTTATTTATTTTTTTAAAGCCTGTGTGAATAAAAAGGACTTCACCTGGAGCCAAAAGACCATAAAGAATGCACCAGGCAACCCTCTCTGGAGAGGTCATTCCACAGGCAGGGTGACACTACTGAGATGGCCCCCTCCTTATAGCCACCTGCTTCACTTCATTTGGTGGGGGCATGCAGAGCAGGGCTTCCAATAAGGATCTTAAGGTTCAGGTAGGTACCGGTATATATGGGAAAAGGCAATCTTTTACACAGAAGGTAAAAAATCATGGCATGATCTTTATACATAGAGGGTAAAAGATTATGGTATGATTTATTTATTTATAATGAAATATATTCATAATGAATATATCCCATCTTTCTAAGCATATGCCAACTCCTGCCAGCTTACAACAGTTTAGAATAAAAATATAACAAAATGATAGCAACTGTGAAAACAATAAAAAAACAACAGAAAAGGTTTAACTGGAAAGCCTAATCCATGCTTGTGTTAACAAGGGGAATGGAAATGCAGTCCTATACTCTCCAAATCAAACACTTTACTACTGTTTTTTAAATAGAATCAGACAGCAATGGTGCAGAATTGTTCAAGATGAAAACCAGAGCTGATTTCTCCTGTGATGTCAGCATTGCAATCACACACACTCACTTTTAAGGCTCTACACATGACGGCAGCATGACCAGTATGTCAGAAGACAAGTCTTGCCAAATTCCTATAAAGCAGAGAATGGAGTTGAAGGACAATTTAACATGCAGAAGGGGTGGAGGTGCTGAACCCTCCCCGCAACTCATACTTCCCCCACAAACTACTTCTCTCCAGCTGCTTTTCCTCCTTCAGGGGTTACTTCTGGTTATACAGCCCCAACTACCGGTACAAGAAAAATGTCTGGAAAGGGTTGTGTGGTACAGGCAGGTGGTGGTGGTGGCAGACAGGTGGAATTCTAACATATGAGTCGGCCACCACATCTAGTTAGTTCTTTAATTGGAATTTCATGCAGGAGTAAAGAAAGAACAAATATCTACACATTTTTTTAGGTTAAATGACTGGGACGACAAGGAGCAAAAGACTGACTTGGGCGGGGGGAGGAATAGTAAGACCTCTCTGACAATCATACATCTGTTGACACGGGGTGCCTTCAAACAATTGTTTACTGCTTTTTTCTGCTTGTTATTGTGGTGCAAATGCAACAATGTGGGGATAATGTAGTGTCTAGTCACAGGGAAAAGCAGTTGTTTTGTATTAGAAAAATCAGAAAGGTGTTTCAGTGTGCAATTTTGTAAATACAGATATAACATGGGACTGTCTATCTCATTACAATTATAAAGGCAACATCAGCTCTTCCTTAGAAAACCTGGTTGATATTTCCATAGCTGACTAAGGAATATAGATACAGATATACATTATGACCAAGTTCTAATTGGTTTCCAAAGCTCTGCCTCTTAAATAAATTACATACATACAAGTCTGTGCATGTTCATATGTATATGTATGTAAGTCTGAGCATGTTACAGCCTTGGTTGGTTCCAGAAAGGTTTTATAGAGATGTAATAAACAAACAAACAAACAAACAAACAGAGTACACTGGTTAAATAGTAAGCAGGGTCATAAGCCACAGGCCATCATTGTTTTCTACTACAGTCTGATCTGTTCTTGCTTCCTAGAAAGTACATGAGAAATTGGAAAACACTCCAGGGCCCTGAGCAGCTTTCCAACCACATATATATATATATACAGCAAACAAGAAGTGGTGCTTTGTGGAGAAAGGAAATGCAATGGAGTGGCAGTGGGGTGGTTGGTTCCATACATAAAATTAGTTTTGTTATGTGGCTGGAAAGGACTGATGAATTCCCCATCCAGCAATTAATGCCAGGGATAAGTTCTCACAGGATCAAGGACAGTGGAACACCTTCCACCCTTAGTAGATGAAGCAGAACATGATGCAAGAGAAGCTGTGCTGCCAGGATTGCCAAGGGGGACAAATTGAAGTCTACCAGGTAAAAAAAAGACCAAGGTGGGAAATAAGGGTGCAATCCTGTCAAGGTGATCATCAGCTTCTGAACTTGGAGGCTGGCAATCATCCAGTGCAGAGCAGGAGGAGCAGCAGAGGCAATCTTCGCCTCTGCATTTTCGGGCATCTAGCTGGGGAGCTTTGGAAGGGGAGGGAAGGAGGCTGCAGAGGACACAGGATACGCTGTACCCTGGCCACTGCAGTCTCCTTCCCTCCCTGTCCCCCAATGCCCCCTTTACCACCTCTCCGAGGTTGAGTTCCCTACCTCGGAGAGACACCAGCACAATTCTTTCTGCACTGGCTGTGGGTGGGGGGATTGGAGCACGGGTTCCCAACTACGAGGTCAGAGCTCTGTCTCCAACCTTGTTTCAGAATTGGGGTAGACCTCTATTGCAGTAAAAGGAGTGTGAATTAATCATGAGAAGTAGAGCAGAGCAAAGCTGAACATGCACTGTGAAAGCCCTAAGAGCAGCCTTTTGGGTCAAAGACAGGCCATACGGAGCTGGTCTTCTATGGAGCCGACTCTATTGAATAGACGAGGAAAAAAACACCACACCATCTCTAGGCTAAACATGGTCAATGGCTATTAATGGCTACTAGTTCTGATTGGCTATATGCTTCCTCCAGTATCAGAGGCAGTATGCCTATGTTCTCCAGTTGCTGGGAAACATGAGCAGGAAGGTGCTGTTGCACTCATGTCCTGCTTGTGGGATCCCATGGGCAGCCTGCTGGCCACTGTGTGAACAGAATGCTGGACTTGCTGGACCCTTGGTATGATCCAGCATGTCTCTTCTTATGTTCTTATGGTCATCCAAGTTCACCTTTCTGGAACCAACCAAGGCTGTAACTTGTCTTCAGCATTGAATTTGTTCTGTTAAAAGGACTAAGTTCACATAAGCATCCCTCAGAAAATGAAAGAAGTGAATGATACAAACCAAAACATGATGGGCCTTACCTGAGATGGCTATTAGTCTAGCACTGCACCTGTTGAAGCTACAGTAGCCTCTCCCTCCTTGATGCTACCCAACAGAAAACATTCCAAATGTTCAACAGGTGCCTTCACAACTGGCTCTTCTGTTTGCAGCCAACTCCTTCAGGCAGTTCTTAGTCTGGTCATTCTCCACCTTGCCCATGCATTCCACAGTCAGTGAAAACTTATTTGCCTTTTCTGCTGTTTTACTGCATGAGTGTTGGTCATTGGTCAGGTTGAAAGCTGTAGTAGCTCTTCCTATGCAGATAATCTCATTCTCCCACTGGGTTGCCTGAAAAAAAAATCCAACAGAAATATTACTTTTTTCTAGCATACCCCACCCCCACTGCTTTCATCACAGACTTCTGATATTACTTTGTCTTGCACAGTATGCAAATATGATGCCAGATGAGTAAAGACATGTCTGCATGGCAGCTTTCCATGCAATTGATTTTAATTCTTATCAGCCTTGTAAATAAGTTCACAAAGTTGCTAGCCCATGAAAATGTTGACTACCCTGCATGTCTACACACTTCTGTAGCACACGGACAGCCTGAAAAATAAAAAGTCAACTTTTTCCTAATGTCCAAGTACTATCATGTTTGGTCACCTATTTGCTGCAGGTACTTACAAGCCTATAGTAAGTACTAAATTAGAAACACATGAAATATACATGGGGGGACAGTTGCATAATACAGGTGGCATATTTTCCGTCACTATGAAAACGGAACTTAGATTGTGGCTTGGTTGGACCTTTACTGTAGTATGGCCTTTCAGGAACCGGAAGAAGTAAAATCACAGTGCCAGCATCTCTGTGGACATACACTGTGATCTGGTTCACACAACATGGCAACCCACCATGGGCCGTGAGCCATGGTGGGTTGTCATGTCGTTCAAATCCAGCCCAGTTTACCCATGGTGGCTTTTTTGTTTTGTTTTTTCAAACAAGCCACCCTAAAAACCCATGGGTTGTTGTAGGGTTTCTTTTACCTACAGTGGGTTGTCGTATCGTCTGAACCCAGAAAACCGATTCCACTGTGAGGATTGCAAGGAGACCCTGCTGAGAGCATGGGATTGCAAGGAGACCCTGCTGAGAGCGTCTGCCAAGGTGTTGTCCTTGCCTGCAATGTGAATCGCCACGAGGGAGATGGATCTTTGAATTGTCCAATTGAAAATTCTGAGGGTTAGCCTCATCAGTCTCACTGACCGTGTTCCTCCTTGTTTGTTGAGGTAGGCAACGACGGTCGTGTTGTCTGTGACCACTTGGATATGTTGATTGGTTAGGTGTGACTCCAGCGCCTTCAAAGCTTTCCACACTGCCAACAGCTCCAGCATGTTGATATGCATTTTGCGTTTGACAGAGTTCCAAGTGCCCTGAGCTGCGTGGCCTGTACAGTGTGCTCCCCAGCTCAGGAGGGAGGCATCCGTTGTCAGAATCCTCGTCGGTTTCAACGGATGGAACGGTACGCCCTGTACAAGATTTTTTCTGTCCAACCACCATAGCAGAGTTGCTTTGATGCTCCTTGGAATGGAGAGGTGAACTGAAGGAGACTGTCTTTGAGGATTGTACGCGCGGATAAACCAATTTTGGAGGGTCCTCATGCGCAGACGGGCATAACACACTACTTGAACTGTGGATGCCATGTGCCCAAGAAGACGCTGAATCGGCTTTGCTGAGCTGGATGTGGCTCAATACACTGACTTGGAAATTGTGGGTATTTTTTTTACTCTGTCCAGAGGCAGATACGCTCGTTTGTGAATAGCGTCGAGTACTGCTCCTATGAACTGTATCCTTTTGCTAGGAGTCAGTACTGATTTTTTGGTGTTGAGACACAGGCCCAGATCCTCTAGCAGGTTCAACGTTACATGAAATGCTGATTGGAGGTGAAGTTTCGACGAATCCACGACTAGCCAATCGTCGAGATACGGGAAGATCTGAATCCCTCTGGTGCGTAGGCTTACGCAGACTGCCGCCATGCATTTCGTGAACACCCATGGAGCAATGGAGAGGCCAAAGGGAAGAACCACAAATTGATATGATTTGTCTCCTATTTTGAACCGCACGTAGGCCTGTGGCTCACGCTGGCTCAGCTTGTCTGAGCGTGGAAAGCTAAGCAGGGTCAGGCCTGGTTATTACTTGGATGGGAGACCCCTCCTCTAGTTTCCTGCATTAAGCAGGGGGTTGGACTCGATAGCCTTGTAGGCTCCTTCCAACTCTATGATCTATGAAATCTATGAAATCTACTTCTGACTGTCTTGATGAATGGCGATGTGAAAGTACGCGTCTTGCAGGTCTATCGACGCGAACCAATCCGTCTTGCGAAGTAGAGGCAATATTGACTGGATTGCGACCATTCTGAACTTCTTCGTTGTTATGAAGAAGTTGACAAGTCGGAGGTCCAAGATCGATCAAAGTCCTCCTCCCTTTTTCGACACTGTGAAGTACCGAGAATAGAGCCCCTCCTGGAGGTGATGTGGGTGGACAGGCTGAATGGCGCCCTTCTGCAACAGAGCGTCCATCTCCTCCAACAATGGTGGAGTGGGCTGTGTGGTACTGATGCTGAGAAAAGGGGGGAGGACATCGAACTCGATCTGGTACCCGTGCTGGATGATCTTGAGAACCCAGCGGTCTGTCGTGATGGAGTTCCACGACGGAAGGCATGCGGCCAGTCTGTCTGTATAGGAGATTGTTGGTTCTGGGCTTGTTGTCACATTTCTTGGGTTTGTCAAATTCAGTGGGTTTGTCACATCCAGTATTATTGTCGTAGTCAGTGTTTTTGTCATGTCCGGTAAGTTTGTCTCGATTTGTATGGGAGGAGAGTCAAAGGCGTCGTTTGCCTATGGCCCCAGCCCTTTTGGGACCTTGCCTGCTGGAAAGGTCTTGTTCCAGCGGCTTGTTTACCTTGGGGGTGCATGTCTTGTCCCTTCTGCTGGTACCATAGCCGGAATGGAGCTGAGGAAGAAGGGAACTTCCAGGGAGTCATCCGTCTTTTCATTAAAGAGACCTTCACCATCAAATGGCAGGTTCTCTATGCGGGCTTTGACATCATTATTTAATGCCGTTGATCGAAGCCACGCATGACGACTCAAGGAGACAGCACCAATAAGGGATCTCGCATGGCAGTCTGTTTCGTGCCTGGCAGTTATTCATCTGCAGCGTTGAAATACTCATTGCCTCCGCTTGCAGTGTTCTTGCCAAGTCCCTTCTTTCAGTTGGTAGGTTGTCACAGACGTTTCCCAATTTTTCTATCAAGAAATGCTGGTACCACGCCGATAGCCTGATAGTTGCTGACCTTCAACCCCAGGGAGCTGGATGCATAGATGCCTCTGCCACAGGTGTCTAATTTCTTCCCCTCCTGGTCTGTAGGGGTAGTATGCTGTTTGGTAGACGAGGATTGAGCTGACTCCACAATAATGGAGTTTGGTCCCGGGTGGGAAAATAAAATTTTTGCTCCTTCTGGCTGCACCCTGTATAGTGCCTCCAGTCTCTTGCCCACTGGTGGTATCACTGCTGGCATCTTCCATGTGTTTTTCACGGTTTTTAATAAGTAGGGAAGATAAGGGACCAGCGTGGGAGACGTCTGAGTAGCCAGGATCAGATTATACACTGGGTCCTTCACCTCTGGCTCCTCAGTTTTTGTCTCGATCCCCAGTGCCGCTGTCATCCTCATGACGTGATCCGAGAAAGTACCCAAGTCCTCTGTTGGAGAAGTGGACATCTGGGATTCAATCTGCAGATCAGGTGAGGAGTCATGTAAGGGCGACCATCCAGATACACTCTCCTGAGTAAGGCATGTCTGAAGAGGATTCTGCTGGTGGTGCTTTTGCTGTGGTAGTGGCACTCAAGTGCTTTGTCTTTGCCACAGATTTTCCAGTTTTCATAGCTGGAACGGGGCTTGCATGGTGTCGATTGTGGCGCTCATCATCGAGTGGACTTTGATGCCGTGCCGAGCGCTCAACATCGATGGAACATCGGTGGCGAGATTGAGACCGACAATCGCTGTCGACGGGACTCCCTTGGTGGCAATGGCGGCACTCGACATAGAGTGGGCTTCGATGCCGAGTGGAGCGCTCGGTGTTGAAGGAGCGATGTCGAGACCGAGAGCGGCAGTCGACGTCGATAGGGCTCTCTCGGTCTCAATGGCGGTGGTCGACATCAAGAGGGCTTTGACGTCGAGTCGAGCGTGTGCCCGAGCGCTGTCGAGATCGAGAGCGACGGCGCCGATCAGAGTTGGTGTCGATGGCGGCGTCTCTCCTCTCCCTTCGGTATCGGGGAGGCGTGCGATGTCGTGGGCTATGCACTTCCTCCCTCCGGTAATAATGTCTGCGTCGAGCCAAGGAGCTGATGGAGGACCTTGTCGACATCGAGCAGGACTTGCTTCGTTGCCGAGAGGAGGTCGAGGAGGAGAGGCTCCTCTGTGCCGATTCTGCATGTTCGATTCTTGCCGCGGCGGTTGGCATAGATGTTAGGGAGTCCTGGATCTCTCCCTCCGAGACAGAGATGACACGCACCGGGGACTCTAAGGCTTTCTTCGGGGTCAACGGTGCGGATCTCTTTTCTGTAGCTGGCGGTGGCAGCCCAGACCGAGACGAGCCCGAAGCTGGTCCTTTGATGTGAGCACTCGATGCCGAAGCCACACAACTCGAGGCCGATTGGGCAGGAGTTGTGGGCTTGGAGAGAGGTTGGCCATCTTTGGGGCTTTTTGCCATGGGGACCTCTTTCTCCTTCTTCTGCTCCTTGGAGCATTTTTTGAGCTTTCTCTCTTTCTTCTTAGTGGTCTCCTCCTGAGACACAGATGGGGCAGTAGCCGATTTTGACGTGGTGGCTGTTGGTATAGAGGGGCCTGCTGCGGACAGAGTTTGCTGCCACAGCGAAGTTTTTAACTTCAAGGCCCTTTGCTTCCTCATAGGCTTTGTAAAGGCCTGGCAGTGCCTGCATGTCTCTACGACATGCTCCTGCCCCAGATAGAGGAGACACAAAGAATGCTTATTGGCTGGGGGTAGTTTTGCCCCACAGCCAGAGCATTTTCTAAAGGGAGCTTTAAGAGCCATTATACAAGTAGAGAGAGAAGAGAGAGGGGGCGATAGTAAAAGATTTTTATTTATTTATTTTAATTTTTTTGTGAGAAATAGGTTGGGTGGGTCGAAGACTAAAGTTTTTGAGGAGAAGTAGAATTTAGTACTCAGCTAGATATAGATATAAGAAGAACCTCTGAAGGAGACTACCAGAGTAATAGGTGGTCGAAGAGGAACTGAGGGAATGGGCGAGAGCTGTGCTGAGGAGCAGGCATGATGGGGGAGGGGCTCCTGCCCAATTCACCTCAGCTAAAGAATTTTCCGAAGAAGGCTCAGCGCAGGCGCAGAGCCCATATGTGTGATGCACAGAGCCCACGAAGAAGAACCTCTCTCTCCCAGTTTTTAGGGGTGGAATTTTGCAGTCACTTTACAAGATGCCTGGGATGCAGTTTAAAAAATGAGAGGGTGGGAAGAATGAAATACGGGAGTTAGTGTTTCTGTAGTACCATGATTTCATTTGTCTGCAAATTGCTTGCGTAAGAGAGCTCAGTTTGAATCTGATTTTCAACACAGTCTTTCATTTTTTAACATGGTTGATTGGCTCCCAAAATCAAGTGTGCCCATCCCCGGCATCTCCAGGTTATGGACATTTCAAAGAAGTGCGTATCATACACCCCAACAAAACCCCTCATTTCTCCCCCTCCACAACCACCCAGCAATGCTTTGCTCATGTTAACAGAAGTAGTTAAGACAAATAGAGTTGTTTTTCTAGATAGCTGAAAACACGTGGTAAGAATTTCAGGAATTAAACCCCACCAAGCATCCTGTTGTACGATTGTAATCATAACACCACTTATTAAATTCTGATCCTTTTAAACCAGCAATCTGATTAGAATCACATATACAGGGAACAGAGGACCCTGTGAAATGGAGCTGTACTAGTAATGATCAAAATTACATGCAAGGGGGTAGACCTATGTCTTTAAAACATGTCTGCCCCAATGGCACATAAAGCAGGGAGTGGAGATGCAATTTAAACACCCAAAAGAGGAGCAAAGGCAAGAGATGCTGAAAGTATTATTTATTTATTAAATTTATATTGCTTCTTTCTGCCAAAAATGGTACCTAAGTAGGTAGGTAAACAAACTAGAAGTGCACAATCAAAATAATGATCATCCAGTATTTGTCCTCAGCATTCATTTTGTTCTGTCCAAAGACTAGGGGCCACCACTGAGATGGCCCTGTCTGTAGTGTACATCAACCTTAGTGAACAGCTGGCACTTGAGAAGGACCCCCAAGATTAGCAGGATTTTGTGGGTGAAGGTGGTCTTTCATATAACCAGGTTCCAAGCTGTTAAGGGCATTCATTAATTATTTTGTTCCAGGTGCACTCTGTGCCAAGTAAGAAAGCATTGTAAAAATTTCATGAGACAACTTTTTTTAGGGCTAACCTGCCACCCCTCCCAGCCCAATTATAAATGTGACAAAGTTATGGCAGCTACTTTGGATTAGTCACTGACATGGCTACACTCTCCCTCCTATCTTCTAGTGCTCTGATGGGTAGCTTAGTGTTGCTTCCACATATTAGAAGTATGTATTGCTTTAGTTGAAAATGGAGAAACAAGCAGCTTAAAATGTAGGTGTGACATTGGGGAAGAGAAGCTACTTTAAATAGAAACTAATTTTTTCAGTGATAACATATTCTTCTTCAACATCTGCTATTTTTAGACCTTGCAGGGCATAATTAACACAAACATTTGTTTTGTTTCAGCCTAGAACTCATCTGCCAGATGATGGAAGTTCAAGATACACAAGTTTCTTTTTTAGGCTCAGTTTAAAAACAAAACACACACAAAAAATCCTTTTGCTTCACCCATATTAGCATATACAAACCATGCTGGAAAAAGCAGAAAATTCAAGAAAAATAACTGAAACACACAAATATTTCTTAAGTCCCTCTTCTCACAAATTTTACAAGTCAATTCATCATTCTGTACTATATACATTATGTGCAACAGGAATCAAATAAGTGTAAATGTCCCTCAGGGCCGGTGCTACCATTAGGCGAACTAGGCGGCTGCCTAGAGTGCCAGGCTAAATGGGGCGCCAGAAACGCGGGGGAAGGGGAGGCGAAAGAAGCGCACCCCTCCCTCTCTCTCCTCCACCTCAGGGCTCCATCTCCAATCTGGCGCCGCTGAAGCTTCAGGCAGGCTCCTCCTCACAACCAGCATCAAAAGAGGCAGAGAAGGCGACAGGCTGGAGGAGGCGGAGGCGGGCAGGGGCCAAGGCGGGAAGGATGCACCTGCAAACACCTCCTTCACCTTCTCGGGCAGGAGCCAATGATGGGAGGCTGGTGGGCAGCGGGAAGGATGCACCTGCAAACACCTCCTTCGTCCTCCCTCTCAACGTCCCCTGAAAGCAGTTATTTCCAGCAACCAGGGAGGGAGGGAAAGGTATTTTAAGCTAGCTGGGGCTCCAATGTTTTATTTACCATGCTGTTTCTGTGTTTTAGTTTTAAATGCTTTTAGGATGATGCAATCCTACGCGTGTTTGGAGGGGGGGGGGAGTCCTACAACTCCCAGCATTCCCCAGCCAGCCGTGCGCAATCCTATGCCCGTTGAGGCAGAAAAAAGCCTCAAAAGGCAGAAATATTGCAACAAAGTGATAGAGAGAGGAGGGGAAGCAGCAAGTTTCGTAAAGCCCCTCCTAAATTTGAACCAGATGATCCACGGGCTCTCTCTTTGCTATGTTTCTACTACATGCATCCCCCCCCCTGCAACCCAGAAGGTGTACGAGTCAAACCGGTGTCTCTGCACCTCCACCCTGCGATGTAGGACAGGCTGCAAGACACCCTTTTGTCTCTATTCCTCACAGGTAGCACCACCACATCTCTCTCACATCCTTTTTTCATATCCCTTGTGCTGCCCACAGGAGGAGACAGGCTTTTACATATATATGGAGTAGGAGAAGGCCCTTGGGAGTTCCTGGCATAGCTGGGCTGATGTTGCCTCTTTGCTTTCCGCATGAACACAAAGGAAAAGTCTCAAAGTCCACAAAGTTTTTCTATGGGGCTCGGCAGTTCCCAGGGAAGGAAATTTATTTCATAATGGGCATAGGGCTGGAGGGAGGGAGGGCTCAAGTGGGAAGGGGGGGGCACTAAATATCTGACCTTGCCTAGGGCACCAAACTGCCTTGCACCGGCCCTGATGTCCCTTTGGAAGTGTTTCATAGGTTACAAAACTGTACTGTTTCAAAGTTGTTAAAAACTTTCCCTTCAGTTTGCTTGGGTGTTAGCCAGTAAACTGGAATAATTAGCTGCTAGAAGCACCTCTGAAATTGAAGAACAAAAGCTGTACTAGCTTTTCCAGTAAGATTAATAATTTTGATAGTATCTTGATTACAGCTTACTAAGGATCCCAAATGGACAGTAACTCACAGATCTGGGTTTTTTGAAACCTGTGCTTAAAATGTCTGGATGCCCTTAAGAGGCAAGCTCACTATCCTTCTTGCTGTCTTAACATTTTGTTTCTCTGAACTGCTCTCATGGAATACTTGGCTACAGACTGTTCCCAATTATCTCTAGACTGTGTTTAAATACTAAGCAGCCACAGAATGTGACAGAGTACTTCATGGCAAGAGGGGGAAAACACGTATTGGTCTGGGCTGAAAATTTATTTCCTTAAACCAATGTATAACCTTCTTTCGAAAGAACTCACACAAAATAATGTATCTTAAACCCCTGCAGCTGCTTTTCAATCACTTTTGTTTAAGACTGCAGACCTCTTCAATCCACTGTGTCACTGGGGCTCCCACAGATATCAGGTCTTACAGTCCCTCACTCAACACATTGCCCCAGAGGGGTAGCAATTACTGTTTACCAGTTCGAAAAGTTTCTAATATTGTAAGTAACATTCATAGAAAGTAACAAATCTCATACTACAATTATTATCAGTTAAGCTGGTAAAAAGGAAAGGAAGCAATTGCTTCTTTTTTCCTTTTCTGAAGGCAACCATAGGACAGCACACATTGGAAGAAATGACATCTATGCTTGCTGGATATCAATTATTCAATAATGACATTTAAATAAAAGACTGAGGGGTTATAAGAGTTTGAGACTCTCTGAAGCCAAACCCTGGGGAATAGAAGCTCAAGTGAGTCCCTGAGCTGTTCTTCACAGCAGGAGGTACTGAGAAAATTAGCTCTTACTTTGCCCAACTGTATAGTAAAGGCACTCCAACTGAACATATGTATTACAAGAGGTTTGCTGGTCTATCTTCCAGTGATGTCCTTGCTGCTTGGCCTGCCTTTGTCCATTTATGTCAGAGGCACATGACTTGATTCTTCTTTTCCACCCTAACCTAAGGACTGAGGACAGGTTATAATATCTTAATCACATTTTATAATTTTTATTTATTTATTTATTTATTTTTATATTTATACCCCACCTTTTTTCCTGCAAGGAACCCAAGGCGGCTTACATAATCCCCCTCTTCCTCTCCATTTTATCCTCACAACAACCCTGTGAGGTAGGTTAGGCTGAGAGTCCATGACTGGCCCAAAGTCACCCAGTGAGTTTCATAGCCGAGCGGGGACTAGAACCCGGATCTCCCGAGTCCTAGTCCAACACTCTCACCACTACGCCACACTGGCTTCTATTACTTCTATTTTATACTTTAGTTTTAAACTTTTTAAATTTTTATAGTGTGTATCATGTTAAATTTTATAGTTTTAATTGTTGTGAACAGTCCAGAGAGCCTCACCTATTGGGCGATATAGAAATGTAATAAATAAATAAATAAATAATTCCAACGAACCGGCAAAGTTGGTTAGATAGAAATATGACTTTCCCAAAGCCAGTACATTGAGCTTCACAGTCAAACAAGACTTCGACCCCTTATCCAACACCAGTTCAATTTACTTGATATATAGTCCACTGGTTGGCAATTTTCAGTTGTGTCTTCTTACTAAATATCCTTTAGCCTTCCTGCAGGTAGAGGGGTGGGTAGGTAGGTGTGTATGTGTGTGTGTGTGTGTGTGTGTGTGTGTGTGTGCACATACGAGCCTAGGACAACAAGCATTAGAATGCATTTAATCTGCTTCTCCAAGGACAAATAGTGAGCAATCTGCTGCTAGCAAGAGGAAATTTCTTAACTTAATAAAATAAAATTTCCCCTTAAAGTAATTCCACATTTTGCACTTGCAAAAATTCAGCAGTTGCCCCACACTGACATCCACTGACATTCTTATTGTCACACAGAATATGGCTTAGTGTGCCTTGGAAAACAACAGGATACTGATTGCAACATTAGTGATGTATAGCATGATTCTCTCCTTACCCCCTGACAAATGTCAATTTGTGAATTTTAAAATTATTTTATTTTTATACATTTCTTTGGTTGTGGCACATTACCTGCTATGCAAACCCAGCACTAGACTGTTCATCAAGCCCTAACCCCAAAAAGTGGATGAACAACAAACAAAACCCCTTCTCCCCCATCATTATATGGAGTTGGAATCGCATGCCACTGGCTTACAGAAGTACCGCACTGAGGATAAAATGTGTTTGGGACACCATTTATGGTTTAGAAAGAACTGAACCAAGAGTGATCAGGAGTTGGATGACTGATTTTTATTTCAACATTCCTTATTCTGAGATTATCTTACATCACTATACATTTATGTATTGTACTGGATAAAAAACAGTGTGCTGGGAGACCAGCAGGGGAGTCAGCTACATAAAACAAGGTGCACTTATTCAGCACTGTTCATAGAGATATTTGTGCAAGATTCTATGGAAAGGATGGGAGGAGACAAGAAATATTTTATGAATAACCGACACATTTCCTCTCAGTTTGTGCTTTGGATGAATCACTGCATACTACATATATAAAGATAAAGAGGCAAGCAAGTGAAAGAGAAGACAGAGCTTCTAAACCATGCTAGTGATGGATATGGAACCAAAAGTAACAGGTACTATAGGCCAATTGAGAATGAAAGGGTTTGATTTTGTGTATATTGTTAAGCTGTATAACACATCCAAATAGTTTGCACATGGTAGTGAAATATTTTGAGTCCAGCATTCTGCTGTTTCTAAGAAAATCACAGGATATCTGGATCTTGCCATCTAAAGTACAAGTAGTGCAACCATATTTTATTACTCTGGTCATCTAGAATTTATTAGCCATATCTACATGTACTGAGCGCTTAAACCATGTAACATAATGAGCTCTTTTCTTTAATTAGCACCATTGACACTAATGCCCTGCACAAACCCCAATCATCCATGGTGTGGGGGGAAGCAAAACCACAATGATATCTAAATTGAAAGATAAAATTGTGAATTACATTCAATATGCTGGAAAAGAAGCTCAGCAGCATACTTGATTAAGTCCAAAGCATGGCCATATGCAATAGATGTTTCACTTATTTACTTTTAAAAAATCTGAATGCATAATCCTCAAACAGCTTACCAGTGGAGCTCCTGTTCCTCTGTAGTTAAATACCCCAAGAATTGTAGTCCTCTGAGCTGTCCATGACTGACTCTGTCTGATAATCTTCCAATATATTTAACTTCCTTGTATCTTTAAGATGCATAGTCAACTTCCACATTTCATATAATGGGAAGGAATATAGAAACTTACTTAAGAACACAGGAAAAGTCCCTAGCAGAGCAAGATGACAATGTATTTAGGTCTCCAAACATCCAAAGAATAAAAGAGAAGAAATCACAAAAGTGTGCAAACAGAGCATGTAACTATTTTACTCAGTTCCTATAAAATGTCCTGTCCTGTTGCCCCATAAGAAAAAGGGCACTTGGGCACTTTGGAGGGGCTGTCACTGGCTGTCTACTCAGAGATCATGAAAGGTGATCTCGGGGGGGGGGGGAAGGGGGGGGAGGCGAAAAAAGCCATGGTAAGCAAAAAAAGGGTTCATGATCGCAGCAGGGAGAGGAGACAAGGTATTGTTTTACTGTATTATTTTAATTGTACATTGCCCAGGGTGGCCGGGTGACCGGCCAGATGGGCGATTAATAAATATAATATAATATAATATAATATAATATAATAAATAAGAATGGGTTTTTAATTCTTTCCAACAGCTTCTTGGTAAATTTACTAAAAAATATATTTTCTAAGTTCAAATCCAATTCTTGTGTTTCCATCTCCAACCAAGTTAAGTCCTTTGGTCTTGACATAATATCCACAATACTGTATATCTTATTTGGTTAGCTATATAATATAACTTTAAATTAGGGAGACACAATCCTCCTATTTTTTGAGATTTATACCATCTTTTCTTATTAACCCTTGCTTTTTTATCCCCATTACAAAAAATATTAAACATAATTTGCCATTCTTTCAATTCTGCTTCTGATACCTTAATTGGAAACATCCTAAATAAGAAATTAATCTTGGGTAGAATCTTCATTTTAATAACCACTATTCTACCAAACCATGAAAGCTTAAGTCTCCTATATTCCTCTAATTTATTCTTAATCTCTTTCTTTAATTTCTTAAAATTTTCTTCTTCTAACCTATCTAAATTTTATGTAATATTTATACCTAAATATTTGATTAAATTCCTTACCTTAATATTAACTTTATTCCTAATTAAACCTTGCTCTTCCAGCTTATTATAATTAAAGAGCATCATATCTGATTTAAGCCAATTTATTTGTACACCAGTCATTTCCCCAAACTCCTTCAAATGTAATTCTATTCCATCCAAAAGGAAGCCTGAGCTTTGAAAGCTGTCAAAGCTCCACACTTCCGTAAATGAGGTGGCTTGCACTTTTCCACTTTCCCAAGCACCTAGAGTCTCGGAAAAGGGTGCAAAAGTACAAGGACACTGAGAAGAGTCAGGTCCAACCCAAAAAAACTAGAGGATCTTGCTGCAAAGGGGATGATCTACTTGCCACCCCCTTTTGCAAGCAAAGATCACTTGTGGCTTTGCTTTCCCTTGACAGCTCGCTTTTTGATAGCTGTCAAGAGGGCACAAAGTAAAAAATGGATCCATTTGCAGCCTCTCTGGGTCAATGTCCATGGGTGGTGCCTGTTGAGCTTTGACAGCAGACACCTCCAAAGACATTGCCCAGGTGAGGCTTCCCATTTTGGACCCCCGCAAGTGCGCACCTCCGTACTCATGCAAGTCTAATTTTTTTTTTAAAAAATGCAAAAATCCCCCGCAAGTGCGCACCTCCGTACTCATGCAAGTCTAATTTTTTTTAAAAAATGCAAAAATTTGTGCAAATTTCTTGTGCTTAAAAAATAATTTTTAAAAAGGGTGGCAAACCAGTGACAGCCCCTCCAATGTGCCACTTGGGCACTTTGGAGGGGCTGTCACTGGCTGTCTACTCAGAGATCATGAAAGGTGATCTCCGGGGAAAAGGGGGGGAAGCGAAAAAAGCCATGGTAAACAAAAAAGGGTTCACGATCGCAGCAGGGAGAGGAGACAAGGCAGCTTTAGTTGCCAAGTCTCCTGGGATACCAGCTGGAGGACCGAGGGGGAAGAAGTGGGGGGAGAAAACCCACGGTGAGTCCGATCATCTGTTGGGTGCACCAGTAGTTGTTCTGCAAACAACCAACCCACCACTGGTTATTCACAGGGTGGGTGAGAGTGATGAGCGAACCTGCCCTTTCTCTCTTCAGGGTGCCTGATATGAGCATAGCTACCATGCAAGTGAAGTGACTGATTACAACAGGTGGGGTTTTGCTTGGCAGCCTAAAAGAAAGCACTAGCTTAAAACAAATTAAACTAAGGACAAAATGTGTTTTATATTAGAAAAAAAGAGTCTAAGCTTTGAAGTATGACTGGAGAGTTTTTTAAAGTTCCTTGGGCACATTAGAAAGCATCCGGGGCAGGAAAAACTCCCATGGAGAATGAAAATGAAAGCCACTTTGTTCTTTATAGTACTGTTAAGAATTTACTTGGAGGAGACTTCTAAACAGAGCTACTCAAATCTTATAACATATATAGAAAAAAGGCAATGTCCATGCTATTCCTAAACTTTACTAGCACAGATAAGGCTTTTAGTCCAGTTGTGTACGGTGATGAGTGAAGGAATGTAGACATTGTAGATTTACGATGTGCCTCTAAGGGTATTTTCTCAAATGCCTTTTAGAGCCAAGACTGATCCTAAATCCAAGAGAAGCTCAAACGTGCTGAGAACATGTGTTGAGCTCTTTTTAAAACATGTGTGTGCATCTGTAGCACACCAGTGAATCCAATGCTATGGTCAGCTACACTTGGCTGCTCCATTGCCCCTCCTCCTCTTTAGGAACAATGTGCCCTCTAGCTCATTCCCTAAGAAAGGAGGATATTGTAGCTACAGGGTATTTTCTTTCCTAAGAAATAGTGGTAGCAGCTGTTGGAATGGGGAAGTCCAGGGAGCTACCTCCTCACTTACTCCTCTGCCCCCTCTTGCTGTATCTGGAAAAGGGTCTGGAGCTACAACTTCCTCCCATCTCAGGAAACTAGCTCTAGGATGCTTTTTCCCAAGCCAGGGAGAGCAAAGCAACAGAATAGCCAGACAGTGTATGTAGATTAGTTGACATGCTATAGATTCACATACATTAAAATTTGTATTTATTCATTCATTCATTTCATTTATATAGTTTACATCCAACCTTTTATTTATTACATTTCTGTCCTGCCTTTTTTCCTGCAAGGAACCCATAGCAGCTTACATGAGTCTCCTCTGCCTCTCCATTTTATTCTCACAACAGCCCTGTGAGGTAGGTTAGGCTGAGAGTCAGGGACTGGCCCAAAGTCACCCAGCGAGCTTCATGGCCAAGTGGGGGATAGAACCCGGATCTCAGAAGTCCCAGCACTCTAACCACTACACCATTCTGGCTCTCAGGCTTTCCTCCAAGGAGTTCAAGGCAGCATACATGCTGCTCCATTTTATCCCTAACAACCTTTTGAGACAGGTTAGGCTGAGGGACAGTGACTGGCCCGGGTCATCCAGTGAGCTTCATGGCTGAATGCGGATTTGAACCTGGGTCTCCCAGTCCTAATCTGACATTCTAACCGCTACACCACGCTGGCTCTCACACTTTCACAGCATTCTGAGCCTCTTTTTGAATTTCACTGCTTACACTGCCCTCCTCCTAAAATATGGGCATAATATACAGTACCTGCCAACTTAGGATAACACTTCAAGCATTTGATGAAGTGGCCTCTAGTCTACAAAAGCTTATGCCACAATAAGACATTTGTACATCTTTAAGGTGCAACAAGACTCTTTCTTGTTTTTAGATATATGTCTGTCTTTGCCCTTAGTTTCATGAAAAGCGCAATGCTTGTGAATGTTATTAATTCAGGATAGAAAACAGCTTTAAAAAAAGAAAAGAAAATCAAGGGTACATACTTGCAGTTTTGCCATTCAATTTGAGAATGCAAGACATGTGCCTTTCATAAATAATCAAAGTGCCATTTATGAAAGTTAGCCACCTCTGTATTATACAGCTGCATATCAAAAACCAAAAATTAGAACTTCTACTCAGAGAAAAGCTATTTAATAGGACAAAGCATACTGTCCTATTTCCCCCAATCCTGCCAATTGAGGGATGGAAAGAGACAGGAAGCGAAAGGGCACATACACATTCTTTATTTGGCTTGCCAGGTCACAACTCAGAGATCAGTGCACAACCTTTAAATTCCCTGTTGCAGTGGAGGATGTAGCTTCTCTTGCCTGTTCCTCCCCATGTCCAATCATCTACGTAATCATCTCCCCCCTCCCCAGCCTGCTGTGCAGCACATCTGGTGCCCTGCATTTAAAAATAAAGGTGCCTGTACCCAAGTTATTAAGGTTAATGTTCACAAACACAAGATCAGAACTTGCATACCTTAAAATAAATATGAGAATATTTTGAGTAAAAAATTCACAGCATAAAGTTCCCAATACAGACAACAGCTAGGATCCAATGAACTGCTTAGGCTCATACAAGGGGCTATTTCAGTAGAATGTTTTCACTTTCTCTTCCCTTTGAAAAGCTGATCCCCATGCCATTTTGCTAACATTTTCAAACTTCACTCAGTTTCAAAGACAGTTGGGCATGGGGCTGGCAGGTGGCTTGGCATGGCTCCCATGCAGACTGTTAGCAGTTCTACCTGCACTGAACAGAAGCCTGGAGCCAGGCACAGACAGCTCTTCTACAAAGCCAGTAGGGACGTTATTGGCTCTTTAGAGCACCTGATCCTGTTGGACTCAGAAGCAGCAGTACATCTTCTAAGCCAGCTACTGCAATAGTGCTTCAGAGCAGCAGCGATCAGGCGAGCAGTGCCAGTTCCTTCTGCGGCAAGCTGCCTGAGAGACACAGGGAGTAAGGTGCTATTGAAGTCCCCAGTTTGAGACTTCCTCAGTGCTTTACAATGGGAAGAGCTGAAGTTCAAGAAAACACACCTTCTAAACTTGTTGGTCCCCAGATGTTGTTGGACTCCAACCCCCATCAGCCCCAGCCAATATGGCCAATGGTCAGAAATGATGGGAGTTGGAGTCCAGCAATGTCTAGAGACCCACAGGTTCCCTACCCCTGATCTAAAGACTCTTTGGTGTTACAGAGGGCCGGTTCGCACGACCCAGGCTGCAGGCAGGGGAGGCACCATGGGGCGATCTGCGGGGTCCAGCGGGACGCCGCAGACGACCTGCGCCCCGCACATGTGGGCGGACCCCGCAGTCCCCGCACTGCAGTGCGGGGGCCCCGGCGCTAGGGGGCGGGGACCCAGGATGCCCAGAGGGGCCGTTTGCCCCTACAGGCTGGAGCGGCGGCAGCTCTGGCCGCTCTGGGCAGCCTGCTTCTGTGCGGACCCTGCGGGACGGCCGCCCGCTGTTCGCACGGCACGGTGGCCACGCGCGGTAGGGGCTTACCCCTCTACCGACCATGGTCACTTTGCGTGCGTCCTATGCGCGGCCCTCCCGCGGGGGCGCCCCCGGTCGGCGTTCACACGACTTCTGCTCCCCCGCGGTTCCCATGTCGTGCGAACAAGCCCAGAATCTGTTTAATGGTTCTTTGCATCCTGACCATTGATTTTTAGCCTTTGTAAACTTGTACCGCAAAAAGGACCTCTCCTTCCTGGAAAAGTTTAACAAGATGTACTATTCATAACACCATAAAAAAAAACCTCACAACAGATACAGCTCTTTACTTACTTAGAATGATGCTGCCTTACCCAAAAACATACAAAGAGGTTACCTTCTTTTTAATATCTTCTCTTGCACCTATTTGGCATGTTTTAAAAAAATATTTGCTCATGTTCCATATTTTATTAAGCCATTCACTTATCAAAGATACCTTGTCCAATTTCCATTTAGCAGCATTTTTTATTTTTTGGGAATTAACATTCTCAACTAAGTGATGGCTTGACCCTTTTTTAATATGTGCCACGTAGTAACTTCCCCTGGATTCACTGTAATACCACATCCTGTTATATGTTTAATATACCCAATATCCACCCAATATGCTTTAATTTTAGGGCAGTCATACCAAATATGCATCAGCTCAAGCATTTAAAGCTGATCTGCTCCTCCAGAGTAAGCTGCAGAGTAAGCTGCTTTTAATGGAAACTTAACAGCACTACAATACTAAAATACAAAAAGAAGCATTTAAAAATAGAAGTTTGGTTTACTTCTGTGTTTGAAGTACAACCATTTCCTGTTAAATAACCACAAACTGATAAGAACAGGGCTCACGTACTGACAGCAAATAGCATAAGAATAAAAAACAAGCTAGTATGAGGGGAAGGGAAGGGGCAGGTCGACATCAGATGAATGAAGTCTGAGATCATTTATGTTTGTTCATTCACTATACTAACTTAGAAAAACTATTTAATCATCCCTTATTCACAAGATATCTTAGCACCCAAATCTGCAACCCACAATCTGTGATTATTATTCATATTCCTAAAAAGAAGCAGGAAGGCATAGCAACTTAACAGATGAGAAGACACTTAGGGCCAAGCTAGACGGGAAGTTCTGTGATTGGAGCTCCCAACATCTTTTTGTTATCCCAAAAGCCACCAATGGGAAGGGGCAGTTTGATTGGGACTGCAGTGTTGGGGAGGATGACTCAACTCCCCCCTTCTCTGATGCAAATAGCTTTAAGGCAAGGCTCTCCAACCTTGGGTCCCCAGATGTTGCTGGCCTACAGCTCCCAGCATACCCAGCCAGCATGGCTAATGGCAAGGGATTCTGGGAGCTGTAGTCCAGCAACATCTGGGGACCCAAGGTTGTGAGAGCCCTGCTCTAAGGGATGGGGAATCTTATAAGCAATCATATCAAAAGCAATATACAGGAACCTGCTTACTAGCTGTGTCATTTCAGCAAATCATCCATTTGGGAACTGCATCTGTCTATCTACAGTACTTTGCAGACCAACAATGGCTAGAGTAGCCTTCCCCAACCTGCTGCTCTCTAGGTGTTTTGGACTACATCTTCCAGCATTCCTAATCATTAGCCATGCTAATGATTAGGGGAAGCCTGGACTAGAAATCTGCTGGCACTACCCTCCTTTGCATGTAATACAATTAAGTAAAAACAAAGGCATACTTTATGTTTACATACCATTTGAAGACGGAGACACAAGAAAGCAGATAACTTGTTACCGTATATAGAAAAATTAAGGGACCACACCTACAGGGTTTTTATATGGACTAAACCTTTTTTTTTTTTTTTTTAAAGGAGGTAAGTTTGTAATGGTTGGTGCCCCATTCAGATCAATTCCTGCTTGTTAACATGTAAAAACATTTGGCCTCCAGATTGCTCTTCCTGATCTACAGTATTCTGCAAGGTGAACTTTTGCACACTTTAACCAACATAATTTGGTTACATCAGCTGCATTACTATTACTATCTCTGTCTCATTCACTCAGGTCAACAAGACTATAATGTTCTCATTAACTATACAATGGGAATATGCAGTCTTGAAGATCAGTGTATAATGCAACAAGCAGTTAAGCTATAGGGTTGTGACCTGTGGGGCACATGAACTTGTCTAGATGGTTTCTCAATTTTAGGCTGGGTATTTATTTCAACTATTTTTTATTTTTATAATTGTTGCTACACAGTTTTCATTATTATTGACAGCTGTTTTGCAGGGGCTATGACCAGAAAACTAGCCTAAAAATCTAATTATAGATAAATGAATGAAATGAATTATCCATAGAAGAATATACAAAGATAATGGATTCAGCATCACAGGCAAGAAACTGCAAGACATCCTTGTTTCCAGTTCAAGTATACCTATTTCATGTTATTGTGAGCATGAGATTATATCATAGACACCACAAGTTTTTTGTTACCATTTTATAAAACAGTATGCAGAATGTGGGCAGTGGTTTTGCTGGATTCATAAAGCCCTGGTCTGCCCTTTCCCTTCCCTGTTCCCTTTTTGATGCCTAGCCCACATCAGATGGCAGTATCAAATTACACAGGTCAATTCATATGAATGCTAAGATAAAACGATCGTTTTAGACAAAGAAGTTCTGTATTTTGAACCTGTTAGCAGTATTTCAAAAATCCCATGACCAAATGTTTCCTATAATTCCAATTACAGCTTATTTAATACAAAAGGAATTTGAGACTGGCAAACATAAAACCAAATCTCTTGCTGAAATATTCATTTCAATATTCACCACGCTTTTTCTGATTACAGTAATCCCTCTGTCCATGTAAGGAAATACTGCAGTTAACTTCTCCTGTGACAAAATCCTCATGCCCAAGAACAAGTCATTTGATGCAAGAGCCTCATCCTCAGTGAAATCTATCTTGAAAACCAAATCTAACTAACACATACACAGAGAAACAGAACACATGTGCAACTAATCTCAGATTATGAGAGTGTACCATAAAAACGGAACCAGCATCCAAATAAAACAGAAAAGGGCATTCTTAAAAGGGAAGACGTGTCTATTTTAAGGGTCTTGATTAAAAATGACTGTTGCAACATTGGAGTGGGGGGTAGACAGAAAGACAAGAAGCCAGACAAGAACTCATTTTAACTATTATTCAAAGATGGTTAAAGGGGGGAAGGCAGTGTTATTTGAGGAGCATATTCAAATGGAAATGGTTACATTTTCCAAGAGGGAAGGTCTTTTTAAAATATTTCCTATAGTAGAGATTAAATTCTGTTGCTCTCTTGCATTATGAACTATTGCCAAGAGGTGTGGGTTTTTTCCTCAGGGTGGGATTAGATATGGAAAAACAGCAGTTCTAAGCTGGATTTTATACCTATGACCATTTCTGAATTATTCCTCTTTCTCCCTTTTCACCCACATTAACCACCATAAAGATTCTTATAGTGGTGGTTAATGGGACATCTACCAGAGCAGAGAAACTGTTCCAGCAGCCAAGTGAATCATGCTGCAGTAATGTGGGTGGGAAAATCGCATGCCCAATTTCTAAGGACACAGCCTTTTATGGTATTTTTAGAGTAGAAACTGATCAAATATCTTGTAGCACTTTATCATTTAGTGTATCATTGTTTAAGAAAGCTGAGCAGACTTCTCAGGATACAATGTGTTACTAAACAGCTTGTGTGAGCCAAGAGAACACAATGTATTTCTATTGGACTGTAAATACTATGGTATGGTTAACATACAGAAAATTGTTCTGGTGTAATGGTAAAATAACCCTCTGGCATGCCAGTGCTGAACACACTGCACTGGAGTGCCACTGAAATCAATGGGATACACACTCTAATCCTAAACACATTATTTGGAAGCAAGTCACCCATTTAGAAAAAGGCAGCATTAGATTAACCGTACCAAGAGCATATTTAGAGCTTCAAATATCAGTTTGTGTTTATCTGCCTCGAGGATTTATGGGAATGTTTCTATATACAACAGCCATAAAGAATCAAGAGGAGGGGGATTGCCACAGTGAAACAAAGACTGAAGACCAATGAAATCCAGGCTTCAAACCTATCCTTCCAATGAAGCCTTCCAAATGGTTCCCCCCTTCTCTTCCCTTACTGCTTTCATTCTGTGCTACTAGCACAGCGTTGAGTGCATTCAGTTTCTTCCTACATCTCCTAGAAAAGAGCCTTCTGCTGGGCAGTGTAGAAAGGTGCACACAAGCCTCGGGTTCTCCTTGAAACCTGCATTTGGAAAGTGGCTGGGAGTGATTTAGTGAAGAGAGGCAGTTGGCAAGGAAAAGGTTACACATTCAAACACACCCTGGTGCTTCTCTGATTATCAGCTCCTCCCAAAGTTTCTTTTTACTGGAGAAAAGGCTGCTGGGGGCAAATTACACATACATACACATGTGTGTTTGATGTTTAGTTCAGTCCTTAGAAACGAATGTAACAAACAAACCTTACAGTGTAATCAGGACTGTGTATTCCAGAGTTCGAAGAAAGTGCAATAAAAGCATAGAACTTGGTATTCAGCAGGAATTCAACATACTGGAAATATAAGACAGCCAGTTGGTCAACCTGTCCTATTGTATTTTTACTGTTTTTTAATGGTGGTGTATTTTATTGTTTCTATTGAAATTTATGGTTGTATGAACATATTTGTTACATTATTGTTCACCACTCCAATATCTTTTGCTGAAGGGCAGTTTATAAAGATCCTAATAAAGAGTAAATATATAAATAAGATTTCCTTTTTGAAAAAGCAAATTTCAAGCCCCTTGGTAAATAAGCTTGTTGAAGGTGTCTTGTGAAGTCTCAAAAACCAGAAAAGTCTCAAAAAGATTTCCAGTTCAGGGATGGGCCTTTCCTTTCCCCATGACTAGCAGAACATTATGTAAATAGGCAAGTAAGCATTTCTCCCCCTTCATTTACGCAGATTCCAGAATTTGGTGCACAATTTTGACTTTTTAGCAAAATTGACTGATTGTGACTGGCTCGCTAAGACATGTCAAATATCAGCTTGGCAAATGATCATACACCATTCCAAATATGAATATGCAGCTGGATGGATGGATGTGTGTGTGTGTGTGTGTGTGTGTGTGTGTGCCCCTCTCCACTCTCACCTAGTAACAGATTAATCCAAATAAGAATTTTGGTTGTAAACATATCAGAACAACCAACAATTGCATGTTCTTCATGACAGAATACAGTATTTTATACAACGTTTCTTTATTTAGTAAAAAAGCAGAATAAATCTTACTTTACCAAGGGAGACTTTACTACAGAGAATCAGGAAGAGCACATAGGAATAGAAGATTAAAGGGCGGGAAATACATTTCCCACAACTGCATTGTTCTGGTTTTTCATTAGAACAGGCCCACATTATTTCTAGGTTTCACAGTTACTGGCTTCATTTCCAAACAAAAACATAGTTAGACTAGTTCAGAACAGAAAGCAATCCTAGATTTAGCCTTTTAGGCACGAAGCTTCAAGCACCTGACTCAACCAATCACTAAAACATAAACAGCAGCAGTACTTGTGTTTTAAACACACAGAATACCGCAGTCTGTTATCAGCAGCTCCCAATGGCTTTGTGAAAAATCAAAGATTTTACCAACCTCCAGAAATAGAGCAGGGAGGCAGCTGACTGAGCTTCTCTTGGAAGGGAGTTTGAGCACCTTGAATTGGGCCCAGAAATGAATTGGCAGCCAGTAGAGTTGCCTCAAATTGGTGGTCGGTCTGCACTCATCAACAGACAGGCTGCAGCATTGACACAAGTTTCCAATCTGTCTTCAGTGGCTGTCCTACTCCGTGCACACTGCAGTAGTCTAAACTGGAAGACATTAATGCATGAATGATAGTGGACCATGTCTCAATCTTCTAGCAGCAGAAGATAGACCCACAGTATATTATCTAAATATAATGTTGTGAAGGATCACTAACAGGATCCTTTGCGTGAGTTCGGCGCTTAACGGGTTAACCGGCACTGAGTTACAGCCCGTACAAGCGCTAGCAACCGCCCGGGAGGCTCGCGCACACAAGAGGAAACCAGAGCCCTTTAAATGACCAAATAAGGCTTTTATTTGTTTACACAAGATATGGAGCGGAACTAACAGCTTTCTAGGAATACTACAATGTCAACACAACCGTAGTTGACCCCTGCGATTGTCAATGAACAGACTCCCAGGCTAGTGTATTGGAACTAGTCAGTTACCTCAGATCAAAGACGTTACGCTAGTCAGTTTCAGCCTGGCTCCGGGTCGGCCGATCCGGGGATGAGAGTGGCTTACTCCAGCTGCCGCTTGGAGGACGAATCCGGCCCCGAAGTACCCTGGGTTCCCAACAACCCTTTACCGGAAGGGAGAGGGGTTTTCTACCCGAGTTCCCGCTCTCCCCACCCTCCAGGTCAGGTGGGGCTTATGCCTGCCCCTTCGTATCAGGTGGGCTTATTCCTGCCCGGGAAGAAGGTGACGTACTGGTACTTTACAGCTCCTTGAGACTGCCCTGATAGTTTGATGGTTCTTGATGGTCCTTCCTTGGTTTTGTGGATCTCCACCGAGACTCTTCTTTGTTGGGAATGACGGTCTGTCTGGCTACTTCTCCTGTGACTTCATCCCCCCTTCCTCGCCCCCCTCCCTTGGGCGGAGACTGTGTGTGTGTATGTGTGTGTGTGTGTGCAGACTTGTGTTAGGCTTTCTCCACACACCCCCATTTGGGGAAAGATGGCATTGGGGTCCACCACCCCAATCCCCATCTAACTGTCTCCTACTGAGAAAGCCCGGGACAACCCATCTGCCACGATGTTGTCCTTACCCTTGATGTGTTCTACTGAAAAATCAAAATCCTGCAGGGCTAAACTCCACCGCAACAACTTTTGGTTGGACCCCTTCACCCTATCCAGCCAACACAAGGGGGAATGGTCGGTCTGCAACAGGAACCGGCGGCCCCACAGATAGGGGCGAAGCTTGGTCACTGCCCACACTATTGCCAGGCATTCTTTCTCGACAGTGGCCAAGTTCCGCTCCCGAGGTAAAAGTTTCTTGCTCAGATAGGCGACAGCCCTTGCCCTGGCTGCTCCTGCAGCAAGACGGCTCCCATCCCTGCTTCCGAGGCATCCGTCTGCAGGACAAAAGGGGCTTCAAAATCTGGTGCTTGCAGCACAGGGGCTGCCATCAAGCAGGCTTTTAATCCTTCGAACGCTGCTTGGCAAGCGGCGGACCACTGAACCTTAACGGGTTGCCGCTTCTTGCACAAATCTGTCAGGGGGGCGGCTAGCTGGCTAAAATGGGGCACAAACTTACGATAATAGCCAGCCAGCCCTAAAAAAGCCTGAACCTGCTTCTTCGTCTGGGGTTGGGGCCAGGTGCGGACCGACTCTATCTTGGCTTCTAGGGGTTTGACACTACCTCCCCCCACCTTATGTCCTAGATATTCTACCTCCCCCCGCCCAACCTGACACTTTTTAGCCTTCACAGTCAGCCCGGCGTCCTGAATCCTCTGAAATACCTGGCGGACATGTTGCAAATGCTGTTCCCAGGTGGAACTAAAAATGGCGATATCGTCCAGATATGCACAGGCGAACTCCCCCAACCCATTCAGCATCCCATTCACCAGCCTCTGGAAGGTAGCCGGACCGTTCCGGACTCCGAAGGGTAGGGTGGTGAATTGGAACAACCCCAAGTGGGTTACAAAAGCGGATTTCAAGGCAGCATCCGAATCAAGCGGGACCTGCCAATAACCCTTCGTCAGGTCCAGGGTAGTAATGTACTTGGCCCCCCCTAGCCGTTCCAACAGCACATCCATGTTGGGGATGGGGTATGGGTCAGGGACAGTCACCTTGTTTATTTTTCGGTAATCTACACAGAACCGAACACCCCCATCCTTCTTGGCTACTAACACTATAGGGGAGGACCAGGGGCTAGAGCTGGGGACAATGACTCCAAGGTCCAACATGGCTTGGACTTCATCGGCAATGACCTGGGCATGGGGCCCCACCGCCCGGTAGGGTAGGGACTGTATAGGGGGGCTATTCCCCGTGTCAATGGTATGTTGCGTGAGTGTGGTGCATCCCGGCCGGTCAGAGAACATAGGCTGGAAGTCCTCTAAGACCTGGATAATCTGCCGCCGCTGCTGTTCCGACAGAGAGGGAGACAGTTGGATCTCATCCATTCCTCCCCCTTCCCCCCATTCGGCCAACAAATCCCCGTCAGAGGTTCCCTGGTCCACACATTCCTGCACTCCCCCCACCTTCGTCCCCCGTTCCACATACGATTTTAACATATTCACATGAAATACCCTTTGCTTCCCTGGCTGTCCAGGAAAAGCCACTTGATAGTTCACCTCCCCCGACCTTCCAATCACGGTCCCCGGACCCTCCCATTTCAAGCACAATTTGTCCGTTTTTTGGGGGCGCAGTACCAACACCTGGTCCCCCACTTCAAAAGTCCGTGGCACAGCCGTCCGGTTGTACCACGCGCTCTGCCGATGTTGTGCTGCTCCGAGATGCTGTTGTGCCGTCTCCCGCACCTCCCGAAGGACAGCTTTGGAGGTGTTGCATGAAGGTATGCACCGGCATGGAAGATTCTGCTGCAACCCCCTCCCATTCCGCCTGTAAAAGAGCCAAAGGTCCCCTTAGCTCCCTCCCAAACATCAGTTCGTTGGGGGAGAATCCTAGGCTCTCCTGGGGGGAGTCCCGGTACGCGAACAACAGGTAGGGGAGAGCTTGATCCCAAGTCCCGGGGTGCTTAGCTGCATAAGCTCTGATCATTTTCTCAAGAGTCTGATTGAAACGCTCCACCAGCCCATTTGTCTCGTGATGATATGGCACCGAAGTCAGATGCTCCACACCCCCCAATTCCCACATCTTTTAAAACAATTTGGACACGAATCCCGTGCCACAGTCTGAAACCACCGTGTGGGGCATTCCTAGGCGGGCAAAAAGAGAAAGGAGAGTCTTAGCCAGGCTGGTAGCGGAGATGGAGGCTAGGGCAAAAGCCTTGGCATAGCGAGTGGCAAAGTCAACAACAGTCAGTATAAACTTCTTCCCCGTCTTGGGGGGGGGATTCAAGGGTCCCACAATATCCAACCCTATCCTTTCAAAAGGGGTGCCCACAATGGGTAGGGGTTGAAGGGGGGCTTTCGGGTGGTCCCGGTTATACCCCACCCGCTGGCAGACATCGCAGGACCGGCAATATTCTCGGACTTCATTTGCCACTATGGGCCAGTAAAACCCCTCTGTCACCCTGGCTAATGTCCGTTTCTGTCCCAAGTGACCCCCCCATGCTACGTCGTGGGCCAACTGCAGCACAGCCTGGCGGTACCTTGCAGGCACAACTAATTGTCTTTTCTTTGGCTGGGGACCCAGTTCGGTTTTTGGACAGAACTCTCGGTAAAGGGCTCCTGCTTCCCACAAAAACCGTTCTGACTGGTCCCCTGCCCCCAACACTTGACCGGCCCGATCCCGGCATTCTCGGAGGGACGGGTCGCGCTGCTGCTCTTCCTGGAACACCTTTTGAGTCCCAAAATCTTGGGCCATTGGCGCGAACCCCCCTTGGTCCTCCTCCCTCACCGAAGCAGAGGGGAGCGGCGGAGAACAGTCGGTTGCCGGGGTCACTTTACCGCGACCGGGATGGGGAGTCGGGGGGCTGGGAGGCTGTGGGGCAGGGGCTTGTTTGGCCTGACGACGTGTCACCACCCCCACCTTGACCTGGGCAGCCCGGAACGCAATGTCGTTCCCAATGATGATCCCCCATTCTTGTTGTCCATGTACTATAACATCCACCTTCCCTTCCCATCCCTTGTACTTGACCCAGACCTGGGCAAGGGGAACAGCTATGTTGGGGGAGTTATAGGGCTTTATGGCACAGGTACGCCCTTTTAACAGCTGTCTCTTCTTTACCTTACTCCGAGGTAAAGCAGTGATGTCCGCCCCAGTGTCCCTATACCCCACATGGGAAACATTGTTCACAGAGATGGACTCACAGAATTTGCTCTGGCTCCAACGCAGTTGCTCCGGCAAGGCAATGCGCATCAGGGATGCTTGCGAGATGGCCCCAAGGGAATGCTGTCCTCCGCTCATCAGGGGCCGCGCCGCATCCTCTACTTCTTCCTCTAGGGGCGAGATCGATTGCTGATCCTCCTCGTGTTCCTCCGGTTCGCGGGACTCTGGAGCGAGCATCCTTCCCACCTTGCCCGGGGCTGTTTTGGAGTTGCGGTTCTTTGCGAGGAGCTTGGGGCAACTCCTCTTGAGGTGACCCGGTTCCTTGCAGTAAAAACAGCCACTGGCGCTGGGGCTCTCTTTGGGCTTGCTTGGGGTTCCCTCCCGAGGTTTGGGGTTGCCCTTCTCCGCGCTCCCTCTGGCCCTGCCACGACTGAGGTTGCCCCCCTTCACTCCTTTGGGCTGCCGATACAGCCCCATTTGGTCTGCCAACTTGCCCATCTCCCGACAGTTTGGGGGGTCCCGGTCCCTCACCACCGTAGCCAAATCCTCTGGGATAGCGGCACAAAATTGTTCCTGGATTAGGAGCTCCCGCACCTCCGCCAAGGTGGTTCTCCCGGTGGCCCCAATCCACGCATCCCAGACCTGCCCCAGGTGCGCCATCCAGGAGGCATACGTGTCCCCTGGGGAAGGCTGCCCGTAACGAAATTTACGGCGACAATGTTCAGCTGTGAGGGGAAACCGCTCCCTCACAGCCTCCTTAAATGCAACATAGTCCAAAGGGGCAGTTTGGGTGTGAATGCCCAAGAGGTCAGCCAGTTCCCCGCTGACCTGAGTCCTCAAGGCGGACATTCTCAAATTGTCCGGCACCTTCTGCTCCAGGCAGGCAGCTTCGAACAGGGTGAAGAAGATCAACACGTCCTGCCCGGGCTTGTAGGTGGGGAATTGCTTCCGGTCCCATTTAGGGGTCGGAGTGCTCCCACTCTGGGGTGTAGGGGGTCCCCCCTGTCCGGCGCCCGCGATCAGCCTGGCCAACTCCAGCTGCATCTGCAGCGCCGCTTGCTGATGCTGGATCATTTCTTGTTGATGTCGCATCACCTCCCTGGTCTGCTGCCAATTAAGTTGGGGGAAGAGGGCATCTAAACCTCCTCCTCCTGTGGCTCCACCAGCAACCCCTCCATTGAGGTCTTCCTCTAACTCGGGGTCCCTCCTCCCGCCTCTCCTGAGGCTACTCGTAAGGCTGGGGCTACCCCATTGCTTGGGTTCCTGCCCCGCCAGCAAGGATGAGGGGGCTCCCTCCCCCTCTTGGTGTGAAATCTTCGGCCGCACTACCCACTCCATTGTGGAGATCCCCTCTCTTGTTGGGGTCTCTGGACTGCTCCCTAGCTCCAGCTGTTCCTGGCTCAGGCTATTCATTACTTTGGTCTGAGCACTTTCCAGCAATCCGCTAGCCTGCCCTAGACCCTATTAGTTCCGTCCGTTAATTGTGGTTTCCAATTATCCCACCGCTGCGACCATGTGAAGGATCACTAACAGGATCCTTTGCGTGAGTTCGGTGCTTAACGGGTTAACCGGCACTGAGTTACAGCCCGTACAAGCGCTAGCAACCGCCCAGGAGGCTCGCGCACACAAGAGGAAACCAGAGCCCTTTAAATGACCAAATAAGGCTTTTATTTGTTTACACAAGATATGGAGCGGAGCTAACAGCTTTCTAGGAATACTACAATGTCAACACAACCGTAGTTGACCCCTGCGATTGTCAATGAACAGACTCCCAGGCTAGCGTATTGGAACTAGTCAGTTACCTCAGATCAAAGACGTTACGCTAGTCAATTTCAGTCTGGCTCCGAATCGGCCGATCCGGGGATGGGAAGGCTTACTCCAGCTGCCGCTTGGAGGACGAATCCGGCCCCGAAGTACCCTGGGTTCCTAACAACCCTTTACCAGAAGGGAGAAGGGTTTTCTACCCCTGAGTTCCCACTCTCCCCACCCTCCAGGTCAGGTGGGGCTTATGCCTGCCCCTTCGTATCAGGTGGGCTTATTCCTGCCCGGGAAGAAGGTGACGTACTGGTACTTTACAGCTCCTTGAGACTGCCCTGATAGTTTGATGGTTCTTGATGGTCCTTCCTTGGTTTTGTGGATCTCCACCGAGACTCTTCTTTGTTGGGGATGACGGTCTGTCTGGCTACTTCTCCTGTGACTTCATCCCCCCTTCCTCGCCCCCCTCCCTTGGGCGGAGACTGTGTGTGTGTGTGTGTGTGTGTGTGTGTGCAGACTTGTGTTAGTCTTTCTCCACAAATGTATTTCTCAGCCACACAAGGCATTGAACTGAACAAGCAAGAACAAAAATTTAGAGAATAGAATAATGCACGATCCCTATCCATTATTAAATGTGTGCATTGTCACTATGCTCTGGAAACTACAGAAAGGAGAAGACTAGGCAAGGATGGTGAATGAGCAATTAGACTTGATGACCTCTTTCAGTGATTTTCTAATACAGGAAGTATCTAAACAAACTTCCTGTTGCCTTGGGGATGGGGAGAAGCAGAATGGGGAAACCAAGCTGGGAGTTAATGAACTATTGTTACTTTTAGCTTTTCTCTACAAGTATGCTGTTCTAGGCTATCAAAGTGTGTCAATTTTGGCATAATAGTTGGATTGGTGCCTTGGCATCTGGAGAGAGACTGTGTTGATCCCCAGAAACAATGTATTTCTACAATTAATTATGGGGGAGGGGAGAGACACTGAAAATCTGCACAGAGACAGTAGCAGGCACTGAATGCAGATAACTCATTTGAGACATTAGTTCATTGTTGGCATTTCAGAGGAGGAGTTAGTTTTACTTGTCACCAAAAGTGCCTGACACAGGCTAATCTAATTTAAATGCTTCTGTAGTCAGATCTTCACAGCCAAATCACGCTTTACTTTGCAGTAAAGAGCCTTCCAATCAGGAACTGTGGAACAGTTTTTCCTAGAGATAAATAGATGAGCACAAGCAAAATAAAGCATGAATTAACCAGCTCTAGCTGTAAATACCTGCACAGCTGAAGATCATATCTGTCATGGCACTGATATACTAGGAGTGTACCTCTGAACAAGCAGCTTTAGCTATGAGCAATCAGTACAGAACAGTGGCAGCCTTTAAACTGATAGTTGTTAGCTTCCTTGAGTTTCTTGCAAAAGACAGGATATAATTTTAAAATATAACCACATATTAGGAGCCAAGAGCCTAGGGTTCCTATTTATTCATCTGGGGGGGGGGGGATCCACATTCTTGCCAACTTTTACAATAACTGCAGACGATGCTTTTTGTATAAAATTCCATGATAATCCACAGAGCCATTGCAAGTGCCATCCTCTCTAAAGTCCCATGAAACATCAAATCCAGTTTCAATGCAAGGATTTCCTTCTTAATGTAGACAACAACTACCATATTGGCTCCATGTTCACAGTTGAGCACCCTGTCTCCAGGACATATGTGGACACTTAAGTAAGCTTTAGCAACAAACAGCATTATTAGCACACTCCATTCCCTATAGTGTTCTCCTTTCCACTTGCACTGTAAAAGTATTGGGTAAACCTTAGAACATCAGGATAGAGCATCCTACCTCATGTATTATTTCTCACATTCCTATTAATTCCCCAATAATATTTATTTGCTAGTTTAGTAGATGCCTCACATTGAGCTGAACTTGACAGGGAGCCATTCACGATGTCTGCAAGATCTCTCTGAATTGGTAATAACCAGCTTTAAAAGGTAAATGATATGGCAAGAACAAAACATATGTGACTCAAAACACAGATGACTAGCTGTACTAAATAAATAATGCATGTAATTTCCAGGGGTTGTGAAAACCTCCAATGAATAAGCAATAGCAACAGACCAGGCAGAAAAACCCAAAATAACCAGGCAGGCAGAGGAGGTAAGGAACCCCAAAGCAGGCAGGCAGAGGCCTTTGTCTTGAACAATTCAACTGTTGAACTGGTCAAGAAGAGACCAGGCAGGCAGAGGAGGCTAGGAACCCCAGACCGGCAGGCAGAGGCAGCCAAACCCAAAATGTCTGAAAGGTTGCATTTTAGAAAAATGATTTTAAAAAATAAACTTGCTGTACTTCCTAAAACTTATCCATGTTGCATTTGAGGAACATAATTTTTTCTAAATGTTTGGCCCTCATTCTGGAACGGTGAGATCTCATCACAATTCCACCCTCACTGAACACCTGCTCCACAGGTGATGAACTTGCTGGAACCAGAAACACACTCAGAGCAGCCACACAGAGTAATCTCAGGCCCTTCTTCTGCCTCTCCCAAGTACGCAACACATCAATCAAAATAAATCTTGACACACTGTTGGGGTTGCACTCCTGGTAGCCGTCCATAGTGGCTGAGCAGCGGCACACCTCACTTCCATGCGCTCTTCGCCGGCAATCACGCTCCTCTCCACTCCTTCTGGCACAGCCCAGGGATGTTGAAGAGTCCTTGGTCTCGAGTCCCGAGTCGAGTCTCGAGTCCCATTAAAAATATTGGGACTCGAGTCCGAGTTGAGTCAGAGGGGGGACTCAGTCCGACTCACAAGTCGAGTCCCCGAGTCCGAGTCCCCATCCCTGGGACTTACTGAAGGAGGGAGATGTCTCACCAGAATTGAAGAAAGGACTGTACTGCAGAAAGCCACATCAGTGCAAGCTCTTATATCCAGGCGGTGATGTTTGACGAAGGTAGAGGGCCGAGCCCAGGTCACTGTGCTGCACAGTTGTAGGAGCAAGATACCTCTGAGGAAAGTGGCAGAGGATGCTATGGCTCTAGTTAAGTGACCCTATATTTGCAGGGGGGTGGGCTGGTAAGTGCGCCAGTTGATAAGAAGTATGGCTGAAACCACCCATTTGGCGAAGCATTGAGATGACACTGGGAGACCCTTCCTTGGTCCTGAATGGCAGTCAAATAAGCAAGTAAATTTTTAAATGATGATTTTCTATGGACATAGAACGAAAGTGCCCTTCTGACATCTAGGGAATGAAGCTTGACCTCCACAGGGGATGTAGGTTGAGGGAGGAACATTTGGTAGTATGATATCTTGAGTTAGAAACTGTGAGATGACCTTTGGAAAAAAGGGACAGTCCACACGTAGCACTACTTTGTCCTTATGAAAGTTTAGGAACAGTCGGTCATGCTTTAAGGCACATAGTTTGCTCACTCTGCATGCCAAAGTGATAGCAATGAGGGAAGCCACTTTCATTGAGAGGAGCCTAAGCTTGACTGTGGCCATAGGTTCAAAGGGTTTGGCTGTTAATTGGGTCAGTACCACTGACAGACTCCAGGCCAGGATCGGGGTGGGTGGGGGTGGGGATGGATAGAGGTTAGCAAATCCTTTAAGGAATTGTTTAATGTGAGGGTGCAAGAAAAGAGAGAAACCCTCAGTATTGTCATAATTAGCCAAAATGATTGCTAGGTAAACTTTGATGGAGCCGGAGGAGAGTGCTAAACCTGTAGATTTCAGAGAAAGAAGAAAGTCCAATATATTCAGTAGACCACAGGATTTTGGGTCCTTTTCTGTTGGAGCAAGAAATTACATAAAGGCCTTCCACTTGGCAGCGTATGAAGCCCAAGTGAAAGATTTGCATGAAGCAATCATTACTTCCACAACCTTGTCAGAAAATTGGTGAGGTGGCCCACATTCCATGCAGTTAGATGTAGAGTCTCCAGATTGTGGTGCCTGATCTTCCCATTATTTATTGTAAGGAGATCCAGGAGACAAGGGAGATGGACAAAAGTGTGGTTGCATAGAAGGAGAAGTGTCTTAAATCATGCTAGTCTCGGCAACCACAGGGTTATTGAGATGCAGTGAGCCCCATTGTCTTGTGTCTTGTTCATTACTCGTGTGACAAGAGGAAAAGGGTGAGACACGTAATTTAGAGTGCCTCCCCAGTGAAGCAGGAAAGTGTCTCCCACAGTGTATGGGTAATGATCAGCTCTGCTGCAAAAAGTGGCATTTTGTATTTAGTGCTATAGCAAAGAGGTCAGTAGTCAGGGTGCCCCACATGCCAAATAATTTGTCTGACTGTCGGAGAGAGCTCCCACTCTTGAGGGGTAGTTCCAAACCTGCTGAGCGAGTCTGCAAGAGCGTTGGACATTGCTGTGAAGAAACAGGTGCAATGTGGTGAAGTATGCAGCAGTCCCAAAAATTGAGAGTGAGCCATAGGAGGGGAAAGGATCTCATCCCACGCTGCTTGTTTTTACAGAAGACAACCGTGGTGTTGTCCATTGCGACCTGGATGGATTGCCCCTTGACATGTGATCTGAGTGCCCTCTGGGATCTGGCAACAGCAAGAAGTTCAAGTTGACTGATGTGTAGGAACCTCTCCCATTGGGACCACAATCCCCTGATCTTGAGTGAACCACAGTGGGCTCCCCAGCTATGAAGGCTGAAGTGGGGACTCCCAGAGACAGACAGGTAGTCTGGAAATTGAACCCCCATAAGAGGTGTGTCAGGTCTGTCCATCCATGTAGGGAACACCAGACCATGTTGGTAGGAGACAAGATACAAGTCTGTGGGTCTGTTTCTGGGTTGAAGATTCATAAGAACCATGACTGGAGAGGTCGCATATGGAGGCGTGCTAACGGAGGCACTGAGGTGGTGGAGGCCATGAGCACGAGAAGGCGTTGGATGCTGGTTGCTCAGCATTGGTGGGTAGACTTCAGTTCCCATGTGAGGTGTCATAGGGTGACCGGTCTGTCTGCCAGTAGATAGGTGTGGGCTCAAGTGGAGTTGAGAAATGCCCCTATGAACGGTCAGGTTTGAGACAGGATGAGACAGGACTTTTCTTTGTTTACCTGCAGGCCAAGAGATTCCAGAAGAGACAGGGCTATGTTGATGTTGGCGCTGAAGCAATGGTAAAAGGGGCTACGAAGAGCCAGTGTATGTATGGAAATACAACGATCCCCTGAAGTCTCAGATGTGCTGCCATACACTTTGTAAAGACGCTCGGAACCATGGCTAGGCCAAAAGGGAGAAGCTTGAATTGAAAGAGTTTGTTGCCCAAGGTGAATATGAGACGTAGCGATGTGGAAGTAAGCATCACAAATATCTCTTGTAGCAAACCAGTCTCCCTGATGCAGGAGGGGAAGAATGGAGGAGAATGTGGTCATCCTGAATTTCTTTGGGTGAATGTAGTGATTAACATCTCAAAAGTCCAACAGAGGGCAAAGACCACCATCTTTTGGGGGGACTGTAAAGTACCTGGAGAAGAAACGGGCGGCCCTTTGAGCAGCAGAGAGTCTCTCTATCACACTCATGCTCAAGAGGGTAGTGTTTTCTTCTCTTAGAACCCAAATAGGGTGAGTAGAGCAGAAGAACCCCATCGGGGGGATCCTCAAATTTGATGGAATAGCCTCAGGCAGTAATAGAAAGTACCCACTTGTCTGTGGTAATGGACCTCCAGGCGTGGAGAAATGGTCCAAGGCCTGTTCTGGTTAGAGGGGCTCCTCTGTAGTCAAAGACACTATTTGTTTTGGTCAGGGTATTTGCCACAAGAGGGTTGTCTGTATTTCTTCTGAAACGGCCTCTTCAAAAGAAAGGGGGAGTATGAGCTTTGTTTGGGGACCTGGCTCAGGCCCAAGTTGGGTTGGCGCAAAGGTGGCCATTGGTGCTGCCAGTACAGGCATGATCAGTTGGTGGAGGTTGTCAAGGATTGGGATCCTATTCCCACCTTCCTGGCGAATATTTTCATTTTGTAAACATGGTCGAGGGTGTCATCTGTGGATGCACTGAAGAGGCCTTCACCATTGAACAGTAGGTCCTCCACTCTCGATCTAGTTTCTTGGTGAAGTCCAGCAGTATGGAGCCAGGCATGATGATTCAGAGAAATAGTGGTTGCCATGGCCTTTGAGGTGCAACCAGTCATGTGGCAGGCTTTGCTGATCTGCTGGCCTGCTAGCCTGTAGACTTTGGCTTGAAATATCATCGCCAGGTTCTTAACATCTTCCAGGAGACAGCTGAAGAAGGTTGCTCTTTTTCCCATAAGAACTGTTGATAGGCTGTCATGCATGCCTCACATGGAGTGACAGCGCTGCTGTGGAGTAAATTCTGCATCCCACTGAGTCTATTTTTTCCCCTCTGAGTCCACAGGAGCAGAGTGAGGCTTTTGTTTTGTCTTCGATTGGGATGCTTCTACTATTATGGAGTTCGGTGTGGGGTATTTGAAGAGGAAGGAGCAATCCTCTTCTTGAACCCTATACTGATTCTCTATTTTCTTAGACATGGGCGGAAGAGTAGAGGGTTTAATCCAGGTTTGTCTGATTACATGCAGTAATGTTGGAAGCATCACGATAGTAACCAGTGCACCTATGTCTGGTTGTACTCTTTTGAAGACCAGACCCATGAACTGGGACCGGATGGACCTTAATCTCTAGTCCAAGGGATTTTGCCATCCTGAGGATTTGTTCTATGTATACCTTTTGTCATCTGACAGGGAGAGAGGATTTTGATACCTCACACAGTGCCGTCTAGTGAGGAGGATGAGGCCCAAACAGATGACATTGAGGACGAGTCTGAATAATAGACATCTTACGCCGAAGAGGGGTTGTTAGGCGGTGTTTTGTGTTAAGGGCCAGTAATGATGGCTGGGTAAGCTGCACTGCTGGTGGTGACTGCATAGTGGCTGGTGCTTTTGGTAGTATTTTTCAGGATTATGTCCTGAAAGAAGTCGGCCAGAAGAGGAGGGTGGGGAGCGAGTGGCAAACTTGTAAAGCTTGGTACCACGGTAGTTTCCTGTAAGTGAGCATCAGGTGGTTTAGATACCATGTGAGAAAGTGTTGCACAATTAGAAGTTGCCTTAGGTCATTCTAGAAAGTGAGGGGAATGAGAACGCTAGTAATGGGAATGGTGATGCAGGTAGTCTCTATCTCTATACCCATAATTGTGCCGTCTTGGCGGTGGATGGTCTTAATAATAATGGGAAGGAGACCTGTAGAAGTGGGGGTGTCTCTGACTTTCTCATGGCATATTGCAGCAATGTTGAAGAAAACTTCCCGAAGAAGCTAAGGAGGCTGGTGACGTCTGTCAGTACCAAGGGGATCTATACTTGGAGAATGGTCTCAAGGGAGGTGACAGCATGGTTCCGGTGAGAAACGTTCCCTAGATTCACCCTGTGATACCGAACCCAGGCACTGGATATCATCTAGGGCAGTGTTCTCTAGCCTTGGGTCCCCAGATGTTTTTGGCCTACAACTCCCAGCATGCCCCAGCCAGCGCATGCTGGGAGTCGTAGGCCAAAAACATCTGGGGACCCAAGGTTGGAGAACACTGGTCTAGGGAGCTACAGTCCTGTGAGAGTTGTACTTTCTTTAAGATCGGCGTCAGCGATCACATAATAGTTTGAGGTGCCATCTGTACTGAGGGTGGCTAGTTTGGAACTGGTGTAGGTTTGGGTCTGATCTCAGACTCTATCCTACGAGCCATCTTTTTGTTTTTGTTTTTTGGCCCCGGTACCTGGGGGTTAGCAGGGTATTTATTTCAGGACTTGGTCCATTTGACATATTCAGTCTTGACCATCGGTACCAAAGGACTAGTTTCAATTTGTTGGCCTGAGGGGATGGCTGAAACTGTCGGTCGGTATGGCAAGGGCTGGTAGTCCCGATGCTGGGGACAGTCGCCCTTAAGTGCTTTCCATAGTGTGCACTGGAAGAAGCTGAAAGAGAGCTGGAGCTGGCTTCTTGCAAATGGAAGCTGAGGCAGTATGCAGAAGCTGGTTCAGTGTGGCTGTGTCTGCTGCCTTGAGGACTTGTTCCCACAACAGGGCATGCAGGCGTCTCATTGTTTCTCCTGGCTTTCTTCATAAAGGCTTGGCAATGGCTAAAGGAGTCCACCCTGTGTGCCTCTCCAAAGCAGAGAAGGAAGTTGGAGTGTCCATCGGTCAACAGTATCTTCTAGACACAGTGGGTACAATTTTTGAAAAAGCCTTGGAGGCCATGCATCCCAAAGGGGCAACAAAGAAAAAAGAAAGAAAAAGTCAGAGAAGATAGGAAAGGAAGGAAGAAGAGAAGAAAGAATAACTCTGTTCAGTGTCCCAGGAGGGGACAGAGTTTTTGTAGATTTTTGCCATGAGGTGGGAGAATGTTCAAAAAGCTGCTAGTTGCTGCTGGCGGACAAAAAGGAACTGAGAGGCAGGTAGGGGCCACGCCCAGAGCATGTGCAGAAGAGGTGGGCGGGGCTCCTGCCTAAAACTCTGTTTAGCTCTAGAATGTTCAGAATGACTGTTATATGCAGGCATGTAACCCATATGTGGGAGTCACAGAGACCAGGAAGAACAAAAGTTTTGATCTCAGCAAAGGAGGGAGGACGTCGAACTCGATCTGGTACCTGTGCTGGATGATGTTGAGGACCCAGCGGTCCGTCGTGATGGAGTGCCACGACAGCAGGTATGTGGCTAGTCTGTCTGTATAGGAGACTGGTGGTTCTGGTGTTATTGATGTCAAATTCGGTAGGAATGTCACGTCCGGTGGATTTGTCGTAGCCAGTGTTTTTGTCTTCATCTGAGTGGAGGGCAAGTCAAAGGCGTCGTTTGCCCAATGCCCCTGTTCTCTTAGGGCCTTGGTATCTTTGCTGCTGGAAGGATCTCTGTCCTCCAGCAGTTTGCCTGTTTTGAGGGCGCGTGTCTTGGCCTCTCTGCTGATACCGCGGTCGGAATGGAGTTGTGGAAGGAAGGAACTTGGTCCACTGCCGAGGTTTGTATTGCTTCTGACGCGGCAGTGTCCCAAGTCCCATCTTCTGGGCGGTGAACTTTGCCTTCTGGGCGGCGAGCTTTGCCTTCTGGGCGGCATCCAGAGAGTTGTCCGTCTTCTAATTAAAGAGACCCTCACCATCAAATGGGAGGTTCTCTATGCGGGCCTTGGCATCATTATTCAGAGCCATTGATCGAAGCCACACATGACGTCTTAAGGAGATGGCACCAATTAGGGATCTGGCATGGCAGTCCGTTTGGTGCCTGCCGTTGTTCATCTGCAGCATTGAGATGCTCATTGCTTCCGCTTGCAGAGTTCATGCCAGGTCCCTCCTCTCAGTCGGTAATTCGTCACAGACGTTTCCCAACTTCTCAATTAAGAAATGTTGGTACCGCGCCATGATTGCTAACTTTCAATCCCAGGGAGCTGGAGGTATAAATACGTCTGCCACATGTGTCCAGCTTTTTGCCCTCTTAATCTGCAGGAGTGGTATGCATCTTATTAGATGAAGATTGGGCTGACTCCACAATAATTGAGTTTGGTGCTGGGTGAGAGAACAAAAATTTTGCTCCTTCAGGTTGCACTCTATAAAGTGACTCCAGCCTCTTGCCCACTGGTGGTATAGCTGCTGGTGTCTTCCACGTGTTTTTCACGGTTTTTAATAAGTAGGGAAGATAAGGGACCAGCGTGGGAGACGTCTGAGTAGCCAGGATCAGATTATACACTGGGTACTCCACCTCTGGCTCCTCAGTTTTTGTCTCGATCCCCAGTGCCGCTGTCATCTTCATGACGTGATCCGAGAAAGTACCCAAGTCCTCTGTTGGAGAAGTAGACATCTGGGATTCAATCTGCAGATCAGGTGAGGAGTCATGTAAGGGCGACCATCCAGATTCACTCTCTGAGTAAGGCATGTCTGAAGAGGATTCTGCTGGTGGTACTTTTGCTGCTGTAGTAGTGGCACTTAAGTGCTTTGTCTTTGCCACAGACTTTCCCGTTTTCGTAGCTGGAATGGGGCTTGCACGGTGTCGATCGCGGCGTTTGACATCGAGTGGACATCGATGCCGTGGCAAACGCTCGACATCAATGGATCGGCGGCGAGATCGAGACCGACGATCGATGTCAACGGGACTCCCTCGGCGGCGATGGCGGCACTCGACATCGAGCGGGCTTCGATGTCGAGTGGAGCGCTCGGTGTCGAAGGAGCGATGTTGAGACCGAGTGCGGCGGTCGACGTCGATAGGGCTCTCTCTGTCTCTATGGCGGTGGTCGACACCGAGAGGGCTTCAACATCAAGTTGAGCGTGTGCCCGAGCGCTGTCGAGATCGAGAACGACAGCGCCGATCAGAGTTGGTGTCGATGGCGGCGTCTCTCCTCTCCCTTCGGTATCGGGGAGGCGCGCGATGTCGTGGGCTATGCACTTCCTCCCTCCGGTAATAACATCCGCATCGAGCCAAGGTGCTGACGGAGGACCTTGTCGACATCGAGCGGGACTCGCTTCGATGCCGAGAGGAGGTTGAGGAGGAGAGGCTCCTTCTTGCCAATTCGGCATGTTCGATCCTTGCCGCGGCAGTTGGCATAGATGTCGGGGAGTCCTAGATCTCTCCCTCCGAGACAGAGATATCATGCACCGGTGACTTTAAGCCTTTCTTCGGGGTTGACGGTGCGGATCTCTTTTTTGTAGATGGTGGTGGCAGCCCAGACCGAGACGAGCCCAAAGCTGGTCTTTCGATGTGAGCGCTCGATGCCGAAGCCGCACAACTGGAGGTCGATTGGGCGGGAGTTGTGGGCTTGGAGGGAGGTCGGCCATCTTTGGGGCTTTTTGCCATGGGGACCTCTTTCTCCTTTCTCTGCTCTTTGGAGCGTTTTTTGAGCTTTTTCTCCTTCTTCTTAGTGGCCCCCTCCTGAGACACAGATGGGGCAGTAGCCAATTTTGACGTGGTGGCTCTTGGTATGGAGGGGCCTGCTGCGGACAGAGTTTGCTGCCACAGTGAAGTTTTTAATTTCAAGGCCCTCTGCTTCCTCGTAGGCTTTGTAAAGGCCTGGCAGTGACTGCATGTCTCTACAACATGCTCCTGCCCTAGACAGAGGAGACACAAAGAGTGCCCATCGGCTGGGGGGAGTTTTGCCCCACAGCCAGAGCATTTTCTAAAGGGGGCTTTAAGAGCCATTATACAAGTAGAGAGAGAATGGGGGGGGGAGTGAATATATATATATATATATATATATATATATATATATATATATAATTTTTTGTAAGAAATAGGTGGGGGGGGGGCGTTGAAGACTAAAGTTTTTGAGGAAAAGTAGAAGAAAAAACAGTTTAGTACTCAGCCAGATATAGATATAAGAAGAACCTCCGAAGATAGACTACCAGAGCAATAGGCGGTCGAAGAGGAAATGAGGGAATGGGTGGGAGCCGTGCTGAGGAGCAGGCACGATGGGGGAGGGGCTCCCGCCCAATTCACCTCAGCTAAAGAATTTCCGAAGGAAGCTCAGAGCAGGCGCAGAGCCCCATATGTGTGATGCACAGAGATCACGAAGAATTTTTGCATAAGACTAGATGAGGTCACAAAAACATGTGTGTGATTCTCAGAAATACTTGTGAATATAAACATACCTTCACAGACATGCAAACAAAATCTCAAACCTGAGATGCTTCCAGATGAGACTATTGTGCAATTGCCCTGGCCTCATCCACAAATATTACAAGGGTGGGTGGGTTCCGGAAGGGGAACATTGTCTTCCATTTGTAACCCGAAAAGGATTTTATAGCCCAAAGGAAGATATGCCAACCACCACCACTTTTCTTTATTTCTACCATGCTCATGAACAACAAGTATATATAATGCCACATAACATCCAGGAAGTACCAGGGTAAAATAACATGGCATCTGTAGTAACTAACTGAAAGTTCACGATGATAATTGTACCCTATATATGATCATATATGACCAAGTGATTGCAGGAAGGGAACCAAAGTAAGACTATATGTTTCCTGTATGCCCAATGTATAAGGTCCACTGAATACTAAGGGTAGGAGGCAACCCAACTATGTGTGTATGTATGCACACACTTACGTAAAACAAAAGGTCTAGCAAATTTCTGTACTAAAAGCAGCTTGAACTTAGAACTAACTTAAATTCTATTTGAGGTAGGTGCCTCTGAACAAACTTCGCTCTGTGTTTACAACAGGCCAGCCCTTCCATGAAGCGGTGTAAAGCCCCTGCCTCAGGCGGTGGATCCCAAAGGGTGGCGGATTCTGCCCCCAGGAGAACTGCTTGCCCCACCCAGCGCTCAAGAAAACTGTGATGGCCGCTTTCCTGCTGCAGTAAGAGTGGCTGGCACAGCTCTCTGGAGCACCACCTGCCTGATGCCTTACATTGAGGACTCCTCAGAGCACAGCATGAAATGAGTAAACCCTCTGGAAAGTCTAGCCAGCTGCTCAAAATAGAGCATGGACAGCACAGCTCTCCAGAGAGCCTGGTCCAATGAGGTGTCCTTCCTTAGTGAGGCATTGTCAGGGAAGTGGTTGGGAGAGGCATTCTGTCAAGTATTGCAGTCCCAAGCTGTGTAGGGCTTTAAAGGTTAAGACCAGCACCTTGAATAGGGCTCAGAAGCATACAGGAAGCCAGTGCAAGCGGGGCCAGAACTGGTGTTATGTGTTCGGACCTTCTGGTCCCAGTAATGAGTCTGGCTGCCACATTTTGAACAAGCTGCAGCTTCTGAGCAGTCTTCAAAGGCAGCCTCAAGTAAAATGCATTGCAGTAGTCTAGCTTTGAGATTACCAGAGTGTAGATTACTGAAACCAGGCTATCCCTGTCCAGATAGGGGTGTAGCTGGGCCATCATCCGAAGCTGGTAGAAGGCACTCTGTGCCACTGAGGCCACCTGAGCCTCAAGTGAAAAAGATGGCTCAAGGAGAACCCCCAAGCTACGAACCTGTTCCTTCAAGGGGAGTGCAACCTCATCCAGAACAGGTTGAACACCCTCCATCCAGTCAGAGGAACCACCCACTGACAGCATCTCAATCTTGTCTGGATTGAGCTTCAGTTTGTTAGCCCTCAGTCCATTGCCGCAGACAGGCACCGGTGTAGCACATCCATAGTCTCACCTGCTGAAGGCCTGTAATACCAATCTACTCAGGTTTCTTGTTATGAAACAGCATCCTCAATGGCATTCAGGGAGAAAAGTGAGAAATATGAGCACTGACAAACAAGACTGGCAGTTATACAATTTTAACAAAGAAAAGAGTGAAGAAATCACTGCAGTTATGAAAGCCTCAGCCCTCAGGTGAGGGAGTCATATTCCTTTTTACCATTTAACACACAGGCAGTTCAGTATGGTGAGCAAAGCCAAACCCTTTGATTAATTTCCACTGGTTGGTCTCTGAGGCTAAGCCAAGAAGCAACGGGCTAAGAGAAAAACCCTAGTTGGAATCTGGGAATTGCCCTGGACTCCAGTGGGTGTGGGGAGGGAATTACAAACATGCATACAGATGCCAAACCAAAAGCACAAATTGTCTTAAGGTTTAGAATAAAGGCATGTAAGGAGGGGCATTAAATGGAGTCAACTGAATCCCCTCCACACAGCAGGATTTGCTCAGCAGTACTGCAGAGGCACAATATGCAATGCATTATGCTCCAGGGCAGACAAATCTTCCATCTGAAACTGTTAAAACCAGGACATCCTGTCAGCGGGGTCTGTTTATTCATGGTCTCTGAGCTGTGTGAAAATGAGAGCTGACAGAAGAGCCAATACAAGCAGCCTGTGCTATCCACTAAAACTCCATGTGCTTGCTGTATATCATGCAGGCGGATCAAACGATCTTCTCTTTATAAGGAGTACTCAATATTTGGGCACATACTTAAAACATTAGTGCTGTTCTTCCCTCATTTTTTCATTTGGTATATTCATTTGGTATATTTGGTACATACACACGCACGCAAACAGTTTCCCCCACATTACTCTGCTTTAGTATGTATGTAAAATATCAAGTCTGTAATCCAGGAATAGAAGGTCCCCTAATAGTAAGCCATTGCTTTGTTGAAAATCCAAGACCACTTTTAAATTCTAGAAGTATTTATTCCAAATGGTAAGGTACATTTTGCATTTCCTGCCACTCTTCTTTATACATATTAAAAAGCCATTATGCTGATCTACTGCTCAGATTACACTAAATCAATAAATGTCAGGTGCAACTCCAATCAAGGTGTGCGTGAGAGAGAGAGAGAGAGAGAGAGAGAGAGAGAGAGAGAGGTGAGGCAAGGTTAAGAATGGACAGAAGGCCAAATGGCAATAGGAGGTCTGTATTCAGTAGCAGTAGAGCTGCTCGTGATCAAACCTAACTTAGAAGCCTTTATAGGGGCTCAGGAAGTAAACACCTGACTCATTCTGGCCCATTTTTGTTAAGAGGTTTCCTTAGTGATTTGACTCATCTTTCTGCAGTTGACCATAGATGGGTGGTGACACGCTTCTTTCCTGACAACCCCAGATCCAGTACTTCTTGCTGGCTCAACGACAGCGGTTCCACATCTACTACACAGTGGGAAATTTTACTAGTTTCTTTAAATACATTTTAATTATTTATCCTAATGAACAGATGAAATAAGTCTCTGCAGAACACATGCTATACGCACTATTTTAAAACAGCATATATCACACTTTCTTCTTTCTCCCCACCCCATTTAATTTGCAAGTATAAAGTTATCCAAGTACTAGGACAAGCATGTTATCAGTCAAACCATCTGTATGTGCATGCCTGTAGATCGTTCCAACTCATAGCTAGCAAGAGAAGCCCCATATATATAGGGCTCCATATTGTGGGCATTGTGTTTTATTCTGGAATGGTTAACTGTAAGTTGGAAGCATCTTGAGTCAATCTATATCATACAATCCGAAAAACACATTGGATCTGGGCTTGCTTTGAATCTTTGCCATAATGTCTCTGTGTTAACCTTGCTGGCATTAGGAAACTTCTTAAAATGTATCCTGGGATTCTTAGGACTCTTAACCATTGTGCTTACTTCTAGTGTTGGCTAGGGGTAATTGGGGTGGAGAGAATCGGTGTAGTTGCAACTGTACAGACAAGCCTGGACAGATGCAGGCTGGATGTGTTTGTAGTTCAGTGGAGACCCAGCAGGACTGATGGGGAAGGCTATTGGCACCAGGCTACATAAATTAGCTAGTGCAAACTAGCAATGGGCAGTTCTGTCTGGCTCAGCTTGTCTGAGTGTGGAAAGCTAAGCAGGGTCAAGCCTGGTTGTTACTTGGATGGGAGACCCCTCCTCTAGTTTCCTGCATTGAGCAGGGGGTTGGACTCGATAGCCTTGTAGGTTCCTTCCAACTCTATGACTATGAAATCTATGCTATTTCCATACAGATGGTGTGATTTTTATGGGGGGAAATTGGTGTGGATTTTGGGGTGTATTTTTTTAATGTGCACATTTTTCAAATTGTGCACATTTCTTGTATGCAACTACCCATTTACTGAAGTGTGTTTTTGTACATTTTTAAACATATACATTTTATACACTTTTTTCCTGGTTTGCTGAACACATTGCAAATCTAGAAATGCACAGCTTTTCGGACATAAATTGTGTCCAGTCTATGTCCATTTCTGGGTGGTGCATATTGGAGAAATCTGCCCCCCACCAAAAAAACCAAGTGGCATGGATTTCATATACATCACTAGTGCAGATACAACCATATTCAAGTGGAGAAGCTTACTGGTAAGCATCTGGGCCTGAGGGAGGTTTCTATATTAACAGCTTTTATTTCTTCATGGGATGACCATGATAGATTTATTTATTTTCATAGAAGACTGCACTAGGCTTCTATGTTCTCTTAATACAGCAGGAGCCACCTGATTCACAGAGCTCTTTACTGTCTCCATGGGATTGTAAAGAGGCATATTTATACAAGATAGAAGGCCATCTATCTAAGATATTGCATGTGTGTGCACATCCTTCTGAAGGTTCCGAAAATGATGGTTTTCTTGCTGCTGGTGATCTTAGTTTAACACTTGCATGGATGATATGTTAATTCATGAGAAGTTCAGTGACTGCAAGCAAGGTTCTCAAGATACCTACATCAATTTCTCTTTTCCTTGTGTACTTTACACAGGTATAGCTAGAAAGGTGACCAATGCAGAAGACTCTGGCAGGTAACCAGACCATTTACGGCCCTAGATAAGCTTTGGTGTTTTCTGTCCTGCTAAACAGTATCTGTATAACAGATGCTTTAATTTTTTTTTAACTGATCCGAATTGCTGTGAGCAAACCACTGGACCTCTTTGTTCTTAATGTTACATTAATGTCTGGCAGACTGTTCTGTTAACAGTGGGATATTTTTCTTTCAGTTATATGGGATGCAGAAATAGATAATCATCCCTCTGTGAATTCACAGTGATCCTGCAAATGCAGGCCCTTTGTGGATTCTTTCAGGATTCATGGTACCAAAGGGTCATCCTTCTTTAGAAGGCATACTGCAACCACATCAGAGCAAAACTTGAAAGCTATCTCTTGGGTAAGTTGCTTTGCCCATGGGAAGGTTTCTACTTTAATTACTAATACATATCAGAACATTCCAAGTACCTCCCAACATAAATACTAGGAAACTGGATCCTTGGATTTGGAAACCATATGCAATTCCCTATCCTCCCTCTGATGGTTCCTATTAATTAAGCCCCAAAATGCTTTGCTGCAGCTCAATATTTGCCAGCAAGCAGCAGCGTTAAAAGACATGGATAGGGTCAGACATAAGGCATTGTTCCAGAGGAGAGGTATGGTGCTAGGAGTCACTTTAGCAACATACTGAATGCATGATTGGCAGGAGAACCCTTATAGCTCCCCCAGGAGCCTTCTACTCAGTCAAGTTCCAGTTAGGTTTGGCTAGAGTGAATGTTTGAAAATTGAGTTCTTTGGTGCGATGGTGGTAATGATATTTTAATTTAGGGGCATCCATGATGCAAACAGAACTCCAGCAGTGTGAAGTTATGGAATTCCCTCCTGTGAAGAAGGGACTCTGCCAACCGACCCTTTACTCCAGACCAGAGATCCAAGGTGCAAGACTGCCAGCCTTAGCTCTGCAGTCTTGACTTGATTCTCTCAGGGACTTGCCCTTGTCTATACTCTGGATTTAGTGCTGAACCACAGAGGAACCACACACGCCGCGTGGGGTAAAACCAGGAAGGTTTATTCAAGGTAAACAGCTTACAACAAAAGGTGGGAAATGAGGGAAGGAGACAAGGTAGGGAGACACTTTTGGTATACACAGTAGAGCTACAAAATAACAAAGCTGGTTTCTTTACTATATATCTCCCAGGCACACTCTTTACCTGGGGGCTGGTCCTCTTCAGGGCTGCCTCAGCAAAAGCCCTACTGCATGTGCAGACCACAACACCCACCCTAAAGCTAGGGGTTGGTGGTCCTCTTCAGGGCTTGCCTCAGCAACAGCCCTAATTCAGCTAGTTTCACCAGGAGCTACCTGGGGCTGGATCCTGAGGCCAGACCGAAGCCCTGGACCTCCGCGCAGCTTGCTGCCCATGATCAACAACAACCAAAACCAGAAGCCACAGCTGGCAATATAGATTCTCCCCCCCACTTTTCAGTAGCTCAGCTGTCTTTAGCCAATCAGGATGAACTTCACCTGGCCCAGGCAGAGGGGAGGGGTGGCTCATGACTAGCGGGCTTGCATTTGCATACGAATGACGGGCACGTAGATATCAAGATGGGGAACCTCTGAGGCGCCATCTAAGCTATGTACATTTCGCATTTGCCATCTAAGTTATGTATATTTCACATTTCCAAGCCCCCAGCTGGGATTATACTTGTTTACACTTGAGTAGGTGTGTATGTGTGTGTGTGTGGTGCAGGAAACTGAGGCTTTTTTCTTTCACACCTCCCAACTGAGATCCAGTTGTCCCCCATTCTGGTGACCTTTCAGCATCACCTTAAAACATTTACTTTTTACCGGGCCTTTGGCATTTAGTGCTGCTGAAAAAGCATGTGGTGGCCATTCTGCTGTAATGTTCTCTGACTATGAATCTGTGGGGTTTTAATTGTGTTTTATGATATGTATAATTGTATGGTTTTCAGTATTATTGTGAGTCACCCTGTGCTCCAATGAGGGAGGGGGGGAGGGAGGGAGGGAGGATGGATGGATAGATTAGGAGCATCTCTGCAAAATAAGGTTCATCTTGCAGCCTGTGCCTTAGGAGAAGAAAACTGCAAACAAGCCAAGGTGACTACAGACAGCTAGGTGAAAATGTGGGGAAAGGTCCAACCCTGCCCAACTCAATATACATTACAATCATGCAGAAGAGCAAACAGTTATTCAGATACAATGTAAAAATGCATGACTGCTATTGATTTCCTTTTATGTAATTAAAAGGGATGGTTTATGTTAGAGCTCTGAACTAGCTGTGAACTGTAGGCCTAGTTATGGTCTGATAATACTTGCCAAATCTCTGCTAGCTTCATTTTTCTGCAACACATATGTATAGCATGAAAAATACAAGTTCTTTATAAAAGAGTGTATTGCCAATAATAAGGAAAACTCCTGTTCTAAGGCACACTGATAACCTTAAAGGTGAAAAACTAACGAATCAAAAGATATATGCTAACTGGTTGAGCTTGCCTGATTAGACTGGTCATCATTACAACTGTGAGGAGCATGTGCTAAGCGAAGTGAAAGCAATTTGACTAAGTGTTCACTGCTGTATTCCAGGTCTGAAAAAATCCTAAGTGGTGGCCTCTAAATCCAGCCATAGAAAGAAAGAACGTATGGGCAGATCAATTCTATGGGGAAGGGAGATGGGAACAGAGGCAGAAGAACTGTCATTTCCAATGCCCTGTTGGATCACACTAGCAGGGTGGAGGGGAGCTGTTTTCCTATTTATTAATTATATTTCTATACTTCCTGTGGAGAAAAAGCCTGATGGAGCATACACTTTGCCCCACATACCACCTGCATAATCCCAGGTGGGGGCCTCTGAGTCAACATTAAAATGCTGATAGTTTCCCCAAGTGTCCTCAATGGTTTTTCAAGCACCCTCAATCGCCTCCACAAGCACCCTTAATGGGCCATGGTCAAGAATGCACCTGAAGCCACCTCACCCCCTCCTACCTGGCTGGACCGGTTTGTCCTGCCTGAGAAAGGAGGGGTCGGGCTATCGAGCGGGGGGGGGGGAAGAGAGAGGGATAGACAGGCAGCCATGGCTACGTGGCTACTGCTCTTTGTTGGATGCAAGGTGCAATGAAGCAAGGAGTGGGTCATTGGCTCAGGCCAGCCTGGACATCCAACCCCCAAGTGGAGCGCCTGGGTACGCTGATGTAAGTTCTCAGTTGCTAGTTTGGACTAGTGTAGGTTCTTGGTTGTTTGCTTAGATTAGCGTAGGTTCTCGGTTGTTATTTTTTGCAGTTCTGACTGTGTGTAACAAAGGTATTCCATTCTGTCAGTTTAATTCCCCTTAGGTCCCTACCCAATTTGTAACTGACTAATCCCTCAATAAACTTCCTTTCACTTTACTCTGTGGAGTGTATGTACAGTATTTTTCCATGTATAAGACTATACTTTTTCCTAAAATTGTTAGACTAAAAATTGTATACTTTCTTATACACGGAAGTAAGCCAAGGAGAGAACCGCGCGGTTGCGAAACTGCCCAGTGGGGGACGTCTTATACATGGGGGCATCTTATAGACGGAAAAATATGGGTAGTTTCTCTTTGACTTAGTGATAAATTCAAGTGTTTACTATCTGAGCTGAGTCGGGGATTGCATGGAGTGAGATCAAGGCTGTCAGTGAAAGCCGCGGATCTTCCATTCTGCAGTAAAGGACCGGCAGTGGTCCTTCACACTTCCCAATAGTGAAAGCTCTCTGATTTGGCTGATTTTGTTTTTACTTTTCACTCCCATTCATTCCAACAGGAGGAAAATGGGCAGCACCAGCTCCAGGGCTGCTGTAGTTCTTCCCCTGTTCCAGGGGTGTACCGAGAGCACAAGAGGGCTCAGGATTGTGTGGATCTACAAGCTCTCCCTGAGCACCTCCCTTTTGTTCTCTCCATGTCAGAGTTCTGATGGAGAAGCACCAGCTGTGGATGGAGGAGGCTTGTGAGGTCAGGTCTTATGGTTCAATTGGATTACAACCTTAGAGATCAAACATAGCAGCCACACATCTTTTTGCAATTCTGCTTCCACACTAGGGCGCTCTAGCATTACACAATCATGTTATTTTGCAATCAGCTAGTTGCAGAATTATTTTTAGTTAAATACATATACACTTGTCATAATTAATAAAGATAAGCATATATGCAAAAATGAAAACATTAGCTCTCCTTTGTATCAACATTCAGAGAAAGGAATATACAAAACAATAAGATTTAAAGGAAAATATTCAATTTTAATTTTTATTAATTTTATTTGATTTAATTTATATTCCGTCCCACCCTTCCTCACAAACAGCAAAGGGCAGCTAACAGCCTATACAAAACACAGTACATCATATAAATATGAAAATCATGACTCAAAAATCACAAATATATAATAAAATACAATAAAACTATCAACACAATCAATAAAAAACAAACAAACAGAGCACTTGCCTATACCCCCAAAGCCTGCACAAATAAATATGTCTTTAACTGCCACCTAAATGACACCACCATGTCCTAATCTTTACCAGAAGGGAGTTCACAGCCTGGGTGCCACCACTAAGAAGCCACTGCCATATATGGTAGCCCCATTGGTCACAATCCTGAAGATCATCACAAGTAACACGGCCCCGGCCGATCTTAAATCCCAGGTTGGTTGGAACTTGAAAGGCAGTCCTTCAAGTACCTGGGTCCCAAGCTGTTTAGGGCTTTGTACACTAATACTAACACATTGAATTGGGCCTGGTAGTCCAATTGGGAAGTTATCAGAGCATGTACTACTATTGCCAGGAATAGCTGTAACTGGCGAACCAACCGTAGCTGACTATAAGCACCCCAATGGTTGGTTCATCAGCTGTGGCTGTTCCTAAACCAGGATAAACTGGCAACAGTAGTCCACACGCTCATAACTTCCTGATTGGACTATGAACTGATGTTATTCATGTCTTGCTTAAATTAAGCTAATTATTTGGATTTTTCCTTCTAACAATTTATTTAGCTAATGTTGTATATTTTGATGGGTTGTGTTACTTTTACAAAATATAAAATATGACCAATTTTCCATTGATTTGTCCCTTCTTTGTTTTTTCAGATATTTCCATATAATGTGTTAACTTTGCAATAAGAGCATATTTATGTTATCCCAGGCACCTGTTTGGGTAAGCAATTGTGTAAAGCAGTGTACATATCATTTGAGTGATATTTCAATCATGCTTGGAAAATCTCAAATTATCAAACATGTCCATTCATGCATGTCTGTTTGCACACCTTCCCCTCTCCTCACCTCATATTGATTAAAAATTGTTCAAACCATGCGGGCAGCATCACACAAGTCATCCATCCACACACTTTGAAAGTCAGGCAGCAGCTGCTGGGATAAGATCTGGATTTGCTCTGATGTTCCAGTCCTCAAGGGGCTCTACCAGCACATGCCCTATTCATTATAATGCAGCTTGCAAGCTGAGCACTTAAAAGATTTGTGCCTTAAGGGCTGTCAAAAAGTGCTTCTTTATGCTATCACATAGTATTATGCCAAACCTCACTTCAACCTCAATCATTTATATTCAAAGGGGCATATCAGTGATTGGTATTTAACAAAAAGGACAAGAGCTGTATAATTATCAGAAACTACTTCTTTGCATCAGTTGTCATCTCAGTGTTTACTGACCTCATAAGCAATGCTAAAATATCTCTACAGAAAGTATGTGGTTTGTCTCTGGGTGGAAGACCAAACACACACCTTGTCCAATGTCCTAACCAGACCCCTGAGCTAGAACAGCCTTCCCCAACCTGGTGCCCTCTAGATGTGTTGGACTACAACTCCCATAGCCCACAGTCAACATGGCCATTAGCCATATTTGGGGGCACCAGGTTGGGGACTGCTGAGCTAGAAGGAGAGAAGTACCCCTTCTTCCCATTCTGTATGCTAGAAAACACTTGGAGAACACACGCCCGAGTGCACAGGGGCATAGAAAATTGTAGGAAGGGGAGAAGGTCAGGAAACTGATAAGCTTCCTACTTTCCCCCTAACCAGGGTGTACTGGGGGTCCTGAAGATATGGTGCATACTCTGAATAAATATGCCCAAAATGTGAATTAAACATCTAACAACTCTTCCTCTGATTCTTTTTAATTTAAACCAAAGCTTTTGCTAAATAAACTGCAGACACATTTTACTAGAGTCCTCAAAACGTGTTGTTCTTTCCTGCTCCCAGGATCCTCTTCCCAGGAACAACTTGCAAAATCAAATTAATGCCATTACCTACCAATGACATCTTCTTTTTTCTTCTTGCCCTATAAATACCCATGATAACTAGATCAGGTTAGAAGGCTTAAAGGGAGATACACTCACCTCTGCTCATTCTGGTTTTCCATGTGACTTCAATGACAACTCAAGTTCCTGTGTTTTTCTGTCTGTTTTCTCTGCTGCATACTTATTAGGCTGTCATATATGTACCTGTTCCTTTTAACAGTGCAGCCTCAAGGGATCAAACACTGTTAGCACAACAAAACCACAAGTATTGTTTCTTAGAAACACAGCGTGTTAGCAATTATATTTAGAAATGAACATGATAGCTACCCTATTTAAGCTGCAATTCATCTTAGAGCCATAGGGCATAGGTAGAGTATTGGAGTGGAATGTTAATAAGGGTTGTAAAGCTAGTAAGGTTGTACGGCTTTGTACCTAATGACTAGAAAATGTATTTTCAAATAAGGAATTTCTCCCATATCTCCTACAGCCTGGAGAGTGCCAGACTTGATATTTCATCTCTCGTCCACAGAGACTTACAGGTGTGTAAGTACTCTAATATTGTTTGAATTGGGCAAGTTTTTGGGTCTTGTCCAGACTGGATGACAAACTTTGTAAAGCCTATCCATTTTCTAGAGTAAGATGCCCTTGTAGATGGTTTCCGGGCAGCTTGCAAAATATTACTGGATGGCGATTGGTAGGTCTTGCATTATCAGTGCCGAATCCTCCACGCTATGAGAGCGAGACTTTTCAGGTCTGGATGTCGGATATTGCCCTGAGCTTGCGTTAGTAGGGTTGGTGTGATGGGAAGCGACCAGTATTCCCCTCTGGAATGGTGCAGAAGCTGAGGGAACCACGGTTGCCTGGGCCACCACGGCGCAATCAGGATGCAATCTGTCCTGTCGTTCCAGACTCTCGAGACAACTCGTGTCAACAGCGGAAGGGGTAGGAAGATGTAGAACAGATGCCCCGACCACTGCATCATAAAGGTGTCTGTAATGGAGTCTGGATCTGATGCTGCTCTGCTGCAAAACAGGCGGCATGCGGTGCTCTCCGACGTGGTGAACAGGTCTATCTGCGGATGACCCCAGATCGAGAAGATCCAATGGCGTATCTCCGGATCCAGCTGCCACTCATGGGATTGCAAGGAGACCCTGCTGAGAGCGTCTGCCAAGGTGTTGTCCTTGCCTGTGGTGTGAATCACCACGAGGGAGATGGATCTAGGAATCGTCCAATTGAAAATTCTTAAGGTCAACCTCGTCAGTCTCATCGACTGTGTTCCCCCTTGTTTGTTGAGGTAGGCAACGATGGTTGTGTTGTCTGTGATCACTTGGATATGTTGATTGCCTGGGTGTGGCTCCAGCGCCTTCATGGCATTCCACACGGCCAATAGCTCCAACATGTTGATATGCATCTTGCGCTCGACAGAGTTCCAAGTGCCCTGAGCTGTGTGGCCTGCACAGTGCACTCCCCAGCCCAGAAGGGAGGCATCCGTTGTCAGAATCCTTGTTGGTTTCAAAGGATGGAACAGTACACCCTGTACAAGATTCTTTTTGTCTAACCACCATAGTAGTGTCACCTTGATGTTCCTTGGAATGGAGAGGAGCAATGAAGGAGACTGTTTTTGAGGATTGTATGCGCGGATAAACCAGTTTTGGAGGGTTCTTATGCGCAGTCGGGCATAACATATTATTATTTTTTTTTATTATTTATATTTATTTATCGTCCATCTGGCCGGCAACCGGCCATCCTGGGCGATGTACATAGAACAAAAACAATAAAATACATTTAAAACAATATAAAAAATTTAAAATCTTAACCCACCCCATATTCCCGCCTGAATAACCAGGTTTTTAATGAGCGACGGAAGCTCATTAAGCTCAGTAGTACAACATACTACTTGTACTGTGGATGCCATGTGCCCAAGAAGACATTGAATCGTCTTCGCTGAGCTGAATTTGGCTTGATACACTGACTTGGAAATGGTGAGTATTTTTTTCTACTCTGTCCAGAGGCAGATACGCCCTTCCGCGAATAGCACTGAGTACTGCTCCTATGAATTGTATCTTTTTGGTAGGAGTCAATACCGATTTTTTTGCGTTGAGACACAGGCCTAGATCCTCTAGCAGGTTCAACGTTGCATGAAATGCTGATTGGAGGCGAAGCTTCGACGAATCCACGACTAACCAATCATCGAGATACGGGAAGATCTGTATCCCTCTGGCGCATAGGCTTGCGCAGACTGCCGCCATGCATTTCGTGAACACCCTTGGAGCAATGGAGAGGCCAAAGGGAAGAACCACAAATTGATATGTCTCGTTTCCTATTTTGAACCGCAGGTACTTCCGACTGTCTTGATGAATGGCGATGTGAAAGTATGTGTCTTGCAGGTCTATCGACGCGAACCAATCCGTCTTGCGAAGTACAGGCAGTATTGACTGGATGGCGACCATTCTGAACTTCTTCGTTGTTATGAAGAAGTTGACAAGTCAGAGGTCCAAGATCAGTCGAAGTCCTCCTCCCTTTTTCAACACTGTGAAGTACCGAGAATAGAGTCCCCCCTGGAGGTGATGTGGGTAGACAGGCTGGATGGTGCCCTTCTGCAACAGAGCGTCCACCTCCTCCAACAATGGTGGAGTGGGCTGTGTGGTACTGATGACGAGAAAAGGTGGGGAGGACGTTGAATTCGATCTGGTACCCATGCTGGATGATCTTGAGGACCCAGCGGTCCATCGTGATGGAGTGCCACGACGGAAGGTATGCGGCCAGTCTGTCTGTATAGGAGATTGTTGGTTCTGGGCTTGTTGTCATATTTTTTAGGTTTGTCAAATTTGGTGGGTTTGTCACGTCCGGTATTTTTGTCGTAGTCAGTGTTTTTGTCATGTCCGGTTAATTTTTCTTGTTCAGTATGGCGGGAGAGTCAAAGGCGACGTTTGCCTAAGGTCCCAGAACTTTTAGCGCCCTGGTACCTTGCCTGCTGGAAGGGTCTCCTTGTTCCTGTGGCCTGTTTATCTCGAGGGCGCGTGTCTTGCCCTCTTTGCTGGCACCTTGGTCGAAATGGAGCCGCAGAAGGAGGGAACCTGGTCTGCTGCCGAGGTTTATATTGTCTCTGACGTGGTAGTGTTCCAAGTCCCATCTTTTGGGCAGAGACCTTTGCTTTTTGAGCAGCGTCTAGGGAGTTGTCCATTTTTTCATTGAAGAGCCCTTCACCAGTCAAATAGAAGGTTCTCTATGCAGGCTTTGACATCATTATTCAATGCCGTTGATCGAAGCCACGCATGACGCCTTAAGCCTTAAGGAGACAGCGCCAATAAGGAATCTTGCATGGCAGTTTGTCTGGTGCCTGGCGTTATTCATCTGCAGCGTTGAGATACTCATTGCTTCCACCTGCAGTGTTCTTGCCAGGTCTCTTCTTTCAGTTGGTAGGTCGTCACAGACGTTTCCCAACTCTGACTGCTGGGAGTTGTTTCATGTGAGCAGACTTAAGAAATAAAAGTGGCTTCACTGTACAAGCATTCTAGTGTCATAGAACAGCCCTTTAAAAACTCATTACACCATCAGTTGCCTCCAACATTCTGCGATTGGATGGTGATTCCAGACATACTTTTGTTTGATGAAAAGCACTTACAGCTTACATGAAATAAAGGTTGTGAAAAAGTCTGCTTTTATGTGGTGTCATTTTGAAAAGGAGCCTTCTTTGTCCCATTAAATTGTTTTAATTTGGTCAACGTGTGGCTTTTGCTTTTAAGTAGTCTCATAAAAATATGGTTTCTTCCTGTAAGCATTTAAGACCATTTTAAACCTGTTTTGACTGAGAAAGCAGTCACCAGTATTTCACATGTGCACTTTACAGGAAAGTTGTAGCAGGCTGATAAAAATCAGAGAATACACATGGAGTCTATGGTTTTGAAGAGAAAGAACATATGGGTTTTATTTTAAAAGATCAGAAAAAGTATTGACAATCATAAGAATTGTCTAAGGATTTTTATTTATTCATCTAAATGTTTAGAGAGCAATCCTATGGCTCCTGGATAGCATCTGTGGTATAAAAGGATGCTGCAGATCTCCTCCTCCACATCCTTAGACAGAGCTATGAGCACAGAGGAGGAGATCCGATCATGAATCTTCCCTCCCCCACCCCCTCCCAGCTGCCGCAGAAAGCTTTTCTAACTGTGACCTTGTAAGAGAAGTCATCAGAGAGTGAGAAAGGGGGTTGAGCTGGTAGCAGGGAGGTGAGGTGAGAGGTCGGGATATGCAGTATTCTATGGCCTCTCCAGTCCCCTCCCCACCCACCAAAAGGTAAGTCAGCTAGATGGGCTCAGAGGCCCGTCTAACTACTTTCTGTATTTTAAACAGAGGAATGGAGATGAAATCCTATGCCAGCATAGGATGTTAAATAAAAAGAGGGTAAGATAGAGCACTGTGGGACCCCGAAGCAGAGTGGATAGATTTAAATCAAGGCAATTTAAATCAGCAAGAAAAAAAAAGGCTGATTTAAATGAAGTTTCCCATTGATACTAACTTCATATATTTACTAAACAAAGGGGCAAATTTGACTGCTAAACCATGTTAATTTACAACTAAACAGGGTATTAATTATTTACATTGTTTCATTCTTACAGCCAGGCCTTGCATCTCTTTGTATTATTGTCAACATTTTGCAGGCTTTCCTTTATCAAGAGAGGAAACGTCTTTAAAATATTCCCATATAGGATCTTTCTGAGGACTAGCAACCATGACTGTTTGTGAGGTTAAGTATGGGAATATAAGAATCTGCACACAGGACAATGTTGTCTTCTCTTCTTTCCAGTATTGCTTCTTTCTGCTTCACTCTCGCTTGGTCCAGCCCCAACAACACACACAAAAAAGCAGCAAACAAAATGAAATACCGTTAACTAATAGGCTGAAGTAAGAACAGACAATTACTCTGACAGTTACTGGGCAGACTATAGCAGTTTATTTGCATCAGGTAAAAATGAAATGTTTGTGTTAGGCACAGTGTAAATAATTGTATTTGAGAAATGATCAAACTGATTCTTCGTTTTCATAGAAAAAAACTCCTTTAACCAAATGGATCTGGTAGAGGCATTGATTCAGATTAAATATTAACTGTAGGGCTAACATGCCTATATCAAATTTTAATAGCAATATCATTATTTAAAAGAGACTTGTATTTACAATGTTATAAAATAAATTAAAATTTCAATTTTAAATTTAAAAATCTGATTTAAAAATCAAATCAAATCAATTTTTATCCAACCTGCCCCAAAACACAGATACCACAGAGTCAAGCAGAAATCCCCCAGCACCACCCTTTGGAAGTGGCTATGCAGGTATGAGCATAACTACCTGCATGGTGTCAAAAATCACTGTGGGGTCCAGGGGGATCAACAGGTTCACACTCAACCTGTCTCTCTCTTGGCAAAAGTCATCTCACAGGGCAACCAAGACAGTTTCAGTACCAAAATCAGACTGAAACCCTTATTGAAATGGGTCTAAATATAGGATCTTTAGAAAACTGTATAATACTAATCAAAAACAAAAACAACCACAACCACAACCCTTTCTCCCAAAATGCACAACATATTAATGGCACATTATTCCTTTTGGTAACATGCACAGTAGAAACACTTTCATTTTTTTCTATTTAAAGCTTCACTGTTGTGAATTTTGGCCTGTTCAGCACAAAAAAATGAAGTCAAATAATTAAACATTCCAGTTGTCCTGCCAATATAGCTATGGAGAACATGCCTCAGTTTAACGACCTCATCTTCCTGGCTGCAGGGAGGGGAAAAGTTAGCCTGGAGCTGAAATAGCAGTCTTTATTTCAAAAGAACATGAACACAAATGCATACAACTCTTAGAACTCCAACTTTCAGTTCATAAGTTAAAGATTTTTCATTTACAAGCAAAATGATGAATATGCACACACAATAGTGGAGTCTACATGTGGCACAGTAGTGAGTCTTCTATATGGGAGGTGGAAAATTCTCTCCAGAAAATGGGGGATGGGGGTGGGGGGGCAGTTGTTTTGATTTTTGCTAGACATACAGGTTGCACATTGTAAATAGGACCCTTCCCCCCCACCCTCCCCCAAAACCTAAGGCTATATGTTCCAGAGAAGCCCTACTCCAAATATTTACAAGCTCAATACAGTGATAGTCACAAATATACACAATACCAGGCTAAGTATTGTGCTCCTTTCCTGATACCGAACTACACAGAACATTTCAGGGAATCTTTCATTTGACATATAATTTCATTTGACATATAATATGATTCTCATTTTCATCATTCCAAGTGTGTCAGTGACTTTCCTGAACAAATGTCTGAGATCAGTAGTAGACTGGATGAAGGTGAAAAAACTGAAACTCAATCCAGACAAAACAGAGTTGTTGATGGCAGGAGACTAAGTGAACCAGCTAGCTGGGGAAATGGCTGCCATAGATTAAGGCATGTTTTCAGCGTGAAGGGCACTTGTAGATTTCTGGGTAACAACTGTGGTCTAGAGTGCCTTTTAACAGTTTAGTTCCCCAACTGTGGCCACTGCTGCTAAAAAAAGAGGGGAGTGGGCTGGCCAATTCCTACTGCAGTCAAATAGATAACTATAGAGCTCTCTATATGAAGCTGCTCTTGAAAATAGCCAACACTTTAGCTAGTGCAGAATACCACAGCCCAATTATTGATTGATTTAAGACAAAGTGAATGTATTACACCACTTCTATAGCTGCACTGGTTACCAATTTGTTTCCAGGCCCAAATCAAAGTGCTGTTTCCCATATCTAAAGCCCCAAATAGACTGGGTTATCATCTCAGGGAGTGTCCTCCACTTCCAGCTTTGAGATCTGCTCCACCTGACTATGGGTCAAGGAGTCAACTCTTGAGAGTCCCTCTGGATTAAAAGCAAAGTTTTCCTAACCCCCCTTACTGTAGCATACTTAACAGACATGATTGGATAGCAGAAGTCAAAAGAAATAAACAGAACCACACAAGCTAGGCTTTTCTTTGAAATTAAAGGTCTCCATTAGATCTCAGGGAGGCAGCTCCTAAATCAGAGGTGCATAACTCATGGACCTCTAAGGCCTGTTGTGATGCCCCCTTGCTGTTGCCACCAAAGCCCCTTCCTGCTGTCAAGCTTCCACACTGCTAATGGTGGCTGGGAAGCAGCGCACCTGATCAGGGTAACTGGGGCAGGGAGAAGGCTTTAGCATCCCCCAGTGATCCCAAAGCAGACTCCTGCCCACTACAGCAATCTTGCACAGAAACAATGGTATGAGGGCAAGAAGTACCGACAAGACCGAGGTACTTCTGGTGGGAGACAAGGGGAGGTTAGGGGATGTTGACCTGGGGCTGAATGGGGTACATCTTCCCCTGAAAGACCAGGTCCGTAGCTTGGGGGTTATTCTAGACTCCCAGCTGTCCATGGAGGCTCAGGTGTCAGCTGTGAGACGGGCGGCGCTGTATCAACTCCATCTGATACGGCAGCTGCGCCCCTACCTTCCTAATCATCTGCTCCCATCAGTGGTTCATGCCTTGGTCTCCTCTTGCCTAGACTACTGTAATGCGCTCTACGTGGGGTTACCCTGGAAGGCGGTTCGGAAGCTACAGCTGGTACAGAACGCGGCGGCTCGCCTGGTTAAGGGCAGCCGCCAGTATGATCACATCATGCCAGTGCTTAAGGAATTGCCCTGGCTACCAGTTGCTTGCCGAGCTGAATTCAAGGTGTTGGTTTTGACCTTTAAAACCCTATACGGCTCCGGTCCAGTTTATCTCAAGGAGCAACTCCAGCAACATCAAGTAGGCTGCTCAACAAGATCTGCCACGGATGGCCTTCTCCTTATCCTATCAGCCAGAGCAGCCAGGCTGGTGGGGACTAGGAAGAGGGCCTTCTCTGTGGCGGCCCCCAAGTTATGGAACTCCCTTCCTAGTGACCTCCGCCATGCCCCCTCCATGATGAGTTTCCGCCACGCATTAAAAACATGGTATTTCAGGCGGGAATATGGGGTGGGTTAGGATTTTAAAATAATTTTTATACTGTTTTAATTGTCATGTTTTATTGTATTGTTTTAATTGTACATCACCCAGGGTGGCCGGGTGACCGGCCAGATGGGCGATTAAGGACAGGTTGCTTACCTGTAACTGTAGTTCTTCGAGTGGTCATCTGTGCATTCACACACATATGGGTTCTCTGCATCTGCGCTGAGATCGATCGGAAACTTCTTTAGCTGAGATGAGGCGGGCGGGAGCCCCTCCCCCTCTCCCTCGCGCGTGCTCCTTAGCGCGGCTCCTGCCCATCTCCTCAGTTCCCTGAAACCGCCTATTGTGACCCTCGGGACCGAGGATGATTGAGAACCTCAATATATTTCTACAGTACCAAATACCTTCCTTCGAGCTCAATGGGAATCGAGATCGAAAAACAATAGTAGAATTGGCCCATCCCATTTCCACCTGGGTATCCATCGAACTCGATGCAGACACCGAGAGGGGAAGGAGGGCGGGTTGTGTGACTTCACAGATGACCACTCGAAGAACTACAGTTACAGGTAAGCAACCTGTCCTTCTTCTTCGTGGTCTCTGTGCCTCACACACATATGGGTAGATTAGCAAGCTGACTTACCGGAGGTGGGTCGGTGTCGGCAGTCAGATGGTGACTGATGATAGAACCGCTCTCCCGAACGCGTTCTGTGCCCTGGCTCGAACGTCGAGGCGGTAGTGACGGATGAAGGTGGAGGATGAAGACCAAGTCACCGCCCTGCACAAGTCCGATAAAGAGACTCCTCTGCCGAATGCCGCTGAAGTCGACATGGCTCTAGTAGAATGCGCTTTTACGGAGTCCAGCAAAGCACGATCGGCAAGTTGATATGCCAGCTTGATAGTGTCCACTAGCCAGGAGGACAGCCTTTGCTTTGACACTGGACAGCCCCTCTTCGGTGGGCCGTAGCAAACAAAAAGTTGTTGAGTATGTCTTATGGGCTCTGTACGCGCTTTGTAAAAGGCTAGGGCTCTACGGACATCGAGGCTGTGTAAAAGTCTCTCGACATCCGATGACGGTGATGGAAAGAAAGCCGGGAGTATAATGTCCTGTCCCAGATGGAATTCAGATATTACTTTAGGAAGAAATGATATGTCTGGCTGCAAAACGACTTTATCCCTATGAAAGGTTATATATGGAGGATCAATTCTGAGCGCGGCTATCTCGCCGACAGCGTCTAGCAGATGTAATCGCTACGAGAAAAAGGGTTTTCAACGATAGAAGGCATAAGTCTGATTTCGCCATGGGCTCGAATGGCGCTCTTGTTAATGCCTTCAAGACCAGTTGGAGGTCCCATCCAGGTATAATGCTTCTCGTTGGAGGACATAAGTTCTTCAAACCCTTTAGAAATTGTTTCACTAATGGATGAATAAATAAAGACGTTCCGGTTGAAGTCGTTCGATAAGCCGTAATCGCAGCCAAATACACTTTGATTGATGAAAACTTTAGCCCACGGGCCATCAGCGAGTGCAAAAAGTCGAGGACAGTCGATACCGAGCATGTTACAGGGTCTTTATCCGAAGCCGACACAAAGCCGGAGAAAGCCTGCCACTTCCTTGCATAAGAAAGTCTCATTGAAGGCTTACGTGCTGCTAACAAAACGTCTTTAACTGCCTCAGAGAGGTCTGTACCCATCGTTATCTGATTCTCCAGGCTGTGAGGCTTAAGGAATGCAGATTCGGATGAAGTACCTTGCCTTGATGCTGTGTCAATAGATTGTTTTGAATCGGTAATTGCAGATAATCTCTTTGGGACAGATTGAGTAGGTGGGAAAACCAAGGCTGTCTCGGCCACCACGGGGAAATCAATATGCAATTTGTTTTGTTTAATGATATCTTGGCCAGTACTCATGTTAAGAGCGGAATTGGAGGGAATAGGTAGTAAAAACCGTTGTTCCAGTCTAGCAGGAACGCGTCGGTCATCGAGTTTGGGTCCGACGCTGCTCTGCTGCAGAACAGGGGACAGGCCGTGTTCTCGCTGGTTGAGAACAAGTCTACGCCCGGCCAACCCCAACGTCGGAACAGCGAAATTAGCACTTGCCGCCGGTCCATCTTCCACTTAGGCCTTGAAGTGAGCATTCACAAGGGTTAATTTCCCTCGCTCAAAAAGCTCCTGGTTTTGAGCAATCCCCTCCCGCTCCGCCTAATCGAATGTAAATTCATGAAATTAGCATTAGAAAGCAAGCTGTGTTCGAAGGGTATTTTCCCTGTTCCGTTTTTTTCTGTGTTACAGCTATTATCCACCAGGTGGACAGCTATTATCCACCAGGTGGTGTTTCAGATCATTTCAGTTTCACCTCACTGTTTTTGGCTGGTTTTTCCCTTTATTTTCATAAGCAAGTGAAAGCTGACCCCCGCGAGATGGGCTGTGAGACTTTAAATTGATCCTTCTCGAAAATAGCGAAAAATTCGAATCTTGATGAGACTCGAAGAAACTCCCTGAGCCTGCGATCAAAGGAAAATGAGTACTAAAAAAAAAAAGTCCTTCCAACTCTACCACTCATGGGACTGTAGAGACACTCTGCTCAACGTGTCTGCACATTGGTTTTCCCAGCGATATGTATCGCCACGAATGACATTTGTCGAGGAAGAGCCCACTCGTAGAACTGCAGAGTCAGTCGCGTGAGGCGCACAGATCTGGTGCCTCCCTGCTTGTTTATATAAGCTACCACTGTGGTATTGTCCATCACGATTTGTATGTGATGTCCGGTGAGATGATGCTCTAGCGCTTGCATCGCCCTCCAAACAGCCATCAGCTCCAGCCAATTGATATGTTTGGAGGCCTCTGTCGGAGACCATGTCCCCTGTACGACATGATCGTCGGAGTGGGCCCCCCACCCTAGCAAGGACGTGTCCGTCGTCAGCATTCGGCTCGGTACCGGTGGTTGAAATGGAACACCGTCGAGTAGGTTTGATTCCTGTTGCCACCACCTCAAAGACTCTCTTACGGCTCATGGAACTGGTAGACGAAGAGAAGGTCTGTCCTTCTCCGGCTTGAAGACTCGGACAAACCAGGTCTGCAGCGGTCGCATGCGAAGCCTCACATAGCGTACGACTGCGATGGTCGAGGCCATGTGCCCCAGGAGTCGCTGTATTGTATGAGCTGACGATATTGGTTGTTTGAATACTTTGTTTGCAAGGGTAATTAGATTGCTTGCCCTTTCGTTTGGAAGATACGCCCGACCATCGAACGCGCTTAGCCTTGCTCCTATGTATTGGATCTCTCTCACGGGCTGGAGGACTGACTTCTCTGTGTTCAGGCAAAGTCCCAACTCGTGCATGAGATCGAGTCTCGCTTTGAAGCTCGAGCCTCGACGACGCTACTATCAACCAGTCGTCGAGGTACGGGAAGATGGTGATGCCTCTTGCCCTTAGACTTGCACACACCACCACCACCACACACTTCGTGAATACCGTCGGCGCGGTGGAAAGTCCGAATGGAAGAACGACAAACTGGTAGAAGTTGTCTCCCACTCGAAACCGAAGGTTTTTCTGGCTGCTCTCGTGGATGGCGATGTGGAAGTACGCATCCTTGAGGTCGATGGATGCAAACCAATCGCTCCTTCGGAGTAAGGGAAGGATCTATTGGAGTGTGACCATGCGGAATCTTTTCGGTGGAATAAAAAGATTTACAGTCCGAAGGTCCAGGATCGGTCTGAGTCCTCCTCCCTTTTTCTTCACGATGAAGTATCTGGAGTACAGGCCGTCCTCCAAGTTTTCTGCGGGAACCGGCTGTATCGCCCCTTTTTGAAGGAGGGTTGAAACTTCCTCCAGTAGCACCCGAGTTGGGCGGGTGGTCTTGATCCCGAGAAACGGGGGGAGAACTCTGAACTCGATCCTGTAACCGTGCTCTATGATGCTTAGCACCCATCGATCCGTCGTGATGGTCCTCCAGGATTGGAGGTGGTGGTGGAGTCGAGAGCCGAAGAGAGTAGTCTGAGGTGGTGCAGAGGTATCGTTCGTGAGAAGTGGTTGGAGCATTGGTCGCACTTTGGTCGGGCCGGCGAGGGAGTCAAAGACGACGTTGGCTGAAGTCGCCCCCCCTCCTGCTGCCTCTGGACTGCTGTTGTTGGAACGGTCGCTGCGGAGCCTGAGGCTGTGGTGCCCCGGGTCTTCGGTTCCCGCCCCTGTACTGACCCGACGACTGATATTGCCTGGTCGGGTACGGGAACCGGGACCAACGCCGCGGCCTGAAGGACTGCGATGGTTGTTGGCGGACAAGCCCCATCTTCTTGGCCGTCGCCAAAGCCTTCTGAGCCGAGTCGAGGGAGTCATCCGTGGAGCCGTTGAATAACCCCTCGCCATCGAAAGGGAGGTCTTCGATCTTCGCTCTATCATCGGGAGTCAAGTTGGTAGAGCGAAGCCAGGCGTGCCTCCTCAAGGCCACGGACCCAATCATCGACCTGGCGTGACTGTCGACTTGATGTCGGGCAGTGTTCATCTGAAGAGCCCCGATACTGGTTGCCTCCTTGATGTATTGAGCCGCCAGGTCTCCCTTGTCATCCGGCAGATAATCACAGAGGTCTCCCAGCTTCTCTGTGATATACATTTGATATCTAGCTAACAACGCCTCGTAGTTAGATATCTTAAGTCCGAGGGAAGACGAGGAATAGACCCTACGGCCGTAGGAATCTAGTGTCTTACCCTCCTTATCTGCCGGCGTGGTATGCTGCTTTCCCCCACGAGACTGCGCTGACTTGACTATGAGCGAGTTCGGGGTCGGATGGGAAAACAGAAATTTTGCTCCCTCCTCCTGGATCTTGTACATCGACTCCAGGCGTTTGGCCGTTGGTTTAGTAGAGGCCGGAGTCTTCCAGGTTTCTTGCACCGTCTCCAGCAGTGTCGGCAAGAACGGAAGGAGCAACTGGTTCGACTGCGTCGTCTTAAGGACAGCATAAATGTCATCCTTGGCCTTTCCTTTCGACAATTTTGCCTCAACTCCCAGAGCTGTCACCAGCCGGCTAACATGCTCCGCGAAACTCCCCATGTCCTCCGATGGGGAGACCGCGTCCTTGGACTCCACTTGCGTGTCTGGCGAAGTGGAGTGGGAGGATGAAACCGCCGAATCCGAATCAGACAGGTACGCCGATCCCAACGAGGAGTGGCCTGCAACAGCAGTCGCAACCGGCAGCCGCACGAGAGTCAGTGGTTGAGCCATCGATGTCGAAGCAATTGCTCTCCAACAACTTCGGTCGGGGCACGAGACGCAGCCGCATCTCGACGTGGTGAAGGAGAGTGCCCTCGGCCACGGTGCCTGTCCGGGGAAACGGAACGTCGGTGGTAATAATGACGTTCCGATCTCTCGCGCCTTGGTGAGCGTCTCGACCTCGAGTAGTAGCTCCTAGAACTCGATCCTGAGTAGTAGGAGCGCGACCTCGACCTCTCATCTCGGTAGCGGGAGAGTCGAGATCGAGGGCTCGAAGCCGTGAAGACCGAATCACGAGCCCGATAGCGCGGGGATCGTGATCGGCGGAGGTATTCTCTTCGACACTCTTCTGCGTGTCCAACCGATGGAGACAGACGTGGTGGAGGACCCCTCGAGCCTGAACGGGATCTATCCAGTGCCTTCTGTTCCTCTAGTTGGACCGGCGAAGCCACAAGCTCTCCCTCTGACAGGGAAGCTGCCGCAGTCATCGGCTCTTTTTTGGTCTCTCGGCCTCGAGGAGACGTCATCGAAGCCGGAGTGGACTGGTGGGCAATCGGTCCCGAAGCTCGATCCCAAACACCAGCCAGAGCCTCAAACATTTCTACCGTTCGCTTCGAAACCACCACAGTGGTCGAAGTCGACGGGCCCGCCATCTCGCCAGCCGTATCCGCCATTTTCCCCTTAAGGCACTTCGCCTAGTCCTTACGGGCCTTCTTGGCGAGTTTTTTTAGCCGTTACATCCGTTAACGGCTTCTTGGCCGACTGGGATCCCCCAGGCCGTTCCTCTGGAGCGGGGCCTTTTGCGGAAAGAGACTGCTCCCAAAGGAGGGCTCTCAATTTCAACTGGCGAGCCTTTCTGGCCTGTTTGGTAAAGGCCTGACAATTCTTACAGGCCTCCACGACGTGCTCCTGCCCAAGGCACAGCAGGCAGAGCGAGTGTTTGTCAGCGGGGGGGGGGGATTTTAGTCCCACACCGCTGGCATTTTCTAAACGGTGCCTTGAGAGGCATAGTTAGAAATTAGATGAAAGATAGAATATAGAGATAATATAGATAATATAGTAACTAGGACAAGAATGGGGGAGAGAAGGTTTTAGGTAGGATTTTTTTGGAGATTTTTTTTTTTTTGTGGAAAATGAAAGTATAGCTCGATAGAGAATCAAGAAATAGAAGGTTTATGAGAGGAAAAAAGATTTTTTTCAACTGTAGAAAGATGAACAAACTCAGCTTTTAAATTGGAAAGTGAAGAGAAGAAGAACCTAATGACTCGTCGCAAAGGCTGTCGAAGAGGAACTGAGGAGACGGGCGGGAGCCGCGCTAAGGAGCACGCGTGAGGGGGAGGGGCTCCCGCCTGCCTCATCTCAGCTAAAGAAGTTTCCGATCGATCTCAGCGCAGGCGCAGATAACCCATATGTGTGTGAAGCACAGAGACCACGAAGAAGAACAAATGTAATAAAATAAATAAAGCCTCTCCCCCACCCCAGTGATCTTGAGGACCTAAATAATTTCTGAGCTCAGTGAATGAATGCATAGGGACAAACTGAGGTTTAATCCAAACAAGATGAACGCTGTTGACGGGCAAAAGAGTCATCAAAGTTTAGGTGTTGAGCCTGTCTGGGGTGAGGTTGCATTCTTCATGAAGAATCAGGTTCATGGTTTGGGAATACTACTGGATCAGGCACATCTTCTAGATGTACAGGTGAAAACAGCAGCTAGGAGTGTCTTTTTCCAAAAGGCTGGAGTGCCAGCTGAGCTCTTTCCTGGAGAGGTTCAATTTAGGCACAACTACACGTGCCTTGGTGATCTATGAATCTATGAATCTATGTCTAAATTGGATTACTGTAACACGCTCTATAGCAGGGCTTTCCAACCTTGGGTCCCCAGATGTTGCTGGCCTACAGCTCCCAGCATACCCAGCCAGCATGGCTAATGGCAAGGCATACTGGGAGCTGTAGTCCAGCAACATCTGGGGACCCAAGGTTGGAGAGCCCTGCTCTATAAGATGGAGATGGATGGCACAGATATGGATTGTGGCAAGGAGTGGCTTATTGGGATTTTCAAGAGGAGAAAGGATGCCCTCGTTATCTTAAATTTTAAACAGAAGAAGATTGTGTTTGATAGAGGGAGGCTATGGGAAGGATTTCAATAAGAAGAATGGCAGCTGAATATGGGACTGGACAGAGATGGTCAATTCTACGTTATTAATCAGAAATGGCCTAATTTACGCTATGATGTTTGTAGATTATGGGAGATGAGGGAGGGGGTTTGGTCGCTGGCTGGGGGGTTTATCTTTTGTTTATTTGTTTCTTATAAATGTACAGAGGCTAGTGGTTGAGCTTAAAAGGGACTTTTGAGAGAGGTTCAAATGGAAGAATTAAGGAGGTTCTGAACCCCAAATGGATCTGAGAGATCCAAATGGGAGAATACTTGTAAGGGATTGGTAAGAAGGATCCCAATAGAAGAATTATGGTTTTGAACTGAAAGGGATTTGTGAGACAGATCCCTTTAAGATGAAAGAGAATCTCTCTAGTTTGGGATGAAAAAGAGAGGGAGAGAGAAAATCCCTTGATATAATGATAAAATAAGATAAATTATTGTTAAAATAGGCCGTAAAGGTTATGGGTTAAAGTTTGAAAGATTTAGATCAGATGAGGGGTTTTAAGTTTTTTGGAATAAGGTGGGTTTGAACTGGAAGATGATTTATGAGTAAATTACTGAGTGAAGGATATTAATATAAAAAGGGATTTGGAAGAGGCTAGACTTGGTAGAATAAAATAAGGTCATATGTATTCATAAAAGTTAGAATTTAAAAAGTAATTTTTGATGTTATTGTATAGACCCATTTTTGAAAGTTGTGACTGAGGGAGGACAGTGAAATGGATCTTGGAAAAATTGGGTTTAAATTTAGGGGTGGGGCTTCGATGAAATAGTAGGAAAAATTGTGATTAAATAGGGTTGAAATTAATATTCAGTCATGGAATTTTATATATGAGTAGAAAGACCTAATGTTACCTACTTTAGAAGAATGGTTAATGATGACAGTGGATCAGGCTGAGGAGGTTAGACTTTCATCGTTACAAATAAGTTACGTAATATTTTTGTTTATGGTGGAGGGGAAACCTCTAAGACATTTTTTGCAGAAATTATGAAAATAAGGATTGATTTATTTGGGAGCTTGATGAATAAGAAGAAAATATGTTGGACAATAGAAAAAAGTGAGGTTTTTTTGTAATCATAGTGTAAGAATAATTCTTGTTACTTAAATTTGCTGTGGAGAAGATCGGAAGTTCATTTTAGTTTTAGTTTAGTTTGTGGATTGTTGTACGTTTTCCAATGTTTGTTAGTGTTTTAATTTTTTTTAAAAAATTTAAAATTTAAAATTGGAGGGTAACATGCTCTATAGGCTGCCATTGAAGAATGTTCAGAAACTTCAAGTTGGTCCAAAATGTAGCAGCGAGGGTCCTTACTGGGACCTACTCCATGGAGCATAAAACTCCAGTACTTTAATGCCTCCAAAGGCTTCCAATTCATATCTGGGCCCAATTCAAAGAGCTGACAAAGAGCTTAAAAGGCTCAGGCCCAGGATATTTGAAGGACTGCCTCCTAAAATACGAGCCTGCCAGTCACTCAGGTCACCATCAGAAATTTTACTCCCATGCTTCCCAGCCCTCAGAGATGGGGCAAGTGGCCACAGAGGAGACTCTCTGACCAATTGCCTCCAGGCTTTGAAATTCTCTCCAAAGAAAACGCATTTGTCTCTCTACTGATGTTCTAATGGAGGTGGAAAGATTTGTTAAATTATTATTCCAAAAGGCTTTTGGAAATATGCTACCGTATTTTTCGCTCCATAAGACGCACTCCCCCCCCCAAAAAAAACTAGGTGGAAATGTCTGTGCGTCCTATGGAGCGAATATAGTGGGGTGGGTGGGTTATTTTTTAAAAAAATTATTTTTTTTTAACTTTCCTCTGCTGGTCTGGAAGAGCGGAGGACTCCTGGGCAGGGCGGGGGAAGTCCCCGCCTCTCAGCTGATCCCCCGCGGAACAGCTGATTTTTAAAAATAATAATAATAATATTTTTTTTTAACTTTCCTTTGCTGGTCCGGAAGAGCGGAGGACTCCTGGGTGGGGCAGGGGAAGCCCCCACCTCTCAGCTGATTCCCCACGGAACAGCTGATTTAAAAAAATCTTTTTAATAATAATAATAATAATAATTATTATTATTATTATTATTATTTTTACTTTCCTCTGCTGGTCCGGAAGAGCAGAGGACTCCTGGGCAGGGCGGGGAATCCCCGCCTCTCAGCTGATTCCCCGCGGAACAGCTGATTAAATTTTTTTTTATTATTTTTGGTACCATACGGTAAGTGCATCTTATGGAGCGAAAAATACGGTACTTTAGCTGGCTGTTACTTCCTGCTGCTGCATATGTAGTCCATCTGCTGCTATTCATTGTTTTAAATCATTTGGGTATTGTGACTTTTATTTTTTTATGCTTGTGATTTATTGCTAATTTTATGATCTATTCTCTGAATTGATGTGTTTATTGTTTTGTTAGCCATCTTGGGTATGTTATCAAGAGATGCTTTTAAAAACAACATATGCACACTTTCAGAGAGAATATAACTTAAGAAGCAAAATGCTGGAAACTGCACTGGCACTCAGACATATTCTCACTGAGAGAAATACATCTCAGTGAGCATCATTCTTATACATATGAAAGAGACTCCCAATAGCGAACCTGTATTTTTCCTAATATAATAGGATTAGCTAAAGGAAACAAAAATCAAATAAGCAAGAAGTAATATCCAAGCAATTCCTATTTTCTGATTTTAATATTTAGTTAAAGAAAAACAGATGCTCCGCTGAAAATCTATAATGGTTTCTTAAATGTAATAAGTATTTTGATTTTTAATTCAGGAAATGGCATCAGTATTTAGCCTATACAAAACATTAACCTTGTCTGGAGGTTGTAATGCTCATTTGAACAATGTTCTGTTTATGAAATTAAGATGGCATGATGGTATAAAGGGCATGACAGGGTATAAAGGTCAGTCACTGCACAGCTAACATAATTAAACTCATTCACAAACACTAACCCCTTCAGATGTTATTGACACATGTCTTCTTATCCAGCACCTCTCCCACTTATACACCAATTTCTTTTCAAGTCTAATTAAATGGGAGTAGATCTTTTGGTGCAGAGGTGTCTTCTCAGACAACAACTTGAACCAGCTGTATAGTTAAATTCTACTTCCAGGCCTGTCAAGTAAATAAAGCTTTAAGAAAAGCCTTCTGAGTATCACATACAAATATAATTCTAGATTATCATTTCCAGTGTAGGTCAGTAAGAGTACAATAAAGGATTAAGATGCTACTGTTGTGTCAGTGGGCGGTAAACTTTCACCACTGTAATCAATCAACTAAATCTATTTATTTATTTGGATATTTATAAAGTGCCCTTCATCAGATAATATCAATTGCCGATTAAAATCTCCCTCCCCTCTACTTATTCTGTGCGGCTGACAACAAGCAAAGACTCCACAATTTCCAACTCTACATATGTGTACAGTATTACATGCAAGCCACATGCATGTGCTGGATCCAACATGCATACACCATATTCATGAAGAAAAACTTCAAGATGGCTCTCTTCTAGTCTTTATTCCAATCTAGAAACATCAAAAGCTTTTCAGGGTGGTTCTAGTACAGATTCTGTTACAATAGTAAGAATACATGCAATGAAGGCAGATAGCATTCAGTTAAAATCAATATAAGAGTGCTTTTATATAGAGAGCTGGAACTTGTATTTAATTTTTGAATCAGGTTTAGTTTATTTTACAAATTATGACCAGAATCCCCCCTCCGAACATGTGCAATTAATTATGTGTGCCACAACAAGTAGGCTTGGGTTTCTTGATCAGTCCCACAGACCACACAGCAGCTGCTTTTGAAACTGAAAGTATTTTCAAAAGCAGATTGTTATAAGGCATGGGAGGCTCTGCTGTTTCAAAAAATCTTAATGATTACAGTATGTGAAAGCCATCTGGCATGCCTAAAGTGGTTCTCTGGATCTCAGCCTATATTTTCCAAGAAAGATATTTCTACATCATTTTGGTAGAACAGGGAATATTCTATACCCCTAAATTTGACCCCCCCCCCCAAAGAATAAAGATGGTCCTTCCTTTTTACAATGAGTGGAAGCTTTTGTTACTCTTGAACGTAATACACATGATTTAATAAACTGTCCCTTTCATTCAGAATCCTCAAGAGACATTGATATTATCGAATATATAAATTTAATATTCTAGAAGGTTGGAAGTGTTTTATTCAATCCTGTGTTGTAGGAAACTCAGTTCAATGTTGGAAAATCAATCCTTTGATTTAGTAGAAACCCAATCTTTAGAGAATTCAATTAAATGTCAAATATCATGAAAACATTGCCTCTTAGTCCCTCCTCCCCCTTTAAGAACATAAGAAGAGCCGTGCTGAAACAGACCAAAGGCCTATCTAGTGAAGCATTCTGTTCACATAGTGGGCCAACCAGCTGCCTGTGGGAAGCCCACATATAGTCATCATGACTAGTAGCCACTGACAGCCTTATCCTTTCTTTAAGTAAATACAATTATTAATTAAATGCAAATTGTTTCATTGCTCCCTCACAGTACTCACTACTAGATACTTGAAGAAGCAGTTAGGCGTCTATCTAAATTAGCACTTAACTGTTCCGAGGATTCTAAGAAACAACTGAAAAGCTTTTTAAAGAAAAAACCCAAACTTACATTCACAAGGGGAAAAAATCATAACCAAATCAATTAAAGATACATTCTGAATTTAAATCCAGTGCTGGGTGGAACTGCTTGCTCACTAACTGGGTAATTGGAGAAAACACATCACGTTTTGTGAAATGGGCAGCTTATATAGAGTTTTAAAGGGATAGTCCACACTTGCAGACATACAATTTTTAAAAATGTGCAAGGAACAAGGTTTGGAAAGGGAAAGCCTGAGCAAAGTGATTAGCCTTTAAAACTTAAAGGCTTCTTGGAGATGTGATGAACAGAGTGAGGTGGAGTGGGACAGGGAATTTCAATTATAAGGGGTGGCTAAGGAATATGCACACAGGCAAGAAATAAAGGTTGACAGCCTGGTCTTTGAAAGAGACAAGGTTGTAAATATACATAAAGCAAAAGAACAGAGTGAACACAAACTCTTCAAGGCAAGATACCTGAACTGAACTGAAGATAGATGAAGCCACTATAGAGGAATTAGGTGACCATGGAACTCAGCCCTTAAAAAGAAATTCACAAGATATATACTGGTAATCAAATAAAAGGTTTTGGAAAACACCTTTCGGCCATCCATCCACTATCCTAACCAATTAACAATGGAGTAATTTCACATCTGATTTTACCACTTTGCTATATAGTGTGAAATGTTCAGGCTAGCATATTGGGTAGTATTCCATGTTATTGCCAGTAACAGTTCTACACAGAAGCTTTCCAAAGGCTATAATAGCCAGCACTCTCTGTAGGATTTGTGCATGTTGGTAATGTTAATGGTTTTTATGCCTCCTTGCACACATAAAGACACAAGAGGAAAAGTAGCTCGACTGGCACCACACTTCAATGCCATCTCTGCTTAGTACCAAATGAGACTGAAAACCAGGGAATTGCATGCATGCCTCCAGGAGTGGAGGAGAGTCCTCTTTTCTTGGCTGTGTTAATGATGTGGACAATGCTTTCCCTTAGCAATATGGCACTATACTTGTGCCAAAAAAATTGTAACCAAATTGGGACCTGAAAGCACAAAGCGAAAGGCAATGGGTAAATTACTAAAACACACACAAGAAATTAACATGGGAAACTCTTTCCTAGAAATTAAGACAGGAGTGGGGGTTTTATAGTGATGACTACTCCAGGGAAGAGTTTTCAGTTCTGCAAGCAATTTACACATAGGGTTGCTGTATGTACTTAGGGTTCACCACCCATCCTGTGAGTTTCTAATTAACATAAGTAGTTCAGTATGTCCCAGAACCCAAATTACCATTTCTGCTTTCTTAAATGCCCAGGAACTCCCCTGGGATTGGAGACAGTGAGACTGGTCAAGGAAAAAAATCTAGCAGCTGAACCTAGTATGGCTTCAAATGCAAATTCAGCCATACCTGCCTCTGCACCTGAAAGATCAAATGCCATTAAAGCAAAGAGGGAGAAGTGAAGACCAGATAAGAGTTGGAAATCATATTTGTGGACATTTAAATACAGATTTAAAATGTTCTAATAAAAATGGTAAGCTTTACTCTTCTTGGATAGAGAATATTGCAGAATATTTTGGCATTACTGTGGAGAAAGCCCAAAACTCAGTGCACACACTCACACACATCTTTCCCCAAAGGAGGGGGCACGGGGAGGAGGGATGAGGTCACCAGGGAGTAGCCAGACAAGTCATCAGCCCCAACAAAGGAAGACCTCGGCAGAGATCCACAAACGTCCAGGAAGGGCCATCAAGGACCATCAGCAAACAGGGCAGCCTCGAAGAGCTGCAAAGGTTTCCCTACGTCATTTTCTTCCCGGGCAGGAATAAGCCCACCTAAACGAAGGGGCAGGCATAAGCCCCCACCTGACCTAGGGGGCGGGGGGAGAGCGGGGAATCCGGGGTAGAAAACCCCTCTCCCGTTCCGGTTTGAGTTGTTGGGAACCACGGGGCCAGATCCTCCTAAGCAACAGCCGCCCAGGCATACCGTTCTCCGCTAGGAAGCGTCGATCGGGAGCTGGGCTGAAACTGACTAGACGTATTGTCTTTGATGTAAGGAGAGTGACCTGAATGTAACCTGCTAGCCACGGAGCCCGCTCATTGGGTAAGACGCGAGTCAGCTAAGGTTATGTTGATTGTAAACGTGTTCTTAGAAGACTGCTAGTTCTGATTTGATTGCTGTATAAACAAATAAAAGCCTTATTTGGGCATACAAAGACTGGTGGCTTTTCCTCTTGTACTCGAGAGCCGATACGAGCCTTAGCGCTGTGCCGGTTAACCCTAAAGTTGCCGAACTCACGCAAAGGATCCGGTTGCTGATCCTTCACATGGTGGCAGGCGACGGGACAATTGGAAACCACATTTGACGGTCGGAACTAACAGGACTTCGGGCAGGCTAGTAGGTTGCTGGGGAGCGCTCAGAGCAAGGAAAAATGAATAGTCTGAGCCAAGAGCAGGTGGAGCTAGCGAGCAGCCCAGAAACCCCAACCCAGACCTCCACAATGGAGTGGGTGGTGCGGCCAAAGACGGCAAGGCAGGAAGGGGGGGAAGCCCCCTCACCGTTGTTAGGAGGGCAGGGACCCAAGCAGTGGGGTAGCCCCAGCCTTACCTGTAGCGGCCGGAGAAGCGAGATAAGGGACCCAGAGGCGGAAGAAGACCTCGGCAGAAGGGTTACTGGCGGAGCCATGGGGGGAGGATGGTTGGATGCCCTCTTTCCCCAACTCAATTGACAACAAGCCAAGGAGTTGATGCAGCATCAACAAGAGATGCTACAGATGCAGCTGGAGTTGGCCAGGCTGACCAGGGGCACCGGACAAGGGGGAACCCCTGCACCCCAGGGTGGGGGCACCACAACCCCCAAATGGGACAGGAAGCAATTCCCCACCTACCAGTCGGGACAGGATGTACTGATCTTTTTCACCCTGTTCGAGGCTGCCTGCTTAGAGCAGAAGGTGCCGGACAACTTAAGGATGTCTGCCCTGAGGACTCAAGTCAGCGGGGAACTGGCTGACCTCCTGGGTATCCACACCCAAACCGCTCCCTTGGACTATGGAGCGTTCAAAGAAGCGGTGAGGGAGAGGTTTGCCCTCACCGCTGAGCATTGTCGCCGTAAATTTCGTTACGGGCGGCCTACCCCAGGGGACACGTATGCCTCCTGGATGGCACACCTGGGGCAGGTGTGGGACGCATGGATCGGGGCCACCGGGAAGACCACTTTGGCGGAGGTGCGGGAGCTCCTGATCCAGGAACAATTTTGTGCCACTATCCCTGAGGACCTAGCTACGGCGGTGAGGGATCGGGACCCCCCAAACTGTAGGGAAATGGGCAAGTTGGCCGACCAAATGGGACTGTATCGGCAGCCCAAAGGACCCAAGGGGGGGTAACCTCAGTCATGGCGGGGCCAAGGGAAGTGTGGAGAAGGGCAACCCCAAACCTCGGGAGGGAGCCCTAGGCAAGCCCAAAGAAAACCCCGGCATCAGTGGATGTTTCTATTGTAAAGAACCGGGGCACCTCAAGAGGAGCTGCCCCAAACTGATCGCAAAGAACCGCCACGCCAAGACATCGCCGGGCAAGGTGGGGAGGATGCTTGCGCCGGAGTCCCGCGAACCGGAGGAGCACGAGGAGGATCAGCAGTCCAGCTCGTCCCTCGAGGGAGACGGTGAAGATGCGGCGCGGTCCCTGAGGAGCGGAGGACAGCATTCGCTGGGGGCCATCTCGCAGGCATCATTGATGCGCATTGCCTCACCGGAGCAGCTGCGGTGGAGCCAAGACAAATTCTGTGAGTCCATCTCTGTAAACAATGTTTCCCAGGTGGGGTATAGGGACACTGGGGCGGACATCACTGCTTTACCTCGAAGTAAGGTAAAGAAGAGACAGTTGCTAAAGGGGCGCACCTGTGCCATAAAGCCCTATAACTCTCCCAACATAGCCGTTCCCCTCGCCCGGGTCTGGGTCAAGTACAGGGGGTGGGAAGGGGAGATGGACGTTATAGTGCATGGCCAGCAAGAATGGGGAATCATCATTGGGAACGACGTTGCGTTCCGGGCTGCCTAGGTCAAGGTGGGGGTGGTGACCCGACGTCGGGCCAAACAAGCCCCTGACCCGCAGCCTCCCAGGCCCCCGGGCCCGCCTCCCGGTCGCGGTAAAGCGACCCCGGCAGTGGCAGCCAGCCGTCCCCCGCCGCTCCCCCCAGTTGTGGGGAGGGACGAAGACCCCGGGGGGTTCGCTCCAATGGCCCGGGATTTTGGGACTCAGAAAGCGTTTCAAGAGGAGCAGCAGAGCGACCCATCCCTCCAGGGATGTCGGGATCGGGCCAGTCAAGGGCCCGGGGTAGGGGACCAGTCAGAACACTTCTTGTGGGAGGCAGGAGCCCTCTACCGAGAATTCTGCCCAAGGACGGGACCGGGTCCCCAACCAAAGAAAAGACAATTAGTTGTGCCTGCGAGGTACCGCCAGGCTGTACTACAGCTGGCCCACGATGTGGCGTGGGGAGGGCACTTGGGACAGAAACGGACCCTGGTTAGGGTGACAGAGGGGTTTTACTGGCCCATGGTGGCAAATGAGGTGCAAGAATATTGCCGGTCCTGCGATGTCTGCCAGCGGGTGGGGCATAACCGGGACCATCCTAAAGCCCCCCTGCAACCCCTACCCATTGTGGGCATCCCCTTTGAAAGAATAGGGATGGATATCGTGGGACCCTTGAATCCCCCCACCAAGACGGGGAAGAAGTTTATATTGACTGTGGTTGACTTTGCCACCCGTTATGCAGAGGCTTTTGCTTTAGCCTCCATTTCCGCCACCAGCCTGGCTAAGACTCTCCTCTCTCTTTTCGCCCGCCTAGGAATGCCCCACACGGTGGTTTCGGACTGCGGCACGGGCTTCGTGTCCAAACTGTTTAAAAAAATGTGGGAACTGGGGGGGGTGGAGCACCTGACTTCGGTGCCATACCACCACGAGACCAATGGGTTGGTGGAGCGTTTCAACCAGACTCTTGAAAAGATGATCAGGGCATATGCGGCGAAGCACCCTGGGACTTGGGATCAAGCCCTCCCCTACTTGTTGTTTGCCTACCGGGACTCCCCCCAAGAAAGCCTGGGATTCTCCCCCAACGAACTGATGTTTGGGAGGGAGCTCCGGGGACCTTTGGCTCTGTTGCGGGCGGAATGGGAGGGGGTTGCCGCAAAAGCCTCCGTGCCTGTGCATACGTTCATGCAACACCTCCAGACTGTCCTTCAAGAGGTGAGGGAGACGGCGCAGCAGCATCTCGAAACAGCACAGCAGCGGCAGAGCGCGTGGTACAACCGGACGGCTGTGCCACGGACTTTTGAAGTGGGGGACCAGGTGTTGGTACTGCGCCCCCAAAAGACGGACAAATTGTGCTTGAAGTGGGAGGGCCCAGGGACCGTCATTGGAAGGTCGGGGGAGGTGAATTACCAAGTGGCTTTCCCGGGGCAGCCGGGGAGGCAGAAGGTTTTCCATGTAAATATGCTGAAACTGTATGTAGAACGCGTAACGAAGGTGGGGGGAGTACAAGAGTGTGTGGAACCGGGAGACCCTGATGGGGGGTTGTTGGCCGAGTGGGGGGAAGGGGGAGGAATGGAGGAGATCAAACTGTCCCCCTCCCTGTCCGAACAGCAGCGGCAGCAGATCACCCAGGTCTTGGAAGAATTTCAGCCCATGTTCTCAGACCGACCGGGATGCACCACACTCACACAACACACCATTGACACAGGGGATAGCCCCCCCATACAATCCCTACCCTACCGGGCGGTGGGGCCCCATGCCCAAGTCGTGGCCGAGGAGGTCCAAGCCATGCTGGACTTGGGAGTCATTGTGCCCAGCTCGAGCCCCTGGTCCTCCCCGATCGTGTTAGTAGCCAAAAAGGATGGGGGTGTCCGGTTCTGCGTAGACTACCGGAAAATAAACAAGGTGACCGTCCCGGACCCCTACCCCATTCCCAACATGGATGTGCTGCTGGAGAGGCTTGGGAGGGCCAAGTACATCACCACCCTGGATCTGACAAAGGGGTATTGGCAGGTTCCGCTCGATTCGGATGCTGCCTTGAAGTCTGCTTTTGTGACCCACCTCGGGTTGTTCCAATTCACCACCCTCCCGTTTGGGGTCCGCAATGGTCCGGCTACCTTCCAGAGGTTGGTAAACGGAATGCTAAATGGGCTGGGGGAGTTCGCCTGCGCGTATCTGGACGACATCGCCATTTTTAGTTCCACCTGGGAGCAGCATTTGCAACATGTCCGCCAGGTGTTTCAAAGGATTCAGGGTGCTGGGCTGACGGTAAAGGCAAAGAAATGCCAGGTTGGGAGGGGGGAGGTGGAGTATCTGGGACACAAGGTAGGGGGAGGTAGTGTCAAACCCCTAGAAGCCAAAATAGAATCAGTGCGCACCTGGCCCCAACCCCAGACGAAAAAGCAGGTCCAAGCTTTTTTAGGGCTGGCTGGCTATTATCGTAAGTTCGTGCCCCATTTTAGCCAGCTAGCCGCCCCCCTGACTGACTTGTGCAAGAAGCGGCAACCCGTTAAGGTCCAATGGTCAGCCGCTTGCCAGGCAGCGTTTGAAGGACTGAAAGCCTGCCTGATGGCAGCCCCGGTGCTGCAAGCCCCAGACTTTGAAGCCCCTTTTGTTCTGCAGACGGATGCCTCGGAAGCAGGGATGGGAGCCGTCTTGCTGCAGGAACGGCCAGAGCAGGGGCTGTGCCCGGTCGCCTTTTTAAGTAAAAAACTTTTGCCTCGGGAGCGGAACTTGGCCACTGTCGAGAAAGAGTGCCTAGCAATAGTGTGGGCAGTGACCAAGCTTCGCCCCTATCTGTGGGGCCGCCGGTTCCGACTGCAGACCGACCATTCCCCCTTGTGCTGGCTGGATAGGGTGAAGGGGTCCAACCAGAAGCTATTGCGGTGGAGTTTAGCCCTGCAGGATTTTGATTTTTCAGTAGAACACATCAAGGGTAAGGACAACATCGTGGCAGATGGGTTGTCCCGGGCTTTCTCAGTAGGAGACAGTTAGATAGGGATTGGGGTGGTGGACCCCAATGCCATCTTTCCCCAAATGGGAGGGTGTGGAGAAAGCCCAAAACTCAGTACACACACACACACACATCTTTCCCCAAAGGAGGGGGCACGGGGAGGAGGGATGAGGTCACCAGGGAGTAGCCAGACAAGTCATCAGCCCCAACAAAGGAAGACCTCGGCAGAGATCCACAAACGTCCAGGAAGGGCCATCAAGGACCATCAGCAAACAGGGCAGCCTCGAAGAGCTGCAAAGGTTTCCCTACGTCATTTTCTTCCCGGGCAGGAATAAGCCCACCTAAACGAAGGGGCAGGCATAAGCCCCCACCTGACCTAGGGGGCGGGGGGAGAGCGGGGAATCCGGGGTAGAAAACCCCTCTCCCGTTCCGGTTTGAGTTGTTGGGAACCACGGGGCCAGATCCTCCTAAGCAACAGCCGCCCAGGCATACCGTTCTCCGCTAGGAAGCGTCGATCGGGAGCTGGGCTGAAACTGACTAGACGTATTGTCTTTGATGTAAGGAGAGTGACCTGAATGTAACCTGCTAGCCACGGAGCCCGCTCATTGGGTAAGACGCGAGTCAGCTAAGGTTATGTTGACTGTAAACGTGTTCTTAGAAGACTGCTAGTTCCGATTTGATTGCTGTATAAACAAATAAAAGCCTTATTTGGGCATACAAAGACTGGTGGCTTTTCCTCTTGTACTCGAGAGCCGATACGAGCCTTAGCGCTGTGCCGGTTAACCCTAAAGTTGCCGAACTCACGCAAAGGATCCGGTTGCTGATCCTTCACAATTACAATAACCTTTTCTGTTTACAGAATATAGAAAAAGCAAAGACTATAAGCTGGCCCTATCATTAGGAATAGTGAGGTGGCTACCTCAGGTGGCAGATACTTGTGGGGGGCATGCAACAGTGGCAAGATGTTGGAGGACAGAACTTTTATAGTGGCACAACTATATGTGGCACAACTTTATGTGCCACATGACCTGCTTTATGCCACGTAACCTAGCCTGCTGCCCACAGGTGTGGTGGAATACACTATTGTCACCAGCTGCCAGTCTAGTCAGCTGCTTCTGTAAATGGAATGGGAGGGGGAACCATCTTGACCATCTCAGGCAGCAAAATGTCTTGGGCTGGTCCCAACTATAAGCAAAAAAAATAAAAATAAGAATTGTTTAAATCTGCTAGCCTACTCCTACATATGAGCAGAGGAGAAACTGTTCTCAGCTGCATCAAGCCAGTTTGATTCAGTAATGAGAATGCCAAGGTGTTTACTTTTTCAGGTTGCCAATTGCCCTGAGGAAGGAAATTTTGTTTTCTGAAACACATCAGGCTTGAATAAATTTTGGCACATCTGAAATCAGCTTCTCCCCTGCTCATTTGTTGCATTTAGTGCCTTTCGGTTTTGATTTATCTTCTACGTAATTTTTTTTTGCTCTGGAGTAATCTTAGAAGGAACACTGCTAAAAATACTACACAAAGACTTGGTTCACATAGAATCATAGAATCATAGAAAAGTAGAGTTGGAAGGGGCCTACAAGGCCATCGAGTCCAACCCCCTGCTCAATGCAGGAATCTAGGTCAAAGCATCTCTGACAGATGTCTGTCCAGCTGCACCTTGAATGCCTCCAGAGTGGGAGAGCCCACCACCTCCCTAGGTAGTTGATTCCATTGTCTTATTGCTCTGACAGTCAGGAAATTTTTCCTGATGTTTAGGTGGAATCTAGGTTCCTGTAACTTGAGCCCATTATTCCGTGTCCTGCAAACTGGGATGACCGAGAAGAGATCTTTGCCCTCCTCTGTGTGACATCCCTTCAAATACTGGAAGAGTGCGATCATATCTCCCCTCAGTCTCCTCTTCTGAAGGCTAAACATGCCCAGTTCTTTCAGTCTCTCCTCATAGGGCCTTGTTTCCAGTCCCTTTATCATCCTTGTTGCCCTCCTCTGAACCCTCTCCAGTTTGTCTATGTCCTTCTTAAAGTGAGGTGCCCAGAACTGGACGCAGTACTCAAGATGAGGCCTAACCAGTGCCGAGTAAAGGGGAATTATCACTTCCCGCGATTTGGAAGCTATACTTCTATTAATACAGCCCAAAATTGCATTTGCCTTCTTTGCAGCCACATCGCATTGCTGGCTCATATTCAGTTTGTGATCTACCACAATTCCAAGATCCTTCTCACTTGTAGTATTGTTGAGCCAAGTGTCCCCCATTCTGTAACTCTGCATTTGGTTTCCTCTCCCTAGGTGCAGCACTTGGCATTTATCCCTATTAAATTTCATTCTGTTGTTTTCGGCCCAGCGCTCCAGCCTATCGAGGTCACTTTGAATTTTGTTTCTGTCTTCCAGAGTATTAGCTGTTCCACCCAACTTTGTGTCATCTGCAAATTTGATAAGCATTCCCTGTACCTCCTGATCCAAGTCATTAATAAAAATGTTGAAGAGCACCGGGCCCAGGACCGAGCCCTGTGGTACCCCGCTCGTTACCTCTCCCCAGTTTGAGAAGGAACCATTGATAAGCACTCTTTGAGTCCGATTCTGTAGCCAATTGTGGATCCACCTGATAGTTGTTCCATCTAGCCCACTCTTAGCTAGCTTACTAATCAGGATATCATGAGGCACTTTGTCGAAAGCTTTGCTGAAGTCCAGGTATATAATGTCCACAGCATTCCCACAGTCCACAAGGGAGGTTACCCGATCAAAAAATGAGATCAGATTAGTCTGACAGGATTTGTTCTTGACAAATCCATGCTGGCTTCTAGTAATCACTGCATTGTTTTCAAGGTGCTTGCAGACTGACTTCTTTATAATCTGCTCAAAAATCTTCCCGGGGATTGATGTCAGACTGACTGGCCTATAGTTCCCAGGTTCCTCCTTCTTGCCCTTTTTGAAGATGGGAACAACATTTGCCCTCCTCCAGTCGTCTGGCACTTCACCTGTCCTCCATGATTTCTCAAAGACACAAACATGACACAACACAGTTTGTTGTGGATTATTTAACCCTCAGATAACCACAGTTGCTGGGTCCACATGACATGACAACCACTGAGTAGGGGATTGGATAAGCAAAGCGGTGACTGCACACACCACAGCCTCATCATGGGTTAAATAACCCACGGTGGGCTGTCATGTGCAAACCAGACCAAAACCTTTTACACTGGCTGGGCTCACACAACAAGACAACTCACACTCAAGGTTGAGTACACATTGAGTGTGGTTGTCACTGAACTGTGAGTTGTTGTGTTGTCTGAACCCAGCCACACTAACAAACCATGAACAATCCACAAAGAGAACCCATGGTTTATTGTTGGGTTGTGAACTCTGGTTTGTTTGTGGTTAATAGACCATAGTTTGTTAGCACGGCTGGGTTCACACAACACAACAACATCCCACGGTTCAAAGACAACCCACACTCAACCCATACTCTACCTTGAGTGCGGGTTATTGTGCTGTGTGAACCCAGCCAATGTGTTCTTAAAGAGTGCCATGCCCCATTTGTCATGATGTAGTTCATACTTTGTGGTATTTGAAAACAATGCCACAGAGCAGGTGGTAGGTAATCTGGTGCCCTCCAGATATTTTGGACTACAATTCCAGTAAGTCTCAGCCAGGGTTATGGAAGTTGTAGTGCAAAACATCTGAAGAGAATCAGGCTGCCTACCACCGAGAATTCTTCAGATAGCAGATCAGTAGTCGGGCGTGACTTTGATTTATGGCCAGAAACTATTGGAAAAGACGGAGTTGGTAATAGCAACCCGAACGGACTCTTACTTTTGTCTATATGTGCAGAGCATAATCTCACTATTACAAACACGCTCTTTCGACAAAAGAATAAGTTTAAAACATCATGGCAGCACCCACGGTCAAAGCACTGGCATCTTCTGGATTATGTAATTGTCCGTGTTAGAGATCGCCGCGATGTACTTCTTACTAGGGCCATGGTGAGTGCTGAAGACTGCTGGACAGACCACCGACTAATCCGGTCCACAATGGTTATCAACATTGCTCCCCAACGTAGGCTTCAAGGAAGGAAACCAAGGAGTAAAATGAACATCCAAGTCCTTCAAGATCCTATTAAGCAAACTCGTCTTCAATCACTTCTTAAGGAACATCTACCTACGGAACCTCCTGACAACATTGAGGACCATTGGTCTAAGCTGAAAACCTCCATTACTGCAGCTTGTGAACAAACTATTGGATATGAAACTAAGAAACATCAGGATTGGTTTGATGAAAATGATAATGAGATTAAATATATAATTGACCAAAAAAGGAAAGCCTTCCAAATATGGCAAAATGATATTAACTGCGCTGCCAAGAAAAAAACCTACGCTAGCGCAAAGGCTAAGGTCCAAAGAAGAACAAGAGAACTTAAGAACGCTTGGTGGAAAAAGAAAGCTGAAGAAATTCAACAACTTGCAGAATCTCATGATGCACGGGGCTTTTTTAAGGCCACAAGGGCCATTTATGGACCAAAAACCTATGGTACAAACCCTTTACAATCAAAAGATGGCACCAAACTCTTAAAAGACAAAGAGTCTATTGCACTGCGTTGGAAAGAGCATTATTATGATCTTTTAAATCGTAAATCTAAGGTGGATAATGAGATTTTTTCGCAAATCCCGCAAAAACAAATTAAAGAGGAACTTGCAATACTCCCCACTTTGGATGAAGTAAAAAAAGCCATTAATCAAATGAAGAACAACAAAGCTAGTGGACCAGATGGGATGCCTGCTGAAATCTTTAAAGAAGGGGCCCCAAACTTGTACAACATCTTCATAAACTCATCGAAAAAATCTGGATAAGAGAAGAGATCCCAGAAGACTTCAGGGATGCCATAATTATCACCCTCTTTAAGAAGGGTGATAGAACAGACTGTGGAAACTATCGGGGCATTTCTCTCTTAGCAACCGCAGGTAAAATATTAGCTAGGATTCTCGCAAACCGTCTTCTATCTATTTCAGAAGAGATCCTCCCTGAAACTCAATATGGTTTCCGCCCCTCTAGAAGGACAGTAGACATGATTTTTACTGCACGTCAGCTCCAAGAAAAATGCCGGGAGCAAAATCAACCCCTTTATATGGCATTTATCGATTTGGCTAAGGCCTTTGATACTGTAGATCGTACAGCTCTCTGGACTATCCTTATGAAAATTGGATGCCCCAATAAATTTGTGAATATCTTGCGACTTCTCCATGACAACATGACGGCAACGGTTTTGGACAACAACGACTCTCATGGCGCTCCATTTAAAGTGGGATCAGGTGTTAAACAGGGATGTGTTATCACCCCAACATTATTTGCCATTTTCATCGCCATGGTTTTACATCTTGTCAAGGGGAAACTTCCCACTGGTTATATATCGAACAGATGGAAAGCTTTTTAATCTCAGCAGGCTGAAAGCAAAAAGTAAGGTAATTACAACCTCCGTTGTGGAACTTCAGTATGCTGATGATAATGTGGTCTCCGCACATTCAGAGGATGATCTCCAAACTATCCTAAATGCTTTTGCAGAAGCATACGAAAAACTTGGTCTCTCACTTAACATCAAAAAACCCAAAGTGCTTCATCAGCAAGTGCAAGCTAACCCTTTGGTGATGCCATCTATCCAGCTTGGCGGGACAATACTGGAAAATGTCGATTATTTTCTCTATCTTGGCAGCTATCTTTCTGTTACAGCTAACATCGACAGTGAAATCCAGCATCGTTTGAGCTCCGCAAGTGCCGCATTTTCTCGAATGAAACATAGAGTGTTTGAGGATCGGGATATTTGTAAGAAGACCAAAACACTGGTTTATGAAGCCATTGTATTACCAACTTTATTGTATGCCTGCGAAACATGGACTATCTATAAACGTCACTTCCACCTCCTTGAAAGGTTTCATCAACGTTGCCTCCGGAAAATCCTGCGAATTACTTGGGAAGATAGGCGAACAAATGTCAGTGTACTGGAAGAAGCAAAGACTACTAGCATTGAAAAAATGATCCTTCAACGCCAACTTCAGTGGACCGGTCATGTTGTTCGAATGCCTGACTGCTGTCTCCCAAAGCAGTTACTTTACTCCCAACTCAAGGATGGAAAGCGGAATATCGGTGGTCAATATAAGAGGTTTAAAGATGTTCATAAGGCTAATCTAAAAAAATGCAATATAAACATCGAAAACTGGGAAGCTCTGGCCCATGAACGATCTAAATGGAGGTTGGCCTTTCACAAAGGTTCCATGGACTTTGAAGAAGCCCGAGTGCAAGGTGAAAGGGAGAAACGTGCTAAGCGAAAAGCACGTCAAATGAATCCTTTACAGGACCATCTTCTATCTGGTAACCTGTGTCCTCACTGTGGGAAGCTGTGTGGATCTAGAATTGGCCTCCACAGTCACTTACGGACCCATCGCTAGAGTCTACACAATCTTCTTTAGAATTTCCTCCTTTTATCCCGGAAGACAATCTTACTCGGTCACGAGTGATCGCCTGATGATGAGGAGGAGGAGGAGGAGGAGGAGGAGGAGGAGGAGGACTGGGTCTGAATGTAACATTTATCTGGTGTTTCCTCTTTGTATTTATGGTTTTTAAATTCTTTTTAAACTGCTAGTCTTAGCTGATTTGGGCATTTCAATCTGAGATGGAAAAGCCACATATAAGCATTTTAGTAAGTAAATAAATATAAATAAATAAAATTATGAGTGGTTATATGAATTTAAAAGTTGAGGACTTTGAGAATAAAGTCACTCAGTCACCTTGAACCTGATACCATCAAGCCTCTGCAGAGGTACCCAGAACACAATCTGATCTAGTTATGATCAAATGCAGTTGCTGCAGCTCCTGCATCCTTGCCCATCTTATCTATTAACAGTTAGTGAGGGGTGTGTGACTGGGCAGATCCAGGAGGTAATCAACTATTGCCTAGTTCTTAATATCCGCTTTTGAGGCAAGGTTTCGGAGAGGGGCGCAGCAGTGGAACTCCAGGCACTGTGGATGAAACAGATTATCTAGAATGTAAATCCAGGTTTAGGCCAAGGTTTGGTACTGAAATGGCCTTGGTCACCATATTTTATCAGGAGAGTGATATGGACGGGGGGGGGGAGTGTGACCCTGTTGATTCTCCCATCTCTCAGTGGCTTTTGACACCTTCAGCCATGTTATCTTGCTGGACCAGCTCTATGGGTTGGGTGTTAGAGTTACGGTGGTTCTGCTCCTACCTGCAGAGTCAGTTTCAGGAGATAGCAACAATTCCATGCTTTTGAGCAATGGTTCCATCTTATCCCCCCCCCCCATGCTTTTTAACACCTATAAAGTTGTTGGGTGAGGAAATCAATGAGTGAGGTAATCAGAGGGCTCGGAGTGAGGTGTCATCAATATGCAGATGACATTCAGCTCTATTTCACTCTGTCATCCAAGTCAGGGAGGCCGTACAGGTGCTGGACTGGTGTCTTGACTTGGGGTAGCTCCAAGCTAAAACCTTATATTCAAATTACATCCAAGCTATAAACCTTACATTGAAATTAGGAACCAATTCCATTATTGACTGGAGTGGATGATTTACACACATATACACACACACTGAACAAACAGACAGAATTTGATACCATGGGTTCAGGTTTTTTCAGTAAACTTAAACCACGACAAAGACTCTAGAACACCATGGAGGAAGTTTTTGGAAGTTGTCAAAACAGGAAAGTTGTTTTTTAAAACAAGAACAAAGAGTCACCACTCAACAAAAACTGAACTCCAAAGAAGAAGTAGACAGTTGACAACCTCCCCTCTGGTTCAGAGAATGTGAAGTCATCAAGAGGTCAATCAAGGCACATTGTTTACCAAGAAGCAAAACAAAATTTGTGACAATTTTCTATATCTCATTTATTCTCTGATTTACGTTATTCCAGGGCTCATACTCCATATTCAGGTCTATTTTAGGGGCTTTAGGGTACTTTCAGGTAAAAAAGGGACCAAAATAGGGACCTCATAAAACTATGGAAACAACAAAAACATCACTCAAAAGAATGTTTAAAAAAAACAAAAAAACCCTACCACTAAGCTGGTTAAGGTCAAACCAAAAAACTTTTTAAAAAACTCTTTTCAATACATATTAACTCATTAAGTTTAATTTTTAGCTTGTCTTTTAACTTTATCTCAACTTTTAAGTTCATCGATTATTTTAGCCATATTAAACGACCAAAAATAAGGTTTTTTGATTTGACCCTGGATGGGGTATGGCTAAGTTTTATTTATAGTCAAATATACAGAAATATACGGACTACTTTTATACCTCTACTTTTAACTTTGGTTAACAGTTAATTGGTCCTTTTACTACTTTACTTTTCTTTCTTGGCAGACCTCTCAAAAAATGAAGTTATTAGAGAAGATGCTTCCTCTCCCACCCACCCCACCCACCCCATGTCTTTGCTTGTATGTATGTTTCTTTATTGGTCTTAGTGGAAGACCGACAACCTGGTCTTCTGCGCGGGTTCAATGCTAAGGGGGTAGCGAGTCCTGGGGGCGGGCCTTCTCCGAGGTCCCCCAGCGACTATCACCCTTAGCCCAGAACAAGGGGATAACTTATAGCCACAAAAGTATCTTTTATAAAACAAGTTTATTTACAAAATTACCTTCACCAACCCAGACACACGCCAGCAATACAGCTTATCAGTACGGTACAAAGTAGCAAGCAAGAGGTCTCAAGGACACCGTGATTTCAGGGCTCTCAGCTAGTTAGTTCAGCTCGGGCTCCAGCAGAGGCCCGGTCAACCGCATGCTGCTAGCTGGGTTCCCGGAGGAGGTCCGGTCTACCCAAGTGGCTAGCTGGGTTCCCGGCGGAGGTCCGGTCTACCCAAGCGGCTTGTGAGTGATTTCAGCTTGGTTGCCCGGGGGTCCGGTCAACCCAAGCGGCCAGTGATTTCAGCTTGGTTTCCCGGGGGTCCGGTCAACCGAAGCGGCCAGTGATTTCAGCTAGCTGGAGCACGCCGGGTGCTGCTACCCGGGGTTGCCGATCCCTTCGTTCCCTTACCCCAAGCATGGGGCAAGATTGCTGATCAGATCCAACAACTCAGTTCCCTTGTGCAGGGTGTTTTATACCTTGGGTTTCAGGTAGCCCCTCCCTCTGCAATCAGGTGGGTGGCCAATCAGGTGGGTTGCCACCCTCCTCAGGTGGGCGGCCAATCAGGTGGGTTGCCATCCTCCTCAGGTGGGCGGCCAATCAGGTGGGTTGCCACCCTCCTCAGGTGGGTGGCCAATCAGGTGGGTTGCCACCTTCCCCCTGTGGGGTGGGGTCCCTTTGAAGCCACTTGCTTAATGGTCCCATCTTGTGGTGTTGAATGGTCCTTTCTTATGGGTGCCGAAGTGTCTGCTCTGGCAAGGCATTCAAGTCTTATGTAGATGGGGCTGATATACGAGAGCATTGACGAACCTGGGGATGCTTCCTGCCTTCCCCCCTGGGGTGATTCTATGCAGATGTTGTTTGTCCCCTTTGGTCTCTGTGGAGACTGGCTGTCTCCCCCCCCCCCCCGGGTCTCCTTCCCCCCTCCTTGGTGAGTGTGTGTGTGTCAGAAAGGGGTTTTAGGTTGGCTTTCTCCACATCTCCCCCCCAGGGAAAAGATGGCATTGGGGTCCCACACCCCAATTTCCCATCGACTTGCCCATCACCTGAGAAAGCCCGGGAGAGTGCATCAGCCAAGACATTGTCCTTACCCTTGATGTGCTCAATTTCGAAGTCAAAGTCTTGCAACGCCAGACTCCACCGTAGTTGTTTTTGGTTGTTGCCCTTGACTCTATCTAACCAGCACAGGGGGGAATGGTCAGTCTGCAGGCGGAACCGTCTCACCCAGAGGTAGGGGCGCAATTTGGTGATGGCCCACACCACGGCCAGGCACTCCTTCTCAATGGTGGCAAGACTACGTTCTCTGGGCAGGAGCTTCTTGCTCAGGTATGCAACGGGGCGCAGCCCTTCTCCCACCTTCTCCTGTAACAACACCGCCCCCATCCCGGCCTCAGAGGCATCCGTCTGTAGAACGAAGGGGGATTCGAAGTCTGGGCCTTGCAGAATGGGAGCTGCCGTGAGGCAGGCTTTTAACCCATCGAAAGTGGTCTGGCAAGCCGCGGTCCACTGGACCCTGTTCGGTTGGCGCTTCTTACAAAGATCCGTCAGAGGGGCTGCTAGCTGACTGAAGTGTGGCACAAACTTCCGATAGTAGCCTGCAAGTCCCAGAAAAGCCTGCACCTGTTTTTTGGTTGCGGGTTGGGGCCATTTCTGAACCGACTCGATCTTAGCTTCCATGGGTTTGATGCTCCCCCCTCCGACGCGATGTCCAAGGTACTCAACCTCCCCTAGCCCCACCTGGCACTTCTTTGCTTTCACTGTCAACCCAGCGTCCCGGATCCGCTGGAAGACCCGCCGGACATGCTGCAGATGCTGCTCCCAAGTGGAGCTAAAGATAGCTATGTCGTCCAGATAGGCACAGGCAAATTCTCCCAACCCGTTCAGCATTCCATTCACCAGCCTCTGAAAGGTTGCTGGACCATTCCGGACTCCGAAGGGAAGAGTGGTGAACTGGAATAAACCCAGGTGTGTGACAAAGGCAGACTTGAGAGCAGCATCCGCGTCCAGCGGGACTTGCCAGTAGCCCTTGGTGAGGTCTAGGGTGGTAATGTACTTGGCCCTCCCTAGTTTCTCCAGCAAGACATCCATGTTGGGGATGGGGTAGGGGTCAGGGACGGTCACCTTGTTGATTTTCCGATAGTCCACACAGAACCGCACCCCCCCATCCTTTTTGGCCACCAGGACAATCGGGGAGGACCATGGGCTAGAACTAGGGACGATCACCCCTAGGTCTAACATGGCTTTGACCTCCTCAGCAATGACCTGAGCATGGGGTCCCACCGCCCGGTATGGCAGAGATTGCAGAGGGGGGCTGTCACCCGTTTGAATGGTGTGCTGGATGAGTGGGGTCCGCCCAGGGCGGTCTGAGAACATGGTCCCAAATTCATCCAGCACCCGCTTCATTTGCTCCCGCTGAGCCTTGGACAGGGCGGGTGACAGTGAGATTTCTTCCATTCCCCCACCATCCCCCCATTCTCCCAACAGATCCCCATCAGCGAAATCCTTATCATTATGTTCCTTCACACAGCCCAGCCCCGCACCCCGGTCCACATACAATTTCAACATATTCACATGAAACACTTTACATTTTCCAGGAGTCCCAGCAAAGAGTATTTTGTAGTTGACTGGTCCAAGTTTCTCAACTACAGTCCCCGGACCCTCCCACTTAAGACACAGCTTGTCCGTTTTGAGGGTACGCAGAACCAACACTTTATCATCCACCTCAAAAGTCCGGGCTACTGCGGTTTTATCATACAGCTCCTTTTGCCGCTGCTGGGCTGCCTTCAGATGCTGTTGGGTGGCTTCTCGAACGCTGTGGAGGGTGTCCCGTAGCCGCCGCAGAAAAGTGTGAACCGGCACGGGCGAACTGCCGGCAGCCCCCTCCCATTCCTCCCGCAACAAAGCCAAGGGCCCCCGTAGTTCTCTGCCAAACATCAGTTCATTCGGGGAAAACCCGAGGCTTTCCTGCGGAGCATCTCGGTAGGCAAAGAGGAGGTAGGGTAGGGCTTGGTCCCAAGTTCCCGGGTGACGGCTAGCGTACGCCTGGATCATTTTCCCCAAAGTCTGGTTGAAGCGCTCAACCAGTCCGTTGGTCTCGTGGTGGTAAGGCACCGAAGTTACATGGTCAACCCCCCCCAGGTCCCACATCTTCTGGAACAGTTTAGACATGAACCCGGTGCCGCAGTCCGACACGACCGTGCGGGGCATTCCTAAGCAGGCAAAGAGAGAGAGCAGAGTCTTAGCCAGGCTGGCTGCAAAGATGGAGGCGAGCGCAAAAGCCTCCGCGTAGTGGGTGGCAAAGTCCACTACCGTCAGTACAAACTTTTTCCCCGTCTTGGTGGGCGGGTTCAGGGGACCCACTATGTCCATAGCAATCCGTTCAAAAGGGATCCCCACCACCGGAAAAGGCTGAAGGGGAGCTCTTGGGTGATCGCGATTGTGTCCCACTCGCTGGCACACATCGCAGGACCGACAGTAAGCCTTAATGTCGGAGGCGATCATGGGCCAGTAGAACCCCTCTGTAATTCGAGCTTGGGTCCGCTTTTGCCCCAGGTGTCCTCCCCATGCCACGTCGTGGGCGAGGTGCAACACGGTGCGGCGGTACCGTTGGGGAACCACCAGTTGCCTTTGCTTGCGCCCCGGTGCCACTTCCCCCTTTGGCTCGAACTCCCGGTACAAAGTTCCATTGTCCCGGACAAATCTTTCCGTGGCAAGGGATACCCCGGGGTCTTGGTTGGCCAGAGCGTGACACTCTCGCAAGGACGGGTCCAGTCGCTGGGCTTCCTTGAATTGGGCTTGTGTCCCAAAGTCTTTAGCCATCTGAGCAAACCCTTCGTTCTTTGGGGGCTCCGCTATGGCCTGGTTTTCTCCGGGGTGTCCCGCAGGGGATGGGGTTACCCCGGGTGGTGGAGGGGGCACGGGCTTAGGCTTTGGGACCGGTGCGGTTACGGGCGGCCCCCCTCGCCTGTCCTGTCCCCGGGTGATGACCCCCATCTTAGCTTTGGCCACCCGGAACGCGAGGTCGTTCCCGATGATGATGTTCCACTCCTTTTGGCGATGGTTGATTACGTCTATCTCTCCTTCCCACCCCTGGTACTTGATCCGGACCCGGGCGATGGGGACAGTGATGTCGGGGGAGTTATAGGGTTTGATCGTACACGTACGTCCCGACAAAAGTTGGGACCTCTCTACGCGGTCCCGGGGCAGAGCCGTTACATCTGCCCCAGTGTCCCTATACCCCACCCTGGGAACATTATTGATATAGATGGACTCACAGCTGAGATGGAGAATTGGGCTCCATCTCAGCTGGTCTGGGGAGGCGATGCGATACAGCGATGCACGGGGTTCAGGACGGTAGGAATCCCACTCCTGGAGTTCCTCCTCGGCACCGCGATCCTCGGGGATGCTTGCATGGAGGGAGAGGACCGACCGTCGCTCGTCGTCGTCCTGAGCGGCTGCAGCACCCGCGACGCGTCCTACTTTCCTCGGCGAGGGACGGGCATCCCGGTTCTTGGGTTGGAGCTTGGGGCAATCCCGCCGCAGGTGTCCCATCTCGTTACAGTGGAAGCACGCCCCAGACCGAGGGTTTTGGTTCCCCTTGGTCCGAGGGGCCTCCCCGCGCCGTCGGGGCAGGCCCTTTTCCGGCTCCGGGTTCTTCTCGGCCACGGCCGCGGAACTTCCCTTGGTGGATGGGGCCGTCCGGTATAGCCCCATCTCGTCGGCCATGATCCCCGCCGCCTCACAGGTACGGGGCTTCTGATCCCTCACGACAGCGGCCAGCTCCTTCGGGATGGTGGTGAAGAACTGCTCCATGGCGAACAGCTCGACAACTTCCTTCAGGGTGGAGGCCCGGGAAGCCTCCACCCAGGACTCGCAGACGTGCATCACCTGGGCTGCCCATGCCACGTGGGTGGTCCCAGGGGAAGGTCTACCCTCTCGAAATCTTCGCCGGCAATGTTCAGCGGAGAGGGCGAAGTGTTGCCTGACCGCTGCCTTGAACGCCTCGTAGCTTGCCGGGGTCTTCCGCAGATGAGCCCTGAGGAGGTCAGCCAGGTCCCCAATGACCTGGGTTCGTAGGGCGGACAACCGCAAGTTGTCGGGGACCCGCTGCTCCTGGCACGCCATTTCAAAAATGGAGAAAAACATCAGGACATCCTGCCCTGGCTTGTAGTAGGGGAACGCCTTGCGGTCCCACGACGGAGGGGGAGGAGCGGAGGGGACAGTCGGGGGAGTTTTCCCCGCCTCAAGCTGCATCTTGGCCAGCTCCATCTGCATCCGGATCATTTCGCTGCTCGTGGGCCATCCTCTCCCGTTCGTGTGCCATCCATTCTGAGGGAAGCTCAAGGGGCTCCAGGGGCTCCAGAGGAGAGGGGTCCTCGGTCACCACATCCTCTCTCCCATCGGTCGGAACTGGGATAGGGCGGCCCCTGGGTCGGGCACCCGGGGCCAGACTTGCCAGCAGCTCCCTCTGCAGCTCCGTCTGCCGGATCAGCGCCGCCAACCCCGGGGTGATGGGGGTTGCGGGCAGGGGCCGCCGTGGCTCGGCTCCCCCAGTCGCTCCGTCAGGCTCTGGGTCGCCCATGGTGATCCTCAGGCTCTTGCTACTTTGGGTCTGGGAGATATTCTGGGCTAATAAGTTATCCCACCGCTGCAACCAAGTGGATGGCCGATCAGGTGGGTTGCCACCCTCCTCAGGTGGGCGGCCAATCAGGTGGGTTGCCACCCTCCTCAGGTGGGTGGCCAATCAGGTGGGTTGCCACCTTCCCCCTGTGGGGTGGGGTCCCTTTGAAGCCACTTGCTTAATGGTCCCATCTTGTGGTGTTGAATGGTCCTTTCTTATGGGTGCCGAAGTGTCTGCTCTGGCAAGGCATTCAAGTCTTATGTAGATGGGGCTGATATACAAGAGTATTGACGAACCTGGGGATGCTTCCTGCCTTCCCCCCTGGGGTGATTCTATGCAGATGTTGTTTGTCCCCTTTGGTCTCTGTGGAGACTGGCTGTCTCCCCCCCCCCCCCCCGGGTCTCCTTCCCCCCTCCTTGGTGAGTGTGAGTGTGTCAGAAAGGGGTTTTAGGTTGGCTTTCTCCACAGTCTTGTTCTCTTGGAGTTTTAAAACTTTATATCCTTCCAATAGCCCATGAGCTACCTGCACTTCTTCAAAGCTTTTTAGTTCAGCGCAGATGTAATACACGATGATGTATCAAGGAGTTTGTCAGCTGCACTCTTTTTCTGGACTTCTTCTTTTCTTTTCATAACCAGTTTTTTCTTCATATCATCAAAAGCCTCCTTCTTTTCTTCCCTTTCTACTCTTAAGGTTTCTTCTTTTGCCCTTTCTCTTTCTCTCTCCTCATCTTCTTTAAGTCTCTTTTTTCTCTGCTTGGTTCCTGTTTGTCACAGGAACTTTGCCTAGTTAAACTATGCTGGCTCTGTGCCTATGTGCCTGGCTTATAGGCCCTTCTCAGCCAGATAAATGCAAGCCTCTTCTAAAAACTCAACAGTCTTTATTAAATAAACTTCTTTAACAGACAAGAAAGTATAGTAACTTACAATTCTTCTATAAACTAAAGAAGTAATCTGTGGGAATATGAACACAGGATGCTGAATTAAAAGGGTTAAGGCCTGATCTTCTGGACCACTTTATTCTTTGCCCTCTAGGCCAAAACTGATGAGAAAATCTCCAGCCCAAATGGAAGCCCCCACCAATCTACTCCAGACTGCTAGATCCCAGCCACAGCAGGCCTGGCCAGCAGATCCCCGAACTCTCTGCTCTAAAGAGCTGAGAGGAACACACTTAGCAATTTTTAAAGACATCGGGCCTAAGTTGCTGCAACTTGCCTACAAAACTATACTGAAAATCATAGAAATTAACATTAATTATTCACCCCAAAAAATTTCATATACCCATTTTTAGGGACTTTAGGGACCTAGTATTTTAAAAAGGGACTTTTAGGGACCTTGTTTCAGTTTAGAGAATTTTAGGGACTTTAGGGACTGAGTATGAGCCCTGGCATATTCTGTCCTCAGTCACCACGTTTGACTTTAACTTATTAAAGAGCTGCAATACATGTTCAAAATACAGATTTCTGTTTCATGTCGACTATGGCAATGCAGACAGTGATAAGACAATACTCTTCCATATGTAGGACTCTCAACAACTTCATTCATGGCCAAACTAAATGCACTCATGTAATAAACCTTGCAATTAACGCACATTTAAAAATATGTAAATAGCAGCTGCAGGGGGCGGGGCAGAGCAGAAGTGGGACCACAGGGGTGGACTAGAGGAGTTCCATCCAGCACCACCAGGCTCCTTCCTCCATCAATTGTCACCTGGCAGCAGCCATCTCATTAAGGTGCAGCTGAGGGAGAGATGGGAAGCAGGACCACTCAAAAGGCTTAGGGACCAACAACTTTTAAAAATTATTATTTATTACATTTCTAATCTACCCAATAACTAATGTTCTCTGGGCAGATTACAAATAATTGAAAATATAAAATACAATACAAATATTTAAAAGAATAAAATACAATATAATGTAAAACAATAAACAGCACAGGAATCAATAAAACAGCCATAACAACCTAGAACTAGGTCTCTAAAATGACTGGGAGAAAAGAAAGGTCTTTGCCTGGTGCCAAAAAGATAACAACATAGGTACCTCTTTGGGAAGTTTATTCCATAAGTGGGGTGCCACCACTGAGAAGGCCCTCTCTCTCTTGTACCCACCCACCTAGCTTCCATTCGTGGGTGCACCTAGAGGAGGGCCTCTGAAGATGATCAAAATATCTGAGCAGGTACCAGTGATATGGGTTTTCTAGAAAAAGTAGAACTGGAGAATTTTCCAGAAAATTTTCCAATGCTCTAAATAATGTTATCTGATTTAGCATGTCTGACACATTTTTACTCCCCAACACACATTCTCCCTCAATAAGCGCACAAAATATCTCATATTTAGTAAACAGAACTAAAAATGTAATCCATGTCAATTTTATGTGCAGTATAAATATATCAAAAGTTTTCCCAATAGCTACAAAATATTTGAACTGAAATATTTGCTTAGGGGGAAATTAAATTAACCACACAAATATAGTTTAAATGTTATATTCAAAAACATTCAAAGTTTTATGTGGAAATTATTTTATTGGAATATTTGTAAAAATGTTAAGATAATAGCATATACTTCCTTATGTTTGTCTATATTTAACAAAAAATGACTACACCTGAAAGAACACACTATTTTTAGGATACATACCCAAAGAAAGCTGTACCTGATGTACCGTATATTATATCAACAGTTTAACTTTCTTTTGCTGAAGTAACTGTAGCACATTCAGCTTCACTCACTCTCTGTACTGCTCATCAGTTCCATTTCAAGTTGAGAAAAATCTGATTCAGAACAACTACGGTAGTTGAACATTCTATTTCAGTAAAGGGTGAATGGGCAACTGAGCACTAGGGTTTGTCAATGCTTGCCTTAGAAGAATAACTTATAGAAGTTCATATCCTATATTTAGCCCATCTAACATGATTGATTGCAGAACAACAGCCCAGACAACTATGGATAAATCAGACATATATGGTGTGGAAAAATTTCCGTAGAAAAATATAGCATCGGAAAATTTTCTGCCCCACATCACTGGCAGGTACATACGGGAGGAGGTGTTCCTTTAGATCAGGGCTCTCCAACCTTGGGTCTCCAGATGTTGCTGGACTACAGCTCCCAGAATCCGTTGCCATTAGCCATGCCAGCTGGGTATGCTTGGAGCTGTAGGCCAGCAACATCTGGGGACCCAAGGTTGGAGAGCCCTGCTTTAGATACTCTGGTTCCAAGCCATTTAGGGCTTTAAAGGTCAACACCAATACTTCAAACTGGGCTCAGAAATGGCCTGGAAGCCAGTGCAGCTGACAGGCATGACATGATCATATCCAGTCCCACTTAGTAACCTGGCAGCTCTGCTTTGATGTAACAGAAGTTTCTGAACCATCTTCAAAAAGGTGCTCCTGGCCACCAAGGCTAATCTGGACTTCAAGTGACAGTGATGGATCCAGGAACTTTCAGCTCCTCCTCTCCTTGAACTGTGTCTATTCCAGCTGATCATTATAAGAACTTTGCAACTAAGAACTAGTGTCTGAGTTTGCATTTTCCCTCTTCCCAACCCATCTTTATTTTGTGTCGTGTCTTTTAGATTGTAAGCCTCAGGGCAGGAACTATCTTATTACTGATCTTTGTAAGCTGCTCTGGACTGGCACCAATGGAGGCTTCTCTCCTGATGCAGCTTCAGGGAGGTGATTTTCATTGGGACCTTGGTGGTGGGGTGAAAAACTCTCCCTCTCCTTCCCCTGTAGCCAGTATTTTTTTAAAGAAAACCTACACAGTAATTGCATCCACACAATTAATGTCACATCTAGTTTGGCCCTCATTTAAATCAATGACTTAGATGAAAGAAAAATCTAGCTTAAGAAAACTTACCTTGGCTCAACAGAAACTCATGTCTTTTTCGCTTTAGGTTACATTTAGAAAATATAGCTAAAGAAGAAAAGGCCCAAGAATCTCAGTTATATTATCTGAAGATGATTTTTTTACTTCAGTCAAATCCCCTTTAGGGAGTGGTCCTTAGGCCCCTAGACTGCGCTCTGATCTCAGAGCTGGAAATCAGAGCTTTGACCTCCCCTTCACAACCATGCATGGGGGGGGGGGAAGTGACCTCGGAGGGGGAGGAGGGAAGGGAGGAGACTGGGGAGGCCAGGATATGAGGTATCCTGATGCCTCTCCAGCCTTGTCTCCTCCCTCTCTGAGATGCTCCAGCTGGACCAAAAAAGCCCATCAAGCGAAAATGCAGAGTGGGAAGATGGGGAGGCGAAGATCACCTCCACCACTTCTGCTCTGCATTAGATATCCGTAAGCCTCCAAATTCAGGAGCTTACAGGCATCCCAATGGGACTGCATTATTAACTTAGCTTTAACACCTGCTGCAGTTGTGGCATAGTGGTGAGAGTGTTGGACTGGGACCCGGGAGATCTGGGTTCTAGTCCCCGCTCGGCCATGAAGCTCACTGGGTGACTTTGGGCCAGTCACAGACTCTCAGCCTAACCTACCTCACAGGGTTGTTGTGAGGATAAAAGGGAGAGGAGGAGGATTATGTAAGCTGCCTTGGGTTCCTTGCAGGAAAAAAGGCGGGGTATAAATATAATAAATTAAATTAAAGTAAGGTGGGAACAAACTGAGTACCAGACTCTGGGATACCACCCACCCCCACACACCTTTAGCAAATTTGACGCTAACAAAAAGTAACCCATGGAGTTAGGAAGAACCAAACTACACATTATGCAGAGTTCTATGTCATTTAATTTAAAAGAAAAGGGTTTTGTGTGGGGTTTTTTTTGCAACATTACTTTTTGTGGAGAAAGCCAGAGCACACACAGTTGAACAAACCCTTGCCTAGTTTCCCCTGTAGCTGACACCCTGCATTTCCCCCTCCTTGCAACATAATCCTCACCTGGGGGCAAGCGACACAGTCTGAACCGACCGGTTGTACGTGACCACCTCTGCATCGCCACATCTACATACTTTCAATGGGGGCAATCACACCTACCCTCGAGGTAGGGCTGGAACGCCAAAAGGTGAGAAGCAGTCTGCCAAGTACCCCAGATCACCCAGGAGATGCCTGCCCAAGAGGCGCCACCACCCCGCAGGGCACAATTGGCCACCTGATCGTCAGGGGCAGGGTAGGGGGCCGAGGGAGGGTTGAAAACCAAACACTCACGAACCAGGTGGTTGTTAGGTGCAGGCTTGCATGGTGCAGGCTTGCACGGATCAGGTCGCTGGCTCCGGTCAGGACCAAGCAACTTCCAACCCCGGGCAGGGTGCCCGGCGATCGGCAAAAGAAACCGCTACGTTAGATCTTAGAGTCAGATTCTCTGATATCAGGTAACTCTCTGCAATCGAGCTAAGTCTACCTTGTAAGCAAATTGAATACTTCTGTTCTGCTATCTATATTGACTGCTATGTTTATAATGTGAAATTCCTGTAGCCTATTAGTACCGCCCCATTAAACTCCTTTGAAATTGACCAGATTGCCATTTCCTTGTGTTTCTAGGGGATTCTGTGTCAATATCACTCGCGGCTAGAAATAAAGCTGCGTACGGGGCATGACTTCGGTGCCGGTTAACCCCTAAGGTGCCGAACCCGTGCAATGGACCAGGTTCGGTCCGCCACACTTTTAAATGAAAAGCAGCTGGTTGAGGTTGCAATTAGGAGTGGGGAAATAATGAAGTGCCCCTCCCCACCTGCTCTTTCCCTGCTGGTAATTTGTACAACATCTATATTTTCCCCCATGGAGGAGAAAAGCAACTTGTGGACAATTGAGAGGAAAAACTGCTAACAGGGAAAGGGTTAACTCCCCTACTGGCCCACTAACCCTGCCTCCAGAGGCTGCTTCTCACCAAAAGAAAGAAAGAAAAAGAGCCAGGGGAAAGTTACATGGAACTCTGCATAATGTGTAGCTTGGCCCTGAGTGAAAGAGAGCACTACAGAAACAAGGCATTAAATGCTGAATAACTTCTAAGGAAGCACCTAATGTTCTTCACTTTTCATCAAGTGAATGAAAGAGGATGGAGCAGGAATTCTCACTCTCTCTAAAAAGTACATATCCCCTATTAATAAACTTTGCCATTAAAATGTTGCTGTAATGAGAAACTTGCAACCTTTTCTAGGGGTGCCTTTGATCTCTATACACAAGATAATTATTGTTATGAAGCAGAAGGGAATTTTGGGATATTTTTTCAAGCCTATGCTGAACATCATATCCTGGCAAGGGTAGGAGGTAGTATGTACCGGTATGTATTCTTATACTAGTGTCCAAACAAACATAGCAGTAAGGCATTTGTTCCTCAATTTTCCTCACAATTATTTGTTTTTATTGCATTTGTTAATGTACATACAGCTTCACCCCCAGCTGCCTCCTAGGATACAGTGACAAACATTTTAGGAGATAACTGGGTAATTCCAAGGGATTTGGCTTTTAAGCTAACTAGGCCTTAACACTTCATGTACAACGAAGTATGCTTAGTTCACTTAACACTGCAGCTGTGCTAGGCTATTATTTAATCCTAGTGACTAAAGCACAGCAGCAGCCAAACCCCAGCCAGCCACTTTGGCTGGGTTCACAGAACATGATAACCCACACTCAGGCCAGGGTAGAGTATGACTTGAGTGTGGGTTGTTGTTGAACTGTAGGTTGTAGTTGAAACATGCGTTTCAAAAAGGTGTTCTAATGTTTTAAAAAAGATGTTTGCTAGCCAGGAAAGCACGAAAGGTAAGGATGAAATTGACAAGGACATTGACAAGAGGGGGATATTGGTATGCTTAGCTAAATAGCGGACAGCTGGTCTTGCACTTGCGCAAGCCTCCCATTTTAACCAAATTGAGAACGCATTACCATGTTTCATAAGGGCTCCAAAAATTAATTTCATTTGGTAATCCATTCCACCCCCCTTGTTAGCCACCCACCCCAGTGGACCAATTGCAGAAAGGGTGCTGATGTAGGGACCAAGGAAATAAGGAGTTCTGCCACAAAGGCACCTGGGATACATGCCGGGAGCTCGCGGGAAGACTGAAGGGGACTGAGGGGGAAAACAAGTCATGGCAAGCTGCAGAGTGCCCGATCATCTATCATATTAGCAAGCAAACCAACCCATGGTGGCTTATTCTCAGGATGGTTTAGCATTATGTGCAAACTCGCCCTAGGTGTGAACAGGAATTCTCCCTCTATTTTGGTTTTAGTAGACCGTTGCTGATCCATCAAACTGGCACACTTTGAACAATGCATTGTAACTATGTAGCCATGCAAAGGACAGGACAGCTTTGATTGCAAAAAGTAAATTACAAAAGAGAAACGGTTAACAAGATTAACCGGTATTCTAAAAGAGAAAGAAAGTAGCCAGAATTCACAAGTGCTTCACAACCATACATGAATAGGAAATAAGAATAAACATATGAGAAAAATTTCAAGCTGCTTTTAAGCATTATACAACTTAATCTTATATTTATCTACTCAGAAGTGAGTCTCATTAAGTTCAGTGGGAATGACTCCCATGTAAGTGGGCATAGGATTGCAGCCTTAGTCTTGTGTTTTGTTTTGTTTTTAAGATGCAGTTTCACAACAAGATACCTAGGAACTGAAATTAAATGTAAACCTTCCCTCCACACATAAGGTTTCCATCCAATCTATCCAAAGCAAAAAACACAATTAATTTTCAGCCAGCCAATGTTCTGAAGACCTGTCCAATACTACACATTAATGTGCAGTTTTGACAGTCACTTAAATACGACTAGATAAACATGCTATTTTATGGTATTTTCCAACTAAGTCACATCCTCCCTTTCCAATCCTACCACCCTGTTTGCTTGATACCACTTTCCCATCGTAAAAGACACCTATAAGCAAAAGAGCTATTGTACACATTACATTTTGGAGCATTTGCTTCAAGCTACCGTAGTTACCATCTGTCCCCATAGTATCCTAAAGGCAGGATGCAGTTACTCCCTGGTACATTCTAGTGAATGATCTCTAATTACTTTAGAGGACAGCTTGCAGGAACTAGTAAAACAAAGCAATGACAAACTGAGCAACCAAGGCATATCTGACATGTGCCAGTTCTATCATCTTTTTGGACCCATATATTAATAAAATAATGTATATCTAAATTACAAGCAGCCAAATTTTAAAAGCCAATTATTCCTTCATAGGAGGTGGCACTACAGCCAAGCAAATTATGCTACATAGTTTAAGAAAGATAGTGAAGGAATTAAACACTGATACAATTCAGACAAGAATAATGTTAACACCCAGATAAAATACTCACTTCTCCCTTTTGATTTTCTTTCTATTATTGTTCTCACCTTAAATCCACCTCAAAGAACTCACAAAATGCATGATTTTCCTCTATGCCTCCCTTTTCAGGCTTATCAAACTAGAAGTATTTGTTCAAGCCGTTTTCAAATTCCAGCTGATTCTGCTCTCAGCACAAGTCCCAGGCTTAACACATCAAGACTGAGGCAGAATACTGAACCATATTAAGAATTAAGTGAGAACAGACACACCCTGCTCCTACACCTCATACGAAATTGCAGCAAAACAAACCCCAGTACCCTACACCATTTCTAGTCAAACCAGGTTTACAAGAAATATTGCTTCATTTAATCATCACCATCTAGCTTTAGGGAGCATTTATATAGCATTAGAAAATCCCACACTGTATAGAATTCTTTTACACACAACATTAACAACCAGCCTACATATGTTGGAGCCAATGAGAACCTCTCTTTCCTCTATCCCCATCACTAGAATCCATTCATTTTAAATATCCAAAGTGTGAGAAGATGGAAAGGATTATCTCCATTTCACAAATTCACTGCTGCAACACAGCATTGTTAGTAAATGGACAATACTGGTAAACTGAAAATGAAGCTGTCCTACAGCAACTTCTTTAAGGAAGTTACTGCCCTTTAGGAAGTGAAGACAGAAGTTAAGTAGATCTCTACATTGTTCCCAGATCTTCCCTTGATACTCATCTCTAGTTTTCTGGACTGCTACCTAGAGTGATAGGTGGATAAGACAACTACCATTAATTGCTAGGTGAGCTACACAACCTCTAAAAACAATGAGATAAGAATGAGAATGTGTTAATATAAAGTTGATATTAAAGCCATTTTGAGCATCGTCCATCCCGGTAATATGAGATTTAGAAAATCTGTTTTAACCAAATGGTGCATCCTAAAGTTGACAAGTACACATTAGCCTACATATGAGGCTCTAATACATAGCTTTATGGAAGAACCATAACTCAGTGGTAGAGAACATGTTTTACATGCAAAAGGTGCCAGGTTCAGTCCCTGACATCTTCAGTTAAGAAGATCAGGTACCAGGTAATGTAAAAGATCTCTTATATGCCCCAAACCCTGGAAACCACTGCCAATCAGAGTAGACAATGTTGGGCTAGATGGACAAATAGTTTGACCTAGTATAAGACAGCTACCTATGTTCCACATGGTGGGTGAATAGTTTTCTTTATCATCTGTCATTATAGCCAGCCATTTGAATAAAATACTAGAGTATGGAAAAGGGCAAGTGGAAATTTGCCACAATATATCCATACAGATATGAGAAGCACAGTAGTTTTGCTTAGCACTTTGACCTTTCAGTCTCACAGTCAAACACAATGTGTGCGCAATACTTGAAACAGAAGGGCTGGCTTGGGTGATGACTTTGGCATGAGCTTCTGTGAAACTGGGATAGCACTAGGATTTTCAGAAATCAATGATTGCGCTCCATATGCAAAGAGACCTGAACTTCTTTTAGTCATTTATTGAACAACCATTTCCTGCTACCTCCAGACAAGGCAACTGTGACATCTGTACCATTTGTTTCACTTTACTATTTTGTTCAAACTGCATACTCTGCCTGCAAAAGTATATTCTATTTGTGGGTACTTCTATACTTCATCCGATGCTGCATCAGTTCAGTTGCTACATCCTGTTCAAAGTATACAAAACCACAGAACTGTAGCCAGAAGGCTAAAAACCAAGCAAAAATCTCTTCTATGCATATTAGAAAACATTTCTCAAATGTAATACAAGGAGACACTTCGAGGTGCTACATTGGGTCTAATGGTGACACAACTGTTCCAAGTGGGGAATTGGGAACAAATTCAAAGGTTTAGTAAATATAACATAGGGCTACTTCAAATATATGAAATCTAGCCATCATGTACATTTGTATAGTTAGGCAGTAGGTTTGCATGAATACTCCCCATTGCACATTGAATGAACAGGTGAGCTGGGACGTACATACATACTTGGATATATGTATATCCCTGACTTTATGATACTGAAAGAAGAATAGAGGAATAAGGCATACATGTCACATCGTAATATGCAGCAGGAAGTGGGCATGCAGCCCCACCACATATACAGGATTGCCAGATTTCAAATTTCTGAATTGTCTTGGATATCCTGGTCTGAAGCATTCACAATATGCACATTTGTTTTAACCCATGTTAATTAACAGTGCAATCCTACACATGTCTACAGCTGTAAGTAGGTAAGTGTGTATATTATTGCAGCAGAAGCTACCTACTTGAAGATTCATTCAGAATAAGGACTTCATTCAGAAATAGATACATTTCAGAGTGGCTTCACATGTTACAACATTCAGTTAAAAGCAAGTGTGCAATTGTACTCACATTTCTGCATTCACTGCATTCTGTAACATAACTACACCATCTTTAGAAAGCCGGAGTCTATAAACCAAATGTACCATATTTTTCGCTCCATAAGACGCACCTGACCATAAGACGCACTTAGGTTTTAGAGGAAGAAAACAAGAAAAAAAATATTCTGAACCAAATGTTGATATTTACTTTATCAAGCATTAAAAATAGGGGGAAATGTCTATGCGTCTTAACTTATGGAGCGAATATTGTAAAAAAAACAAAAAAACTTTTACATACGGTACTTTATCAACTCTCATTGGAGGCGCCGCGGCAGAGGGGGGCCGGCCGGCCGGCCAATGCTGCTGCTGCCGCCGCCGAGCCCAGAGGGCTGTCAGGGATCTTCCCACCGCTGCCGCCGCTGCCGAGCCCAGAGGGCTGTCGGGATCTTCGCAGCCGCAGCGCCGGTGGGAAGATCCCAACAGCCCTCTGGGCTCGGCGGCGGCGGGAAGATCCCGACACCCCTCTAGGCTCAGTGGCGGCGGGAAGATTCAAGAAATTTGCGTCTACATTCAAGAAATTTGCGTCTAAACACTGTGTTCATACTACCCACAATAGCTATTTTATACAACCAGTTTGTCATAGGAAAGTAGCAATTATGGTATGATAAACATGGCTGTGGAAGTCAGCATCTGAATGATAACTTTCAGAGGAAAGTTATGTCGGAATAGACAGGATATTTCAGTTCTCATTTAAGGAAGTAGGTATTAAAATCCCACTATGCAAGGCAGGGGTGGGCAGAAGGAAGATATCCAGATGTTTTGGACTTCAACTCCCAGAAGCCCCTACTTGCATGGTCATTAGCCAATGATCTGGAAGGCTGGGAGCTGAAGCCCAAAACATTTGGAGGTCTACTTTCTGCCCACCCCTAACACAGTGAATGATGCTTTTCAGCATTATATGGCAACTGTGGCTCAGCTTAGTGAGTTAATTTCTAAGAATATACAGTACCTAAAATATATCACCACTACTTTCCCTTCACATTGTTCCCTTGCCCCATAAAAACATCCAGATACCCAGAAGTGTGTCTTGGCAGATAAATTCACCTCCTGCAAACATCATATTTCTCTCTCCCACAAATGGATCTGTTCTTGGCTATCTCAAGAGAAACTGAGTTCTGCTCACTTAAGGTACCCCCAATATTCGGTGACACCCTCCTTCTCCCCTCAGCCCCCCATGCTACAGTCCACCCCATTCAGGAGGATCCCTGACCCTCAAGAAAAGCTTTTGGGGGGCTATGGGAGCAAGGAAGTCGCTTTCCACAGGAGTTTCAAGATCTAAGCCAAAGGCTGTACATGAAAAAGTAATTCCATTCAGTTCTTGTACTGTCAGAGAGAAACTACCTCTCTGAATAAAATGCTTATATATTATAGACATTTTGAATGTATCACTCTTTCATGGATTAGGGAAAAAAGAATGGAAAGCTACAGGATGCAAGACTCATGAGCAAATTTTCCACTATAATTTTCTGTCTTTCCTCTCTCTGCTCTAAATTACCAGCCATGCTGGTAAAAAAAGAAAAGAAAAAAGAATTAGACTTGTAGAAAGCAGTCTTAAATGGCCATCTCAGCCTTTTTTCTGTTAGAAAATCACGACTGCACATTCTGAAGTGAGAATGATCACTCTTCAGTGAATGAGTCAGGCACACAGGCACATAGTGAACATGAAAATAATAGGACGACAAATCTAATGTGGTCACCCATGCACTTCAGTGGCAAATTATTTATTGTCTTGCAGAAAACCAATTTTCCTCAGTGTCAGTGAAATGAATCTCTCTGTTGACTTTACAGAGCTCAAGTCTGAAGGCAGAAACATTCATTCATTCCACATTTTTAAAATGTGAGCCTTAGAGCAATATGTTTAAAGCCTAACTCTATAGCAGAATGCCTGTTTCTCCTGTGCCTTGAAGATACCAGATTCCCAACTACATTAGGAAAAAAGTGGAGGGAGGGAGGGAGACCACTATGAAGAATAAAACATTGCTAGTATTTCCTCCACCTCCCATGTCTTCCAGCCAATATGAATCATCATTTTATATCAATTCCACAGCAGCTAATGATGTACTGGACTTCCATATGCTTTGTTCCTGCCATGCTATTGTTTTTCCCATTGCATTATCTCTCCCCTGTTATAGACTAGTTCCACCCCACCTGCTGCAGCTTTTTCCTTCTCCTTAACTCTCCTCATTTGCTTTGGTCCAGTCCCTTCTCCTGACCATGTTTGGAGATTCAGCTTCAACCTAGGACACAGAATCCAGAACCTGTGGACATGAAGGTTTGATATTAAAATGCTGATTTTAAAAAAACAAGTGATTAAAGACATATTCAGCACTGAAGGTGTAGAGTCCTACATCAGTTTTGCTCTCTCAGCTACAGACTTCATGCCTCACTTTAATATTCCAATGACCTCATTGGGTCCGTTGTACTCATGTTAGATGGTTCTTTGTTGAAACTGGCCTCAGTACAGCAGTCTCAATGGATGCTATTTGCATTTTGAATTTATGTGGCTTTATATTTTTAATGGGTGGGATACAATTTCATACAAGGCACTGCTAATTTAAAAACTCACAGTGCAATCCTATATATGTCAATTCAAAAGTAAGTCTATTGAGTTCAATGGAGCTTACTTCCAGTTAAGTGTGTATAGGGTGGTAGCCATAATCACGTTAAATGAAGATCTCAAGAGGTTTATTCTAACAGAAGAAATAATTTTGTCATCATTAGATGAAGTGGTGCTTCTGCAGAGGAACAGGTTCTCATAATGGGGATTGGAAAGGGAATAAGCCTAAATAAAAATAAGTTATCACAGAAGCAGGCTCAGAAAATAGCAGCTACTTGGTATAAAAAGATGAAGCAAACAAAGTTGATGCAGTAATGAAATATCACAGGTGAAACTATGCTGAGATAGTTTAGACTTGAAAGAAAGATACGGTACTAAAAATCAGGGGGTTATTTTGAGGGTTTTTTTAACTGCTTAAAAACTATAGCTAACATAAACCTGGCTTGCATGTAATGACAACCCAGAACGCAGGTTGAGTATGGGTTGTTGTTGAATCGTGGGTTGTCCTTATGCGCAAACCCTACACATTGGTTTAATTATGGGTTGATAACCAAAAACAACCCAGAATTCACAACCCAACAACAAAACATGGGTTCTCTTCCTGGGTTGTTCGTGGTTAACAACCCATAGTTAAACCATAGTGCAAGGTTCAAACATAATGACAACCCATGATTCAACAACAACCCATACTCAACCCATAATCTGGGTTGTCATTCTGTGCAAACCAGGCCTAGAGATCCATTTCACACATAACGACAACCTATGGGTTATTTAACCCATGGGTTGTCAGGGCCATGTGGGAATGAGTGAGCATGCTGCCTCCCACCCGCTTGCCACTTCCGCTTTGCATCCAGTTTAGAAAGCAACCCAGGAATGCCCCATTACTGGGTTGTTTGGCATGATGTGCAAACCCGGAACTCTAGGTTGTTCAGGGAAAAACAATTCAGTTTTAACCCATGGATTGTTGTTGGATTAAAACTCCGGGTTGTTTCAAGGCTGTAAATATTACAGTCAAATATCTTTTTAAAAAGTAATTCCTTCCCTTTGCACATGGTATTAGAAAAAGCTTCTTAAAACTGGTTAACACTATATACCTCAAGCCACAAATGAAACTGAGGCCGTACATATGTGCTTTCAGATCAGTGAGGACAAGGTTGCAATAGCAAAAAAATGTTACTTCCTCTGATTCTCAAAGGGCAAATTCCAAGCCTGTAAAGCTGATATCATAAAATGGGTATCTCTTACTGAAATGTCTCCATATTCTAATATACATCTATTTCCAGATTATTTGCAGCTCTAAACATACAACTTTATTTAGTGACCTAAATAAATATTCCACATATCACCCTGAGATACGTTATCTTATGGTACATTCACACAGATACTCTGAACACATTAGCAAACTTTATCTCAATTGCTGTTAACTAAAGGAAAGCACAGTTGAAATGGATACACTTCCCATTCTGCCTTGTTCATCTGTATTTACTCCTGTGTGTGTGAACAGTACAGGAATGAAATAATTATGCTTGGATAATTTCTGTAAGAGTACTTAACGTGGTTTGCCAATAATTTCTGTGAAAGCAGCCTAGGAATTACTTTACCACATGATTAAGCACCTCAGATATTTGCACGTTTATATTAGCTGGGCCTAAGTACTATACTTTGTAATCCATAATCATAAGTAGCAGTTTTGACTGTTCTTTGGCATCAAGAGGCAAATTCCACAACCTTTCCCCCCACCTCAGCAGATGAAGAATCACTTAGAAACAGTGGGCCATGGCAACAATAATTTCTGCTGCCAAATACACAGCACTTCCCTGGTTTTTGTGGAATGCTTTTCAAAAGTAACCCTGTAACATGCTACCAGTCATCTTCTCAAGAAAGCAATGGTCTTGCTACAGCTATACCTGCTCTATATGGTTAGTAGAGCCAGTACAATATAACTGCTAGAATTTTTAATTTAGGATTGGTGGTGGTGGGTGGGTGGGTTAGAAGAGAGAGACAGGTTCAGATATCTGCCCAGCCATGAAGCTCACTGGAAAACTTTGAGCTAATCACTCTGTCAGCCTCACATAAGAACGTAAGAAGAGCCATGCTGCATCAGATCAAGGGTCCATCTAGTCCAGCATTCTGTTTACACAGTGGCCAACCAGCTGCCCACGGGATCCCACAAGCAGAATCATGAGTGCAACAGCACCCTCCCACCCATGTTCCCCATTAACTGGTGTACATAGGCAGGTGATACTGGAGGTAACATATAGCTTAATCTAGTAGCCACTCTCCTCCATGAATTTGTCCAATCCCCCTTTAAAGCCCTCCAAATTGGTGGCCATCACTACATCTTTGTGGAAGTGAATCCCATAGTTTAACTATGTGCTGTGTGAAGAAGTACTTCCTTTTATCTGTCCTGAATCTCCCACCAATCAGCTTCATGAGATGACCCCAGGTTCTAGTATTATGAGAGAGGGAGAAAAATGTCTCCCTATCCACTTTCTCCACACCATGCATAATTTTGTACACCTCTGACCTCCATCATGTCTTCCCTTACCAGGGTTGCAAAAAATCATGATTTTTTGCAAAAAATCAAAAAAATCATTTTTTTTATTTAAATCAATGATATTTTTTTATTTAATCAATCTTCCCCCCCCAAAAAAAAATTAGTAAAATTAATTTCAAAGTTTCAGGCAACCACATTTACAAATAGCCTACACTTAATAGTTAAGAACACCAAATTATACAGAAAACACTTTCCTCATTTTTTTTTTTACGTTAGTAGTAGGCGATCACTCGTGACCAAGTAAGATTGTCTTCCAGGATAAACTTACAAAAAGAAAGTTATAAAAGGAGGAAATTCTAAAAAATTGTGTAGACTCTAGCGATGGGTCCGTAAGTGACTGTGGAGGCCAATTCTAGATCCACACAGCTTCTCACAGTGAGGACACAGGTTACCAGATGGAAGATGGTCCTGTAAAGGATTCATTTGACGTGCTTTTCGCTTAGCACGTTTCTCCCTTTCACCTTGCACTCGGGCTTCTTCAAAGTCCATGGAACCTTTGTGAAAGGCCAACCTCCATTTAGATTGTTCATGGGCCAGAGCTTCCCAGTTTTCTATGTTAATATTGCATTTTTTTTAGATTAGTCTTAAGAACATCTTTAAACCTCTTATACTGACCACCGATATTCCGCTTTCCATCCTTGAGTTGGGAATAAAGTAATTGCTTTGGGAGACGGCAGTCAGACATTCGAACAACATGACCGGTCCATTGAAGTTGGCGTTGAAGGATCATTTTTTCAATGCTAGTAGTCTTTGCCTCTTCCAGTACACTGACATTTGTTCGCCTATCTTCCCAAGTAATTCGCAGGATTTTCCAGAGGCAACGTTGATGAAATCTTTCAAGGAGGTGGAAATGACGTTTATAGATAGTCCATGTTTCGCAGGCATACAATAAAGTTGGTAATATAATGGCTTCATAAACCAGCGTTTTGGTCTCCTTACAGATATCCTGATCCTCGAACACTCTATGTTTCATTCGAGAAAATGCAGCACTTGCAGAGCTCAAACGATGCTGGATTTCACTGTCAATGTTAGCTGTAACAGAAAGATAGCTGCCAAGATAGAGAAAATGATCGACATTTTCCAGTATTGCCCCGCCAACCTGGATAGATGGCATCACCAAAGGGTTAACTTGCACTTGCTGATGAAGCACTTGCTGATGAAGCACTTTGGTTTTTTTGATGTTAAGTGAGAGACTATTAACCCCAAAAATATAAGTATTCAGACAAAATACAAAACACTCTAACCCTAAACCACCATTAATTACAAATACAGTGTTACAGTTATTAGGAAGGTGACAGTTATTGGCGTGCTGCGGGCCTCAGCTGCAGAGTTTTGCCATTCCCCACTGGCTGAGAACTGGTCTTTCTGTCTTTCTCTTTGTCCTCACCACTCCTCTGTTTTCCCTTATCTTTCTCCTCAGCAACTCTGCTTCTCCTAGGGTGGCCAGGTGTCCTACTTTACAGAGCTGGGAGAAGATAGTCCTCTGTTTGAAGAGGTGTCCAGTCCAAGTCCAGTTGAAAGTTAAAGAACCATCAGGAGGGAGAGCAGAGCAGGGGCCTTGAAACTGTCCATCAACAGAAATGCCCCGATAGTTTCCACAGTCTGTTCTATCACCCTTCTTAAAGAGGGTGATAATTATGGCATCCCTGAAGTCTTCTGGGATCTCTTCTCTTATCCAGATTCTTTTGATGAGTTTATGAAGATGTTGTACAAGTTCAGGGGGGCCTTCTTTAAAGATTTCAGCAGGAATCCCATCTGGTCCACTAGCTTTGTTATTCTTCATTTGATTAATGGCTTTTATAACTTCATCCAAAGTATTGCAAGTTCCTCTCTAATTTGTTTTTGCGGGATTTGCGAAAAAATCTCATTATCCACCTTAGATTTACGATTTAAAAGGTCATAATAATGCTCTTTCCAATGCAGTACAATAGACTCTTTGTCTTTTAAGAGTTTGGTGCCATCTTTTGATTGTAAAGGGTTTGTACCATAGGTTTTTGGTCCATAAATAGCCCTTGTGGCCTTAAAAAAGCCCCATGCATCATGAGATTCTGCAAGTTGTTGAATTTCTTGAGCTTTCTTTTTCCACAAAGCATTCTTAAGTTCTCTTGTTCTTTGGACCTCAGCCTTTGCACTGGCGTAGATTTTTTTCTTGGCAGCGCAATTAATATCATTTTGCCATATTTGGAAGGCTTTCCTTTTTTGGTCAATTATATATTTAATCTCATTATCATTTTCATCAAACCAATCCTGATGTTTCTTAGTTTCATATCCAATAGTTTGTTCACAAGCTGCAGTAATGGAGGTTTTCAGCTTAGACCAATGGTCCTCAATGTTATCAGGAGGTTCTGTAGGTAGATGTTCCTTAAGAAATGATTGAAGACGAGTTTTCTTAATAGGATCTTGAAGGGCGTGGATGTTCATTTTACGCCTTGGTTTCCTACCTTGAAGCCTACATTGGGGAGCAATGTTGATAACCATAGTGGACCGGATTAGTCGGTGGTCTGTCCAGCAGTCGTCGGCACTCACCATGGCCCTAGTAAGAAGTACATCGCGGTGATCTCTGACATGGACAATTACATAATCCAGAAGATGCCAGTGCTTTGACCGAGGGTGCTGCCATGATGTTTTAAACTTATTTTTTTGTTGAAAGAGCGTGTTTGTAATAGTGAGGTTATGCTCTGCACATTTAGACAAAAGTAAAATTCCGTTCGAGTTGCTATTACCAACTCCGTCTTTTCCAATAGTTTCTGGCCATAAATCAAATTCACGCCCGACTCTTGCGTTAAAGTCGCCCAGGAGGATAATTTTATCCTCCTTAGGTATCTCTGACAGGAGATTTTACGTTACCAGTATTATTGGTTGCTAGGCCACCTACATGACAGGGTTGCAAAAAATCATGATTTTTTGCAAAAAAATAAAAATAAAAGACTTTTATTGATTATTTAATCAATGATCTAATCATTGATTTAAATCATTGCAACCCTGCCCCTTACTTGTTTTTTTTCTAAGCTAAACAATCCCAGCTGCTGTAACTTTTCCCCATAGGGGAGTTGCTTCAGCCCCTTGATCATTTTAGTTGCCCTTTTCTGACTTTTTCCAACTCTACAATATCCTTTTTTAGGTGTCGTGGCCAGAACTGTACATGGTATTCTTTTTTAATAAATATATATTTAAATTTTTCCAAACAATATATAAAATATAAAAACATAACATACATAAAAAGAAAAGGGAAAAATAATTAATAACATAAACTACAAAACACATAAACATCCAAATTATACTACAAATAACCGAAAACTTAAACAAACAACTACCTATACAAATACAAATACAAAAAAAGAGAGAAAAAACATATTCTAAACCCCCACCCACACATATAATGTTTCCCCCCCTATAGCCGGGACCCATTTATCCCACTCATGGCCTGCCACACCGTCGGGGGGGGGGGCGCGAAAGTATCCACCACCTGCTCATGGCAGCAGCTGTTCTTCTCCTCCCGATTAAACATTGATCATATTATTAAACCTATTAATCCTGCACCTATTATATCCTGGTTACCTAATATTATATCCCAATAAGGAAAGAGAGAAAAATAGAGTTGAGAAGATTTTATAATTATTAATAACAAAAATATTAATATTATATCCCAATAAGGAAAGAGAGAAAAATAGAATTAAGAAAAAATTGTAATTATTAATAACAAAAATATTAATATTAACAAATAAAACTTAAATCGTAATTCTTTTTCTTAAATATTACACTTCTACCACACCAATCGTCTTTCTTTCTATCTTTGCTTCCATCCGAACACATAGTCCTTAGCCCAGCTCACCACCAACCGCTCCTTGCTCTGCCTGTCGCCTGTGGTCCATCTCCATCTTCTTCCAAAAGTCCCTTTTCACACAGTAGCTCCATTCCTTGACTCCAAGATGTAATCCTGTGCTTTTTCCCATCAAACATAAAAGTTAAATATACTGGGTACCCCCAGCTATATGAAATTCCCTTCTTCATCAGCACAGTAGTTCAAGGTCTCACGCTACGCCTCCAGTTAATTGTTTGTGAACATAAATCATTGTAGATTTGCACGGGGGCTCCTTGATACCTCAGCTGATCAGATTTTTGCCTAATTGCTTTCATAAATAATTCCTTTCTATAATAGCTGGCAAAACTCATAACTACATCTCTGGGAGTTATTCCTCCCCTTTTGAAAGCCACTCTGTAAACACACACAATATCTTCTTGCTTCCATTGCAACCCAGGGGCCAGTGATTTTAGTCAGTCCAGAATCATGTCTCTCAAATTCCTGCCACCTTCCCCGCCACCTTCTGGAAATCCTCGAAATCGGACGTTGGACCTCCACTCTCTGTCCTGAAGGTCAATAATTCTCCGCTCCAATTGATCAAATCTTAAATCCTGCTCCTGAATTTTTTCAATATTATATTTCACTCCTTTTTCCACCGCTGTAACTCTGTCTTTCATAACTTTCATATCGGCAGTGTTTCCCAAGACTGATTTTTGTATTTTTTGAAGCTCAGTTTGAACCTCTGACACAATTTGCTCTTTGTTTTGATTCAACTCAGCTTTTATCATCACTTGAAAACGTGCCATCAATTCATCAAGATTCATTTCTTTTTGTTTTAATTTCACCACGGGAGCAGTACTGCCTTCCTCAGATTGCCTTGCAGCTGATTGGTCATTATTGCTGTCCGTTCCAGCTAACATCACCTATCCGGGTGATGACTCAGCACTTAAAGTTTCACTTTGAGAAAGTTTATCAAATCCCTTAATCTCACCCTCTGGATAATTATTAACCAATCCGTTTGTCTGTTCTTTTTCTATCTCCGCTCTCTGCAGCTGGGTGACACTAACATCCGACATGTGAGTTCTCTTAGAACGAACCCACCACAGGCTCCGCTTTCTTTTTATCCCGGCCTCTCGGCATTTAGCACTTGATGGCCGTTATAAAGCAATAAAAAAGTTATAAATCCTGTTCTTTCTTAGAGAGCAGACGCTTAACTCTTCCCATCCAGGTAATCAATAGTTCCTACTCACATTTCTTCATTTGCAGGGGATAATACTGCTTTTGAGTTTTTCTTCATCGGGAGCAACCTGAAACAGCTACCAGCCCGTCCAGCCAGAAGCTCCTCCCCCCCTGTGTGTGTGTGTGTGTGTGTGTGTGTGTACATGGTATTCTAAGTGTGGTCGCACTATAGATTTGTATAAGGGCAGTATGATACTGGCAGTTTTATTTTCAATTCCTTTCCTAATTATGCCTAACATGGAGTTTGCCTGTTTCAGAGCAACCGCACAATGGGTTAACATTTTCATCGAGCTATCCACAACCCCAAGTTCTCTTTCTTCGTCTGTCACCGCTAGCTCAGATCCCATCAGCTTATACGTGAAGTTTTTGCTCCAAAGTGCATTACTTTACACTTGCTTAAATTGAACCACATTTGCCATTTTGATGTCCATTCTCCCAGTTTGGAGAGATCCTTTCGGAGCTCCTCACAATCTCTTTTTGTTTTAACCACCCTAAATAATTGGGTGTCATCAGCAAACTTGGCCACTTCACTACTCACCCGTAATTCCAGACCATTTATGAATAAGTTGAAAAGCATTGGTCCCAATATAGATCCCTGTGGGACCCCACTGTTTACATCCCTCCATTCGGAGAATTTACTGTTTATTTCTACTCTCTGCTTTCTGTTCATTAACCAGTTACCGATCCCTAAAAGGACCTCCCCTTTTATTCTACGACTGCTAAGTTTGCTCAGGGACTTTGTCAAAAGCCTTTTGGAAGTCCAAGTAAACAATGTCTACCTGATCACCCCTGTGCACATGTTTATTGACACTCTCAAAGAACTCTAAAAGGTTAGTGAGACAGAACTTACCTTTCTTTGTAGAAGCCATGTTGATTCTTTCTCAGCAAGGCTTGTCCTTGAATGGATGCATTCAAGATGCAGTTGGACAGCCATTTGTCCAGGATGCTTTAACTTGGATTCCTGCATTGAGCATTGGACTCAATGACCTTATAGGTCCCTTCCAACTCTATTATTTTATGATTACTAATTTTATCTTTAAAAACACTTTGCACCAATTTACCAGGAACAAACATTAAGCTAACCAGCCTGTAATTTTCTGGATCCCCCCCTGGAACCCTTTTTAAAAACTGGTGTTACATTGGCCATTCTCCACTTCTCTAGTACAGAGGCTGATCTTAGGGACATGTGTTACATATTTATGCTAGAAGATCAGCAATGTCATCTTTGAGGTTTTTAAGAACTCAAAGATGGATAAAATCTGGGCCCAGCGATTTATTAAATTTCATTTTGTCAATAAGGTTGAGAACTTCATCTTTTGTCATCACTATTTGCCTCAGTTCTTCAGACTCCTGAAACATTAGTTCAGGCACAAGTATCTGTCCTGTATCTTCTGCAGTGAAGACAGATCAAAAGAATTCATTCAGTTTCTCTGCAATCTCCTTATCCTCCTTTAACTCCATTATCATCTAATGGGCCAACTGTCTCCCTAGCTGGTTTCCTGCTTCTCATATATTTAAATAATTCTTTATTGTTGGCCTTGATGTTGTTAGCAATATGCTCCTCAAAATGCTTTTTTGCATTTCTTATTGTCTGCTTGCTTCTCCTTTGTGCAAGCTTGTGCTCCCTTTTGTTTTCCACACGGAGGCAAAACTTCCATTTTCTGAAGGAAGCCCTCTTATCTCTAGCTTCCTTGACACTGCTCGTTAACCATACTGGTGACCTCTTGGACTTGGTGCTACCTTTCCTAACCAGTGGTATACATCCTATCTGAGCTTTTGTTATCGTGGTATTGAATCTCCAAGCATTTTGAAGGGATTTAGGCTTCTTGACTCCCCCTTTCAACTTCCTTTTTACCAGTTCCCTCATTTTAGAGAAATTTCCTCTTTTGAAGTCAAATGTGACTGTGTTGCACTTCTTTGGCAATCTTCCACTTAAATATCTATTAAATCTGATAACACTATGGTCACTGTTTCTAATTGGTTCAACAAAATGTACATCTCGTACTAGATCCTGGGCAACATCACTTAGGATTAAATCCTGGGTTGCCTCCCCTCTGGTCAGTTCTGTGACCAACTGTTCCATGGCACAGTCGTTTAGGACAATGAGAAATTTAACCTCTTTGTCATGACTGGAACATGCATTTATCCAGTCAATGTGGGGGTAATTGAAGTCACCCATTATTTCAACACTTCCTCATTTGGAGGCCTCCCTGATTTCATTTTCCATCTCAAGATCACCCTGAGCATTCTGGTCTGCAGGACGATAGCATGTTCCTAGTACTAAATTAGTTTTAGAGCTAGGTATTGTAACCCACAGTGCTCCTGTGGAAGAGTCTGCCCTTTTAGGTTTTCAAGTCTGCTGGACACTATACCCTCTTTGATGTACAGAGCAATACCTCCTCCAGTATGCCCTTCTCGGTCCTTCCTATAGAGTTTATATCCAGAGATGACTGTATCCCATTGGTTCTCTCCATTCCACCAGGTTTCCATAATGCCCACTATATCTAGGTCCTCCTTTAAAACCAAGCACTCCAACTCTCCTATTTTGGCTCGGAGGCTTCTAGCATTTACATAGAAACACCTATACAAGGTGCCCCTCTCCAGATGTCTCTGGCGTGTGCAACTTCTGTTTTGGCTCTTTCGCTATCATGTTTTACCATGTGCTCATGGCCTATTTCCTCCTCACCTGCCTCACAGAATTGTCATGATGATTAAAAAAAAAGATGGGGGAACTATGTATGCTACCCTGATCTCCTTGCAAGAGGAAGGGGGTAAAATTAATACATTTTATCACCATGTGCAAGAAGGAGCCCCAGTGATTAAGCATCTCAGCCCTATTTACATAGCCTCAAGGTAAAAAGTTAAGCACACATGTGAGTTAAGCACCCATGTAAGGAGAAAATAAGTGCTACACATTTATTTAATTCAGATAAGTCATCGTTTAATTTATTATCATCAGCTGAAGCTAAAACAAAGGCACAACACAGGGACTACACCCTCTCCTTAATCCCATACCCATTTTTCATTTGCCTGATAAAAAATTCCCAGGGAGCTCAACTGACCTAGATTTCTATTCACTGGAGTCTAGAGCAGCCCAGTAGTTGAGCCGCACACCCCTTGTTTATTTTTATTTAAAAACAAAATACAAAAAAACAGCTGAGAAAGGGAGCCTTTTTTGGTACTTAGTGGGGAAAAGTTCTTATCTCTGGTCAGCTGTTGATTGGAGGTAAGAGTTTTTCCCTGCCAGGAGAGGGGGCAGTCTAGACAGCTATAGGAAAGGTCAGAGTTCCAGCTCCGACCTCAGAAACGCATTCTGGAACTTTGACCTTGAAGCACCCTCCCTCTGCCCTTGCAGTCAGTGCAGTTTTTTCTGCGCTGGCTGCAGCTCCAAGGATGGAAGACCAACCTTGGAGCGGGCATTGGGTAAGCGTTCCGAGGGGCGGGGAGGGGATGAGTGAGGTTCTGCTGGGTTATGAATCTTACGATGTATCCCAGTGGTGCCTCAGCCCCGTGAGCAGGGGTAACACTTTGATGGCCGAAATCAGCCATCTAGGTGTTTTGCAGGGCAGGAAAAGCGCAGAGGCGATCTTCTGCGCTCCTTCTGTCCTCGATTGAATGCCCGTAATCCTCTGAGTTCGGAAGGTTATGAGCAGCCCCATTGGATGGCACTGGAACAATAGGATTAAGGTCTTTTTCTCAACTCTGTATGTTTATTTTATAACATTTTTGCTGTGAAGAAGAGGCATGTGATCTCTGTAGACACAAATTCAGTTTTGAAAACTGTAAAACCAAGCATCTGTGATAATATCTTCTAGATAGAAAAATTGCCTAATACTCTTACAGAAACCTCTGGAAGACCATGACATTGTGAATGGATTAATGGAATTCATTTATCCAAAAATTTAAACATTGCATGAATATACAGCCTCATGCTACATAATTAAAAACTAATCCTTATTTCATTATGAATAACCTTTGGACTATCATGTATCTTAAATAGAAAACTATGTTTAGATAGATTTTTCCTCAAAAAGCATTTTTTAAATTTTAAGAAATCTGATTTAAATTAAAAAATTCCAATTTAAAAATTTAAAAATCTGATTTTAATTTTTTTAAAAAAATCATTGATTTTTATCCACCCTTATACTAATATACAAATTCAGTTTATGCTAAATTGCGCTTCTATACTGAAAGGTGACCTTGAATAATTCAGCCAGCCTTCAAGTATGGCACTGGTCAGTTCTGTGAACATTTAAAACTATATATTTTCTGTGACAATTTTTCTTCTCTGTTATTGTCTTTTATTGTGTACAGAAGGAAAAAAATTCAATAAAAAGTGAAGTTTAAAAAATAGGCAAGGTGACAGTGGGGGATCCTCACTTGCCTAAGATAGTAAAGACTGTCATAATGCAGCAAGCTGATTTCAGACGTAGCAGGCACACATAAAAAGAGACACAGTAAATGTGATGATTTCTTTTAATGGATATAAAACGCTGATATAACAAAAACAGTTGTTCGTGGTTCCTTCTTTCTGTGCAACAGGTAATAAGCAGAAGGAACTTGAAGATTTAATGGTGGCCCTCAAAAACTAAGAGGTCAATATAAATAAATAGCATGTGAGTAGAAGAGGTTTGACTCCAACCATCACCTGTAGGAGCTTCCATTATTAATTCATTTGGTTGATCATACTAATGTATCTCTAACTTACAAAGCATCAAAATCACAGTGGTACTAGTAAAAAATTCAATACACAGGCTTGGCCGCAATCCTGAATTTTTGAGAGACTTAAGAGTGCCCCCATCACATTATTCAACATGAGATTTTGTAGTTTAAACCTTTTGCTCTGTCAAACCAGTGAGGTTTCATTTAAAAGCTTCAGCAAATAGATTTTTTATGGAAAAGAGTTGTGCCTCAGTACAAAATATATGTAAAAGAAAAAAGAAGAAGAAATGGGGAACAAGCTAAATGTAATGTAGAGAAGTTAAACAACCTCCAGAGCTGCAGTTTAAATAGCCACAGCACTTACAGCAACTATTTTTATCAGATATTTAGTCGGATATTTCTACTAGAGCCTTCTATGGTATGAAGAATGTAACGTGATTTAGGCATGACTAATCACCCATTTTGTGAATCAAGATTCTTCAAGTCCTGCAGTCATCTATTAAAAAAAAACACTACTTCCAATACTTTAAGCCCCAAGCTTAACAACTAAACCTGAGTCTCAGATGAACTGGCAGTGCTGCACTGAAGGCATGTAGGACTGAATGGATTGCATGCTAAATGTTCTTCATTGCTGGCTGGGCTCGACACAAACCATCATAGTTCATGACCTCCAGAGTCTGTACTGAGGATTTACACTGCAAGCTCAGACTGTCAAAAGGACAATGTTATTAGCCTCCTGTCAGTCAATACTCTGCAACAAATAGGAAGGGGGGGAGGGGAGAAAACAGGCAGGCCATGTCCGGGAAATAACTACTGCCATTGTTTTTATTCCTGCAAAAATTCTGGTTTCCAAGGGGGGGAAAGAAGACCTCCATTTCATTGCATGCCTTCAAAAATGTTAAAAAACTGAATACATTTTTGCACATTACTGCTCAACTAACATAAAATAAAATCAGACAAAACTAAACCTTACACCCAGCCATGGCTACCAAACACCACCTCAAACTAAAATGGTCCTCCAAAGCTTCCTGAAGATGTTTAGGCTCTGGTTTTGGGAGCACTATGGGAAGAGAGTTACTGTATGTAGTTGTGGGCAAGCCACTGGCCGAGTTCGCATGATTACAGCTGGGGAAATAAGCCATGGTGGATTATTTCCCGTCACATGTGCCGACTGTGTGCTGGGGGAGATTAGAATAATTACCCTCAGCAGCACAGCTTGTTTTGTCATGCGAACCCAGCCGTGGTGGCCTGTTACCCATGGCAATAAGCAACAGTGGCCAGGTTCACACGACATAACAGGCCACACTGCTGGGGGTTATTATGCAAATCCCCCCAGCATGTGACCGACACACTCAGTGTAGTTAAGGAGCCACTGCGGCTTGTTAACTGCCTGCCAATTGTATGAACCTGGTCGGTGGCAGGGTTTGCATGATCACTGGGGAAAAGAACAAGTCATGGGTTCTGGGGTGGTTTCGAAGCCACCCCAGCTGAACACCTCACTGGGTTTGGACGACACAGGAAGCCGCACAGCACGAAGGTAATTACGCAAATTGTGCAGCGCGCAACTGGCATGCATGGCGAATCTGGTCAGTGACGGATAAGACCACTTCCTTTCCTGAAGAAGAGATCAAGCAGTTTGGATATGATCTTGCTACCATCTACTATTTCTCTAGCTTCATTCAAAGCACATCAGAAATGATACAGATACTCACATGGGAAAATGAGCTTGTTCAAGAATGAATTTGTAAGAGTTCAGAACAATGGGGCAGATTTAAATGTTCACAGATCCATGAGACTGTCTGTATTATGGGATGGATATCAAATTTTATCCATCCCATAAAGAATCCATCCTGGAGTTCTTAAAGAACTCAAATATAAAATTGCTGATCTTCTGACAAAAATATGTAGTATGTCCCTAAGATCAGTCTCTATATCAAATGACTGGAGAATGGCCAATGTAACACCAATTTTTAAAAATGGATCCAGGGAGTTCTGGGAAATTACAGGCTGTTTAGCTTAACATCTGTTACGGATAAATTGGTGGATAGCATTATTAAAGATAAAATTAATAAGCATATAGAAGGACAAGCACTACTGAGAAAGAATCAACATGGTTTCCACAAAGGTAAGTCCTGTCTCACTAACCTCCTAGACAGGGTTGCAATGATTTAAATCAGAATGATTAAATCATCAATAAAAATCGATTTTTTTATTTTATTTTTTGCAAAAAAAATCATGATTTTTTGCAACTCTGTTTGTGTAGGTAGCCAAGTAAACGATAATACTGGTAACGTAAAAAAAATGAGGAAAGTGTTTTTTGTATAATTTGGTGTTCTTAACTATTAAGTGTACGCTATTTGTACATGTGGTTGCCTGAAACTTTGAAATTAATTTTACTAAAAAAAATTGGGGGGGAAATTGATTAAATTTTAAAAAATCATTGATTTAAATAAAAAAAATCATTGATTTAAATAAAAAAATGATTTTTTGCAACCCTGCTTCTAGAGTTCTTTGAGAGTGTTAACAAATATGTGGACAGGGCTGATCCAGTAGACTATGGGTGTGTTTGCATGTCACGCTAACCCACCCCAGCAATAAGCCACAGTGGGTTGGTTGTCATGCAAACAACCCACAGTGAGCCCAACAGACAATCGGGCTCATCATGGGTTGTTGGCCCCCTCCTCCCCCCTTGGCCCTCCCACAGGTATCCCGGGGGCACTGCAGGAGATATGAGTTATCTCCCCTTCCCACCGCAAGCAATTTCGGGCTCACCGCTTCCCCCCCCCCTTTAAACTTTGGGAGGGGGAGAGATCACAAAAGCCAGCTGTGAAGTCGGCTCTCACAATCCCCATTTTGACAGAACCCAAGTTTCTAGTTTGCTGTACTTTAAAATGGGGAACACCAAAGAGCTTCCACATGTCAGGTTCTAAACTGAAATACCTGACTACGACTCAAGTTAGACCCAGTGGGAGAGCTTCAGCAGTTAGAAAGTGGTGCAAATGGTCCATTCATTCTGGAGTTAACAGAAATGTATGCCTTCTGAGTCACTTTTGTCCCTCTTGTTTCCTGATTTTCTAAGGAGTAGCTTCACAATGTCAAGTACAGAGAGAGAGAAAAGGCATGGGGGGAAATGAGTTTTCCAGTCTGATAGAACTGGAGGGTACAAACAACAGCAAAGTGCGCTAGAATGTGCAGAAGATTATATATGAGAAGATTTCACAGTTGTCAAATGTGTGATGCAAAGATCAAGAACAGGCCTAAGAAAAATAGGGTTGAGTTCCACCTATCCAGAACCACAGCCAAGTCTACCTCCCCCAGCATTATCTATCAAATAATTTGTGGAGAATTAATTCCATATGGGATTTATATATCCTCTGGGCCTCTTGCAATGGATACCACATGCCTCAAGGAGATTTTCCCTGGCTTAAAGCCAAGTAACACCCAAAACAGGTAAAGTCTGTACTGCACTAAAGGAGATGAGTGTTCAACAGTGGAGGCTACTGCTGCTTCATGTGTACATCCTTCTCAAGACTTACATATTTACTTTGAATGAAGAATGTATAGTAATGGCTTACAAAAGGGCTAGAATGAAGTTTTCAACATGCTGTTCATCATGCTCTGCTCTTACTTCCAGCACTAAACCAGTGCTTTTTAGTCAAAAATTTCTTTATTCCTACAGTTGTCAAATTGCCACAAAATACTGTAATAGCAGTATTTTATAAAACTGTAATGGCAGTTACAAATAAAAAGAGGAAGGATGCACAATTGTTCTGTCTGTAACTATTTCCTGTGTATTATGGGTAAAATCCAGCTAAATGTATCACCTTTAAGTCTTGTTTATTTATTCAATTGAAAGTTAAGCATCTGCTTAAGTCCCTCTTATTGTAATAGGCTGGTAGAGCATTTAGTCATCACAGCTATCTGTGTCAGAAGCCCAGAGATGGGACTATTTCCAGGGCAACCCATCAGGCACAAAATAATGTACATTGTGTTGTAAAAGGCAATTTCTACAAACAAGCAGCTTAACTCCAAGAGTAAAATATCGGTAAGTCAGTGGTCTACCTGGGTTTATGACAGTGATGGCGAACCTATGGCACGGGTGCCACAGCTGGCACGCAGGGACCTCCCTGAGGGCACTCGAGCCATTGGTCACCAGATCGCGAAAAGACCGTCCCCTTCTGCAAAACACTAATGATCTTGTTCTTTCTCATAGTGTGGAACAGAATGATTTTATTCTAGAATTCCTGTTACAGAATTCTTTTCTACATTGTTATCACATTTAAAAGATTTTGAAGAATGATGCACAGAGCATGGCTTGGATGTAAAGCCCTAACAGTTGACCTGAGTGCTGCATGTGTTGCTCTCAAACTAACGGAGTATGAGCCAAGGTTTGACAAATTATCAGCATGCATGCAATAGCAAAAATCACATTAATTGTGCAAAAGCATGCCCAATGCAAACTTTTACCTAATGCAGTGTTTGCAGTCCAAGACATAAAGTGTTTAAAATGTGTTAAGCACATTTAGTTTTCTTGTTTATCTTGCTGATCCTAGTACAGGTTGACTTTTACTTTTACTAATCCGACACCTGTAGAAACAGGGAAAGGACCCGGAGTAAAGCTTGCCCCATACAATTTCAGTCTGGCATATAATCATATTACAAGTTGAGAATCCCTTATCCAAAAATACACGTGCCTAATTATTTTAAAAGTTTGTATAAATTCCCTTCAGGCTATGTGTACAATGTAGTACTATAATAATTTTTTCAGTTGATTTTTCCCCCAACAAAAAACAGTTTGTATCATTGAAAGCTCTGTTATTGTGTTTTTCTTTAAAGACAAAAAATGTTAATTAGTTCGGACAACTGTATGAGTTGTTTTTCTAAAACTAAAACCTCGGTATTCAGGTTTAATTGCAGTGTTGGCACTTTGAAATAAGTAAGTTGGTTTTGTGTTGCAGTTTGGGCCCTCGGGCTCAAAAAGGTTCGCCATCACTGGTTTATGACATAAAAAATGTCTGTTTGCTTTCCCTCAGCTTACAAAATTCGTAGCTCAGCAATATTATCAAGCACACCAATCTCAATAGCCACATATCCCATTATCTCTTCCTGTAAAATATAATTTGAATCACATTTTCTCTTCACATTGCATGTGAAAGGGCCTCAGCATGAAATTGAATGTACATGAAAATAGTCTACAGCCATTTCCACAACGTATGGGACACTTTTTGCAGCATCATAAATTCAATCAGAAAAATGGCTTAAGGATGTTTCTAAGTATAGCCTTCCAACTGAAATTTCTCCATGTGATCTCATACAAACAGAGAAAAACTCAGCTGGTTCCCAGGTATCAATTTTTCTTCAGTTGTGCACTTCTGAACTTAACTACAGGGTTCCGCTAACAACATACAGTAATACCTCGGATTACGAGTAACTTGGTATGCGAGCTTCTCGTAAAACGAGCAAAATTTTAGCATTTATTTACATTTGAAAGACGAGCAAGTCGAGCAACACGAGCCACACCCTCTGCCCGCGACTAGCACTTAAAGTGCCAGCTCCCCGGCTTTGCCTAGCGCCCATAGAGCAAGCGGCCGCGCCGGTCTCCATGTGGCTCCCTGGCAGGGAGCCGCGTGGAGCCGCTCCCTCCACTTCCTACCTTTTCCAGCGGCAGCGAATCTTTCTGCGGCGAGCCACCGGCATTGCCGGCGCCGCCCCCGTCACATCCGGCCCCGGCAGTGACCGGCAGCCACAGGGAGGCAAGCCGCCGCTGGAAAAGGTAGGGAGCGGCGGGAGCGAGGCGCGTGGAGGCGAGGCGCGGCCAGGAGCCAGCAAAGCAGTGGTTAAATGGTTGTGGAACGAATCATCTGAGTTCCCATTATTTCTAATGGGGAAACTCACTTTGATGTACGAGTATTTTGGATTATGAGCATGGTTCCGGAATGAATTATGCTCGTAATCCAAGGTATTACTGCATTTGTTGCCAGTATTATTTAATAATCCTGCCTTTTTCTATTGCATGTAATTCTGCTTGCAATAAGATTCTGAGTTGAAGTAGGTACAGAGAACAAAGGTACAGTATATGTTTTTTCTGGAACTCCTATATTATACTGATACCTGCAGTTTAATAAAGAAATGTCACCACTGAATATGAAGCTACTGTGTCCACAGTGTCCAATCAAATCAAACCTGCAGGAGAGTGAGAGAACCAAACACTCTCAAAGAGTGACAGTAAACAGAAAATTGCTGCCATATTGGTTCTAGAGAACAATATAGAATGACTAAGGATGGCATTTTTACAATATGACCAGATATGCTGGCAGAAAAAGCATGCAACATACATATTTTAACCTACAAATGTTAGCTATGCAAGAAGTTACACTTTGTCCATTTGATATCTTCCAGAAATACAATAATCAGGAAGATCTGAATTATAAAGTCTCAAATCCTACACAACAATTATTAGTATTGTTAAAGAACCTGTTATACAAATATAATATATAAGCTTACACTATTAATAGATAATATAAATAGAGAGAATGAAGAAAGGAACTGGAAGAAACCAAATTAGGGCGACAACCAGATTTCCACTTATGCTATGGTGCTTCCCCCTTTCTCTCCTCTATCTTGAGTCCCACACGTTCCTCAAATCTGCTTTCGAGTGTCCACCTAAGTCTCTGGAGCAGATGTGGGGGTGGTGCATGGAGAGCTGAAGAGGGGAGGGGGAATTCGTTCTTCAGGCAGACAAACATAGTTGGATACAGCCCTTAGTATCTAAGGGCACAATCTTATTTATTTCTTTATTATATTTATATTCTGCCTTTTTTTCTGCAAAGAACCCAAGGCGGTTTACATAATCCTCCTCCTCCTTTCCATTTTATCCTCACAACAACCCTGTGAGGTAGGTTAGGCTATTGTAGGCTTTTTTCTTCTTCTAAAAATGCATAGGATCGTACCCTAAATTACTAAGTATAAGCCTAGCACACATATTTTGCATGCTATATCTCCTTTGTCTATAAATCTCTCTATGGATCAAGCATGTAACACAGGTTATGAAGTTACATCAAGTCATCCAAAGGGACACTGCAAGTCCAAAGGCATACATGCTACAGAGGCAACAGCATGGGTTGACAAGAGTAAACTAATCCCCCTCAGTCCCTTGCAGCAAAAGAAATCCCAAAGTTTATACAGTAATTAGCTTAAAACATGCTAATCTAATATTGTCCGAGAAAAATGTATCCCAAGTGTTCATGTCTGCGTAGACTCAAAGAGTTCCTTCATTAACCCCCTATTCAGCTGTAAAGCTAATTTTCTATACCTGAGAACAAAGAAACATCACCCATGCACAATGTCCACAGTAAAAATGTAAAAAGTAAAGATGTGCAGACTGCTCTGATGCATCAGAGGAAAAAGTTCTGTGGGTAAATCTATAAGATCTTCCATATGAGCAGGGTAAGAAGATAAAAAGAAATAAGAAAATTGCAAAGACACCGAGGAAATAAGGCCTACTATTTTTTTCAAAAGCAAATTGAACAAGAATACTTCAGCAGGGAAGAATACTTCAGCACTAGAGAAAGGGATTAAATGCAGGACTCCCCAAGGAAAAGTAGTGAGCAAAGGGCAAGGTAAGAAAACAAGAAAAGCACAAAGCAATGTGTGGACCCTTGGCTAGCCTGGTGTGACTAAGAGTCACCTCTAAAAATACCACCAAGAACATGTCTTGTGATTAACTTTCAAAAGATAAAATATTTAAAACTATATCTTTGTTTATATGAAGGCTCTCCTTGTAGAATTAAACTTTTGAAATGCCTCCACACATATAGGAGGGCCTTTTCTGTGGCAGCCCCCAATTTATGGAACTCCCCAGTGACCTCTGCCACGCCCCTTCCTTGATTAGCTTCTGCCGTGCATTAAAAACGTGGCTTTTCAGGCGGGAATATGGGGTGGGTTAGGATTTTTAAGTTTTGTACTGTTTTTAATTGTGTTTTATACTGTGTGTGTGTGTGTGTGTGTGTGTCTGTGTGTGTGTGTGTGTGTGTTCCCCCCCCCTTGTGTTTTATTGGACTGTACATCGCTCAGAGTGGCCGGATTTCTGGCCAGATGGGCGATTCATAAATATAATAAATAAATAAATAAATTTCTTCCCAGTGGATAGATTGCTAGTCCCACTGTGTAAACTGCCTTGAAACAGACAGGTGTATATTGGCAGACAACCTGGTTTGTTTAACTGAAAAGTTAGAGTGCAGTGACTAAAATAGAATACACTAACCCAGAAAGTATTGGAAAGACTAAAAAATCCAAATGAGAAATACATGAATGTATATTTAGTTACATTCTATGGCGGCTCCCAGTTTCCAAACTTCATGGTACATGCTGACAACCAGCTAGGGCAGGCCTGCACAACTTGTGGCCCACCAAGCTGACTGGTCCATCAGTCATGCACTGTGACCAGGTGCTTGACAACCTCCCCCCACCCTTCCACACAGGTAGTGAAAGCAGATGGACCAGTCTACAGGACTGGTGGGTTGCTTGCCACTTAGTAGATCACCAGTTGTACAGGCTTTAACAAGAAGGTTGATGTTCACCAGATTGCTGACACAGGCTTTGTTTTTATTGTTTTTAAACACCCTATGCAATGTAGCATTGTTATAAAAGGGTATATTAGGGTATGTTATCATTTTACTATTCCACAACTGTGGGGAATGCTTGAGTAGCTGATCATAATATGAAGTAAATGTATCTGTTTATAGACACTAGTACAAAGGGGTGTGACCTCACAGTTGTTTGGAAACGATTACATCAGGGTAAATGTAGTTATGAAAGGAAAGAATGTCCGATGACCTCATGAGCAAAGAGGTATGTATGAATGCATAGGGCTAAGTGTATGCCTAAAGACAGCTTCACACACGAAGGCCCAGATTCAAAGAAAGCCTCAAAAATGTTTTAAATTAATGTAACTTCATGCAAAAGTGCATGAAATTGATGTTCCTAACTTGTTCCACAGATTTCAATAGAACTTATGCATAGCCAACATTCACTGGATTGGGCCAGAGTATAAAGCACAACTTTGGTACACACCTAGCTTTCTGTGGATAGCATTCACTAGTTTCTAGGATTTCATTCACACATAAGTCTTGGTACATGAGATATTCTTTCGCATCATAACTACATTGTTTATCAAATCTTCATAATGAAAGTAGGAACACATGAAACAGACTTAAATCCTCATAAAATAAATGGGACTTTCAGACAGTAAATGCTCTCTTACATGTGCTCACTGTTTTTGTTTTCCAACTTGCAACTTTGTTCATCCTGCTTTATACAATTCAAATTGTTTTAGAACACAGTGCAACAGTTCCTTGTGTAAAAACAGTTTACAATGGATGGGTCTCATTATTTGTGTTTAGCTTTTCTGTACAACCATTCCTAGGGATGTGAATGCCTGGGGGTTAAAAAAAAAAAACCCAGAAAAATGGAGGGGGGGAGCTGACACAGAATGCTTTTTTAAATGTTTTTTTTTCTCCATTTTCCCTCAGGGATTTTGGGGGGGGGATTATTTGGGGGGTTCCTGAAGTTTTCTGCTCCCCCCCCCAAGCCTTCACATCTAGAGTTATTCCAACCAGAAAAGAAAAATAGCTGTATCATGTACATTCAGCTACTTAGCAATCCTGAGATCATTCTTGTCTCAACAAAAGTCAAACCCTACTATTAGTCAGAGGAAGAACTAAAAATCCCACTAAGCATGAGAACAGATGATGAGGTGTTCTAAAGTTTCCACTGTGTGAATGTATTTATTCATACTGGTACAGACTTTTCTGGCACTAAGGCAAACACCTGGACTGAGCCCAGAAACGTAGCAGTTGATTTGAATTGCCCATTGCTGTTTGCAGGTCTCTGTAAAAAGGTAACAAGCAACAGACATACCGTAGTTCATCTTACAGAGATGGTAGCAAGATGCTTTGAGCTGAACTGTGAACTTCTTCAGGTTTATGGGGGCTGTCACGAAATTATTTCCTGTACCAGTTAGAAAGAGCATACTGCATTCCCTTCTCTAATGTGTCTTCTCTCAAAGGTAAAGTCAGCACATAATGACCACCTGCTTTCCTTTTTTACTCCTGACAAATTATTCCAGTGGTAGGAATATTACATCCGCAGTACAACCCCCACATACAATCTCTCTCTTTTCTTGATGTGCCTACAGCATAGAAAATGCACAACTTGAGAAGAACTATTGTGTTCACTAGAGTCCCTCTAGCTACGACCTCACTCACCTCACTCACACTGAAAGTGGTTACATGTAATAGATAAGAAACATGCAGCACAGTCCTGTACATCATCTGTCTTCGATACCTCCACTCTCCCTTGACTATACCATGAACTTACATTCATTTCCAGCTGCTTTACCACCCCTATTTACTTCCCCCTCCCCATGCTTTCCATTCTTCAGAGTCCAAGCCAGATGGGATCTACCCAGAATCCCACAAAAGCTCTCAAACCACAGTGCTTGCACGCGCACACACACACACACACACACACACACTGGCACCACACACCTTCTCCTCCCCCAAGTACGCCAACATCCAGATAATACAAATTCCATACTCCCGCTACTAAGCACACACCCTCCTTGTCCTCACATACTGTACACACAATCTCCCAGTCCCGCCCACACAGACCCGTAACCACACACCCTCTTCAACCGACACTACTAAAACACAGAGAGCGCCTTTCACTATTCTTTGAGCCCCAGCACCGCTCGCCGACACAGGGAGCAGCAGCAGCAGCCCCCTTCCCCGTCTGAGAGCCGCACTGTTCAGCCTGGCCTCGCCGGCCGACCAGCCCCTTCCCGTACAGCCCAGAAATGTGATTAGCCGCGAAGTCTTTCCTCTCGCACGCAGCCAGTCTGTTGCCATCGTCCACAAACAGTCCGTTTCTTTGCCTCCCAGCCAGCCCTCCGCAATAACACACAGCCCCCGTCGCCTCCTCTCCGAGCCCGTGGGACAGCGGCTGCTGCTCCTGCCTGTGCCCCTTTCGGGGAGGGGGGCAGCAACAACAACAGCCCCAGCACCTACTGACCAGCCGACGCCGGCTCTCCTCTTTTTACCTCAGAGCAGTGCGGTGGGCGCGCGCTGAACCGGCTGGAATTCCTTCCTCCTCGTCGTCCACGCTCTTCATCCTCCCTTGACTGATGATGATGTTGTTGCCGCTGTATTCGAAGGGCAGCGGCGGCCCAAACAGTCCCCGCCTCGCACAATGCGAAGCAACCCCCACACTGGAGGAACCCGCCGCCGCCAACTGCGCCTCGAGCCCGCCCTCCTCTCTCAGTCGCTCCCTCCCTCTTCCCCTCGCGCCCCCGAACGCGCGCTCGGGTGGAACGCGCGCTCCGGCGCTGAAAAGCTTCATGGGAAATGTAGTCCATCACCGCCCCCAGCTCTCCTTGCGGGGTGAGAGAAGGACGGTAACTCTCCCCCCCCCCCCCTACGCGGGCGCGGCGTGTCTTGTTTTGGTGTGTTGTAGGGAATCTGGAGAGATAGTTCATTACCCCCATGAACAGATGGACGAAATAAGAACTGAATTTAGATATGTCGCTGAGTAATAGTATATAAGAGCTGAGAAGACAGCTTCTTTCTGAGAGGGGAATTAGCTCAAATGGTAGAGCGCTCGCTTAGCATGCGAGAGGTAGCGGGATCGATGCCCGCATTCTCCAAAGAAAGCTTTTTCTCTCCGATTTCCTAATGGTTTGTTGCGACCTTTCGAACATTTTTTTAAATACTTAGAATAGATGGACGGATTGATGTAGGAAGGAGCTGGGGAAAAGTTATTGTTACTGCTAACTCTTTGTAATTTTTCCAGTCTTGCAAAATTTAAAGTGCCTCGATATGACGGGTAAAAAACAGCAATGCTTCAGAACTGGAAAGAAGGCTGTTTGCTTCCTTTAAAATAAATAAGGAAATAAATCTAGGTCTTTTCCTTGTACATAAAGTATTACTTCGCCAAATCCCATACATCCAAAGTGTGTGTATTTTAAATTATTGCTGTTTAAGCAATCCAGTTAGCAAGCGTTATACTTTATATCCCATTGGATCAAGTTAGAAAAAAATTAATTAAAATGAACAAGATTCTGTAAGAGGAAGGAGAATTTTAAAATAAATAAATAAATATCAGAGACGAGCGTGAATTCCTTCCCTTAGGGAGCAATCCTATAGCATGTTTTGCCAGAAAAAAAGTTCTACAATTCCCAGCATTCCCCAGCTAGCCCAATTGGCTGGGGAATTCTGTGAGTTGTAGGACCTTATCCTGTCAAAACGTGCACAGGATTGCATGCCCTGTGACTTGCTGCTCGGATCATCATAAAAACAATATTTCTTAATTAATCTTAAATGTAATTTTAAGGTCATTGGTCAAATATAAAGAGCTGCATTCAAGTCTGATAATACCTCCTCCCCCTCCATGATATATCATCTTTCAACCGCCAGTAGTCTATAGCCTGTCATTCTTTATTATTTCTTCCGAGAATTATTTCGAATTAGCCAATCATAAGATTTTGGTAACGAGGCGTCCGAAAGCAGACTCACAGCTCCACATTAATCAGGTGTGTCCAAGGCGCCCTCTACTGGTCAACATAACAATGTTTATGTAAGCATGTGGTGCACCTAGCAAGGGAAAATGGGACCGCTACTGCAGTACTTTGCTGTGTAAGACGTATTTGCACCATCTGAAATTGCTGAACAATGCAGCCAGCCACAGTTTATGTAGGAGAAGCCTGAATTATGAGTGGCCAAAACTGATATAGCTCCTGCAACGGATGCATACAGTTCCCTCTGAGCAGAACTGTTCAAGCAGATGCTGAATTTGCATGAACACCCTGCAGATGGTGTGTGAGCGGGTGGGGGGCTGGAATAATAATCCCAGAAACTGATCTGGGAGAACAAAGGTATGGCAAAGTCCAAGGATTTCATCCATGCTATATAGCAGGGGTGTCAAACTTCAGGCTTGTGGGCCAAATCCAGTTTACCTGGGGTTCCAGTCTGGCCCTCTGGGGTTTTCCAGACAGCCATGCCCCCTGTCTCAGCCCCCTTTTCCACAACCACCAATCATTTGGTGGTTTCTTGGCCTTTGTGCATTTTCCCCCATTCTAAAAGGTTGAAATGCCTCTCCCAAGGCTTAGTTACTGGCACTGAGAGCTTTAAGCTAAAATATGCTGGTATTTTAGCCCCACCCCTTTTGTCTTCAGCCCCGCCTACCACTGGCATGTAGCCCCCCCCCCCAGCTTCTTTGAAATTGAACTCAGCCCTTGGGCTGAAAGAGGTTCAGCACCCCTGCTATATCAGTCAGTCAGTCAGTCAGGCAATCACTCGTGACCGAGTAAGATTGTCTTCCAGGATAAAAAAAAAGAAAAAAGAAAAAAAAAAAAAGAAGAAAATTTACAAAAAGGAGATTTTAAAAGGAGGAAAATTCTAAAGAAAATTGTGTAGACTCTAGCGATGGGTCCGTAAGTGACTGTGGAGGCCAATTCTAGATCCACACAGCTTCCCACAGTGAGGACACAGGTTACCAGGTGGAAGATGGTCTTGTAAAGGATTCATTTGACGTGCTTTTCGCTTAGCACGTTTCTCCCTTTCACCTTGCACTCGAGCTTCTTCAAAGTCCATAGAACCTTTGTGAAAGGCCAACCTCCAGTTAGATCGTTCATGGGCCAGAGCTTCCCAGTTTTTGATGTTTATATTGCATTTTTTTAGATTAGCCTTAAGAACATCTTTAAACCTCTTATATTGACCACCGGTATTCCGCTTTCCATCCTTGAGTTGGGAATAAAGTAACTGCTTTGGGAGACGGCAGTCAGGCATTCGAACAACATGACCGGTCCACTGAAGTTGGCGTTGAAGGATCATTTTTTCAATGCTAGTAGTCTTTGCTTCTTCCAGTACACTGACATTTGTTCGCCTATCTTCCCAAGTAATTCGCAGGATTTTCTGGAGGCAACGTTGATGAAATCGTTCAAGGAGGTGGAAGTGACGTTTATAGATAGTCCATGTTTCGCAGGCATACAATAAAGTTGGTAATACAATGGCTTCATAAACCAGTGTTTTGGTCTTCTTACAAATATCCCGATCCTCGAACACTCTATGTTTCATTCGAGAAAACGCGGCACTTGCGGAGCTCAAACGTTCACTGTTGATGTTAGCTGTAACAGAAAGATAGCTGCCAAGATAGAGAAAATGATCGACATTTTCCAGTATTGTCCCGCCAAGCTGGATAGATGGCATCACCAAAGGATTGGCTTGCACTTGCTGATGAAGCACTTTGGTTTTTTTGATGTTAAGTGAGAGACCAAGTTTTCCGTATGCTTCTGCAAAAGCATTTAGGATAGTTTGGAGATCATCCTCTGAATGTGCAGAGACCACATTATCATCAGCATACTGAAGTTCCACAACGGAGGTTGTAATTACCTTACTTTTTGCTTTCAGCCTGCTGCGATTGAAAAGCTTTCCATCTGTTCAATATATAATTCCCACACCAGTGGGAAGTTTCCCCTCGACAAGATGCAAAATCATGGCGATGAAAATAGCAAATAATGTTGGGGCAATAACACATCCCTGTTTAACACCTGATCCCACTTTAAATGGAGCACCATGAGAGCCGTTGTTGTCCAAGACCGTTGCTGTCATGTTGTCATGGAGAAGTCGCAAGATATTCACAAATTTATTGGGGCATCCAATTTTCATAAGGATAGTCCAGAGAGCTGTTCAGTCTACAGTATCAAAGGCCTTAGCAAGATCAATAAATGCCATATAAAGGGGTTGATTTTGCTCCCGGCATTTTTCTTGGAGCTGACGTGCAGTAAAAATAATGTCTACTGTCCCTCTAGAGGGGCGGAAACCATATTGAGTTTCAGGGAGGATCTCTTCTGAAGTGACTGAAAGCTCAAGGAGCAAACAGGGTAGCAGGAAATACTGGTTGTGTGGGGAGCACTTGCTACCTCTTGGAGTCATCCCCGGTGCATATGTGAATTGAGACTGGATTCATATTCAGTGGACATTCACTCCCTGAGTGTGCAACAATATAGACCAGATGTGGACAGAAGGTAGATCGGGAACTGGGGTTCTAGTAAAAATTTAAAAAAATAAAAAGCGAAGTAGAGTGCGGGAAACCGTCAAAACTCCCCAAGGTAATTTGTAAGGGAAACATACAGCACTCAGAACAAAGCCAGACAATTAAAAAGGCACTTATAAGGGAGTATTAACTCCATCCTGTCTGTATTTGTGTACAGGAAAAGCAAAAGACATTGTACACAGTTCTACAGTGTCCTCTGAAATACAGTTATAGTCAGACACTCATGAAGTCTCTCCTTCATATACGAGGTTTGGCCAGTAATATATATATATATATATATATATATAATTATTATTTTTAAATCGTAGCCTGCTTGCTGATGATGCATACGGTGGCATTTGCAGTAGCTGCTACAAAGCTGGCTCATATGATAAACAATAAAATTTGCCAAGTGCCTTCTTTCTGTGCCACTCATGTCCAAAGTGGAGTGCAGGCTGCGTGAGAAGGGACTCAGCGAGGCCGAGGGCTTGCAGGACTGGCTCCTGCTGCAAGAGCCTGCCAAGTCCAGGGGAATCCTCCAGTTATCTCCAATCTCTGATCAGAGACAACATGAGGCTTCCTCTCCCCTGCCTCCTCCCCAAGCCTCCAGGCTAGTGGGTGGGGCTTGGGGAGGGGGCGAGGGGCCCACAGAGGGTACCCAACCCTCCATGGGCCAGACTGGGAAACTTCACTGGCTGGATTAGGCCTGCAGGCCAGAGGTTGCCTTCCCCTTCAATAAATGCTTGGCGGGCCGACTGACTGACTGGCCAATAAAAGGCACTCAATCACTCTGTCTTACTGTAGTTTAAAGGCTGTAGTACCCCTATATACCCTTTCTGACAGCAATATGTACCCCAAGCTGTGGCCTTCCCATACTTCCAAGATTGTAGCACAAAGCCAAGCTATTCCAGAGTTTTCAACAGAGAATATTTCTGCCTTCTACAACTTCAGTGATCCCCAACAGATTAGGCAAACCAGACATAACACTCGTACTCATGTGTGTTTTTTCTAGTGTGGAAAGATTTTTCTCCAGTGTCACACACAAAATTTAATCTCTACCATGAGGAGCAACATGTTCAAACCTGCCTAGGAGTCACACTAATTCTTCTAGAAGCTCCATTGTCTAATCCCAGATGGGTAGGGATAACTCTCTTCATCCTGAGAGAATTGCATTCTACACATGCTCAGAGATTGTGGAAAATAAACCATATACACGTGGAATTTATCCAAACACTCAGTTTATTTGCAATGCAGCGCGTTGGAAGCAACTTCCACCACGGAAATGTTTCTCTACCTTTGTGAGACATCACACTTCTTTATAAGGCACTATAGGTGAAAAGCACTGATTGGTCAGATTCTGCTGCAGTGAAAGCTGTCGAGCGGATTGGCTACACACGAGTGCGCCTTATCTACAAGCACCACCTTCTTTCTACATTCCTAACTTACCTACTCATACCCTATTAAGCCTTGCTGTTTCAGTTCCCATAAAATGGTTTCCACAATTGCCTCCTTTTGACATATCTCAAAATGTCAACCATTCTCTAACCATTTTATGATTCAATCTTCATCAGGTTATACACTTCTTCTTTCTCTTCCTCAAACCTCTACCACATTTGATATACTCCATCTTTGGTAAGCAGATGTTCTGTCTTTTCCATACAGCAGTTTATCATACATTTGACAAGCAAAAATATAGCATAAATCATTAAAATGGATATAGCTATGTACAATAGTCCTTAGGTCTCCAAAAATTCCAGCCATCCAGGATCAAATGGACCAGTGTTCTACTTCATGAAGCTTTCTGGCCTCTGTCTCTATCCTTTCTACTTGTACATTTATTTTTCCTGACTCTTCTGGGACATATACACAACATTCTTCACCAATCAACGCACAGACTCCTCCTTTACTAGCTGAGGTGTAATCAAGGGCCATTCTATTTTGAAGAGTCATTTGTCTTATGGCTTTCATTTCAGTATTGATCTCTCCCAACACCAGGGCAATGGAGTTAACTGTTTTCCCTAATGAGAAACTAGCAAATTTTCTAATTTTTCTAATGGCTAACCCACTCGATAACCAGGAATAGTAATACCCTAGTATCTTTGTGGTTCAGAAATATCTCACATTTTCCAGATATTTCCATGAGGCAATTTCTCTCTTACAGAAATTGCAGGGTATGCAGCTAAGACATAGCAAGTACCCTTCTAATGGGCCGGTAAGTATTTGTATGTCTTTTGGTCACAGACAAAAAAAAAATGGCCTGCTAGTGCCGAGAACCCAATCTTGCACTGTTTTTCCATCATCCACTGGAGATAATATCCAGATACGCGTTCCTTGTCTGGGATGATGTTTGCTTTCCCAAGCACCATTTTTGTATCTAGCTCCATTTATGGTGAAAGTGACATTACATACACTATCTCTCATAGCCCGGGCTGTACTGAGTGCGGCCTTCAGCTGAGAAAAGGCAGTTTCATGTTCAGCCCTCCAGGGGTGGGGGAGAGGGGTGTCTTTCTTGGTAAGGCCTTGTGAGGGTCTTGCAATGGCAGAAAATTGTGAGAACCCATTCACGACAGTATCCTGCTGCTCCTAAAAAAAGCACGTACCTGTTTTTGCATAGTAGGATGAGGCATGTGAAGGACTGCTTGGACTCTCTTATCTGACAGATGGTGCCGACCTTTGGAAAAGAACATGTCCCAAATAGTGGGATGTGGTTTTGCAAAGCTGCAGTTTATCCTTGGAGGCCTTGTGACCTTTTTGAGCTAGAGCATTGAGCAAGACAAGAGAATCTGTTTGGGAAATTGAAAAAGAATCACTACAAAGAAGCAGATCATCAACATACTGAACCAGGACAGAATTACAAGGAAAGACAATGTCTTCCAGGTCTTTTTTCAGTGCTTGAGAGAAGTAAGATGGAGATTCCCTGAAACCCTGAGGTCAAAAATTCCAACTCAGTTGGCACCCTCTGTAGTAGGCGATCACTTGTGACCGAGTAAGATTGTCTTCCAGGATAAAATTACAAAAAGAAAATTATATAAAGAGGATATTGTATAAAATTGTGTAGACTCTAGCGATGGTTCCGTAAGTGACTGTGGAGGCCAATTCTAGATCTACACAGCTTCCCACAGTGAAGACACAGGTTACCAGATGGAAGATGGTCCTGTAAAGGATTCGTTTGACGTGCTTTTCGCTTAGCATGTTTCTCCCTTTCACCTTGCACTCGGGCTTCTTCAAAGTCCATGGAACCTTTGTGAAAGGCCAACCTCCAGTTAAAGCGTTCATGGGCCAGAGCTTCCCAGTTTTCTTGGAAATTTTTTATTTGAATTTTAAAATCCATAAAAACAAAATACAGAAAACAGAGCAAAACAAAAACCAAACAAACATACATTACCAAGACCAAACAACATTGAACTAAAAAGGACTTCCAATTTTTCCACAACCAAGTATATCAAATCTTCTATATGATCATTATAAAAGTTGCTTTTTTTTTCTTAAACCAAATATGTATGTATGTATATATATATATATATATATATATATATAAGTTCCCCCCTCTCTCATTTATCAACTTCACAAATTCACAAAGCCTTGAAATCCTACAGCACTTTACTCCTAAACAATTCTAGATCCACACAGCTTCCCACAGTGAGGACACAGGTTACCAGATGGAAGATGGTCCTGTAAAGGATTCATTTGACGTGCTTTTCGCTTAGCACGTTTCTCCCTTTCACCTTGCACTCGGGCTTCTTCAAAGTCCATGGAACCTTTGTGAAAGGCCAACCTCCATTTAGATCGTTCATGGGCCAGAGTTTCCCAGTTTTCAATGTTTATATTGCATATTTAGATTAGCCTTAAGAACATCTTTAAACCTCTTATACTGACCACCGATATTCCGCTTTCCATCCTTGAGTTGGGAATAAAGTACTAACTGCTTTGGGAGACAGCAGTCAGGCATTCGAACAACATGACTGGTCCATTGAAGTTGGCGTTGAAGGATCATTTTTTCAACACTAGTAGTCTTTGCTTCTTCCAGTACACTGACATTTGTTTGCCTATCTTCCCAAGTAATTCGCAGGATTTTCCGGAGGCAACGTTGATGAAATTTTTCAAGGAGGTGGAAATGACGTTTATAGATAGTCCATGTTTCGCAGGCATACAATAAAGTTGGTAATACAATGGCTTTATAAACCAGCGTTTTGGTCTCCCTACAGATATCCCGATCCTCGAACACTCTATGTTTCATTCGAGAAAACGCGGCACTTGCGGAGCTCAAACGATGCTGGATTTCAGTGTCAATGTTAGCTGTAACAGAAAGATAGCTGCCAAGATAGAGAAAATGATCGACATTTTCCAGTATTGCCCCACCAAGCTGGATAGATGGCATCACCAAAGGGTTAACTTGCACTTGCTGATGAAGCACTTGCTGATAAAGCACTTTGGTTTTTTTGATGTTAAGTGAGAGACCAAGTTTTTCGTATGCTTCTGCAAAAGCATTTAGGATAGTTTGGAGATCATCTTCTGAATGTGCGAAGACCACTTTATCATCAGCATACTGAAGTTGCACAACGGAGGTTGTAATTACCTTACTTTTTGCTTTCAGCCTACTGAGATTAAAAAGCTTTCCATCTGTTCGATATATAATTCCCACACCAGTGGGAAGTTTCCCCTCGACAAGATGTAAAATCATAGCAATGAAAATAGCAAATAATGTTGGGGTGATAACACATCCCTGTTTAACACCCAATCCCACTTTAAATGGAGCACCATGAGAGCTGTTGTTGTCCAAAACTGTTGCTTGCACGGTTGCACCCTCTGTATGAAAACGAGAAGAGGTACCTGTCTGTCAGGGTGAAGAGGAACACTAAAGAAAGCATTACAGAGATCTATGACTGTGAAATACTCTGCTATAGGTGGAATGCATGACAAGACTGTAGCAGGATTTGGGACACAAGGAAATTTTGGGATTATTATGTCATTTATCATTTGGAGCTCCTGTACCAGAAGGTAATCCTTTCCACTGGGCTTCCGTATGGCCATAATAGGAGTGTTGCAAGGACTGGCACAGGAAAAAAAGGACCCCTTGTTGTATCAGGGATTCAATAACTGGCTGAAGTCCTGCTTCTGCCTGTGGGTTTAAAGAGAACTGAGGAATTTGCAGGGATGTTGAAGAGTCCTTGGCCTCGAGTCACGAGTCTTTGGACCCGAGTCGTCCAAGGTCCAAAATGATGACTCGAGTCCTGAGTCCCGAGTCACTCCCAAAGCGGCGGCCCATGGAGGGAGCGGGAGGGTCTCCACGAGAGGAAGAAGAGCTGCCCTTCCTCCCACTGAGACCCTCCCGCTCCCTCCATGGGCCGCCACTGCCCCCACTTACCATGGGCGGGTCCTTCCCTTGTTCCTGCTCCTGCCGCCGCTGCTGCCGCACCAGGGATGCATTACGAGCCCTCCCTGGGTTCGTCGTTCTCCGCGGTGGCGGCGGCGCGGCCCAATCTCGCTCTTCTGAGCGGCGCGGAGAGCGTTCTCCGCGCCGCTCGAGTCGCCGCCGCCATGTGCCGCCGCCGAGCTGCCTCGCCACTGCTCATGTCACTGCCATCGCCGTTTCACCTCGCCGCCACCCGCTCGCATCCACCGCCGCCGCCATCGCACGCCACGCCACCGCCATCGCACGCCGCCACCCGCGCCGGTCCCGTCATCACTTCCGGCGCGGCGGAAGTGACGTGCCGGGACCCTGCTCCGCCGCGCTTGGCCGCTGCCACTCTAAACAGAGCGGAGCAGGGTCCCGGCGCGTCACTTCCGCCGCGCCGGAAGTGATGACGGGACCGGCGCAGGCGTCGTCGTGCGATGGCAGCGGCGTGATGGCGGCTGCGTGCGATGGTGGCGGCTGCGTGCGGGTGGCGGTGGCGGCTGCATGTGGGTGGTGGCGGCAGCTGCGTGCGGGTGGCGGTGAGGGAGACGGCGATGGCGGTGACGTGAGCAGCGGTGGTGGCGGGTGGCGGTGGTGGAGTCCTTGGGCTCGAGTCCCGAGTTCGAGTCTCGAGTCCCATTGAAAAAATTGGGACTCGAGTGGGACTCAACTCAAGTCAGAGGGGGGACTCAGTCGGACTCGCGAGTCAAGTCGTCGAGTCGTCGAGTCTGAGTCCCCATCCCTGGGAATTTGTGGCAAGCGCTTGGGTGTTATCAATCGTGATGCAAACAGGTTCTGTATTTAGCTTGCCTACCTCAGTTGGAGTAGTTGGCCAAAGACTGGGGTTTACCTGTTGCAGAAACTCTTCCTCCCATCCAGCTTTTTCGATGATGGGATACAAGTGGATGACTTCGATGGCATCAAGGCAGTCGACAGCTTGTTCCTGATGCTGAGCAGGTATATTGAGAAACATGCCATTGGGGGTGCAATAAATCGTACACCTGAGTTTGCAAAGCAGATCACAACCTAAGAGATTCACTGGAGAGGTAGGGCTTAAAACAGGGCTCTCCAACCTTGGGTCCCCGGATGTTGCTGGCCTACAGCTCCCAGCATACCCAGCCAGCATGGCTAATGGCAAGGGATTCTGGGAGCTGTAGTCCAGCAACATCTGGGGACCCAAGGTTGGAGAGCCCTGCTCTAGAGGCTAAGCACTGACTTAAAAGCAAAGGTGTGGCCATCTTAATGCTCCTTCCAAACCACTAATTGACAAGGGAACTGGCCCGTCCATGAGGCCCCTGTCCCACCTGGGTGTCTCCCTTCTACCCTTCAGGGGTGAGGCTTCAACCAGAGTGACACCTCTGCAAACCACCCCTCCCCTCTCCTGAAGTTCCCAGAGAAGGCTGCCAGCTCCTATCTCTGCAAGGTCGAAGTTGATGGGGGAGACAAGTCGATTCCCGCCTGCTTTCTCCTGAGAACTCTGAAAGTGATGAGCAAACCCTGGTCTTGACATTCCACAGACTGACTAGTCCCCAAACCCTTCCAAACTATTGCTGACCAGTTTCTGGTTATGAACTACTGTATTACTAATACTGAACCCCCCACAGCTGGTTTCTTGTCTATGGTGCTCCTTCACCTGTCCCAGCCTCTCCCCTGCTACTATGAGCACACAAAAGTAATCCTTTCCCCCTACTCAGCTCTAGTATTCAAGCTGACTTTGAGAGACCCTCTATAGTTCTCATTACATTCTGGGGTGGGGTGGGGGGTTGCATTTGGCAACAGAGTTTGTGCAACTTTCATTCATGCCTATGCCTTCATCCTCAGTCTGTCACATCCCAGACTCCAATACCAGTGAAATAGTAACATCTTTAGTAGGTGGGAGAGCAGCTGTTGTGCAAAGCATAGCATTGCAACAGAAGAAACACCCTGTCATCTTCAGCCAATTTTTCAAAAGGCAATAAGGAGCCCCGGAACAATCACAAAGCACTCTTAAGTTGTTCTGGCACTAGGCTCCTGTTTGTTTTCTGTGCTTATCTCATGTAAATATTTTCTAACCAATAGAAGCCAGAGAAGCAGTGTTTCCTGGCCTAACTTGTTTCTATTCTGGAGCTCAAAATGCAACAAAGAGTAGAGTTGCCCACGCCTGCTTTTTGAGCATCCATCCACACAACACTTCAAAACACTCTCCTTCTTCAGGAGCCCTTTAAAATACGCACATCATTCAGCTCTCTTGGGAAATCTTGAGAAATGCTGGAACAACTGAATGTCATTCACTTCACTGGGAGCATCATAACTGTTCTAGAAATCGAATATAGACCAATAGCAAGAAGACAAAGGCTGCTGTTTCATTGTGATGCATGACCTCAGCTGGATTTCCACTTCAAAGGTTACAGGCTGTTGGCAAGTGTTAAAGCCTGCTCAGCAAGTTAATATCTGTGAAATCCTATGAACAACTAGATAGTCTCTAATACTTTCAGTAATGGTGAGGACCTTTTGAATTTAAATTTAATTTCCCCCCAAAAATAAAAATAAAACACAAACAAACATCACAATAACATCACAAAAACACAATACAAAAACTAAAATGGACTTCCCAATGAAAAAATTATGGTTGTGAACTTAAAGGGATTTGAGAGATAGATCCCTTTAAGAAGAAGAACAAGAAGAAGAAAAAAAGAGAGAGTCCCTTTAGCCTGGGATGAAGGGGGAGAGAGTGAGAATCCCTTTTTATAATGGTAAAGTAGGAGAAAGGGTTGTTAGAATAGGCCATAAAGGGAAGCATATCAGGGTATACTTACTTATGTTTAGAAGAAAATAATGACTTGTTATGGTAGTAAATTAGCACTTGAAAGGTAAAGTTTTATTGGTTAAATGTACTGATCTTTGCTGAAATCCATGATTAATGAGCAATGGAAGAAATAAAAAAAAATTGGGGGTGTGAGATATCGATTGAAGGGGAAAATAGGTGGTGGTTTGTCATTGGGTAAATAAGCCTGGTTGGTATCTTTAGGAAGGAGTATATTAGAAAGATGATTTCTGAAGATTAAACAGAATTAGCTATGTCCTAGATTGATAGAAGAATTAGAAGAAAAAACATATATGTTAATTGTTAATAATTCTTTTCTTTATTTTTTTGAACTTGTGAGGAGGATGAATAAGAAGATGAATGTCTGACAAAAGGGGAAAAAAGAAAATTCATTTGTAAACATAAGGTTGCTTGTATTTTGTTGTGGGTAAAATCGGAAGTCCATTTTAGTAATGGTGAGGACCAATAAATAGAACCAGGGATTAAAAATCAAGTGTGTGTTCAACTTTTCTTTTTCACTGAGCTTCTCCCAACTGGTAACGTTCTGGCTTTTTGATGTCTAGAGAAGGGTTCCCCAACCTTTTTGAGCTGGTGGGCACATTTGGAATTTTGAATATATTTATTTATTTATTTATTATATTTATACTCCGCCTTTTTTCCTGCAAGGAACCCAAGGCGGCTTACATAATCCTCCTCCTCCTCCTCTCCATTTTATCCTCACAACAACCCTGTGAGGTAGGTTAGGCTGAGAGTCAGTGACTGGCCCAAAGTCACCCAGTGAGTTTCATGGCCGAGCGGGGACTAGAACCCGGATCTCCTGAGTCCGAGTCCAACACTCTCACCACTACGCCACACTGGCATCTCACAAAATGGGTACTGGGGGAGGAGCTTGGAATTTATTGTAAAGAGGTGCAGATTATATGAATATCATTATGCAATGGTCCCGAGATAAGAGAGAGATGTTTAGTGCTCCTTTGCCCTACAGTTTATGTAAATAATTGTGGAGGAAGGGGGGCTGGCTGACCCGCCACACCCCCACCCTTTCCTACCCCAAAGGAACCAAGACCCCCAGAGATCTCAAGGTACCAGATTGCCAGCCTCTGCTGTCTGCAATCCTACTTGAATCTCTGTTCAGGGACTTGCCTTTGTCTATAACCTGGATTTAGTTACTGAACCAAGCAGAGTGACTACAAAACCCATGTGGGGTAAAACCAAAGAAAGGTTTATTCTGGTAGCATTTTACAACAAGATTAGGGGAAATGAGAGAAGCACATAAAATTAGAGAGAGACACTTTGGTACACAGTAAAGCTGCAAAATAACAAAACCTGATTCTTAATATCTCTCAGGCACACACCTCTGTTACCTGAGGGTCAGTTCTCTTCCAGGGTTAGATCCAGCACAGCCTTGCTGCCCGATGGAGATTACCACACCTACCCGAAGATCCGAGATGGGTAGCCTCCCACAAGGCTTGCCATTACCAGAGCCCTCATTCAGCTAATTTCAGCAGGAGCTACCTGGGGTCGGATCCTGAGGCCCCCCGAAGGCTTGGGCCTCTCCTTGGCACGCCGCCATTGCTCCAACAGCCGGCAGACATGCGATGACCAAAGACAAAGAACAAAAACCCACACGTTGGGAAATAGCTCTTTCCCCCCTCCCCCTCCCTCCTTCCTGTAGCTTTTCTGCTTCTTAGCCAATCATGATGCACTTCACCTGGCCAGGCAGGGGGAGGGGAACTCATGACTTACTGGGCCTGAACTGCATTTGCATCTGAATACCGGGTCACTGTAGACTTTGGGACGCCGGCATACACCCCCCCCCCCCAGCCTTTAGCCGGTTCACACATGAGGGTGTGTGTGTGTGTGCAGGAACCCTCAAAGGCTCTTTTCTCCACAATAATATATGCAGATTATTTTTTCTTGTAGTCTGTTAATGTTTATGATTCCACTTCTCCCTCTACAATAGCAATTTAGTAATTTATTGTCCAGCACAGCACACAGCTTGAGGCTGGAGCATGCATGGCATGTCTGTTAAGAAAACTCAAAGCAACAACTGCACTCCCCCCAAAAAATTATAGTCAAAACAGTTAAAATTAGCCAAATATGTTTATTTGATGTGCTGCTGGGATTGCTAAATTGCATGTTTTGTGTAAGGAGTCTAGGGTCTGTATTTTCAAGTGTATATTATGCAAAGCTCAAGAAGAAAGCTTTACAGCTTCTGCTTGTTGTTAATGTTGTTATTCCTAAAATTGCTGGCTGTGGTACAGAAATTAAAAATGTGGAAGACCAGCAACTGGGTCCTTCACTGGGGCTATCCATTGCTAAACACTATCTGACCACTTGTTCCCGCAATCAGCTAGCCTCCCCTAGGCTCTACTAGTTCCGTCAATTAACCACAATTATGCAAATTACCGCTACCACCATGTGGAAGACCAGCAACTGGGTCTTCGGCGTGAGTTCGGCACTTAACAGGTTAACTGGCACTGAGCTATAGTCCGGGTAAGCAAGTGTAACTGACTAGAACTCATACCTGGCGAGGAGAAAGCACTATGAGCCTTTCGTTACCCAAATAAGGCTTTATTTACTAGTAGTTAAATGGAGCGGAACTAATAGACTTTCTAGGAATACTATACATCAACAAGACCTGAGCGTGACCTCAGACTTTATGAATGAACGGGTTCCCAGGCTAGCGTATTGCAGAAAGCAGTTACCTTAGCTCAAAGACTTTACGCTGGTTGATTTCCCGCCTGGCTCCAAGTCCGCCTGACCCGGGGAAGAGAACAGCTTAACCAAGCCACAGCTGGACGACATGGTTGTCAGTTCACCCGTGTTCCCAACAACTCCCAGGGGTGGGGAGAGGGGTTTTCTACCCCGGTTTTCCCACTCTCCCGCCCCTTCCTGGTTAGGTGGGGCTTATGCCTGCCCCTTCGTGTCAGGTGGGCTTATTCCTGCCTGGGAAAAGGTGACGTGTTGTGGTTCCTGGGGTACTTTACAGCTCTTTGAGACTGCCCTGCCTTCTTCATCCCCCCCCCGGAGAGATTATACAGACAGGGATTGTCAATGGAAGTTGTGTGTGTGAGTGTATGTGCGTGTTCAGGCTTTCTCCACAAAAAATAACCCTGCTCGCAGGTTACGGTCTAAAGCAGTGTTCTCCAACCTTGGCTGGGGCATGCTGGGAGTTGTAGGCCAAAAACATATGGGGACCCAAGGTTGGAGAACACTGGTCTAAAGATTTGATGTGTTAACTCTCTCCTTGGTTAGAGTGTCAGACTAGGACTGGAGAGACCCAGGTTCAATTCCCCACTCAGTCATGAAGTTCACCAGGTAACCTTCAGTGCTTCCAGATGAGGCTTTTATTGTGCCATCACCCTGCCTCATTCACAGAATTTTACCAGGGTCCAGACAACATCGTCTTCCGCTTGTAACCCTCCCATATTTTCCCACTGCTTCTTCCATCTTTTTTCTTACTACAAAAAAATTGTTAAGGAGAAAAGATGGAATAGCTGCACAATGCCAACTGATGGGTAGTGCTAGGAGCCCTTCATCTGGAAGCACCCCATGGACCATCCTCACAGGTTTGTTGTGAGGATAAAATGGGTGGGGTAGAAACACAGAGCTCCTTGGAGGAAAAGTGGAATAAAATGTAGTAAATAAATAAATGTTAAAGAAAACACCACCACCCCAACACAATTCTACAGAGTAACAACTGCTAGAGAAATATCAGGGAAATTCCACTTTGACTGTGAGCACCTGCTCTGGAGCAAGTGCAACTGGATGATAGGAAGATGATTACAGCCTTCTGAATAGAAACCATGTGCTGAAGATGAGAAAGGAATACTGGTGGTTGCTGACTCTCCAGATGCACAAGCATGTGGGGTGGGGGTTAGCTCTATAGAGGCTCCCAGATACCAAGACAAGACTCAGGGTGAAAACAGACATTACTTTACATCCATATTTAGCAGCTTCATCTTTTTTCATTCTTTTTTTTTTTTTTAACTCTTGATTAGGCACAAGGCTCCCAATCTGGATTGGGACCCTAGTGTAGGGGATAAAGGGGCTTTTAAGATAAGGATTGGGGGCCCTGCCCTTACTCTAGAGTAAAAGGGGGGGACTTAACTGTTAGATACCGATTGAATGTTAAAACAACAGAGTCTTGCAACACTTTAAAGACTAACCCATTTATTCTGGCATAAGCTTTCAACTGTTAAAGTAATTGTCACTGTCTGTATTTTCGGCATTTCAATTCCCTCTGACTATACAGTACCCCCCACTCCCCAGCCAATTTGAGGTTAACCATGCATCTTAAAGATCTGATGAAGTGGACGGTGTCCACAAAAGCTTATGGTAGAATACATTAGATTAGTCGTTAAGGTGCCACACGACTCTGTTGTTTTTTCTGCAACACACTAACAGGGCTACACCCCTGGCGATTTTAAAGTAATGTCTGCTTTGGCCCCAAGACAACATTCTGCCTAATATGAAAAGCAGCCTATCGCATCTTACATCGCTGCCCTTGCAACCAATCAGAGTTGTCATGGGGCAGTATCTAAGCTGGATGGAGCAGGGCGGAACCGAACAGTGTATGCGTAGGCAGCCGGTGATACCTTCACGCCACCACTTTGTGGCAGTGTTTAGGCAACCGAGTGCCCTCTAGATGTTATGGACTACAATTCCCATAATCCTTGATCATTGGCCATGCCATCGGGTTTATGGGAGTTGTAGTATGAAACATCGGGGGGGGGGGGAACCATGTTGCCTATTTCTTAAACCCTTACTCCAGCAGCATGTCTGAACCAGCCAGCGTACGCATGCACTTACTGTAGGCTTGGAGGCAGCATAGAAGTCTGGCTGGCGTGGGGCGGAGGAAGATTTTTTTTCAGTATTAAGACGGGCAAGAGTGCATGAGTAATCGCGTGCTGACCATCAGCACAGATCAATTAATAGCAGCCTGAGCCCCCTCGCTTTTCCAGCCCCCTTCGTTTCTCTCACTAAATTTCATTCCTCCCTTCTTATAAAGAAATAAAATTATTAACTGGCACCCACCCCTGTCCCGCACATAAGTCTTGTCGATTTCATCTTGCCCCAAAGTACTGTAAGTTTAGGAACGGGGGGGGGGGGGGTTATCGGTTACAAAAAAAACCCAGACCACACAAGTCACACACTTAGGGCGCAATCCTATGCATGTTTAGACAGAAAAAAATTGGCTAGGGAATGCTGGAAGTTGTAGGACTGTTTCTTCTTCTAAACATGCATAGGATTGAGCTCTTAGAGAGCAGACCCATTGGTTTCAATGGGCCTACTCTGAGATTGAATGACTAAGCCTGGATCCAACCCCATATTCTCTCCGTCAGCGTAGCAGCATTTCCCTTGGGTTTGGCCACACCACAGAGGAGCCAGCTGGGAGCCCAAACACTGGCGGTTGCGCGGCGACCAGGCAATAGGAAGTAGTTTGCTGACGCTTTCCAGCAGCTTCCTTTTCAAGAAATCCCTGCGCAGTAAGTACGGTCTGGCGACTTCGGCCCGTTAAGACAAAATTTGGAGTTAGGGAGAGAGGGAGTACGGACGTGCCGCGCCTAATCGATTGCGGAACAAGAAGCCTGTCGTCATCAGTTAACTGGCTCGTCTTCTCACCATTTGATCTAGAAAGAAGGAGGATTGTTAAACAACAACAAAAACTGGCGGCTGGAGGGAAGGTTATGCCTGTTTTCAGGAGACTGAGGCGCCGCACCTGGAAAGCTTTTTAGAGCGCAATCCTATGCATGTTTAGACAGAAAAAATTCTTACAACTTTTAAGCATGAACAGGATTGCGCCCTTATTCACCCTGCGTTTCAAAGCCGCGGCGCCCCCCCGGCGTTCTCCGCTCTGCCGTGGTTCTTGGGGTTTTCCCGAGAGGTGTAAGTGCTGGGGGCCTTTCTCTCAAGGTAAACGAAAGAGGGTGCGGTTAGCAACAGGAAGAGATGAGACACAAAATTCCAGTGCCAGCCCATGAAACTCCCGAAGTTGGATTAGGATAGGGGATGAGTCATTAGAAAATAGCTAGTCTGCTCCTACTTGCGTTTCCACGCTTTGGGATACCATCTTCTAAGGGCCGCGCCTCTACCCCACCCCACCCCACATAATGTCCGTGATGACACACAGGGCGCAAAACTTTTACCCGTTGTCTTTTTTTAAAAAGGGTTTGTACACTGCTCTAAGTCGAAGTTTCCAGGGCGGTTTACAAAAACAATCCCGAGAAAAGTTAATCGCGATCTATTTATTCCAATGACGCTGGCTTTCTGTAAACCTAAAAAGACCCCTCCCTCCTGGATCACACCAATGGCGTATGTAGTCCAGCACCCTTTTTCCCACAGTGGCCAACTAGATGCCTGTGAGAAGCCCACAAGCAGGACAGGAGTACAACAGCACCTCCTGTTGGTGTTCCCAGAAACTGGCATTCAGAGGCAGTGCCTCCGATCCTGGAGGTAGCATACAGCCTTCATGACTAGTAGCCCTGGGTGGACTTACTCTCCATGAATGTGGCTAATCCTCTTTTAAAGCTATCTAAATTGGTGGCCTTTTAAAGCCATCTAAGTTGGCATCCTGAGGAAGCAAGTTCCATAGTTTAACTATGTACTTCCTTTTGTCTGTCATGAATCTCCCATTATCATACACTTTTGTTGGATGACCCCAGGTTCTACTATAACGAAAGAGGGAAGTGTGTGTCTGTCCACTTTTACCACACATGCATAATCTAATTAGCATAATTTTAATGTTGTTTAAAATTTTGGTAACACAAACAGAAATATGTGAATATGGTTGCTAGGAGGGCCTTGTGTGCATATTCAGGTATCATCCACTCCACACACAAGATTGAGGTTTAAATTGTAGGGTCACAGGTTTTTGTTGTTGTTGTTGTCCTTGTTATTAACCAGGATAACTTATTTAATTTGTATTTATTTATTATATTTATACCCCGCCTTTCTTCCTGCAAGGAACCCAAGGTGGCTTACATAATCCTCCTCCTCCTCTCCATTTTATCCTCACAACAACCCTGTGAGGTAGGTTTGGCTGAGAGTCAGTGACTGGCCCAAAGTCACCCAGTGAGTTTCATGGCCGAGTGGGGACTAGAACCCGGATCTCCTGAGTCCCAATCAAACACTCTTACTACATCAGGGCTCTCCAACCTTGGGTCCCCAGGTGTTGCTGGCCTACAGCTCCCAGCATACCCAGCCAGCATGGCTAATGGCAAGGGATTCTGGGAGCTGTAGTCCAGCAACATCTGGGGACCCAAGGTTGGAGAGCGCTGCACTACATCCTTAACCCCTGAACCTGGATCTTAGAGGGAGGGGAAATTCATTAGGCTACAATCCTGTACCCTTTTGCTTAAATGTAGGCCACATTGAATTCAAGGAGACTTACTTCTGAGTAAACATGTATAGGATTGCACTGTTAATTTTACAATGTAAGTACTTAGGACTGGAGATACTGTACACACTTAGGCTCTGCTCACATAACTGGGAGTAAGCCCTAGTAAACTCAATGGGACTTCCTTCTGAGTAGACATGTATAAGATTGTGCTGTTATACCTCTATCCTGAACATATTTAATTGGGAGTATATCTTCTTGATTTTAGTGGTGTGTATATTACAGTGAATAATTTAGGATGTTAACACACAGCCCTATCCTATGGATACTTATGCTGAAGTCAGCCCTGCTGAATTCAGTGGGACTTATTTCCTGTGTGTATACGATAGCAGCCTTAGGCGTCACCAGGCTAAAATTGTCATACAAAGCCGCCTTGACTCCCAGTATTGGGGAAAAGGCAGGTTATAAATAAATATTAATAATGAATAATGAATAATAATAATAATGATGATGCTGAACATCTTGCTTCATCATATTTAGCAAGTCAGAGTCCTCCAGTTTAGATGGTTTGAATGATAGACAAGACTTAAGACAGGATTGTGATAGCTTGAGAATTGTCACAGCCTTGTGATCTGGTGCTTGGCTGTGATGCAATGTCTCTTAGAAAAAAAGAGCTAGATGAAGTTCATAGGTCCAAGTGTTGCATACATATATAAATAGGTTTGTGGCCCAGAGCTGAGATGAACAGCCTGCATACACAGCCTGCTGCCCGACAGACAGGTATTGCATGGTCCCCTTCCTTTTGCATCTGCCTCCCTGACAGACTCAATTTGTAGCTCCTGCCACTTCTTCCTTTCACGGTAGGTTCCTAGGGGTGCTGCCAGGCACATAAAAGATTTGAGGCCCAGGCTCATAGGACACAAATCTGCTAGCAAATATAAAATCAGTTTCCAGGGCTTATTTAAAATTCCAAAGGAAGCAAACCCACTCAGATAAAATAAATTCTTCAATTAATTTGCACCCTGACCCAGATCATCCCAAACCAATGGAAATGTTTTTCCCTTCCTAAGCTTAATTGCCATGTAAGGGAAGAATGTGGGGTGGGGTGGAGTGAAGGCATGTTGCAGCATGTTGGAAAGGGAGTTAACCCTTCCCTCCCCAGCTGCAACACCACCACCACCCCGACTTGCCACCGGCAATTAAGCTGAGAAAAAACCCTTCAATTGGCACCAATGAACACTCAGGGCTCTGTGGAATTGACTTGGGCCCCCAAGAAATAGATTTGGGTCCAGGCCTAGCAACATCCAGCTCCTTCCTCCCTAGTGCCCTGCCCTCCAGTAACATCCTATTTCACACTCTCCACATCAATGTGCTTGAGAAGATTACTGTTTCCCCACTTCCTAGCACAGGCCAGGATTTACAGAGGCTCTCTAGCTCCTAGTCTGGGAGGATCATGCCCCCTTTCTTCCCCACAAGCTCCTTTGGCCCCAGACCTTGTGGCTGAAAAAGGGGGAAGAGGCAGCTTGCTCTTGTTCTGACTGACCTGCAAAGTACCATCTTCTTTCTGTTTTGTTTTTATTCACACTATCTGAACAGCACCAAGTTCCAGAGGCCACCTGTAGCTCTCTGCCCACAGTTTAGTTACACCAGCTTTACACACCGCTTCCAAGCATAATTTGTTTAGAAATAAATTCAGCTCTAAATGAGAAGGGCTGAAGGTCAGGTCAGACAGGGACATACAGGAGATTGCTTGGTTTCTCATCCCTTGATGATTGGTAGTCTTAGGGTTGTATGTTGTATCCTATTTTGGTCTAGCTTAGCCCCCTTCATTTCAGTCGCTCTACTCTACATAGGACCAACTTTGGATCCAACCCTTACTGTGTGAACTTGTTTAATTAAAAAGACATGATGATGATGGTGATGATGATGATGATAATTATTATTTCTTACCTGCCTCTCCACTTGGAGCGAGGCAGGGAACAACAATAAATATGAAATACAAACTGGTTAAAACATAGTAAATATTAAAACATTCTTAAGAACTTTTAAAATATCCTAAAATTCCTAAGGTTCCACTGGGTAGGCCTGCTGGAAGAGATCAGTCTTTATGGCCTTTTTAAATGCCAAAAGATTATTCAGTTGATGAGTCTCCTCCAGCAGGCTATTCCACAGTCTGGGAGCAGCAGAAGAGAAGGTCCTCTGGGTAGTATCTGCCAGCCTGGTCTTGGCTGACTGGAGTAAATTCCTTCCAGAAGACCTAAGTGCGCGGGGCAGATTGTATGGGAGAAGGCGATCCTGCAGGTAACCTGGACCCAAACCATGTAGGGCTTTAAAGGTAATCAACACTTTGTACTTCGCCCGGAAACTAATTGGTAGCCAGTGTAATGCTTTTAAAGCCGGTGTAATATGGGCACCTCTAGATGTACCGGTGACCAATCTGGCTGCCATATTTTGCACCAATTGAAGTTTCTGAACTAGATACAAAGGTAGCCCTATGTACAGTGCATACAACTAGTGCCTGACTTCACTTTTTTCTTCCTACCTCCCAATCCCTTTTCCTTTTGTGTTGTGTGTGTTTTGGAATTGTAAGCCCAAGGGCAGGGACTGCCTTATTGCTGATCTTTGTAAGCAGCTCTGGAAGCCTCTTTTGGTGGAAGAGGGGTATACTGTAATACCTTGGATTACAAGTAACTTGGTTTGAGAGCGTTTTGCAAGACAAGCAAATTTTTAAATATTTATTTAATTTTTTTTTACTTGATATACAAGCAACGTCTTGCAATACAAGTACTGTAGTACAGCTTAAATTAAAAATCTCTGTACAAATTTTTTTGGGGGGATTTCGTTTTGATATAAGAGTGTTTTGGATTACAAGCACGTTTCTGGAACGAATTATGCTCTCAATCCAAGACATAACTGTATGTGTAAAAATGCTTTAAATAAATCAGTAATAGCTAGGCCAGTGTGGTGTAGTGGTGAGAGTGTTGGACTGGGACTCAGGAGATCCGGGTTCTAGTCCCCGCTCAGCCATGAAACTCACTGGGTGACTTTGGGCCAGCCACTGACTCTCAGCCTGACCTACCTCACAGGGTTGTTGTGAGGATAAAATGGAGAGGAGGAGGAGGATTATGTAAGCCGCCTTGGGTTCCTTGCAGGAAAAAAGGTGGGGTATAAATATAATAAATAAAAATAAATAAATAGGCAATTACAGGTGAGCACTGAAGGTTTCTCCACTGCAGCAGCAGCTCCACCGCCTCTTTCCCTTACAATATCTGAATTCCACCACAAGGCTAAAGAACAGCCTGCTTCTCCCTCCTAGAACAGGCTGTTGGGACAGCAAGTGGATACTGTGAAATTAATGCACAGTGTCATCTTTGCTGGGAGCAGTTACAAGAAAAAGAACCTCTCAGTTTTCCTTCATAGTTATTTTCAGTGGGTGAGGATTCACTGAGGATTGGCAAAGGTCACCAGGTTATGGGAAGCCCTTGGGCAAGATACCTTCAGTGAGCCTCCACACTGAGTGGGTTCACCTCCTCCTCACTTCTGTCCCCATTGCCCACTCACTTATTCTCTCCCTCTGGGGCCATTTAGTACCACCACCCAGAGGGAGAACATAAGGCAAGTGAAGGAAGCAGCTCTATTTCCTCATGGTGGTCACCACTTGCATGCTCAGAGGATAGGTGAACAGGCCGTGACAGCAAGGAGAAGCAGCAGCGGAGCCAGGAAGATCTTGGCATTGGCAGTGAGCCCCTTGCAAGGGGGGGTGGGTTTGATCCTCAGGAGGTGCCCACCAATACCTATCACTGGTGCTGGCCCTGGGCACCAGGCTACTCCGAGTGGCTGTTAGGACAAGGCTTTAGGAAGATACTCGAGAACAGGATGTGGGACTGGGTGGGTAACAACAAATTCACCCAAGGATCCCTCTTGGGTTTTTCCCCCTTTTTTAAAAGGCGCTTCAGAAGCAGGACATAATGTACAGTAATGTAATTAACTGTACAAAAAGCTGGGTCTGGCAGCCTTGGATTAGGTCTGAAATCGAAAGTATAGGCAGAGTGGTGAAAGAATAGAGAAGGAAGACAATACCAGTGTTCTATGGCCTGCATACCAGTTCTATCTTCTTATAGTCTTTTGGACAAATAAAATGTTAGTTTTTATCTACCTGAAGTCAATGGGACTTATTCTGTCCCAGGTAAATGTACATAGAGTTGCTCAGTTGTCATTTTAAATGGCTGCATCTCTATATATTTAAAGCTGCAATCCTGTACCCATTTACCTGGGAATAAATAGCTCAATTGGATGTACTTCTGAGTAGACATGCATAGGATTGTGCTGTAAAGCTACCGTACATTCTTTGTGGCACTGAAGTTAAAGGTGAAACCACTTTTATTTATTTATTTGTTGTATTTATGAATTGTCATCTGGCCGGCAAACCAGCCACTCTGGGTGATGTACAACATGATAAAATATAAAATACAGTTAAAACAGTATAAAATTTTAAAATCTTAACCCACCCCATATTCCCGCCTGAATAGCCATGTTTTTAGTGAGCGGCGGAAGCTCAGCAGAGAGGGGGCATGGCAGAGGTCACTAGGGAGAGAGTTCCACAGTATGGGGGACGCCACAGAAAAGGCCCTTTTCCTAGTCCCCACCAGTCTAGCTGCTCTGGCTGAAGGGACATGGAGAAGGCCGTCTGTGGCAGATCTTGTTGAGCGGCCTACTTGGTGTTGCTGGAGACGCTCCTTGAGATAAACTGGACCAGAGCAATATAGGGTTTTAAAGGTCAACGCCAACACCTTGAATTCGGTTCGGCAGGCAACTGGTAGCCAGTGCAGCTCCTTGAGCACTGGAGTGATGTGATCCCGCCGCCGGCTGCCTTTAACCAGGCGAGCCACTGCGTTCTGTACCAGCTGTAGCTTCCGAACCGTCTTCAAGGGTAACCCCACGTAGAGCGCATTACAGTAGTCTAGGCGAGAGGAGACCAAGGCATGAACCACTGATGGGAGCAGATGATTAGGAAGGTAGAGGCGCAGCTGCCATATCAGATGGAGTTGATACAGCGCCGCCCGGCTCACAGCTGCTACCTGAGCCTCCATGGACAGCTGGGAGTCTAGAATGACCCCCAAGCTGCAGACCTGGTCCTTCAGGGGTAGATGTACCCCATTCAGCACCAGGTCAACATCCCCTAACCTCCCCTTGTCCCCCACCAGCAGTACCTCGGTCTTGTCGGGGTTCAGTTTCAGCATGTTCCTTCCCATCCAGCCAGCCACTGCCTCCAGGCACTTGGACAGGGTCTCAATGGCCAACCTCGGTGAGGACTTGAAAGAGAGGTAGAGCTGTGTGTCATCCGCATACTGATGACACCGCACCCCAAACCTCCTGATGATAGCTCCCAGTGGCTTTAGGTAGATGTTGAATAACATCGGGGAGAGGATGGAACCCTGCGGCACCCCACAAGTGAGCAGCCGAGGGTCCAAAGCCTCCTCCCCAAGAACTACCCTCTGGTACCTTCCAGAGAGGAAGGACCAGAACCACTGCAATACAGTGCCTCCCATGCCCAACCCCTCCAGGCGGTCCAGGAGGATACCGTGGTCAACGGTATCAAAAGCCGCTGAGAGATCGAGGAGGACTAGAAAGGAGCATTCGCCCCTATCCAAAGCCCTCCTCATATCATCCACCAAGGTGACCAAGGCCGTCTCCGCCCCATGTCCAGGCCTGAAGCCCGACTGGCATGGATCTAAGTAATCGGCTTCATCCAAGTGTGCCTTCAACTGAGCCCCCACCACTCGCTCAATCACCTTACCCAGAAATGGCAAATTGGAGACTGGGCAGAAGTTGTTCAGATCTTGGGGATCCAAGGAGGGCGTCTTCAGAAGCGGTCTTATTGCTGCCTCCTTAAGGGCTGGTGGCATCCACCACCACCCTGATCCCCTCACCCAGTCTCTCCCTGCAGCTCATAATGAGCCAGGGCGGGCAAGGATCACTTTCTAAAGTTGAGAAAAATGTTAAAATGCCTGCCTTCCAGCACCGGGTTCTTAAGATAAAACAAGCGGTTCTTTGGACTTTTTTTTTTCTTTTTCTTTCCAGTTTTTTACCCACTTGGCAAACTTGAGAGCTGGATTTTGGTAGTTTGGCAACCTTTTCTACAGTTTTGCCCGGGGAGGGCTCCTGCACTTTTAGTAGCTGTCTCTTCTAGGCAGACTTTCAGCAGGCGCAGCAGATTCTCCGGGCGTGGAGATGCAGCGACGAGGAAGGTTGCGTCCGTTGAATGGCTGCCTGTTGTGCAGCTGGTTAAAAGCACGCGGCAATTCTATAACCCGAAGATAGGGCGAGAGAAAGGAAACCGGGCAAAGCGGCGACAAATAAAAATGCCCTCCTCCTGCACCTTTAAAAACCTCCGAAGGGAGCTCATCTATGAGTCACGCACTGTAGATCTAAAATGGAGCAAGCGGCGCAGTTTCTGGGAAAAGCTCACGCGGCCATGTGGGACGCGAACAAGCCTGCTGCCTGCCCCACCTTGGCTATAGGAAAACAATTGCTACAGTAAGTCAACCTTCGCGTCGCCGCCCACAAGAAGGGCGCGGCTATGCAGATTGCGCAGGCGCTCCTCCAATTAGGCGGAAGAGGGTTAGCGAGGGGAGAAGGTATTTATTGCGCGCAGGGCGGAGTGGCTCCTGCAAAGCGATCGTTTGGTTTCGTCTCTCTCCGGGCAGAAGATCCGGTAAGATCAGACCTTCGCTTTCAGCCACTGCTATTGCTTTACATGCCTGTGGTTCGCTTTTTTCTTTTCTTTTAAAGCTGGTCTCTCGTGTATACTTGAGATCCAAGCAAACTGGGGCCCAAAATGGACTTTGCCTTAAATGTGTGGCTAGCAGCTATGTCCTCTTTTCATGTTTTCAGGAGGTGCAAGGGGGGCGATCTGGATATTAAAAGGCGCCCTGCCCCCCCCCCCCCACGCTAGGTTCCCGGCCCGGATCGGGTATCCTGCGCCTACTCTAGGGTAAAAATGAAAGGGGTGGGGAAAGGGCGTAGCTGCTAGACACGCGTTTAAAGTAATGCCTGTTTTGGCCTTAGATCGCTGTCTTGGCAGGGGGTTGGAAAGAACGCCAGTTTGGCCTTTTCGAACCAACTGCGGGGTTAGTCGTCCTAACGCTGGGAAGGCGGAAACAGAATGGCGAGAAGTTCTCCATTTCCTTCTGCGGCGCCTTTGGAGCGTGGCACTGGGGCTGACAGTTGCTCCTGCCTTGGATGCCTAACTTCTTATGAATGAATCTTTGCTCTCGGGTGTCGGGGGAAGAAATGCCATTCATTGCTATTTATAGTGATAGTGGTACAGTAAGAGCTTTTCTCCCCACCCCCGACTTAAAATAGGGTGACTTAATCGCATACTTCCCCAACCTGGTACTCACCAGATGTGTTCCCAGCATCCCCCAGGCAGCCTGGGAAGGCTAACTTAATGAAACAGTACGCAGAGCAAAGAGTGTGCAGCAGTAGTGACTCAGTTTTTCATCTTTTTTTTTTTTAATGTGCTGGAAGAAGTCACATTGGGAGTGAGTGGGGTTATTTAACAACAGTCTAGCAAGAAGAAATAAATGCGTTTCAGCACCACTGAACTTTTCCGTGCTGTGGCAGGACAAATTTCACCAGTTGATCTCTCTGCCTGTTGAGCAGTCGTCATGGCAACCTGTGCTGCCAGTCATGTGTTTGGTGGTGCTGATCTAGGTTCCAGAAGAATGATGTTAAGTTCTGCCTAACCCTTGTTTTATGTTTCATTAGCATTATTTGACTGCTGGCAGCGGGCTTATTTTATGCTGTTTTTCAGCTGTAGGTTTTGTTCTAACTTTTTGTGAATTCTGCAGTTCTTTTCAATTCAGAATGCCTGTAGAAGGCGATTCTTGCTGCCTATTGGATGTTGCTCATGCTCTTACATGGAAATTGAACTAACAGAGTTCTCTTTTAATTGTTCATGGCATCTGGATAAAAGTTCACAGCCAGTCTCTCAATACTTGCTTTTAGTTTTCTACTCACTCCCCTTTAAAAAAGCTGGGAAGGAGTACTTGACTTGTTCAGTTGCGAGACAAAGTCCTTGACATGCATCTAACCTCGTAAAAGTCATAAGACTGATACTGCAATCCCATTGAAATCAGAGGAATGGACTGGTGGGTAAATCAGTTGACCAGATCAAACTGTCAGCGGCTGCATGATTTGCATCACCTTGGATGGGACCACGCAGTTCAGTTCTCTGTCAGTAAAAGTGGAAGACCATAATCTGTACTGTGGTAGAATGGATAGCCATCATAACTGACCATTTCATTTGAATGATAGCTGATAATTTGGCCCCATTTTCCTCTTAATGATTTGGAGTTGGTTGGTATTATATAGCATATACTGAGGACTAGTGTGGTGTAGTGGTTAGAATGTTGGACTGGGAATGGGGAAACCTGGGTTTTAGTCCCCGCTCGGCCATGAAGCTCACTGGGTGACTTTGGGCCAGTCACTGACTCTCAGCCAAGCTTACCTTCCAGGGTTGTTGTGAGGATAAAATGGAGAGGAGGATCATATACACTGGCTTGAGCTCCTTGGAGGAAAGGTGGGATATAAATGTAAATAAGTAAAATATACAAGAGAGGCATAGGGAATGCAATCTAGAAGTGAGTATTCAGGTCTATGAGTTTAGTGTCTAGACCAGCCTGTTTTCCTCCAGATGTGTTGGACTGCAACTCCCATCATTCCCAGTCAGCATGGCAGTTGGCTATGCTGGCTGGGGATGATGGGAATTGCAGTCCAACACATCTGGAAGGCACCATGTTGGGGAAGGCTGGTCTAAAATCTGTTGGTCTCTTCCAGCCCTGGCTAATAGTAAGTGGGAAAGAGAACAGACTTCAACTGTGGTGCAAATGCATTTTCACAGTTGGGCAACTGTTGTTGTTGGACTCTTCTTTTAACTTGTGTGCTTTGGGGGGGGCGTGGTCCTATTGTGCTATGGCAAAGTTCAGATTATGACTTGATCATTATGCTTAGAACAGACACTGGGGTGGTGGTTAGCAGAAATCTCCCTGAGGAAATCAGAGCCTACCCAGTGGGATGAGAGAAGGAGGCTTATCTGTAACCATGGAAGTAGTAACAGAACACTTGAAGGCTAACTACGATTAACACTTCAATAGTCACAGGTACAGAATACAGACCTAGATTACTGATCCTGAAGCATTTCTTTGCCTGCTATGGGGGGTAGCCTCTTAATGCTGCTCCCATTCCTGAAATATATGATAATGGCTCACAAGTCTTAAGTGACTGTCAAAGCAGTGAACAACAAGCCTGTGGCTTACTCTGGCTCAGCTTGTCTGACTGTGGAAAGCTAAGCAGGGTCAGACCTGGTTGTTACTTGGATGGGAGACCCCTCCTCTAGTTTCCTGCATTGAGCAGGGGGTTGGACTCGATGGCCTTGTAGGCTCCTTCCAACTCTATGATCTATGATCTATGAACATGGTATTTCATCATTTGAAATTCAGGTCACAAAACCAGTCCTGCTTACTTAAGGGAATGTTGGCATCTCAACCATGAGTGAGGATTATGAAACCAATAAATGAGCCTCACTGATAAGAGAAAGCAGTGGAGAGTTTCCCTATTCCTGTATCTAACTTTCTCTCTTTGTCAAACCCTTTTCAGGCCAAGTTCACTTGTGCATAATTTTCTGGGGGGTCCACTTGTCAGTGGTAGGTATGGCCAAAGCCAAAAGTGGGTGGGGCCGAAGCAACATTCTCTCTCACCCGCCCCCCTAGTAATTAGCCTTAGAAAAAAGATCCCATTTACATGGATGGAACCTTTTTTCTAAAGCTAATTGCCATGCATGGGGTTGGGCCATATCCAAAAGCTGGAGTTCTCTTTACAAGTTGCTTTCCAGTTTGAAAAAAGGTTAAGTTTAAGTCTGAACATCTGGTGTTCTTCATTCAACCTCTTTCATTGTAAGCTGTGATGTATTATAGAAAGCTTTCTACATCTGATGGTCAAATGACACAATATGTAGGAGATGTGTGAACAATCTCATGGATGTTTTTTTAAACTGAAAAGCAGCATCACAAGCTGTGCTCATGGTTTTAAAAAGTAGCAAGGGTCCGGAGTGCTTAATCCTGTCCCCTTCTGCTGGGTCCTGGGCCCAGTGCTCTTCAGCATTTTTATTAATGACTTGGATGAGGAGGTACAGGGAATGCTTATCAAATTTGCAGATGACACAAAGTTGGGTGGAACAGCTAATACTCTTGAAGACAGAAACAAAATTCAAAGTGACCTCGATAGGCTGGAGCGCTGGGCCAAAAACAACAAAATGAAATTTAATAGGGATAAATGCCAAGTGCTGCACCTAGGAAAAAGAAATCAAATGCAGAGTTACAGAATGGGGGACACTTGGCTCAACAATACTACAAGTGAGAAGGATCTTGGAATTGTGGTAGATCACAAACTGAATATGAGCCAGCAATGCGATGTGGCTGCAAAGAAGGCAAATGCTATTTTGGGCTGCATTAATAGAAGTATAGCTTCCAAATCGCGGGAAGTGATAATTCCCCTTTACTCGGCACTGGTTAGGCCTCATCTTGGGTACTGCGTCCAGTTCTGGGCACCACACTTTAAGAAGGACGTAGACAAAATGGAGAGGGTTCAGAGGCGGGCAACAAGGATGATAAAGGGACTGGGAACAAGGCCCTATGAGGAGAGACTGAAAGAACTGGGCATGTTTAGCCTGCAGAAGAGGAGACTGAGCGGAGATATGATAGCACTCTTCCAGTACTTGAAGGGATGTCACACAGAGGAGTGCCAGGATCTCTTCTCGATCATCCCAGTTTGCAGGACATGGAATAATGGGCTCAAGTTACAGGAACCTAGATTCCACCTAAACATCAGGAAAAATTTCCTGACTGTCAGAGCAATAAGACAATGGAATCAGCTACCTAGGGAGGTGGTGGGCTCTCCCAATCTGGAGGCATTCAAGGTGCAGCTGGACAGCCATCTGTCGGGGATGCTTTGACCTGGATTCCTGCACTGAGCAGGGGGTTGGACTCGATGGCCTTGTAGGCCCCTTCCAACTCTACTTTTCTATGATTTTCCATTCAAAATCATTCCTGACCCATGGGGGGGGGGAAGAGATAAAGAGCCTCCTATAGCTTACCCCTGTAGGTGGGAGGTGATTTTGAGCAGAGCAGGAGGAGAAAGGCTTAAGAACCACCTCCTCACCCATCCTACCTCCAGCAGCTGCTTTGCATTTAAAAAAGGAAGAGAGGGAAGAGTTAGACAGAACTCTGTGTGATGTATAGTTTGGCTCTAATTATAGGGATAGCACTCTGTGAAATCTTTTTACTGTTGGTAGGTGTAGAGGCAACACATTGTTAATGCCCATTCATTTTCATAACCCATGATATGCATCTGGAGAGAAAATCACTTCTGTTTGTTTCTGTGTTAGCTCTATCAAAGTTTTCTATGAAGCAAGATGGCACATAGAGCCGGTTGGTATCTGGGTTGGGCATTTGGGCTGGGCTTCCTGGAGCTGATGAAATTGCTTTCTCTGCTGGCTCATCTGCTGTGAATCAGCTTTTGGGAAAGCCTCTTTGTAGTTCGAGGGGTGGGTGGGAGGAATTAAGTAGATTCCCACCAAACTAAATGGTGAGAGTTCCCAGGAATTGCTAGTGGCAATACTAGCCTGGTATGCCTGTAGGAATGAGTAATAACGATTCTTATCTGTCTGATTACAATGGGTACCCCTTGGAGAAACTGCAAGCAACAGCAGAAGCCCTGGCATACTAGCCTTGGGACCAGACCGCACATGGTGTGGGAGATCTGTGAAAGGAGGATTCATAGATCATAGAGTTGGAAGGGGCCTACAAGGCCACCTGAGTCCAACCCCCTGCCCTATCTTATGACTTGTAATACTTTAAAACAGGCATGGGGGTGTTAACCCTTCCCTCTGCTCCCCAGTCTAAATCTGCTCCCCAGTCTAAATCAGCTCCCCCAAAACTGTAATTAGCCCTGCAGCGTGGGAATTAGAGATGTGCGGGGCTCATAGCAGCTTTGATGGGTGATTTAGATTAGGGAAATTGGGGTGAGGGTTAAAAACCCTTCCCTCAGTGCTGCTGTTCTGTTACAGATTTGGCCTTTGTGTGTTTTCAAACTGTAGTTCCAGTATTTAGGGAGCCTTTGGGTGCCAGTTAACTATCTGTAGCTGATTAATACACCTAAAACAAAGCATATACCCAAAATTGTTCTAGGTGGGTTCCATTTTTGGTTTTGTACTAACTAGAATTAGTTTGATCCAGTCTCATTGTTATTAATTAAAATATAACTTGCATAAAATAAAAGAAGAATGTTTCTTGGTGTTACAAAGGAGAACATTGCTAAAGATTTCAAAATCTTAATAGCTTAACAGGAAATAGTATTTCCTAAACGTTTCTTGTTCTTTGACTTCTAGTTCTAATAACTTAAAGGGAGAGATCTCATATAAGTATGTACCAAGTTTCTTAAACAGTTTTGAATCGGCTGTTCAGCTGACCGGTACACAGGCCTGGTGAGCTTCTAGTAAAACTCTTCCTCATTCCAAAATTAGCACATATTTATACCTTTTTGTGTATAGATTACCTCATAGCTAATATTTGTTGTCCCATAAATTAGGGCTCACTGTCTTAATTATCTCATTGTTACTAAACATTCCTAGAAAGTTAAAACATACCAAAAAGAGAAGGCTTAAACATACACCTTTCAGGCTAGATACAATCAATCCTAAAGATAACTCTTTACTCAAAATTTGCTAATTAAATCTTAAGTCTATAAATTCCTCTAGACATCTGAAGATCAAACTTTTTGATGTGTATACCTTGAACAATAATTTTTGTTCATTAATTCAGAAGCAAAACTTTCTTGCAGTCTCACACCTGTTCATTACTGTGGAGGACCAGCACCTGGGTCCTATGCGTGAGTTCGGTGCTTAACGGGTTAACCGGCACTGAGTTACAGCCCGTGCAAGCGATTGAAACCGACTAGGAGGTTTGCGCAACAAAAGGAAACTCCAGCCCTTTGTATGACCAAATAAGGCTTTTATTTTCTATACAATATATGGAGTGGAACTAATAGCTTTCTAGGAATACTATAACGTCAACATGACCTGACGTGATCTCCGAGTTTCTCAATGAATGGGTTCCCAGGCTAGCGCATTGGGATTAGTCAGTTACCTTAGACTAAAGACTTTACGCTGGTCAATTTCAGCCTGGCTCCGGGTCTGCCCGATCCGGGGAAGAGAACAGCTTATCCCAGCCACCGCTGGAGGACGAATCTTGACGAAAAGCAACCCGTGTTCCCAACAACCCCCAAAAGGAGGGGAGAGGGGTTTTCTACCCCTGAGTTTCCCGCTCTCTCCGCCCTTACGGTCAGGTGGGGCTTATGCCTGCCCCTTCGTGTCAGGTGGGCTTATTCCTGCCCGGAAAAAAGGTGACGTGTTGGGTACTTTACAGCTCTTTGAGACTGCCCTGCTAGTTTGATGGTCTTGATGGTCCTTTCCTGGGTTTTGTGGAATCCAACTGAGGCCCTCCATTGTTGGTATGCAGATCCGTCTGGCTATTTCCTCCTATCTCCAGTCTCCCTCCCCCGCCCCCCTTGGGAAGAGACTGAGGTGTGCGTGTGCATGTGGACTCGTGTCAGGCTTTCTCCACAATTACTCAGAATAACTCTTTGACCCAAGTGATAGGGCTTCAACTAAGCATTTTCTCCTTGGATACCATCCAAGTCACCTTGACTATTGTTTTTTATTATGCCAGTTACCCAGAATTCATTGTAAATCTGCTTGTGTCTTTGTGCGCCTTCCCTTTAATACAATTATTACTTTTTACTTATTTCTATCTCCAAATTCTTAATGACATAGCATCAAACATTTTCAGATGTACATCACTTAGCATTTCATAACAAGACATCCTATAGTGTTTTGGGAGAAGTGGGTTAGCAATTTCTCAATAGCCTTCTCAGCCATTCCAATAAAGCATAATCAGCCATTTCTTTAAAATAACTCACGTTCTGCTCAAATTCAGAGCACCCTGCAGCTAGCTGTTTTAAAGCTGGGCCAGTTCGCATGTCACAATAAGCCACAATGGGTTATTTCACTGAGATGTGTGCTGGCCGCCATTTTAAAACGGTGCACTTCAGAGGGTCTCCTCTAGCAAATGTAAGACCAGCTGCCTGCGGATAACCGAAAGTATTGCATGCATCATGTCTGCACTGTAGAGCTATTGCATAGACTTTTGTTAGGTAGAGTCCTCTTTGGGTTAAGTTGCAAGTGGCCATAAAAGGGTCTTTCAGCACGAGGGGCTCGTCTTGAGCAACGGTGGGTGTCTGTTGAGAAATTCTGCCTTGCAGCTAAGAAGGCTGTAAATGCTACAGACGAAAAAGAGCCACAACGGCAGTTGGGTGGGAACGGGTAGGTGGACTTTTTTGTTTGTTGTGGGGAAATAATGCCTCTCCCATCACTTCCTCTCCAGCTGTTTCTTCAAAAATGGACCTTGACATGCAGTGTGAAGCACTCAATGAGGCAAAATGGAAAAAACTTATTCCATCCCTGAACAAGTACAAAACCATTAGGTAAGTAAAATTGCTGTGTGTGTGTGTGTGCGTGCGAGAGAGAAGTAGTCTCTCTCTCGCAGGGTCTCACAGTTACAGGGTTTCCCCCCTCCCTCTTGTTCTCAAACTTTTAAAGAAGAATAAAACTATTCTGGTTCTCCTTCCCATATACTGTGGTGCACTATCTTGTAAACCAGCTTTGGTTACTGAGGCACAAGTAGTAGCTTTTGGCTGAATAACTGCTACAGGCTCTGTCAGTGTAGAATGGCCTCCTTTGGAATAGGAATTTCCTTCCCTGTTAGGCAAGTTCTCCTTGTTCAAGGAAAGTGACCCAGCTGGAATTTCAGTCTGTGATGGACAGAGGTCAATCCTGGTGTTTGGATGCTGCCCACAACTTGCGATCTACCAGCTGCCGGTGCCAGTCTGAACTACCGTAATTCTGTGTAAGCTAGTCTGTTTCAGGACGGTCCTAATTACCCACTGCACTGTTTGAAAGAGGCAAGAGAACTGCCACTAATTTAAAACACACATCCATACACCCCTTGGTTTTGGCCTGTTCTTGTGTGCCAAATTTGTAACATTACAAATCAAGTTTTTAAAAGATCTATTAAATTTTATTCAAATGATTCAAATATTCTGGGAAGTCTTCTAATGCAGCCTGGGAAGAAAGAGTGTCATGGATGATAAATGCTTCGCTCGACTGGTTTGTTAGAGCTCATTCCTCTCTTTCTCTCGTTCTCAGGTTGGATGACTGCAGTCTGTCGGCTAGTCACTGTGGAGATATCTCCTCTGCTCTGAAGACCAACCAAACGCTGACTGAGCTGAAGCTGAACAACAATGAAGTGGGAGACGCTGGTGTGGATTTGCTGTGCAAGGGATTGCTGGATCCAAGTTGTAAGCTTCAGAAACTATGGTAAATCCCCCTACAATCCATAGTGGCTTGAGTTGCATTAGATCAGGGGTGGGCAGCTTGTGGCCTTCCCGACATTGTTGGCCTGCAACTCCCATCAGCCCTAGTCAGCATAGCCAATGGTGAGGGATGATGGGAGTTGTGGGCCACCAGATGTTTCGGCCCACAAGTTGCCCACCCCTGCATTAGATGAAGTTCTCCACCCCTATAGTACCATTGCCTTCAATGATGCTCCCTTCTGAAATTGGCTAAGCAAGTGGCTCAGGATTTCTCCCCAGCTTAGAGTAAATTCTCAATCTGACTCATCTTTCACTATAGTTGAATAACTCTGGTCTCTACCACTTACATTCTTGACACCCAAGTTGCCGCTGAATGAGTTTTTTTGTCCTGCAACCAGGCAACCTCTGCTAGCCTATAATCCAATTATTTGCTCGGGCCGATGGGCACGCTGATGGGGAAATCTCTGTGGCTTGCCCTATTTCAAGCATTTCACTGAAAGAGTGGCACTGTTTTGCACACTCTTCTGGCTGCCATACTGACACTTCATCCGCCTTCACAACAGTCCCGTCGGGTAGGTCACAGGACTTGGGTTCATAGTAGGGATGAGAAAAGAGTTCTGCCAGCTCTCCCACTTCCAAAAGATCACATGTGGCTGCTTGGCTTTTTCCATGTGGCAAGGACAACTACTACCTGTACAACTACTGCTCAACTGGGAGAAATGGGAATCCTGCACTTAGTGCAAGGGTGGCAGAGCGTGTGACCCTCCCGATGTTGATGGACTGCAACTCCCATCAGCCTTAGCCAGCATAGCCAACAGTGAGGGATGCTGGGTATTGCAGTTCAACATCATCAGGAGGGCCACGCATTCCCTGTCCCTGACCTAGCGGTATAAAACAATTGGCAGGTACAGGCATGCCTAAGGATCCAAGGCGGTCACGCGTTCATTAGCTTATCTGACAACTGAAACGGCCTATTCTAGTTTTAGCACCTGTGTATTAACCATCCATTTTGGAAAGCTGCTTCTCATGAAATGTGCCTGGGGTAGCCAGTCTTACAATGACCACTGCTGCCTTCCTGGGATTGCCCATCTTAAAATGGCAGTTGCTGCCTTCCTGCTGCCACCTGGCTTCATGACTAAAGTGCCACCAGTCAGTCTAGGCTGCACCGGCACAGCCTTGCCTTGTTGGCAGTTCTTTCCTGCCACAGTACGAAGTTGTAATATATATAGCATGGTTGCCTGATGACTCCGCACAGTTGGAGGGGATGATATCTCTAGCTATGGGACCGAGGAGTGCAGGGGGCTGGCCTCTTTTGTCCTCCCTAGGAACATCGGAAGCTGGCTTCTACCGAGTGAGACCAATGGTCCATCTAGCCCAGTATTGGCTATACCAGCCACCTACAACTCCCAGCATCCCTGACTATTGGTCATGCTGGCTGGGGCTGATGGGTTCTGAAATCCAGAACATCTGGAGGGTACCGGGGTGGGGAAGGTGGATAAAGACTGACTAGCAGCGGCTCTCCAGATTTTCAGCCGGGTGTCTTTCCCAGCTGTACCTGGAGATGCCAGGAATTGAACCGGGGACCTTCTGCACGCAAAGCAGGTGCTTCTTGTGTTGCATCTCATGACATGCAGCGAGGCAGCGACAGTTCTAGACTAGCGTTGCCAGTCCATGAATCCTTCAGGCATGAATCAACAGGAAAGGCCCCCTAGCACAGAGGAGCTGCGATGGGAGACTTTTCATCCCTCTTTGTGCCTTTCAGGAAACTCTTTAAGGGACATGGGCTCCCCCCTACCCAAAGGGAAGCAAATATTGTTGAAAATTAAGTGCCTCAGAGCAGGGGTGGGCAGAAGATAGACCTCCAGATCTTTTTGATTTTGTTTATTTTTATTTATGTAAAATGAGTAAAAATAATTTTATATCCTGCCTTTTCCTCCAAGGAGCCAAAAGCGGAGTACATGATTCCCTTCCTCTCCATTTTATCCTCACAACAACAGCCCTGTGAGGTAGGTTAGGCTGAGAGGCACTGACTGGCTCAAAATCACCCAGTGAGCTTCATGGCCGAGTGAGGACTTGTACCTGGGTCTCCCCAGTCCAACACTCCAACCACAACACCACACTGGCTTTCAACTCCCAGAACCCCTTGCCAGCATGGCCAATGGTCAGGAATGCTGGGAGTTGAAGTCCAAAACATCTGGAGATCTGTTTTCTGCCAACCCTGCCCTAGAGCAGGGATGGGCAGCTTGTGGCCTTTCAGGTGTTTTTGGACTCCCAACTCCCAGCCAGCACGGCCAGTGGTCAGGGATGGTGGAAGTTGTAGTCCAACGACGTCTGGAAGACTGCACGTTCCCCGCCCCTGCCCTGGAATGTCAATATCGTCTGCAGAGATTTTCTAGATACTTGTATATGCCTGCAAGCGAAATATATTGTCAATACAAGAAAATGGCGATTTCTAGGGATGCTCACTTTATTCTGAATTGTTGTTCCAGGTTGCGGAACTGCAGCCTAACTAAAGCCTGCTGTGAGAGTCTCCGTGCCGTGCTTAGTAGCAAATCGTGTCTGACTGAGCTGCACCTAAGCGACAACAGTCTCGGCACATCAGGAGCGAAAGTGTTGTGCCAGGGACTTCTGGATCCACAGTGCCAGCTGGAGAACCTTCAGTGAGTGACTATGAGACGCGCTAGCATGTATTCCTGGGCTGAAAAGATTTCTCAAGTTAGAAAGCATCTCTTTTTTAAAAAGTCTGGGTCTTCTTCGTGGAGTCAGATAGAACAGCCGAACGATTAATAATGAACCAAAAAAAAAACCCCTTCCCTTGCAAGAAGCTTTTGCTAAAGTGGCTTGTGTAATGCCATGTGATATACAGCCTTTCTGCAGTGCTTCCCACCCCCAAACTTGCATAGCATTTCTGCGAATGTTAAAAACCCAGATAGATACGTAGCATGGGTGAAAAACTATATGCGTAGTTCTAGACCCCAACATGGGCACCCGTCAGTTGTATTGGTCTACAATACCCATCTTCCCCAGCCAGCATTGGCCGTGCTGGTTGGGGATGATGGGAGTTGTAGGCCAACACATCTGGTGGGCAGCACATTAGGGAAGGCTGCCCTAGATGTACGATCAGAGAGAAGAAGAAGGAAGCATAGTTTGAATACTTACAGCGGGAATCAATCAGTCAATTTATTAATTCAGCCAACAGACCCCACAACACAAACTTCTCAATAAAAATAATTACAGCAGGCAGAGCCTGATTCTTAACTGTTGGACGCCTCCTCCCTTTTCTGCTCTCCCCCAGGCTGGAGTACTGTGAACTCTCGGCAGCGAATGTGGAGGCACTCAGCAACGTACTGCGCACCAAGCCGTCCCTGAAGGAGCTCAACCTCAGCAACAACAAGTTTGGGGATGCAGGAGTGGCACTTCTGTGCCAGAGCGTGCTGGACGCCAGCTGTAACCTGCAGTGCCTGCAGTAAGTTATGGCTTAGCCCTGGTTGGAAAACCTGTGGCCTCGTTTGGGGCTGTGTCAGAGGTCATATATGCCTTGCCGATGACTGAAGTGGCCTTTTGTAGGCAAGATGTGGGGTTGTCGTAATCTCTTGCCATCTCGGTCAGGGTCAGATCTTGCTGTTCTCTCTGCAGTCTACCGTAGCGGCATGATCATGTGTGAAGCAAGTGACCTCTGTGATTTGGGCTGTAGCTCCCGCTGCTCTGTGAATTGATATCTGTCATTGGAACGTAAGCTTTTAAATCCAGTCAGGTTGAGGTAGGAACAGCTTGGAGATGTTCACAACTCCCCAAGCACCAGATGGATGTATGCAAAAGCTTGCTTGCCCAACATCTGTGCTTACGAGTGGTGTAGAAGGAGGCTTACCGTAACCTAATTGGTGTAGGTTCCAGTTAGGATATTATAGAACATGGAGGACCTATGAAAGCCAGTTTCTGGTGCCACCTCTGCATGTCACTGTTCTGGAACCTCGGTCTTTATCTAACTACCTTGTCCATTACCTTACTGGTCCCAGTCAGGAAGGCGTATCTTCTGCTGTGTTGTTCCATCTCTCTGAGAAGGTGGATTCTCCTTCACAAGATGGCTCCTTTGCACCTAATGGATAAGGCCTAGTCCTAGTTACTAAAAGCAGATTGACAATAGAGTAACAATGGCTACTTGCTGTCACCTCTGTAAATGTGACCCTTAAAGCAGAAGTTCAGGCAGCTCATGTGACTTGTCAAATGCAAGTGCGGCTGTATATAAAGCACTATAAGATATCCTATAAGGATGATTTGAAGCTTCTTCTGAGAATAATCCATTGGGGGGGGGGTAGCTTTTCTCCTAAAACCTACACATCTCGTGGCAAAAAGAACCACATTTCTTGCTGCACTGTCATTGGAGAAAGCTTTCTAGCAAACTGTTGCAGCACTCAGTAGACCTCTCAGGAAATCCCCCACCGGCCAACGTAACTGCAGTCTGGAGAAAGTCGAAATGGCATGCGTCTCTGCTAGTGGGTGGCCACTGTGGGGGCAGAGCTGAATACAGCCCTCTCTGTGGCTAGCTGTCTGGCGAAAGAATGCTCAACGTTGTCCTTGCATTCTGGTCTTTCTGCAGGTTGGAGAACTGTGACTTCACGGCTGCTAGTTGCGAGGACCTGGGTGCTGTTCTCGGAGCAAAGTCCTCCTTGACGGAACTCTGCATAGGCGACAACAAGATTGGGGATGCAGGTGTAGCACTCGTATGCCAGGGTGTACTGAAGCCAAACTGCAAAATAGAGAAGCTGTGGTAAGTGCCTTATCCAGAGCAAAAGCTTGTCCAGTGCAGGCAGTCGCTGCACAGAGTCCTGACTCGTGTCCAAGTTCCTCAGTTAGCAGAAGCCAAGAACTCCTAGGTAGTGGGTTATTATACGCTGGTGGATAACCAGGCTGCCAGAACCAGGTGTTGCAGGCAATGGAACAATAGTGCAAGAGCCAGGTATCTTTATTTATTTATTTATTAACATGTATATACCGCTTTATCTGCTAAAAAAACCCATCAAGGCGGTAATTTAAAAAACAGTTAAAATGTTAAAGCTACACATTTTGACAGGCCTGTGGCTCACGCTGGCTCGGCTTGTCTGGATCATGGCGCCCTCAAAAGGGCCTCTCCTGCAGATCTTAATTCAACCATATGTCTGAACTTGAAAGCTTTGATCACTGCTTCTTTTTAGCATGCACATGTAGAACTTAGATTTTCAACCCCTATTCCCACAAACCTGTTCCCCCCCCCCCACTTGGAAAATGTGCTCCTCCAGTGCAAGTGAGAATTACTGGTGAAGACTGCATAGATTTAATTCCATCTGTAAATCCTATTTTTCTAAATGTGTATTTCTAGTATTCCATTCCATCAGCCTTCCCCAACCTAGCATCTTCCCAGTGTGTTGGACTACAACTCCCAGCCAGCATTCCATTCACCAATCACTTTCGTTGTGAAAATGCATTTCCTAGGGAAAGGTACAGGCTTATAAGAATATGGGTCATAAATCCAAATTCTACACACTTGTTTAGGTAAACAGTCATCAAACCTTTCAGGCTCAGGTGCATTGGTAAATGGACTAGGTTTCCGGTCTGCGTTCATTTGACTAACACAGGGTTTCAGTTCTAAGTCATACATTTGTTTTCTTGGAAACTCTGGTGTGACTGTTTGATACAAATGAAGGGTGTGTTTCGTAGGAGGGCAACTTCATCTGTGAGGACCCATCTTAATACAAACTCTGCCAACATCATGTGGACTTATAGGAGTCTCAGATGGTTCATGCTGCCGGTATTGAATCTGTAATGCTTCTCTGATCTTACCATCGTGCCTGGGCTATAGCCAACGCCTTCATTGCTATTTCAGGTTATGGGAATGCAACATCTCAGCTCCTGGCTGCAAGGAACTCTCCAATGTCATTAGTTCCAAAGAGACTCTCCAGGAGATGAGCCTGATTGGAAACGATCTGAAAGACGAAGGAATGGAGTTCATATGTCAAGGGCTGAAGAATCCAAACACTAAACTCAAGTCGCTGTGGTAAGTACTTGGTGGCTTCCTTTGCTGCTGTTTTCTTGTTTACTAAACGCAACGAGCAATGCTACTTAACAGGATAGGCCTATAACTGAGGATGGGTGATTAGGGGCACAGTCCAGCTTCAGGGGCTTCTCTGATGATGCTCCAGCCTGGCTTCTGATCCCAAGGATCCCCCCAGGCAACTTTTGTCCAGCAAGCCAGGTTGCCGGCAAAGGGCTCCTTTCTCCGCTCCTCCCTAGCATGCGTTATACAAGCCTTCTACAACATGGCACCCTCCAGATGCATCTGATTACAGCTCCCATCATCTGGCTGGGGATGCTGGGATCTGTAGTCCAACACCTCTGGAGGGTGCCGGGTTGGGGAAGGCTGCCCTATACCAAAGCACTGTCAGGGTTCTCCATTTTCATGCAGCTCTGCTACTTGTTCCAGCTGAGGCCTAGGCCAAGTGGGGCTGGGTGGCTGAGGTGCATAGAACGGAGGGCTGTGCCAACTTTGGAAGAGGGGAAGAAAGAGCCGCTTGTGTTCTTGGCCTGTGTGGGAGGGAGGGAGGGAGGGAGGGAGGGAGGGAGGGAACCAATGTTTCTGGTCCTTTAGCCTTTTGTTCAGTATAGCCCTTGTTGAAAATTAGCTGCTGATCATCCTGAAGAGCTGGTTGACTTCTGGGAAAGCAAAAGTCCTCCTAGATGCTGGATGAAGACTTGACTGAATTGCAAAGGGTCCGGATGTTCAGTGATGCTCTTATTTGTGTACCGTAGGGTAAGAGAATGTGGTTTGACTACAGGCTGTTGCAAGAATATTAGCCAGGCTCTCGCCGTGAACGGTGTCTTGAAAGAGCTGCATGTAGGTGGCAATAAGCTTCTCGATGAAGGAGTGATTCAGATCTGTGAAGGATTGATGAGCCCCGATTGCAAGCTGAAGTCCCTCTGGTAAGTGACCTTCTGGGCTTCTGTTGCCTTATGAACACTAAGCATAAGGGTGTTATCTGGAGGCGTTTCCAGCCGAGGACTCCTGTTCGAGTTGCAGCAGCCAGCCCTCTGTAAATGGCTCCACTTGGGATTCAGATGCCTTTTTTTAGCTCATCTCTTCCACAGACACACTTCCTGTGTAGTTACTGACTGCCATACTCGAAAAGGGGCCTGTGATTTAAAGTGCCCAGTATAAATGTAATGTTAGGATAACCAGGTAAACTGAAGGGCTGAAGGCTTCTTCCTGGGAACAGGCTTTTCGTGTCTCTTCCTTCTGAAGGGGAAGACTTTGGTTCCTTCCTCTTGGCATTAGCTGTAATGTAGCTCTTGCTAAATCTTCTGAAGAGATTCCTTCAAATAAAGCTGCTTCCACTGAACTGTTTGAGTAAGACACATTTTCATTTTGGATGACTTGGTGGGTATTGAGCTGGGCCAGCTTTCCCCAGCCTGTTGCCTTCCCAGTACATTAAGGGCGCAGTTCTAGTGATTGCGCCCTCGGTGATCGGAATCCCCCGAACCCAGGGGCATCCGATCACCCAGTGCAAGGCGGGAGGAGCAGCAGAGGCAAACTTTGCCTTCCTATCCTCCCGCCCTGCAGATTTCAGTAGATGGGCTTTTTAGCCTGTCTAGCAAGGGTGCTTAAGAGGGGAAGGGAAGGAGGCTGGAAGAGGCCCGGGATTGCTCGAATCCTGGCCTCTCTAGTCTCCTCCCCACCCACCGGAATGTCCCCTTCCCCCCCCTCTCCGAGGTCGTGTTTCCTACCTCAGAGAGGCACCCAGCGTGGTTCTGTCCGTGCCGGCTGCGAGGTGAGGAGGATCGGATCTCGGACTCACCCTTCCAACGTCGGAGCACTGTCTCCAACCTTGGAAGTATTTTATGAGCAATCCTATAGTCCCTGGGAGGGATGATGTTTGGATGATGATGATGATTCACTGAGAGAGCAATTCTGTGGTCCCTTAGAGAGACCATAGGATTGGTCTCTCAGTGAATCCTCCTCCTAACGTTTTCTAAGTGCTGTACAAAGATTAAGAAAATACAGTTCCTGTCAACAGGTTTGCGATCTAATTTATGCAATATGAAAGGGGGAAAAGTTGGGGGGGCAAATTCAGGCAAAGAGCAAATTCAGGCACTGATTCTTCATACTTATCTAAAGGTTTTACAGCCAAGTGGAATGGCCACTGAGGGAGAAAGGTCTTGGAGAGGAAGCCTGTAACTGTAGCCGAATTCTGTCTTGGCAAAAAGGGGGAGTTATATGTTAGTTGAATGGCCTCAGTGAGTAAGGAACTAGCCACATGAGAATGGGCCACTGTATTCAATGGCACTGAATGGGCCATTGTCCTAAAACAGGGGTTCTCAACTGGGGGGAATTCCCCCCAGGGGGGGGATTTTAGGGTTTCGGGGGGGGGGGATTGGGACCACAGACTCAAACTGTTGGAATACTGATCTTTCTACAAATTACAATTCTGCAGATTTTACATAATCTACAGGACATCACAGCTTATTGTATGGCACAGACAATCTTGGAAAGGGGGGAATGACATTCTGACATATGGTGAAAGCGGTGCATGGGGCAAAAAAGGTTGAGAACCACTGTCCTAAAACTTTCCATCTACTTGGCTACTTTGTCCAAGCTCTTTCTAACTTCTGAAAGTCACACATACATCTCCCAAATTGTAGTATCTTCCCACAACTGAGGGTTAGAAAGGGGTTCCCTTTCTTTATTTAGCCTAATTCATGACAAGACATTCTGCTGTGGTTTCCAACTGGGTAGAGCTAAGTGTCCAATAGCAGGCATGCCGCTCACGGTTGTCTCAGTGAAAACTCTACATAGATGTGTGCTACACTTCTGCAAGACTGTTGCACAAATAAACGTGTGTCATTGGTGGTTCAACACTGATTGATTTTATATTTAAATATATTCGCTGCTTTTCCACCTGCAACAGGGGACCCTCCAAAGCAGCTTATGGAAAAAAGTAAATGCATAGTAAGAGGAGCTGTAAGAAGTGTTTGGCTCTTAACAGCACAATCCTGTACATGCTTACACAAAAGTAAGTCCCATTAAGTTCAAAGGGGCTTACTCCCAGGTAAGTAGGTATAGGATTGCAGCTAACTGGCATTATTTAGCAACAACATTTCTTCAGTTGGGAAGGGCGAAACTGATTCTGGTCCGATACCTTCATGATGAAGTTGTCTGAACAAATAGGGACAATGTTTAAGCTTTTCCACATAATTACAACACTTGCCTTAATGCCTCTATGCAGAAGTGCACACTAAAAGCCTAAAGGGCTACTGCCAATGCATGTAAAATGTGTTTTCCAAAAGCCATTCCGTATCCGAGGCTCTAGTTTTTATTGCCTTACGATCTGCTGTTGTGTTGCCTGAAACTTGTCAACTGCCTTAGATAGCGATATGAAGGAAGTACCCACAAGGCTAAAGGATAGAGATGTGAAATGATTGCCTTGCATTGGTGGATTCGGGAAGCCCCACGTTCCAAGGAGACCTCTTCAGGGACATGGCTCACTTGTGGATATTGCTCATTCTTATTGTGACCCCTTCTTAGGTTGGGACAAGCAGACCTCACTGCTGCTTGCTGTGAGACACTTGCCGGAGTCATCGTTGGAAAACCGTGTCTCGAGGAACTGGATGTCAGCTACAGCCAAATAGGGGACGAAGGTGCACGTCTGCTCTGCGAAGCAGTGAGACATCCGAACTGTCACCTGAAGTATCTGATGTAAGTGACTCCCCTTCGTGAGGGGCTAGGGCAGGGGTCTGCAACCCGCGGCTCCGGAGCCGCATGCGGCTCTTTCAAACCTTTGCCGCGGCTCCGCTCCGGTCTGAGACTCCGATGGCCGCCTGGCCTGGCCGCCTGTCACTTACCGTATTTTTCGCACCATAAGACACACTTTTCTCCCCCCAAAAAGGAGGGGGAAATGTCTGTGCATCTTATTGAGTGAATGCTGGAAAAAAAAAAACCAAATATTTTTCCCCCTACCTTCCTCTGCGTGCCTCCAACCGGTCCAGTGGAAGACAGGAGGAGGGCTCCTGCAGGGAAAAAAACTTGGCAGCGGCAGCAGCACCCCCCCCCCCCCGGAAGCAGGGACTCGAGCAGGCAGGCAGCGGAAGAGATGAGAGCAGGACAAGACTGCCTGCTCCGCAAAAAACTTTGCCGCCTCCTCACATATGGCCTGATTCTGTTGGCGGGGGCAGCCCGATTTCGCTCTTCTGAGCGGCGCGGAGCATTCTCCACGCCGCTCTAGCTGCCGCCGCCGCCGCTGGAGTCAATGCCGGAGCCGCTGAAGCAGCCGCCGCCGCCGCGTCACATCCAGCTGCTTCGGCGCGCTGGACCCCCGCGCTATGATTTTGGCGGGGGAACTTTGGCGGGGCGGGGGAACTTTGGCGTGGCGGCAGCACCCCCCCCCCGGGCAGCAGGGACGTGAGCGGGTGAGCGGCAGAAGAGAGGAGGGCTCCTGCACGCGCCAAAGTCCCCCCCCCCGCCAAAAACATAGCGCGGGGTCCAGCGTGTCGAGGGACCAGCGCGGCCGGCTCGCCGCGGAGAGCACAAGCAAGCAAGGAGGCAGGTAGGCCTTTGGCTATCCGGGCATGCTGGGAGTTGTAGTTGTGCAACAGCTAAAGAGGCCCAGGGTAGGGGGAAGTGCTCTGTTTCCCAATCAGGGTGCCTCCAGCTGTTGCAGCTGCCCCTTTTGCCCCACATTAAAGACAGGCCTGAGTAGCACCCTCATCATCCACCAGCAACACCCTCCCCCCAGCAGTAGCACCCCCATCATCCACCAGCAAATCCTGCTGATGGATGATGAGGGGTGCTATTACCACATGGAGGGTGTTTCTGGTGGATGATGAGGGTGCTACTGCGGGATGGTGCTGATGACGGGATGCTACTGCTGTGGGGGGGGGATGTTGCTGGTGGCATCCCGTCATCCACCAGCAACACCCCCATCATCCGTCAGCTGATAATTTCCCCTACCTATGCACCCAACATAATCCACCAGCTCTCGCTGGTGGATTATGTTGGGTGCATAGGTAGGGGAAATTATTACATTTTATATGTGGGGCACAATGTCACAATGGTTTTGCGGCTCCCAGTTTTTTTTTTCTTCGGAAACGGGTCCAAGTGGCTCTTTTTGTCTTAAAGGTTGCAGACCCCTGGGCTAGGGAATAGAGAAACGGGGAGAGGCGGGTGGGATCATTGAGCAATTTCAGAGATGTGGGACAGATAGCAAAGGATATACAGTAATACCTTGGATTGCAAGTAACTTGGTCTGAGAGCGTTTTGCAAGACAAGCAAAAATTTTAAATTTTTTTGACTTGATAAACGAGCAAGGTCTTGCAAGACAAGTCGTAGGGATGTAACCGCTCACCTCGAGCGGGCGTAGCGGGCCGAAATCGGCCCCGCTCACACCCGCCAGAGACTCGCTTTGATATAAGTTTTGGATTACAAGCATGTTTCTGGAACGAATTATGCTCTCAATCCAAGGTATTACTGTAATTACATTCCGATTTAAAACGATGTATGACATTCTAGGGTTGGCTCTGGAAAGGCCTCCATTGCATTTGAAGCCAGTCTGTAGTTTACTTCTGGATGATCAGCCATCAGGGCTGGTCCTGCCATTGGGCAGAGTGAAGTGGTGTTCTCAGGCGCAGATGCTTGGGGACAGGGATTGGTGGCAATGTGTTGTCGGGCACATCTGTGTGTGCTACACGGCCTTCCCTGTGCCCCATCAGCTAGCCTGCTGCCCTCCGATGCAATGGAGGATGCTGTCCCAGCAGCAGTGCTGAAATAAGTTTCAGCTACCAGCCCAATCAGCTTCTGTGCATGGAATGGGAGAGGCGCTATCTTGTCTTTTGCCTCAGGTAACAAAATATCTTGGGCTGGGCTGTCAGCCATTGTTGTAAGCATTCCAGAAGGAAGCAGCATTTCAGCGAGGCCCTGCTTAACTTACATGGGAACATAGGAAGCTGATTTATACCGAATCAGACCATTGGTCCATCTAGCCCAGTCTTGTCGGCACTGACCGGGTTCAGACAACACAATAACCCACACTCAAGGGTTGAGTATGGGTTGTTGTTGAAACGTGGGTTATCGTGTTGTCTGAACCCAGCTGAGATGATAAACCACGGTGAACAACCCACAGTTCACAACCCAACAACAAACCATGGGTTCTCTTCTTGGGTTGTTTGTGGTTAACAAGCCATGGCTTGTTAGTGCAACTGGGTTCAGATAACACAATAACCCACATTTCAGCGACAACCCATGGTTCAACGACAACCCACTCTCAACCCATACTCAACTCTTGAGTGTGGGTTATTGTGTTGTCTGAACCCAGTCACTGATGGCAGCAGCTCTCCAGGATTGCAGACAGGAACATTTCCAGTCTTACCTGGGAAAATCCCCTACCTTCCGGGGATTGAACCTGGGGCCTTCTGTATGTGCTCTACCACTGGGCTACGGCCCCTGACTTCTGCAGTTTCTCCCTTGAGGTATTGATGCTCTCTCTTGAAAGCTGCAATATTTTCTTGGTATAAGTTGGAAGCAAAATTGCCCTAAAATAAAGATCCTTTAGAAATGGGGATCCGTTTATCTGCAACAGCCATGACTTAACGAGAGATTGAGAGAGAGAGAGAGAGAGAGAGAGACTTGAATGCCTAGCATTGTGGCAGTCAGGCTGCTTGCCTCCATACAGTGGGATGTCCCTGTGGAAGTAGCGCTGCCTCTGCCCTTTCAGCTTGGGGGGGAAAACAAGCTCGTGTGTGTGTGTGTGTGTGTGTGTTGTGTGTGTGTTGCATCTGTATTACAGAAGCAACACATCCTTTCTGCATCCCAGAGAAGCAAATGCCTGCTTTGGAATGACTTTAGCTTTGGTGAACTCCTCCAACACCGTGGGTAGTATTCAACGCTGCACCACTACTGACTTAAATGACGCTGTGCTTGTGTAAGCTATCTCTAGTGCAACACCAATAGCACTTGCTGGCACGGCAGGTTTCCCTGGAAAACTTGCCATCCAGCAAGCGTGCGGTTGGTGTTGCGCTAGAGATAGTTTACGCCAGGGCTTTTTTTCTGGTGGAACTCACTGGAACTGAGTTCCAGCACCTTTTCTTCTATTAATTGCATTACAATTTAATCGCCTTCTACTCCCGAGGAAATGTAATCCAAGAGTTCCGGTACCTTTTTCTCCAGAAAAAAAGCACTGGTTTACGCTAGCGCAGCGTCATTTCCGTTAGGAGTGGTGCAGCAGCGCCAGATGCTGCCCAGTACCAGCAATGCCTGAGCTCTCATCTGTAAGCTTCAGTGATGCTAACCTGAACCGAATTCTGTTGCAGTTTGTATGATACCTACTGGAGTTCTGACGTGGATAAGGAACTGAAGGCCCTAGAAGAGCTGAAGCCTGGATTTAAAGTGGTTACATGAGTGACGCAATCTCGCTCTGTGGCCTCTTGTACTGCCTTTTCTTCTTCTGGGATTCTCTCTGTAAACCAAGCCAGCAGCCTATATGATGATGGACTATGTTATGGCAAACGTGGCGTGCCTAGAAAACCATGTTCAAAACTAGGAATGTACGGGCACCTCAGTGGTGAGGCAGCTCTGGGGAAAAATTCTGGAACACAGGGCTCTCCAACCTTGGGTCCCCAGATGTTGCTGGACTACAGCACCCAGAATCCCTTGCCATTAGCCATGCTGGCTGGGTATGCTGGGAGCTGTAGGCCAGCAACACCTGGGGACCCAAGGTTGGAGAGCCCTGATATATATTGATAAAATGATGATGGTGGGTTTTCTGCCATTCGGGAAATGGCAAGAGCAGCACAGAGTGGAATCTATCCCTTGTTAGCTGTGGTAAAGCAATAATGGTTATGGTTACTTACTGATAATTCAAATTATTCCCAAGGGAGGTTCTACATTGGAAGCATTTAGATAGGATGAATATTGGATAATGCTCATTTTTATTGCCACAGTAATGATGCGACATGTGCCTCCCCCACAAATATCAACGATTTCATATTTTCTGCTGAAAGTGTAACAAGTGAACTTCATGTATCTTGATCTAGCTCTGTAGAAACCTAAATAAAGTTTGCTCGCAAAGAGATTAGACTTGTATTCTTGGGTTGTTGTTGTTGTTAACAAGAGACACTTAAATCTTACATGAATTTCCCTTTGGATACTCAAAGCTCAGGCCTCATTTCATGAATGCCTTACACCCCACATATGCTGCCAAGTAAAATCCTCATCACCTGGACAGTATGACTGTGTGACCCAGTTTGCACAACCAGCAGACAGTTAACAAGCCACAGTGGCTTGTTAACTATGCTGCACATGCCGGGGAGATTTGCATAATTCCCTTCAGCAGTGCAGCTTGTCATGTTATATGAACCTGGCCAGGGTGGCTTGTTGCTGTGGGTAACTAAGCCACCAGGAAGAATCCTACAATAGCCCATATGGGTTCTGGGCAGCTTGTTACCCACAGCAGCAAGCCATCCTGGCCATGTTCACACGACACAACAAGCCATGCTGCCGAGGGGAATAATAATAATAATAATTAATAATAATAATAATAATAATAATTTATTACCTGCCTCTCCATCCAGATCGAGGCGGGGAACAACAGAAAATATAAAATACCTAAACTAAAACAACACAATATATACTATTAAAACATCCTTAAAACATCTTAAAAACATCTTTAAAACATCTTTAAAACATCCTAATTATGCTAATAATTGGCTTATTTCCCCAGCTGTGATCATGTGAACTGGGCCACTGAGTTTAAGTGATGGGTGATGCACGGACGGTGCAGTTCAGTTCTCATTTTTCCATTCACTAGGCCCTGTGGTTTACCAACTACCCACTAGGTGTCAGTATGGGTCCTTCACTGGTTCCATTCACCATTTGCCTCTGTTTCAAGATCTCTTTATAACTTGGTTTCTGAAATGCTGCTTCATAGTTCATACTAAGAATCATTTGCTTCCAACTGTTTTATTTATGCTGGATAGGCACTTACGCTGCCTTTCATCATTGCTGTTTTAACATATGTTTTTTATAGTTCTTTCTGTTGTAAACCACCATGAGAATTATTTTTAACTGAAGGGTGGTATAGAATACTTTTTAAAAGGTGTGTGTGTGTGTGTGTGTGTGTGTGTGTACACGCACCCACCCATACACTTAAATCCTGCTTTTCATCTAGGAGGTAATGCAGGCTGCAATACTAATGCATGTAACTCCAAATGAAACACATTGCTAAAAGCTTGCTTGATGTCCACCAAAAAACAAACAAACAAAAAAAAACCCCAGCTCAAATATTCTTGCAATACTTCCAAACAGGACCTTGAGTTTTGACAAGTCTCAAAGAGTTTCATAGCTGCAGGACAGCAATGGAAAACATGTATTTTGCAACTGATAGAAGAGTCATGGTGGTGGCTTTAACTTAGGGTTGTATCCTATGTTAGTCCTACTTAGAATGGACCCATTGAAATGAATCGGATGTAGGTTACACTAGCATTGGGTTCAACGCATGGATGGGAACTTAGGTTCCCACATCTATAAACTGTCAGATATGGCTGCCCTAGAGCATGTGCAGAGATGACAAGGAGACTCAGATGTTCTTCAGCAAAGTCCTTTACTGGGCATTGAGCAGTTTCCGGAAAGGTGACTAGTAGGACTGAGCCACAAGCACCTCGTTTTCTGACACGTTAAATTGAAATGTTGCTCAATCGGCGTTGTGGAGACTGATGTTTCTTTAAGATAACAGGACATGTAGTAATTGGGGGGGGGGAGCATAAATACGGGTCCGTCCAAGCCAAACGCCCAGTTCTTTCTCAAATGTCACCTTACTTTTACATTGCCATAGACTAAGCAAGGGGGTGACATATGCTCCTCCTCCCTTTCCACAGAGGCTGAGCATCCATGACAAGAGAAGATTATGGCCAAACATGCTCTGTTCCCCCCCCCCATCCTTTGAAAATGAAACACACCCCCTGTTCTTTTCGTGTTCCTGGCGAGGATCCTCTAGTGCTCAGTGTATGGTCTGGGAGGCGGCAGCCGGTAGGTGGATGAGCTTTGTGTTCAGTGGTGCAGAATAACCTGATGGACAGGTTGCGCCTTACTTGCTCATGCCCTTGGAGCTGAAATTGATAATGAGGGAGTGATCTCACTGGAGCCACACCGGAACAGTAGTAGTGTTGTAGGCTTGGCTGGCTATAGCTAATAGCACAAGATTTGCTTTTTAAGAAGTTGTATTCCCTACTAGAACAATGAGTGCTGTGTGTTTTTTCCCTTTGGCACATGCCTTAGGTCAGTGTGAACCCAATCACAATGTTTAAAGAAGCTCATCTTGAAATTCCTATCTTGACCCCCCCATGCCTTTCAGTACTTGTGTAGTTTTAAACCATTATTTAATGTAATGTCACCTATGAATTCTTTAAACTTGGGGTTATTTTTGAATGATGGTCAGGGAAATTGACAAAGGTTGGTCAGGGAAAGTCAGGGAAATGGAAAATGAAATTCTAGTGGCAACCCTGTATAGGTGTGATGCCCAGATAAACACTCTAGAAAAGCAGTACCCATTGTGAAGAACCAAAATGTTGAGGCAAACATGAGCAATCATTAAATTCTCTTGGAAGAGAGAGGTGAGGGAGCTATGCATGGTTTCTGTTTGGTTCCTGCCTAGACAACATTGCAGTTTACATGAATTTCTGTGGCTATACCTTATTTTTGTATGATGTCTGCAGAGGTCCCCAATGTAACACAAAGTCCAGAAGAAAGCAAGCCATAAAGCCTGGTTGGTGTGAAGTGTGAGCTACTGGCTGCTTTGGCACGTCACGCGCTAACCCACCCTGGCAATAAGTTGAAGTCTATAACGACTGACGGGCACAATGGATGTTCTGTACAATTATAGCATCCTTAGCAAGGTACCCACCCTGCTCCTAGGCCTGAGCAAAAGTCCAGCATCAACGTTCTCCCTTCAACACATGACGGGGAGGCAATACTGGGAGCTTGATCTATGAGCAAACTGGGAGAAAATGAAACTGGGATGAGTGAAAGCCTGCTAGAGTTTATTTGCCATTTTAAATACTTCTCCACCCCCACATTTCATGGCTCATTTCTCCACCCCCAAATATTCACGCAGACAAATTAGGCCTGACATATATAACAGCACTTCTGGAAATTCCAGAATTCCATTCTTGCTGCAGCCAATTTGCACATCATCCCATCTTATATATTTATGTATTTCAGTTCAATGGACAGAGTGTTGACTTAGAACAAGGAGAACTGAGTTAAACTCCTTCTCCAGTCATGATGGAGAGTGGGATGTATCTACTCCATCTGTGCACTAAATGTGATGAGGAAATCTTTTAACTATAGCAATTATGCTATTTTCACGGTGCTGTGTGCCTCTCTGAGTGCTCAGTACCCATCTGCCCCTATTTGGGACAATCCTAGCTAGATTTCCGAAGACTTCTCTATCTCTAATCAGAATTCCGGATAAATCTGTTCCCTTCTGGAAGTGGAAACATTAAGCAGCTCAGGTTAGCTACTCCTTCCCTGAACCTGGTGATTAACTCTGCTGGTTTCATGGTGTCTGCACACACCGGTTACAATGTACAATAGCTGCACAGACAGTAGCCCTAGGAAGTTGTTTCCGTGGCAGTCAAGCAGCAAATGCTTTGGGACTGCATTAGATCATGGCAAAAATGCTCCATGTTTAGCAAGAGGGTGGCTAATAGAATTCGTGTCATCGGAAAGCAAGCCCAGATGTGGCTTCTGTGGCTTCCAGGGCAGCTGGGCACTTCGATGCAGCTTCCCTCCTGTGATTTGCTCTAGGAAGAGCGAAGATCAATCTTATTCAGTTCTGCTTCTGCAAAAAATGGATCCCGATCAGCTATATCCCCACTTTCTTGCTGCATGAGGCAGAACTTGTTTTTCTGGTGCATCGTGCCAGTCCTCGCTGCTCTGCAAATTCTGCGCTGCTTTTTTGCCAAGAGAGCTCCAAGGTCTCCTTTTTCAAGCAGACTTCTGAAAAGGTATGGTTTAAAGCCAGCAGGAGGGGGGGTTTGTTTGTGTGCGTGCGTGCGTGCGTGCGTGCGTGCGAGAGAGGGGTGGTGCTGCTGCTGCTGGGTGGGGTGGCTAGGAGTGTGCTGGGAGTTCAAGACACGTTTTGTAATATGCCAGGCAATTTTCAAGATTTAGAGATGTCCAATTCCCTCTCCATCTAGTAGGCTGGTTCTCCCCTTGGACTGCTCCTATCACTAGCTGCTAATAATGCATATACGGTACTTTGCGTTATAGAGGACACTCAGAAATGTGGGAAGGACGAAGTGCAAAAAGAAGGCACAATGTGCCTTGTGCACATCAGCTCACAGGTCTTTCACCCTATATGGACTGAGCACCCTGAGCACTGCCTGAGATTGCCCACGTGTGGAATGTTTACAGGTGGGCATCCATTCCCAAGGGCTAAGCCCTGTAGCTACTGAGAATCCTGAATAAGTACACCGGAGATCCTTTCCCCTAAATGAAACAACAATAATAACAACAATAATAATAATCCATGTTCTTAGAGTGCAGTTGAGTTCTTGAGCCTTTATTTTCCTTCCTATTGAGCCTGTTTTGCGGGTCTACTTTGTTTGCTACTGCTATTGCAGCCTAAAGTGCGTATGAATAGGGCATGGCCACCTGGGTCTTTTTTTTTTTTTTTTAATGGGCCAAGGGATCTGTCTGTCCGTCCATCCACACACAAATGTACATATATGCATATGTGTGAGTTGCACGCATGAATATTCTGCATAGAGCCATTGGTAAGCGGTAAGCTACCTCCTTCTCCCCTCTCAGTTTCCCTGGCTTGTGTGTAGTACGCTCCAGCTGAGCAGATAACATCATTTAGGTTTAGGACTTCCATAGCTTTGAGTGAGTCACTCTTGAGCTTGACTCCTTTTTCAAAAGGAGCCTCCACTTTTTTCTCTTTTTTCTCCACTACGGAAGTTCAGTTAAAGCTCCTTATTTCAGCTTATTCTGAGTCTCGTCTTAACTCTGTTTCCATGCATATTATTACATATCCTTGTGCTGGCTTGAAGAACTGTACTCATTAGCTCTTCTCTTCGTCCTCCCTCCTCCTCCTCTTCTTCCTCTTCCTCCTCTTGTTAGGATGGGAGCTACTCAAAACAGTACTAAACATATGCCACAAAGTTAGGCACTTTAGCCCTTTTCCTTTAAAGCTCTTTGAAAGGATGGGAATGATATCTCAAAAAAATAATAATTGGGAAGACAATGCAGGAGGAACTAAGAAGCAGCCGTGTCTTTAGAAACTGTGTGATCCATGTAAAGCAAGGAAATGCACCCATATGTAAGAAACCCATGTGGTGTCAAGGCCAGGGCTGGCCCAAGACATTTTGTTGCCTGAGGCGAAGGACGCTACCCCGCCCCTCATCGAAGCCAACTGGACGGGCAGGGCAGTGGAATCTTACTTCAATGCTGCTGGCAACAGGACAGTGCCTCTGAGAGCAGCAGGCTTGCTTAGGGGACGCGGGGCAGGGAACACCACTCAGTGTCACCCATCACCTCACCGGTGCGCCTCACCCCCCACCATCTGCTGCTTGAGTGGCTGCCTCACTCTGCCTAATGGTAGGGCTGGCTCTGGTCACGGCCCAGGATCCAGGTCTCCCCCACTGTAGGAGGTACAGGCTCAGGGGTGGAGAGGACTGGGTTTCTGAACCACCCTGCAACAGCCTTCCACAGAGGAAGAAGAGCCCTCCACCCTCTACTTCCTCCATCTTCTGACATAGCTGACTCTTCTCTAGATCAACCCTCAACTAGAGGACCCTCCACAACCCATACTTCCCCGCCACCGCTGCGAGCCCTTTCAGGTTTGCCGCAGCTTTGCTGCCCCTTTAATTCCCCCCCCCCTTTAGATTTCTGAAGCTGGCTATGAAGCCAGCTTCAGCGATCTCTGTGCAGGCAGCCAAGAGGTGCCCCTTGAACATGCCCCAGTGGCACTTCGGGGCAGCTTGCCTGAGCCTCTCTTGGACTCCCCGTGGCTTCCCTCCCTATTTTCCTCCCTCCCCTTTGAGATCGCAAAAGCCGGCTATCGAGCCGGCTTTAGCAATTCCAGGTTGGGCAGCCAAGAGCTGCCCCTTGAAGGTAATACTTTTTCATTATTTTTGTGTGTGCGCATTAAAATGTACACACACAAAATAATATTTCCACCCAGTTCTGCTACTGCTCTCAACTTGTGGCTCTCCAGATGTTGGTGGACTGCAACTCCCATCAGCCCTAACCAGCATAGCCAATGGTGATGGGTGATGGGAGTTGCACTCCAACAACATCTGGAGAGTCACACGGTCCCCATTTCTGGTTTAGACCAATCCATTTCATTCCATGGTGCAGATCTAACATGCAGTGGCTGCTAGTAGTGACATTGTCTGCTTCCAACAGGGAGTGAGCCATGGCACAAGCAAGGCCCAGCCTCCTTTGTTTCCAAAGTCTTCTGCCATCCTTCCCTGATATCTGGAAATATGGCACGTTGGCGCTGTCCATTCTCCTGCTTTTGGTGGCATTCATCATTCTGACCTGTCAACTGTGCAGGTGCCGGAAACCCAGCAAATTTGAAAAAGGTACGTTTCAGGGAACAATGTGGCTGAGTAGCGTGTGTTCCTTTGTTTGAACAATTATATCAAGGGATAAGCCCAATTGGGCAGGAAAAACAGATGCACATCTCAAAGAGGCAAACTGTGAGTTGAATCATTCTCATTCTCCTTTGCACATTTTGGAAAGGAATTAAGCCTAAGGGCAGGGCTGGCACCGATAATAAAAGTACTCTCACGACGGCCCTGTAGAGTAGATTGTATGCTAGTCAATGTGGGTGTTTCGTTTTATAGGGTGGCCCGGCGGCATCCTACTTTACAGAGGACAGGCCTCTATTTAAAGAGCTGTCAGAGGACAGTCCTCGATTTGAGGGCCTCCAAGGGTTTTCCACCCAATTCTGGTTTAAAGAACCATCAGGAGGGAGAGCAGAGCAGGGGCCTTGAAGCTGCCCATCCGCAGTTTGCCCCCGGACAGCAGACTGAGAGGCACGGAGGTCGCCCGGGCACAGTCTTCCCCACTGTGGTGTCTAATGGTCCCTCCAACCCACCTAGAATAATTTCCTAAAACTATTAACTGCTACCTTTATGTTTATGGGGGTGTGGTGTCCCTGTCTCTGAAGGAATGCCATTTTTGCTCTTGTAGAAAGAAAATTTGCCAATGATGCTTGGAAAGGGTTAGCACCAGAGAATGGCTTCCAGGAGGGAAAATTACAGATGTCTCTTCTTGGCTTTGTGCAACAGCCCTATCACGAGGCCAAGGCAGGTATCCCAATCCCAAGATGACTCTCCCGCTTCACCTCCCCTCCCCCATCTTATGTTAAAGAGGCTCTGGAGAAATCACCTGGAGGCAGGGGTCTTGCTAGGCATTCAAAAGATCTGGGGGCCCAGGCCCATCCCACCCAAATCAGCATAATATGTTAATATATACTAATTTATAGTCACCCTTGCAAATTTAGAAGTCATTCCTAGGATTTAAATTTCACAGACGGCAAAGCCAGCCAATTAATTTCCCATCTGAATCACCCCAAATAAAACCTTATTTTGGCAGCAATGTTTCCCCCCTCAGTTTAATTGCCACAGGCATGGGTGTTCACAGTGCACACAGGGAGGAGAGGGTTAACTCTTTCCTCCCAAGGTGACCCCCAGGAAATCCCCTCCACCACCAAGCATGGCAATGAAGCTTAGAAAAAACCTTCCAATGGAAGTGCTTTTCTTAAGCTTCATTGACACCCCCCACTCCAGTGTGCGTGATCTTCTGGGAGGTGTTACAGAATGTGAGGAAAGGAGGATTAACTCTTCCATCCTCAGCTGTGATCCCCTTGAAAATCCCCCCCTTTTCATGGCAATCAAGCTTAGATTAAAAAAAAAAAAAACCTTCCTTCGGTACCAAAGGACACTCAGGGCAGGTTCACACAACCTCACAAACTACACCGTGTGGCTTTGAAGCCACCCTATCCACGTTGCACCCAACAGATGATTGGGCACATTGGGGGTAGGGTGCCTCCTCCTCCCCCAGATACCTCCAGTGGGTATCTGCGATGACACGGTCCCTTACACTTTAGGACCAGGCGCATAAACCCTTCTCAGGCTAAGCATCAACACTTAAAAACCTGAGGGGAGGGTCAAATGAAACCTTTCCCCTACTAATGAGGGAAAAGATTAATACTGGTTATTAAGGATCTAGCTTAAATTTATGATACTGTGGGTACAAAGGTGTGTGTGTGTGTGTGTGTGTAGATTTGAAAGTAATGCAGGTTAATAACACCAAGCTGACACGTAGGATTTGGGTAGCAAACAAAATAAAAATAAGTTTACTTTAATTCTCAAAATCTTAGTTCCAGAAAATAACTTAAAACCTGCCTACACCAAGCACTTTATAATTAACCTAAGTCCCTATAACTCTAAATACTCTCTCTCCTCATACAATCACTGATTCCTCTTAAAACTCCTGACAAGACACAAATAACCCACCTAACCTAACTCCCAGGACCCAGACTCTCTAACACTCCCAACACACTACAACCAACACTCCACTTCTTAACTAACTCTGACATCACTCAAACACTCCTTATATACCCCCCCTTTCCAATACATCACAAACCACACCCACTCGGTTCAACATTCTAGACACACTAAACATACTAATGCAGACATACACCAGGGAACTGAATTGTGGGGTTACGCGCAGTGCTTTTTTTCTGGAGAAAAGGGTACCGAAACTCTTGGATTACATTTCCTCGGGAGTAGATGGCGATTAAATTGTAATGCAATTAATAGAAGAAAAGGTGCTGGAACTCAGTTCCGGTGAGTTCCACCAGAAAAAAAGCCCTGCGCCACAGTATCCCATGGGACCAGCAAGGGAGCAGTGAGGTTCTCCCCCCCTCTCCAGTGCTGCTTAACAGCAGTGCTGGGAAGAGGGGGCAAGGGGTGTGTGTGTGATGAGCTGCTTTGTTTGGCTTTCTCTCAAGGAAGCCAAGCAGAGCAGCTCATTCCTGCTTGCCACCGCCGCCAACCCCTTTTGGTGGATGGCTGTGGCAGCACAGGGAGCCTCTGACAGCCGTCCCCCAAGTGTCACTTGGGCACTCGGGCATGGCTGTCATTGGCCAGAGCAGCAACCCTTTTTTGCAGCCCTTGCAGATGGGGCTCTGTAGCTTTTTGGCTTGACTGTGGCGTAGCATGTCATCCGGATTTGGACGACATGCTAAGCCGTGTTTGGTGTGTGTGTGTGTGTGTGTGTGTGTGTGTGTGTGTGACCAAACCATAGAACAAGCCATGGCTTCTTGGGAAGCAGCTCTGGGGGTTCGGACAACACGCTAAGTGGCTTTGCGTGTTGTGCGAACACAGTCTCAGTGTTCTGGAAAATACATCTGGGGCCCTGGAAAATAGATTTGGAGTCAGGGCCCCACAGGCCTAGGCACTGCTCCTGCCAGTGGGGTGTATCATCAAGTCCTCCCAGACTGGGAGCTGTCCAGCCCCTGCAGAGATACTTCTGGTCTTTGAGATTTCCCTTTGTCTTGGTGCACATAGCAACCAGGCAACATTGGCCTAAGCTGTGCCAGCAAGTCCCAGGCCTCTCTTTCAAGTGCAAGCTGCTTTGGTGAGTTATTCTTAGGATTCTGCTAACTTTTAGTGAGCTAATTTTAACGTCTATTTTATTTTAAAAGCCACTGGGTGTTTCTGAACTTCTCTCTGCTAGGTTCGATGAATAATTATACTGACTTGGAACTTAGAGTTGATATAATTCTTTGCCTAGTCTGATGATTGGTCTTACTCTTCAGTACGGGCTGCTGAAGCAAAGGAAGCTGGAGGGAGGTGGGGACAGGACCGTGAGTGGATTTTTCTTCTGGGCTGAGCATGTGCTCAGAGGCACCCTGTCCGTAATTCTTAACGAATGTCCACCCTCCTGAGGCACTATTTGCACCTAGCTCTGGTTGGTGAACCTCAGGGTTCTGGTAAAAACATATAAAGTAGATTCCACAAGCGTAAAGTCTGCCTGCCCCGATATAGTAGAGAAGAGCTCACTCGTTATTGTACAGATTTTCATTTTAATGTTTAAAACAGTTCTGAAACTGCACTGGGCTTTTGATTTCTATTTCTTACATGGAGGGAGGAGCAGTGAACTCCTGTCCTGCTTGTGGGCTTCCCACAGTTAGCTGGTTGGCCGCTGTGTGAACAGAATGCTGGACAAGAAAGGCCTTTGGTCCGCTCCAGCAGGGCTCTTCTTATGTTCTTAAACCATTTTGGGGCAGCAGCAGAACTATTCAAGAGCACCCCTCTCTCATTTTCTCTAGATCCAAAAAATCCAGAAGGAGCTGAAGAAACTCTGCTTTTCACCATCCTTGGTCAACAGCTGCAATGGGGACATTCCTGACCAATCACAGGGCAAACTGAAGTTCTCACTTCTCTACAACAAAAAGTGCCTGGAGCTGCTCCTGACGGTCACTGGGGCACTAGGCCTCCCCATCCAACAGTGCACCAACACCTTTGTTTGGATCAGACTGCTGAGCTGGGCCTCCTCCCGGGCCCCTGGTCTCCAGCATGTGGTTCAGGAATGGCAGACACAGGTGGTGAAGAACTCCAGTAGCCCTACCTTTGGGGATCAGTTCGTGTGCCCCCTGCAGGAGGCTGAGTTGACAAAGAGCAGCATCAAGTTAGAGGTGAGGCAGTGATCTCTGTCTGTCCGTCTCTTCTTCCTCATCATGGCAAAATTCGCTGAGGGTGATAGTAGTCTTTTATCCTTTTACAGAATGCTAGCAAGGGCACGTTAAGCTTCCTACACTCCTGCTTCAGTGCTTTAGACCTGGAAAAGGTGCAGAAAAGGGCAACCCAAAGGATCGAGGGGCTGGAACAACGCCCCCAATTTTGATGAGAAAATAATTGGCTGGCTTTGCCTCCTGTGAAATTTAAATAAATCCTGGCAATTATGTCTGAATTTGCTTGTACAGATATAAATTAGCCTATGCAGATTTTTTATGCAGATTTGTGTCCTATGGGCTTGGGTCCCAATTCTTTTAAGTGCCTAGCAACATCCGTGTGGAAGGGGAAAGGAGAAGAGGCAGAAGTCTGTGGAATTAGTTACGGTAGGTGTCTTGAAACCATCTTCTGAGGAATGGAGTTCTAGGCTGACTTTCTCTGTAGTCTCTGTGACCTCTCTCTCTATCACACACACACACACACACTATCCACCCTCTTTCATTCAGGTCACCATAGGGCTATGCAAGATCTAGGCTCCCAAGCTGGCATTTCTTGGCATTTCATGTGTGAGGTGCTTCTAAAGCCATGGTTCTCAAAATGAGGCAAACCATCTTACATGGAGGCACAGGTTTTTGGTAAGGTAGTCCTGAGGAGAAGAATTAAAAGAAACAGAAGAGTCCTTTCAAAGTGTATACAATTCCAAATTGTACTTAAAAGACAGCATTTTAATACTGCTTCTGGCAGAGTTGCCGTGTGCATTATATGGATAGCATCAGGAATTTGGAATTAACCTGCCACAGACCCACTTATACGGTTGATTTTTCAGCCGCCTATGGAGCAATGGCTCCATCTAGTGGAGATCTGAGGTAAGTCCATGCCTCTTTCGTTGTAAATTGGCATCCTTAGGGGTTTGTGAACACCAATACTCTGTAGCCCTTATTTCCTTTTGTTTGGGTTGACACTGGATGTCCCTTTGCTGCTATTTGTGCATTTCCTGCCAGCACAGTCTTCCTTTTTTCTCTGGATATTGAACTCCCTCCCCCCCCCCCGTTTTTTGAGTTGATTAACCTTTTAAAAATATGCACACACTGATAACTCTGAAGTTGCCACAGGCAATTGTGGACATTAATATCTACACTTCAGGTGGCATGTGGGAGAATCTCTGATTCCATGAAGTTTGGCTACACACAAGGCATTTCTTTTCTTTCTTTTGAAAGGAACTGTTTACTGGCGAGATGAGTGATGTCTGAGCGTGGAAAGCTAAGCAGGGTCAGGCCTGGTTATTACTTGGATGGGAGACCCCCTCCTCTAGTTTCCTGCATTGAGCAGGGGGTTGGACTCGATGGCCTTCTTGGCCCCTTCCAACTCTGTGATCTATGAATCTGTGCTAGATGGGGTTACACTCCCCTTCAAGACTCAAATTTGCAGTTTGGATGTACCCCTGGATCCAGCTCTTAACCTGGATGCCCAGGTTTTGGCAGTGGCCAGGAGTGCATTTGCACAGCTGAGGCTAGTGTGCCAAGTGCTCACATTTCTACAGATGTCTGATCTGGCCATGTGGTCACACATGCCTTGGTTACATCCTGTTTGGACTACTGTAATGCGCTCTACGTGGGGCTGCCTTTGAAAAGTGTTCGGAAACATCAGCTGCTTCAGAATGCCGAGTGTGGCCAGACATTGACCAGGGCCAGCTGCAGGGAGCATGTGGCTACCTTGTTACAACAGCTTCCCTGGCTACCAGTCTGTTTCCAGGCACAATCCAAATTGCTGGTTATATAAAATCCCTACATGGCTTGGGATCATACTATCCGAAAGACCTCATTCTCCCATATGAGCCTGGCCGGGTTTTAGGATCTTCTGATGAAGCCCTTCTCTCAGTACTACTGCCATTGGAGACATGTTTCGTGGGGACACAACAGGGCATTCTTGGTGGCTGCTCTAAGGTTTGGAACTCCTTGCGGAGGGAATTGGCTCTCTCTTACTGTCCTTCTTCTGGCAGGCAAAGATGTTTTTATTCAGGCAGGCCTTTGGCATGTTTGCTGATCTGCTGCTGAAGTGTTTTTTTTTAATGGGTTGGGTGCTATTTATTTTTTTTATGTGTTTTTAATTTATTCGTTTTATGTTATGTGTTGTTGTTTAATTTTTTTTAAATTGAATTTTCCAAAACAACAAAATCATATTTGGCTTCCGCCTCATTGTCTGACAAACATTACCAATCCTTATCCAATCTAAGTTTTCTCTGTTTTTCACAGAAAGAATTTCTATCACCTTACCAATATTCAAAAAATCAAAACCCAAAGTTATTAAGTCACTTTCCCTCCTCCCCAAGAAGTCCACCAGAAGTTTCCAGTCTTTCTTAAATGAAGATATATATTTTTTTCTCTAATTAAACAAGACGATGGAACATTATTACAATATATGATGACAGCAGCAGCAAGAATAATCTATGCTCAAAAAAAATGGAAAGAAGCAACAATACCAACTATAGAAGACTGGCTGTTGAAAATGTTGGACTTAGCAGAGATGGCGAAATTGACTTGTTTAATTAGCGTTTTATGTTATGTTTTAATTACATTTTGTTTTAATCTCAGTTTTACTATTGTTAGCTGCCTTGAGCACCATTTTTGGAGGAAAGGTGGGATATACATTTAGGGTGCTATCCTATCAATTGCGCCCTTGGTGATCGGAAGCCCCCGAACTTGGAAGCTTCCGATCATCCAGTGCAGGGCGGGAGAAGTGGCGGAGGCAATCTTTGCCTCTCCGTCCTCCCACCCTGCATATTTCACTAGATGGGCTCTTTTGCCCTGTAGTGGCCCCCTGTCTGCAGAATGCCCTTCCTAGGGAGATCTACCTGGTGTCTTCATTATATATAGCAGTGATGGTGAACCTATGCCATTGGTCCTCTCAGGGACCTCTCTGTGGGCACTCGAGCCATTGGTCACCAGATCGCGAAAAGACCGTCCCCTTCTGCAAAACACTAATGATCTTGTTCTTTCTCACAGTGTGGAACATAATGATTTTATTCTAGAATTCCTGTTACAGAATTCGTTTCTACATTGTTATCACATTTAAAAGATTTTGAAGAATGATGCACAGAGCACGGCTTGGATGTAAAGCCCTAACAGTTGACCTGAGTGCTGCATGTGTTGCTCTCAAACTAACGGAGTATGAGTCAAGGTTTGACAAATTATCAGCATGCATGCAATAGCAAAAATCACATTAATTGTGCAAAAGCATGCCCAATGCAAACTTTTACCTAATGCAGTGTTTGCAGTCCAAGACATAAAGTGTTTAAAATGTGTTAAGCACGTTCAGTTTTCTTGTTTATCTTGCTCATCCTTGTATAGGCTGACTTTTACTTTTACTAATCCGACACCTGTAGAAGCAGGGAAAGGACCTGTGGTAAAGCTTGCCCCATACAATTTCAGTCTGGCATATAATCATATTACAAGTTGAGAATCCCTTATCCAAAAATACATGTGCCTAATTATTTAAAAAGTTTGTATAAATTCCCTTCAGGCTATGTGTACAATGTAGTACTATAATAATTTTTTTAGTGGATTTTTTTCCCAACAAAAAACTGTTTGTATCATTGAAAGCTCTGTTACTGTGTTTTTCTTTTAAGACAAAAGATGTTAATTAGTTCGGACAACTGTATGAGTTGTTTTTCTAAAACTAAAACCTTGGTATTCAGGTTTAATTGCAGTGTTGGCACTTTGAAATAAATAAGTTGGTTTTGTGTTGCAGTTTGGGCACTCGGGCTCAAAAAGGTTCGCCATCACTGATATATAGTATATAATATATATATATTCCAGGTTAAGACCTTCTTCTTCAAGCAAAGCTGGCATTTAATCTGTTGTTCTGGTTATTAATTTTACTCCTGGCTCCTTAATGTTTTTTTTTTAATTTTTAATAATATTTATATTGGCACTTTTATTGTTGTATTTTTTCCCTTTGGTTATTTTATTTATTTATTATATTGATACCCCGCCTTTTTTCCTGCAAGGAACCCAAGGCGGCTTACATGAGCCTCCTCCTCCTCTCCATTTTATCCTCACAACAACCCTGTGAGGTAGGTTAGGCTGAGAGTCAGTGACTGGCCCAAAGTCACCCAGTGAGTTTCAAACCACCCTGAGGGCATTTGCCTATTGGACGGTACACAAATCTATCAAATCAATCAAGGAGGGAGCAAATCCTATGGCCCCGAGACACTGTCTGAGGGGACATAGGATACAGGGGATGCCCCTCTCTGTGGTCAGAGTCAGATAGCACTTCAACCTGGGAAGGGGGAGTTGGAGATCCACCCCCCTCCTCCATCCCCTTGCAGCCAGTGTAGAAAGAACTGCGCCGGCTGGCCTCTGAGGTCAGAAAATTGACCTCGGAGAGGGGTGAAAGGGGGTGTTTTGGTGGGTGGGGAGGGCAGGAAACTAGAGAGACCAGGATTCGAGCTATCCTGAGCCTCTTCCAGCCTCCTTTCCTTCCCCTCTGAAGCACCCTTGCTAGATGGACAAAAAAGCCCATCTAGTGAAAAACTGAATGATCGGCAGGGTATTGGATATTCTGTCTCGCGAGGGTGCAACCCATAGGATTGCACCCTAAATCAGTCAAAGAAATTCTCACCTTTAGGCTCAATGGGTGGCGTTAAGCAAAGCACTACTTCTCCATTTCAGTCAACACTCTACACCAGGGCTCTCCAACCTTGGGTCCCCAGATGTTGCTGGACTACAGCTCCCAGAATCCCTTGCCATTAGCCATGCTGGCTGGGTATGCTGGGAGCTGTAGGCCAGCAACATCTGGGGACCCAAGGTTGGAGAGCCCTGCTCTATAGGGATAATAATGCTGGCCTGCCTTACAGTTATTGTAAAGATTCCTGAGATAAATGTATATGAAGCACATTGAGCATTTAGCGTAAGCTGTTGTTGTTGTTGTTGTTGTTGTTGTTGTTATTATTTTGATGATAATGGCAATGACGATTCCATAGGTTAAACACTTTGACAAATATTCCCGGCACATACCTCTGGGAGAAGTGAGGGTAGCCTTGAATGCACTAAACACTTTTCAATGCATGGAATTTTGTGAAGAGCTACAGAAGGCGACAAAGGTAAGAATGGATTCTCTGTGTCACTTTAGACGAGCTCTAAAAATCGTGTCTTAAGAATGTCACTGATTCCAGATTATTAACACAAAGAGTTTTCACAATCACTAAGACCCAGTTCATGTATTCGTCGCTCTAGGGCCGAGTTCAACATCTAGGGTATATTCTCCTTTTATATTAAGTTCTTGGTTGAGATCCCAACCAGGAAAACCTGTGGGCTCAGATTGGATATCTGTGTAGCAGTTTTTCCCACCCTGCACACAAACTTGAGATATGAGCAAAACCAGTATTTATTCAAATTAACAAACAGTGCAACAACAAAAGTTTAGCAACGTAGACAAAACCACAAAGATATCCCTAAGTCCCAAACTTCTCGTCTCCTCCTCAGGTCTAGATGTGCCAATGAAAGTCTATGTCTTTTGGCCTTACTCAACATTAATTTAAGGATTCAGTCAGTAGGGACTCCTTCCATGTTACACGAAGATGCGATGCGACATTTGAGAGTGTTGCAATATATCCTGACCCAGCAGGGGGCAGCAGAAGTTGGGTGCATTGCAATATAGACTCTAACCAGCAGGTGGCAGCAAAAAGGCTCTGTAGCTCTACAGAGCTACAACAGGAGTGAAGAAACAGGCGGTTTCCCGGCTTTTGTGCCATTTCCCAGCATTTGGTGGTTTCCTGACTTTTGTGCAGTCCTTCCCCCCCCCCCATTCTAAAAGGTTGAAATGCCTCTCCTAAGGCTTAGTTACTGGCAGTAAGAGCTTAAGCTACAATAAGCTGGTATAGATAGATAGATAGATAGATAGATAGATAGATAGATAGATAATTTTGACCTCATACCCTTTGCCTTTGACCCAACCCACCACTGGAAGGCAGCCCCTAAGAGCTTCTCCAAAATTGGATGTGGCCCGTGTACTGAAAGGGGTTCCCCCGCCCCTGCTCTACAGCTTACAGGAAATGCAAATCCAGAGACCCATGCTCCTAGTGTAGTTCAAAACCTCCCATTCTAGTAGCATTTTCATCCAGGAAAGACGAGCATGCCTATTTGTGATTTCAGCCAATAGAAATTATGGCACAGGACAGCGTTGTTCACTGCAAGGCCCGAGGGCCACTGGCGGCTCGCAATCACCTCAAGTGTGGATCTCTGCCTCTCTCTGCCTCTCTCTCTCTCTCTCTCTCTCTTTCTTTCTGCAGTAGCGGGTGGCTCACTCCCAGCAGGGGCTCTCTAGCCTTGCCTTGTTGTCTGCTTTAGCGGTGGGCTGGCTGCTGTGTTCTGGGCTACTGGAGGAGGCTTTGGGGATAGGGAGCCGGGGGAACCTGCCACTACTCAACTGTAAGGTAGTTGAAATTCCGGTTAAGGTGGTGGTGTGATCAGATCGCAGCCTGTGCCTCTCCCGATGTTCAGCTTCTTAAAATCTATTGAAGACCGTCATGTTATCCTGGTATTTTGCATTCGCCTTGTTCTAGTTTAGTTTTTATTTATATATCTGCTTGCGGTGCTTTGGAGGAGAGTTTGATCACGGCTACACCAAAAACGAAGAAAGGCTCAGGAATTCCACAGACTCTTCCACAGACTCTTCCTGCTAAAGTTTCTAAAGTGGAGCCTGAAGGAGAAGATGTTGTGTCACCCTGCTGAAAAACATGTCATTACAGTTATCTCACCCCCAGTCTAAGCAGCTTGAGCAGTTGCAGCTGATCCAGGATTCTATCAAACTCTCCAGGGATCCCTCGATTCTGTTGATGTTTGCCTTAAAACTGATGGAGTCAAAAGTTAATATGTTGGAAGATCGGGTTACAGCTCATGCAACGGCAATGACAGCTTCTCACAGTGTAGTATCTGCTTGTGTTTCTCTTCTGGAAACTTTTTCTTGGACAGCTAATTTGCATGTCCTTGGACTTTGGGAACAGTTTACTTTACACAGCCTACACAGGTCCGTTTGGCAGAGTTTATGGATACATTTTTGTGTGAATTATTGGCATTGCCACCAGATTTTCAGCTTGATATTAAATGAGCCTATCGTGTACCTGGTTCCATGTGAGGGTCCAGAGCAGGGCCTGTTATTGTTCAGTTTTTACAGGCTTCAACTAAAGGACATCTGCTTTGGTGGGGTTCTGCCAACAATAAGATCATGTTTTTTTCTGGATTACACCAAGGAGGTTTCAGACTGGACAAGACAATTTACTAAGGCGAGAATCTTGGCAAGACAGATCAGTTTGCATTATCATATCTGTTATCCAGCAATTTTTTGTGTTACCTATCAAGATCAACTAAAGAAATTTCAGTCTCCCAAAGCGGCAGAGTAATTTCTCACCAGCATCTGTACAATTGTCTCTAGTCCTGTTGTTGCTACTTAAGAAGTTGAATTTAGCTTTCAGGTAGTCAGCCCTAGGCTGTTAGCTAATGTTTACACTGCTTAAATAGATAACTTCTGGGCATTTGGCCATGTTTTACTTCATTCCAGCCTCTCTCTCTCTCCCCCTTCTATTTCCCCTTACATATCTTCATACACTTCCATATATTTCTTATATTCACTTAATGGGTTTATGTACTCAGGATGGAAGCCAATGCCCTCTGCCCTCAATGCACATTTTCTCATGCTAAATTGACTCTATGGGGAAATCCAGATTTTAAAATTGGTAAGAAAATGTTTTTGTGGCAGGCTTGGGTGGATAAGTTGATTTTCACCTTAGATCAATTAGTGGGTGCTGAGGATTATTTTTTTTTGTCATTCTCAGCTTTGCTTGCCAAATACAATTTGCCTACTTCAGGTAAATGGCAATACTTGCAACTGCAACATTTGTTAGAATCTAGGTTTGGTCCTGCCGCTTTTACAGCTTCAGAGTTGTCTTTGCTATTGGAAGCACTTATTGAGGCTGATCGTTGTATCAACCCACGATCCATGTTTATAAATACTAATTATTGGTGAATAAATATGATACACAGGGTCTTAAGTAGGAATGGAATAGGGAACTGGACTGTCCCATTTTGCCTAACCAATGGATTGCTGCTTCAGCGTCTGTATATGAAGTGTTTATGGATCTCAGGTTACGTTTTATTCAGCAAAAACTCCTGTTCCAGACCATTTCTATTAGATTCCACAACGTCTCTTTAGGGCACAATCCTATTGATTGCACCCTCGATTCTTGTAAGCCCTCGAACTCAGAGGCTTATGAGCATCCACTGCAGAGCGGGAGGAGCCGCAAAAGCAATCTCTGGCTCCCCGCACCTCCCACTCTGCATTTCAGCTAGATAGCCAGCTTCAGAGGGGGAGGGAAGGAGGCTGGCATGCCATCAGAATAGCTCATATCCTGGCGGCCCCGGTCTCCTCCCCTCCCTGCCCCCTGAAATGCCCCCTTAACTGTCTCTCCAAGGTCGATTTTCTGACCTCAGAGAGGCAGCCGGCATGGTTCTTTTCATGTCGGCTGCAAGGAGTGGGGAGTGGGATCGGAGTACGGATTTCCCACTCAGAGGTCGGAGCGCTGTCTCTAACCTGGGAATCCGAATCATCCTATGGCCCCAGACGATATCTGGGGGGGGGGGCATAGGATCACTCTCTTAATAAGGGTTTGTCTAAATTGGCTAATTGCCTATGTTGAAGTTTATGTGTAATAAAATTATGTATAATTATGTATAATTATTATTCTTACAAAGCTGTATTTTCATACACACACACGCACACCCCATATGCATATATTGAAACTGATATATTCAGATCTACGTAGATACATTTTCCCCCTGTACATGGTTTTGTTGAAATTTTATAATAAAAATATATATATTTAAAACCCTGCAAGGTGGGTGGAGGGCGGGCGGTGAGAAGCAGAGAAAGCAGGGGTGATCAGCCAATTAACTGTGATGGGGAAGGAGCCCAAGAGGCAAAGAGTAACGTGATTGGCTAACAGCCTTGGTACACTGTGTAGGCAATGGAGGTGACATTAAAAGCGTGGGCAAGAGAGTGAGCACAACATGGACCTGCACTATGGGATTTTGCAGCGCTGAGCAGTACCCTCAGTGTTGGGTGTGTATAGCATCAGTGTTTGACGGCGGAGGGGAAAGGAGAGCTCCCCCTCCCTCACCCACAGCCTGGGAAAGGCCTTTGCATCCCTGCCTAGAGCCAAAGAGGCTCCTGCCTGAAAAATAGCAACGATCACTGGCATAGGATTTCACATAGGATTTCACAGCTGAGAAAATATCTGTTTCAAGCATTCATCATGAGGATAATTCAGGTCTTATAGACCCTGCAGCAACAAGATCTAACAGCAACTGCTCCACTCTTTAATCTTAACTCCACAGAGAGCTTTGGCTATTGGGCAGTATAGAGATGATGATGATGATGATGATGATGATGATGATGATGATGATGATGATGATGGAGGAGGAGGAGAAGGAGGAGGAGGAGGATGAGGATGGGAAAGGGTGATCCTCAGTCTCAGCCTCTTCCCCAGACTAGATCTGTGCTCTCAGTGCCACATCACATGTGCTCAGGGACACCCAGCACCCAGACTCTTGTTGACTGAGGGCAGCTGGTGGCAACATCAACATCAAGTAGGCCGCTCAACAAGATCTGCCACAGACGGCCTTCTCCCTGTCCCATCAGCCAGAGAAACAAGGCTTGTGGGGACTAGGAGGAGGGCCTTTTCTGTGGCAGCCCCCAATTTATGGAACTCTCTCCCCAGTGACCTCCGCCATGCCCTTTCCTTGATTAGCTTCCGCCGTGCATTAAAAACGTGGCTTTTCAGGCGGGAATATGGGGTGGGTTAGGATTTTTAAGTTTTGTTCTGTTTTTAATTGTGTTTTATACTGTGTGTGTGTCTCCCCCCCCCCCCCTTGTATTTTATTGGATTGTAAATCGCTCAGAGTGGCCGGATGTCTGGCCAGATGGGCGATTCATAAATATGAATAAATAAATAAATAAATAAATAAATAAAATAAACTTGGCAAGGCACAAGTGTTCCAAGCACCCCTTTGTTCCTTAACCCATCCCAACAGTTACAGTAAAGCACAAGTCGCAGCTCCACCCAACATGCCAATGACTTCTTTCACAGTGATGCATCTTGCGTTTTTTCTTACAAGAATAGTGTATTACCGGCCCCTACCACTTGGTGGCTTATGCTGATTTCTCAGTCTCAAGTGTTGCTACTTGTCTGTAGCAACCCAGCGTAGCTGGCTGGGGCATGCTGGGAGTTGTAGGCCAAAAACATCTGGGGACCCAAGGTTGGAGAACACTGCTCTAGGCCAAGGGAAGAGAGGCAGAGGGGCAGAGGAGTCTGGATAGTACTTAAGAGGACGGTGCACTGTTAATTCACTGTGCCTGGATACAACGCAGGTATAAATGCAACTGTGTGCCCACAGGGAATTAATTAACAGAGGGGTCCTACTATGGTTGCCACGCTGGATCTATGGCAAGTGAAAGCTGCACATCTTGAGGCCTTCACAGAACCGTTGGAGCGCACAGACACAATCAGTCCTGCTGCACCGTTCAAGAGGTTTCACAATATCCTGCAAGGGGAGTGCGAGATTGTTTCACAACAAATGAATGCTGAATGTAGGAAATGGTGAATACAGAGGCCAGTGCTAGCTCCGGGTTTTGGAGGGCCCTTGAGGAAGACTCCCTCAGTGAATCTGCCTTCTTGCTACTATTGCCACCAGCTGCTGTCCTCCTCTTTCTCATCACTGCTACCAATTCCTTGACAGGCAGAGGGCCAGTAGGCAGTGGCGTCTACTGTTCCTCCTCCTTCCCACCACCACCACCGTTGTCAGGGCCAGAGCGAGAGGCAGGGGAACAGGCAGGCTGCAGTCTAGAAGCAGAGAAGCCATTCCAAGGGGCTCCTGTCAGTGGTGGGCCCCGGCTGGGGTGTGGGCCCTCAGCAGGTGCCCAGCCATGCCTACCCTTGATGACGCCTCTGGCAGAGGCTCTTGAAAAATGGTTTACTCTCTGAAACAAAAAATGACTTTTAAACAAAGTTAATTTAAATATATATATATATATATATATATATTGTGGTGAAAGCAGATCATATTTTTTTGTCCTGAATTCTTACAATGTTATACCGTAGCCTTCCCCAACCCAATGCCCTCCAGATGCTTTGGACTACAACTTCCAGCACCATGCCCATTGGCCATGTTGGTTGGGGCTGATGGGAGTTGTAGTCCAAAACATCTGGAGAGCACCAGGTCGGAGAAGGGTGTTATACCATAATTCCGTGTTCCTCCCCCCAAATGCCATAATACTTTGCCAGTAATCTATTCCTTCTCCATTCCTGAACAACTTTCTCTACCGATAGTGAAATACGCTTAGCCTCAGTTGTCCTTCTAAATCTCACCAAGCTTCAGCTTGCTTGAGAAGCTGTTTGTCAAAGACCTTCTACTGCCAGCCTCTGCGATATACATCCACGGAGACCTGTCTGAGGTTGCACTTTCAGTCCACGTGAGATGACAGCGCGGCCCTCCAAGCCCGACAAATAGCTTGTGTGATCTGCCTGGGAGCCGAGAAAATGGCTATGCTCCCAAATCCACTGCAGCCTGCAAAGGCTCCAGTGCAGCTCCTCAGCAGAGAGTTAACGACCTGGTTTGTACAATCACAGTGGCCACCATGGCTTGTTTAAGCCATAAGGAGCCACGGCGTGTGCTGGCATGAAAATTCAAGCAATGTTCTTGAATTCTATACAACGTTCCATAGCAGCCTTCCCCAAGGCTCCTCCAGATGTTTTAGACTACAACTTCCAGCACCCCGACCATTGGTCATGTTGACTGGGGCTGATGGGAGTTGTAGTCCAAAATATGTCATCCATCGTGTCATCCGAACCCAGGCTGTGGGGATTGTGCAAGGGTTAAGCAACCCTCGCATAACCCTAAAATAATGGCCGCCTGCACGCACCACAGCCTACTGTGGCTTAAATAATATCCTGTCCTCATCTTGACAAGGAGGGAGCCCACAGGGCACTATGGGGCAAAGCAAGCTCCAAGTGAGCAACTTGCTCCCAGGACATCTACCAGTGGGCCAAAGGCTTTCATCATGCCATCTGGGCCAGGTCATCCCTTCCAGGCTCCGCCCTTTTCCAGAGAAGTGGAAGTCCTTAAAGGGGCAGGCCTCTTTCATGAAGCCGAGCACTCCTCCTCTCTGACAATTCACTCCAGGCATGTTGCCTACATTGATGGGTCAACATGGGAATGCAGGGCCCTGGCATAGAAGGGGTCGGTTCCTCAGGGGTGCAGGCTCTTTGTGTGCGGACTCTGGAGATCCTGATTCAGGGTTCCCTGGCTCAAGAGCCCCTGATCCAAGAGCCCGGCTTAGGCTGGGTTGGCTTCTAGTGCCTGTGCCGCCAGCACCACTGGTCTGACCCTTCCCATCTGGGTCAGAGCCCAGGCTGCTGGTCAGGGGTGTGTGTGTCCTGATGCGCATACTGCAATTTCACCTGCAAAGGCATATACATATGACAGACACGTCTTTTCACAGGACACAGCCGGAGAAGTGCTTGTGTCCCTGAAGTGTCTTCCTCTCTCTCAAAGGATAGAAGTTGGGCTACTGAAAGTCAAAACTGCCTCCTTGTATAATAGTCCGGAGAAATGTAAATATATCTATTTTCTTGTTCTCTGCCTGATAGCTGTGTACTCCCTTCTTCTAACCTGCTACCCACCTGCACAGAGCTGACTTCTAACAGTCAGGAGACATGCTGCAGGTATTGTTGAATACCGGTATGTACCATGATATGAATCGGCTCAGACGTGCAGTCTCAGTATTTGGGGCAGGCAGGGTGGTAGCTCAGAGGCAGAGCACATGCTTTGCATGCAATTGCAAATGGCCCCGGGTTCAATCTCTGGCATCTCCCGGTAGTGCTAGGAAGGAACTTGTCTGAAACCTTGGAGAACTGCTGCCAATCAGCGTATCATAGATAATCCTGTGCTGGACGAACCAATGGCCTCACTCAGTACAAGGCAGCTTCGTATCGTATCCTATCCATCTAGTCATTGGTACAAGACTAAAGTTCTGCAGACTTTGCAGCAGTAATAATTGGGTGTGTGTGTGTGTGTGTGTGTGCGTGCGTGCGCGTGCTTGGGACATGTTCATTCCCCCTCCCGCTCATGCATTAGAGACATACAGTCTATATCCCAGCTATGTTAAGTGCTCTGACCTCTTAAAGTGGCTTCTGGCTGTAGTGCAGAAAGTGGTCTGCAGATGTTATTGAAGAGAATGAATCTAGCAGTGGTGCCAAAAGGGCAGTAGCACCCAAATATTGAGATTGGTGCACAGGGGGAGAAACAATAAATAACAGCAGTGAAAATAATAGGGGAAAATATTATATAGGGACCTCGGTTCTTACCTTCTGATAATTGGAAGCCCAGCTTTCTTCTCTGATGCTTCAGAAGACACAAACCCCGCTCACATTTCCAGGCTCTTCCTCACAATCACAAGAGCTAGAAACTTACTTTATTGTTTTCTTGGAAAGCTGAGATTCACTTTTGTGTTTCTCTCTCTCCCACCCCCTCTGTGTCAAGATCCCCAAAAGATCCCTGGAGCCTCCTTAAATGCCCTACACCCTGCTATTGCTTTCAGGCAGCTCAGTTTGAGATTAACACCCATACTCCATTTGCACTGGAGCATGTGGCTCATCTTTCCCTTAGTGCTTACCTGTGAAGCTTTCACACATTATACCTTCACAGGGTTTCCCCCGACTTTTTCCTCTCCTACAGCGTTGTGTCCCTGGCATTTATACTTCTTCCTATCACAGGTGTAGAAAAGGTGTGTTTTGTGTTGCTTTGAGTAATGGTCAAATTCTTCCTTCCCACTCTTCCGTAAACATTTGCAAATCATATGCAAGGCGAGTTAACTTATTATTAATCCTCTGCCCAATTCTGAGGAATGGTTGCAATCTCGGAACAGCAATTCCAGATGTTTTAGAGACTCGTGTTCATGTAATCTCTTCCAATGTTCTTCTTCCTGTTCCAGGTATATACACAAGGATCGATGTCTTCTGCAACCTCCAAAAGCAGAAGCACCAGAAATCCAAGCCCAAGACCCTGGCACCAATTACGGTTTTCAATGAAACGTTCCTCTTCCACCTCCCTGAGCCTGTCCTGTGGGACTGTGCTGTCCTCATCTCCATTTACGAGATGCATCCCAACAGTAGGCCGCTTATTGGGCAGGCTGCGCTGGGGAAGCGAGGACCCAGCAATAGGAATGATCACTGGGATCACATGATGCAGTCCATCCAGCAGCCTGTGGCCAAGTGGCATCCTTTGCTCATTTAAAGGGAGGCTTTTGCAGTGATGTAGATTTGGCAGGCTAGGCTTTCCTCCTGAATACCATGAGCTGCTGCAGCATTCGGAACCAATCCTCTCAAGCAGAGATGAATAATGGCTGGAAAGGCCAGGTCGGAGCTGCTGTCGTCGAAGCCACATGGCCGATTTCATGCAAAGCTTCTGATTGCTTCCCTTTCTTCATTCCTACAGGTTTCCATTGAGGAAAAGGATCCTCCTTTAAACCAAGTACTGTCTTGCTTTGCATTATGGTAGCACAGCATCTAGAGCAGGGGTGGGCAACTTGTGGCCTTCCAGAAGTTTTGGTCTACAACTCCCATCATCCATCCCTATTGGCTATGCTGGCTAGGGCTGATGGGAGTTGTGGCCCTCCAGATGTTTTGGCCTACAAATTGCCCACCCCTGATCTAGATGCTGTGGCTGAAATTGGGGCCTAAACACACTAAGTACACATAAACACCCTCTTGCCTCAAATAAATTATTATTTCGATGAGGGGTGGGGAGCCTGGGGCACTCCAGATGTTGCTGGAATGCAACTCTCACCATCCATAACCCTTGGCCATGCTGGCTGGGGCTGATGGGAGTAGGAGTCCATCAACATCTGGAGCACCACAGGTTTTAAATAATCAAGACATATGCCTTGAAAACCATAAAAACCATATGGATACTGAGTGCCTGGGGTTGGGCATATAATGGCTCCGTGGCAGAGGACATGCACTGCAGACAGAAGGTCAGGTACAATCCTGGCGTTTCTGGTTTCATAGATTTCATAGATCATAGAGTTGGAGGGGCCTGGAGAGCCGCTGCTGCCCGTCTGTGTCGACAATGCTGGGCTAGATGGAGGGGGGGTGTCTGACTCAGGGCAAGGCAGCTCCCGGTGCGCCTAAGTGCTTTTCTCCCCCACTGGTTCACTTCTGAGGTTGGAGCTGAGCTGGGCAGAAAGTCTGCACGTGGGAATGAGAGTCCGCGTGGCTTCCCCCTCTGACGTGCACAGATGCCAGACAGTGGCGTAGCGTGGGTTGTCAGCACCCGGGGCAAGGCAAGTAATTTGCGCCCCCTAACCCGTGGATTTTAGCACTCGAGTCTCTTCCACTAGATTAGTTAAAGAAACCCTTACCCCCTAAGCACATGTATTGTTTGTTATGAAAATACTGATGTAATTAAAGTAAAATGCATCTAAATACAAGTTTATTTTCAAACACTTTATTGAGTGCGAACATGCATTACACATTCTCCACATTTTCAACCATCGCTGAGCCGGCTACGGAGGGGACGCTCTTCTGCGTGTCAAGAGGCGAGAGCAGCCCCAGCGCTGTCCCTCCAGCCCAGTGTCTTGCTCTCAAGAGGATCCCCGGGAAGCTCCCAAGCTACGGGGGGGGGGGGGAGGCACGGCCTCCCCCTCCGGCTGGGGGTAAAGCCGAGAAGGTGTAAACGCCCACCTCCCCCGCTGGACACTGACAGCCCGCCCCTCCCGGCCAAAAGTTTGGGATCTCGCTAGCAGGATAAGAGCCTGTTGCAGTGGGGCGGGGGCAGGCAGCTTCCCCCTTTGGGCGGCTGCCTCCCCTCCTCCGCTCCCATCTTGATGACCACCCCACTGGCCGGAAGATATTCTCCGCCTGGCGGGGGTCCATGCTCCAGGGGAGATGGATGCCGGAGCGGGGGGGGGCGTTCTTTACCTCCAGGGCGCTTTGGCCGACTCACGGGGCGGGGGGGGGCAACACAAGCCCCTCCGCAGCCCCCCGCCCCCTCCGTCCGTTCGGCGCTTGGGATCGCGGACGGCTCCTCCGGGCCCCTTCCCGGGCGCAAAGGGCAGCCTGGGGAACGGCGACCCTCACCCAGCTTCTGGACGGCGGCGGCGAGGAACCTCTGCCCAGAGGATCTGGCAGCTTCCCGCAGGGGTCCGGGGGGATGCCGGCCGGCTGGGGCCGGGCCAAGGGGAGGGCGACGCGGGCGGCTCGCGGAGCTTGCCGGCATGCGGGCGGCTCGCAGCCCCAGGCGCGCGAGCCTCCCCGGGCGGCGGCGGCGGCGGCTCCTCCCTTCTCTCCTCCCCTCCAGCAAAGCCCCTGACTGAGGGCGCGGGGTCCCCTGCGGCCCCAGCGCAGCAGCCGCGCTCGCGGGTGGAGCTTCCGACGCGCCGCGGCTGACACGTGTCCTCCCGTGAGCCCTCCCTGCTCACCTGGCCCGCGAGCGCGCCCCCCCAGATGTTGCGCCCGGTGCGGCCGGCCCCCCCTGCACCCCCCACGCTACGCCTCTGATGCCAGAAACACGCAGGTGGCAGCCGCAGCGGCTTTGCCTCGGAGCGGAGGATTCTCTCTCTGGGAATCATCTCCCACCCATTTTTTCTCTGCGCCCACGTGTGTGTGCCTAGAAAATAACAGGAAGGGAAAGTCGGCAGCGAGCAATTAAAAAAAAAAAAAAAGGACAGAAAGAGAACGAGAGAAAGAAGGGGAGGGAGAAAGGGTGGTGGTGGAGAAGGAGGGGGGGAGATCCTGGTGGTGGAGGAGGGGGAAAGATCCTGTTTTCGGTCGCTGTCCGAGGAATAATTTCAGAAGAGGATCCATATTTTTTCTTCTCCCTGCTGCACCAGCAGCAGCAGCAGCAGCGCCAAAGGTTGGGGAAAGCAAACGCAATGTAGGGAGCTTGGCGGGCACGGCGGGAGGTGGCGGCGGCGGCGCTGGCCACCACCTTCTTCTGGCAACATTGTTACCAAGCCAGAGCTTGGGGGAGGGGGATCTCCGCCTCCCCCTGCACCCCCTCCCAAATAACACCCCCCCCCAGCCTGCCCTAGCCCCACCAGGCTGCTGGGTCCCTCAATTCTCGGGAGCTGCTGCTGCTGCTACTGGTGGTGGTGCTGAGTCCAGGCATCTCCAGGGCCTCCCCCTCCCCCCTTTTGCACGTGCACGCGCGCACACGCACACACACACACACACACACACACACACGAGCTCCCCTCTTCTTTCCTCCACCTCCTTCTCCTCCTGCCGCTGCTTCTGACTGGCGCCCCCTTTAGCCCTGCGCTCTAGGCAGCTGCCTAGTTGGCCTAATGGTAGCACCGGCCCTGCTACAAGGCCATCGAGTCCAACCCCCTGCTCAATGCAGGAAACTAGAGGAAGGGTCTCCCATCCCACTAATAACCAGGCCTGGCCCTGCTTAGCTTTCCACGCTCAGACAAGCTGAGCCAGCGTGAGCCACAGGCCTGTTAAAAGGATCTTGGCTAGCAGGGCTGGGGAAGACCTCTGCATACGATTTTGTACAGGTGCTGGCAGTTGCCTGCTGGCTGGGAACTATGGGAGTTGTACTTCAACATTGCTGGAGGGCACCAGTTCGGAAAACACTGGGCTAGATGGACACTATGAGGCAGCTTCTTACACAGATACTGCTGTTCCTAGCAGAATGAGCAAAGCTACAGGCACCTCTGCATCTTGAGGGACGGTGTCCTCCTGGCTTAGTTCCACTCTGTGGCAGCCCACCCCACTTTCAGATGATGCTGGCAGCCAGTTTTGTTCCCATCCTTGCTTGGCCATGTATTCACTCACTGGCCTGCCTTGGGCGCAGCCTATAAACAACGGGAGAGTAAAATGGACCTATTTCACAGGTTTTGAAAGCGAATCTGAAAATTAAATAGCAGGGCTACAGATAAAGCAACACACTTTGTAGTAATTCAGCATTGCTTTGTGGGAGTGCAGAAATCTTCTAGTAGAGCTAGGAGAGTTATATATCCAACCTGCAGTTAAGAGGCCTCTGTGTTTGTTTCTGTGTGTACACACACACACACACACACACACACACACCTTATCCAGTCCCCTTGGGCACTAAAGGACCTTCTCCTTCCATAGGAACCTGCCTGCCCTCTTGGATCACTGTAAGGAGCCTCTCTTGTGTGTCTTTTGTCCTAGGCACCTTTGGTAGGAATGTGGGAGGGGCCTTCTCTGTGGCTGCACCCTGCAGGAGATCCATCTGGCCCTTTCTTTGTTACTGTTTTGTCACCTCCTTCAGACTTATTTATTCTGGCAGACATTCCGTTTTGGTATTTTATCTGCCATCCTGTCTGCATTTAACCTTGTCTGGTTTGTTTCTTTGTTTTAATTTGGTTTTTAATGTGGTTTTCAACTGTATTTAAAAGTGATTTTTTGATTTATATTGTTAGCGGCCTTGGAAAAGTGGGAAAGGTATTTGCCTACATACCGGTAAATGAAATATTTTGTGTTCAAGGTAGCCAAAGACCCTTATGAGGGTGCTTCCAGACGGAGGGGCTCTTGGTGTTACCAGTCAGAAGGCACTGTGCAGCTATTCCGTCTTTTTCTCCTTAACTGGTTTTCTGCGGAAAGAAAAAAAGACCAAAAAAGTGGTAGAAAAACACGGGGTGGGGTATGAGTAGAAACTGGAGTTCAGCCTTCCTCAACCTGGTGCCCTCTGATTGTGTCAGACTAAACTCTCACCCACCATCCCCATAGCCAATGGTCATGCTGGCTGGAGATGATGGGAGGTGTAGTCCAGCATATCTGAGGGGCTCCAGGTTGGGGAAGGCTAGCACTAGTTTAGAATGCAGCTCACAGGGGCCGGATATTGAGCTCACGTCTCGCCTGAGTCAAAACAACTTCGCTGTCTCCTGATCCATTTCCAAGTAACTTCAAAGTGCTTCAGTTTCCAGACACATGGCAATGTTAGACTGCTGCTGCAAAACCGACCGCGTTGTGGCAAGTTAAAGGCTAAAGAGAGCCAGTACGGTGTAGTTGGACTGGGACTCGGGAGATCTGGGTTCTAGTCCCTACTCGGCCATGAAATCACTGAGTGACTTTGGGCCAGTCACGGACTCTCAGCTTAACCTACCTCACAGGGTTGTTGTGAGGATAAGATGGAGAGGGAGGTTATGTAAGTCGCCTTGGGTTCCTTGCAGGAAAAAAGGCAGGATATAAATATAATACATAATAAATAAATAAATAAATAACACAGTTATTATGACAAGCTTGCATGGACTAGAGGCCACTTCATCAGATGCATGAAAACATGACTTGAACAGCAAGCAACCAATAAATGCAGAGGCTCAAACACTTGAAATAAAGCAATTTGGAAATAGTATGGATGAAGTGAATGGATGAGGAGAAAAGGCGATGCAAGGCCAGGCCGGCCAGGCTGCAACTCAAAACAGCAGCAGAGAACTAGGTCCCAGAAGGAGGCTTATTCCTACTGAAGAATAAACTGCTTTGCACAGGACTAAAAGTTATCACTAGGAACAACCAATCAATGCACAGTAGCAGATAATAAGGCCTGATCAGTTGCTGATATTTATGCAGAGAAAATTAAAGCAGTTCTAAATGCAAGGACTAGGGGCCAATGTGACATATAACACAGTGCCCAGTTAGTTGGGGCTCCCCCTCCGACCATAAACACGGAGGTCAGAGGTAACTGAAATGCAGAAAATACCAGCAGTGATAATTACCTTATGAGCAGTGGCCATTCACAGAACAGTAGTTAGGTGATAGAGATATCCTCCTTCTGTTGGTGAGCTGCTTAACAACATATGTAGTGTAATATATATATATATATAATATATATATATAGCCATTGATGTGAATGAAAACTTCAATGAACCTCTATTAGGTCCAAATGAGTAATGTAACAGTAATGCTACAAAAATGCTTCCATTTCCAATACCTTTCCAAGATATAGGGTGGGTTCACAGAACATTTTAAGCCCGGGGTGGCTTATAAGCCACCCTGTGCGGCTATTTAGCCTACTCCCCCATGTGCCCAACAGAGTAGATGGGGAGCAGGGATCGCTGACTGCCCTCACCCTGACTCGTGAGTAGACCTCATGAGCCACGGTGAGGGCTGTTGGTGCTTCTGTTCCCTTCTGCTGCTGCCGGCACTTGGCAGCGGCACCGAACACGGGGAGGACAAGCCGATCAAAGTGCCCCTCCTGCCTGGTGCTGCGGCTGCTCGGCAGTGCCGTGTGTGTGTGTGTGTGTGTGTGTGTGTGTGTAGCCTCACTTTGCTCCAGAGGAGGCCGATCAGAGCGCGACTTGTGGGGCCAGCTGCTGCCGATCCCAGCAGAGAGGGCGGGTTGGGTCGGGGTGCTGCCCTAGCCTCTGACAGCTGTTCCTAAGTGCAGCTTGGGCATTTGGAGGCATCTGTCTTCGGCGCTGACCCAGAACCGCTTGGCCAGAATGGCAACCCTGTAGTGGTTTTGGCCACCCCCGGGCTTGTCGTGTCGTCCAGGTTCGGACGACACGTGGCAAGCCCAGGGGTCGCTATGAAACCCTAGAACAAGCCATGGCTTCTTGGTGTGCCTTATAAGCCCACCCATATAAAAACGTGGGTTATATGCCGCCCCGCAGGAAACCCGCCGGGTTTGGACAGCACACTAAGCCATCTGGGTTTATAAATCCAGGTGGCTTACTGTGCCATGTGAACCCAATCATAGTTGCCCAACTTTTCAGTCAGCCCCTGAAGCTGTGTCCTTAATGTGCAGGCATTCACAGTTGGTGCTAACGTTTACTTCATACTGTTCAGAGTTTCATTTCCTGATTCATAGAAACCAAGCCACAGTTAAAAAGACAAGACTGACCTTGTTAGTTTCTGGTAAGTTTGCAACCCCGCCCCTGGAATACAGGGCTAAATCCTACCGAGAGGCTGATGCTGTTGGGAAAAGATGACTGTTGTCCTGTGCATGAACATAAGACCACAGGGGACTCCATGTCAGTCTTTTTCTCTGTTATGTGAACAGAGAAATCCTTCACTCCGTTATTTTAGAGAATCCAACTGACACGGTTGTCAATTGGTTGCATTCCTGTGTTTCTTCTGCTGCCCTCCCATCATTTTCAAGGCCTGGTTTATGTCAATTTTTCAGTCTTTGAATTTATTTATTATTTATTTATTATATTGATACCCCAGCCTTTTTTCCTGCAAGGAACCCAAGGCAGCTTACATGAGCCTCCTCCTCCTCTCCATTTTATCCTCACAACAACCCTGTGAGGTAGGTTAGGCTGAGAGTCAGTGACTGGCCCAAAGTCACCCAGTGAGTTTCATGCCGAGCGGGGACTAGAACCCGGATCTCCCGAGTCCCAGTCCAACACTCTCACCACTACGCTACACTGGCTCTTGCAGTGCTGGCCTCGTCAATTGCAAAGTGCAATTGATTTAGTTGGCATGGAGGAATGGGCTGTGATGCAATTGGTGACATGATTGGTGAAGCCCTGTTGTTGTGGTTTTGCACTGCTTGCCCTACGTGTCCTGGTTTCACTGCCACCATTACCCCTCCTGCACCCTGCATCGACATGATTCAAATCCTGCAGATCAGCTGCTTGGGAGAGGGAACTGCAGACTTGTGCCAGCCCCCTCCCCGGCGCCTCTGCCATTACATGTCCTTTAATGAATTCCCTTCCCACCGCACTTTTCAGAACCTAGACCAGCCTTCCCCCAACCTGGCGCCCTTCAGATGTGCCAGACTACAACTGCCATCATCCCCAGCAAGCATGCCCCTACTGGTGGGGGATGATGGGAACTGTGGTCTGACACATCTGGAGAGTGTCATGTTGGGGGAAGTTTGCTTTTCTCTTTTTAATTCAAATGATTACCTTGTTTTTGTGTTAAGGCACAAAGAAGGGGCAAACGTTCAAACTCTTTTGCTTGGGATTGCTGCAGCTGTGCCTCCCCCCCCTTTGCCATGGGTATGGGCGTTGCTGGTGTGTAATGGGAAATACTGCGCTATATTAAGTGATGTGTGCAACCACATTGATAGATTCACTTCCCGCTGATTGTGGAAGGCCTCTGCCTCAGCACCACTCAAAGGACCTAGCGTAGAAGGGGCCTCTGATTTCTCTTAGCTGTAGAGCATCTTTTGGTAAGGCATTCAGGATAAAAATAAACATGTCATATTTGAATTCAGACTTCTGTGACCCTGGTGTAAGCTAAATGTGGAAACAAGAGGGAAGTAGGTTGATTTATGAGCTCTGTGTGAATTCCTTGCTCTTCCTGCTGCTGCTTTGCCAGGGGCAGAGTGAGTGACTGCCATTAACAGCTCAATGAAAAGGAATCACTCTGGGACTCCCCCTGGATGCCAAATGTATAAGCATATCATCGGCAAACTAGATAAAGGCCTGTGGCTCATGCTGGCTCAGCTTGTCTGAGTGTGGAAAGCTAAGCAGGGTCAGGCCTGGTTATTACTTGGATGGGAGACCCCTCCTCTAGTTTCCTGCACTGAGCAGGGGGTTGGACTCGATGGCCTTATAAGCCCCTTCCAACTCTATGATCTATGAAATCTATGAAAAACTCCCTGAGCCCCTGAACTGATGACTCTTAACATCAAGCCAACTGACACACGCATCTGTTGAAGTGGATCCTGCTCCACAAGAGCTTATGCCAATATAAATTTGTTCACCTCCGGCCTGAGGAGGCTTGGGCTCTCTCTGCGGCCCTGCCCACTCCCCTCCCCAAGCCCCGCCCCTACCAGGGGCTTTGTGAAAAGGTGGGGAGAGGAATCCGCTTCTTATCTCTGTTCTGTGATCAATGCCTGTAATCACCAAACATGGAGAATAATTACTGTACACAAATATGCTGTGGAGGCATGGGGGCAGGGATAATCTCTCCCCCCAACCCAGGTTCAATAGGATGGCATATTAAAGAGTAACTGGCTCTCATCATACTCGTGAACCTAAGAGTGGCAGGTGCAGTGTCAAAGGCAAAAAGCCACATGTGTTTTTTGCAAATGGAGGACATGGCGCAGACTTGCCAAGAGCAAGTTTATATACCAAGGTCAGCAGCAGGACCTAATGTACCATTGTGTTAAAAGTGCCATCCATCAGACATTCAATTGTACAAGTTGTATTTATTGAAATAAACAGCTAGCTTGCTTCAACCCAAAACAATGTGTTCCAATCCGCACCATTACTGGTCCTTGAGTAGACCCCTTCCCACTCGCCTTGGGTATTGTAGGGGGAAGGAGGGGGATGTCTGCCAGTATCGGGGGCAGTCTGCCTATGTACACCAGTTGCTGGGGAACATGGGCGGGAGGGAGGGTGCTGCTGCACTCATGTCCTGCTTGTGGCCACTGTGTGAACAGAATGCTGGACTAGATGGACCCTTGGCCTGATCCAGCAGGGCTCTTCTTATGTTCTATGATGTCTTCAGCGGTGCCTGCCTTTTCACCTCCATTGTCAACGCCTGCTGCTGCTCCTCTTCCTCATTCTCATCATTGCTACCGCTGCTTGCTTGACAGAGAGCCATTGAGCAAGTAGGCAGTGGCATCTCCTGCTGCTCCTGCTCCTCCTGCTCCTCACCACCACCACCATTGTCTGGGTCAGAGCAAGAGGCAAGTGAACAAGCAAGTTGCATTGGTGAAGAGGAGGAGCAACTCCAGGGAGCTGTTGTCAGTGGGACCTTCTGCCCAGGCGTGTGGGCCCTCAGCAGGTGCCCAGCCATGCCTATCCTTGATGCCGGCCCTGTATCCACATTCCGAAAACTGGATACAAAGAAGCTTACAGAAACAGTGACTGTCTTTCTTACACCGAATGGTTTGCCGACACAGTAGGGAGAGTGAATTTAACCATGTTATCGCAAACCGGTGAGAAAATAAGGTACACACTGGATGTTTTCAATAGCCCTGTACAACAGGGGTGGGCTGATCTTCCCTGTTTGCTAACCTTGTGTAGCTTCTGAGAATCATTTTTGCAGAACTGGGTGTGCAGTTCTACACCCTGAGCCGGCTTCATTCCTTCCTTGCATTAGTTCTTTTACGCAGAGGAGGTTGGTGAGAACATGGAGTGACGTACATTAGAGCTAAACAAAGTAGCTGCCTGAAGAACATAAAAAACCCACACATCCTTGTGTCCCATCCATTCATGTTTCTGCCAAGTCTCATTTCCTTTGGGGGTTGATTTCAAGGAATTTTCAAACTCTTGTGTCGATGAACTTTAAGCCGTATAAACTGATGGCAGAGTACAATAGCAGTAGCAGAGTTCTCCCAACACACACACTTCTAAAGTAGGCGCTTTTAAAAAATGAATAACAGTTACATACGATTACTTGTGTACTATAAGCTTGGTGGCTGCAGACTTTGTAAGTAAGCGCAGTTTTGTAAATGTTACTTATACTGTGAAGTAAGGAAAACCACAGAACATGTCTCCTTTGCTTAAAACCAAGCAAGTGTCAGACTTGTCTAACTGTCAGAGGAGTGGTAGAATGGAATTTCTGCCTTTGCCCTTTAACTATGCTATAACAGTCTATCTTAACATTTTACTGGGCAGTCAACTTAAAAAAAAAAACCCTCCTTGCAGAGTCAACATGTTCTCGTTGCATACGTTGCATATTCTGTCATGGTGTGACTGTGAGCTAAACCAAGTAGCTGCTTGAAAAACATAAACATCCACACACCCTTGTGTCCCATTCATTCATGTTTCTGCCAAGTCTAATTTCCTTCGGGGAATTTTGAAACTCTTGTGTCGATGAACTTTAAGCCATTATAAACCTCTGACATTCGTGTGACCTCTCCGCTTTCAATATCACACAGTCGCTGTCTCACATAGAGACCACACAGTAAGAGCTTTACTTAAATCACTCTGTGAAGTGCCTGGCAAGGCATATGAAGTTTACTCAGTGGCAGTATTTATAGGCTAGGCTGAGCCAGCATTGTGACACTGAAGATAATCTCTTCAGCTTCTGGGGGAATGTAAACTGTGTACAGCCTACCCAGCCCCTGGGCACATGCCCTGCCGGATTCAGGCATTAATATTATGGCCTGAAGCCTATGTTTATTTCTTAACCTCGTGGCACGTGGTGTTCTGGAGCTGGGATAGTGGTGGAATGGATGCTTCCCTGCACGTCCAGTACTGCTTTTCATTATGCTGCAAGCCAACCCAAAGCTTGTGCTTCTCCTTTCATGGCTGACAGAGACAGCAAAACGATTATGGGTTCAAGTCAAGAGCTCAGGAACACACACACACACACACACACACCTTCTCGCAGCTACCCCAGCAGATTGCGCTCTTTGCCTTAATTGTTCATAGACCTGCGGCTGTCAATAAGACAGACAAAATAGCTTGCGGGCATCCCCATACTCACCTCTAGTCCCCTAGTCTGAGAACAAGTGCTTGAAGGGCCTCTTTCAGCCCTGTGACTGAAAGAAACTTTCGAAGAGAGATCCTGGAGCCAATCAATCCGCTCAATAGCCCTAGGGATACACCAGAGAGGAGACCTAGGGGGCCAAGCTAGACATAATGTTAATTGTTGCAATTAATGTGGGGTTTAAAAAAATAAATAAAAGCTAAGTAGCAGGTGGGGAAAGGGGACTAGGATCAGGTGCATGGGGAGGAGAGATCAACGGGTAAAAAGCACCAGGACTGGCCCAAGACATTTTGCTGCCTGAGGTGAAGGACAAGATGGCGCCTCCCTCTGTTCGATGTACAAAAGCTGACCTGTTGAATCTTACTTTGACACTGGTGACAGGACAGCGTCCTCCACTGCACCTGAAGGTGTCAGGCTAGTTTAGGGGGCACAGGACAGGCTGTGCGGCACACACCATGGGCGTTGCTGGACCCCAACCCCCTCAGCCCCAGCCAGCATGGCCAATGGTCAGGGGTGATGGGAGCTGTAGTCCAACAACATCTGGAGGGTTACAGGGTCCCCACCCTGTCTTGGCCTAATCTACCGCACAGGGTTGTTGTGAGGATAAAATGGAGTAGAGGAGACATGTATGCAACCTTGAGCTCTTTGGAGGAAAGGCAGGTTATATGTGTAATAAATGAATAATAAAATATGCATGAATAAGTATCTTAGCATATCATATATCTTAGATGAATCATATATCTTAGATGCATATGGCTAAAACAAAGCAAAGAAATTAATAAATGGCTTTGCATCTTGCTTTTCTAGTAACTGGCCCCAAGCAAATGAAATGGCTAGGCTATTGTTCTGTTCAGTCAACTCAGCAACTTCACTGGTGATGTTTTACATACAACTTGGGAGCCACAAATTTCATGGGCCTCATCAAACACTACCATCTCTAAATACAAAACACTGCAGATGGGTCTTTCCTGCCTGATCAGATTCAAGATTGCCTGGGTCCCAGTTCTGAGAGAGTTGGGTCCAGTGGACAGAAGTCTCTGAAAAACGCTGACCTCTAAACCATTGCTACCAAAGCTACACTCATATAGAAGAGTGTAGAATTCATAAAGTTCTATAGTTAAAATCTGATTTAATGGAAGAAGATTGCAAGAAATGAGCAAGAAGCCAAGATTCACCCAACAATATTAGAAGAAGACAGGTAATGTGAATGCAGGGAGGCATGAATCACGAGAGACACTGTCCATCCAATTTCTCCACCTGCTTGCCTTTAGTACAGATTCTGGTTTCCTGTACTCATCTATCAGGGTTTGCCTGTGTTATTTCACAACTATGTCCCAGGCTGGGATGGTCGAGAGCCAGTGTGGCGTAGTGGTTAGAGTGTTGGACTGGGACTCAGGAGATCCGGGTTCTAGTCCCCGCTCGGCCATGAAACTCACTGGGTGACTTTGGGCCAGTCACTGCCTCTCAGCCTAACCTACCTCACAGGGTTGTTGTGAGGATAACATGGAGAGGAGGAGGACTATGTAAGCCGCCTTGGGTTCCTTGCAGGAAAAAAGGCGGGGTATAAATATAATAAATAAATAAATAAATATCCTTATAGGCCTTTCCTATCACACATAGCAATCAGCTATGCTCCGCAAGTTCCAGATCAGAGTTCCCCAGCTGGAAGCAGCAGCAGGAGACTAAAGCCAGCCACAGCTAGAGTGTGTGATGCATCCTGATTCAACCCTCCTCTCCCACTCCTCCCCGCGCTCCTTCTGCTATTCCCATCCCAAAACCGAGCTTTCTTTGGTGAGAATGGACTGTGTTTGGAAGAGCAGCAGGGCGAGCGTGCTGCAGACTCAGAGCCAGGCAGTGCCATCATGGCTGGGCCTGTTGACGAAGCAGCTGGTATTATCTGTACTAATGGAGGAACTCCTGGAGCTACTGTACCCAGAAGAACTGCATCTCTTCCTCCCTCCCTCCCTCCTTTTCTTTCTTTCTTTTTTTTTAAATTTTATTTACTTTTCAAAACAAAATATAACAAAATACAAGAGTAACACAAAAATATAACGTAAACTACATACAATAAATCATAAAGTGCACCCCCCCCTCCAAGGGACCAATTTATATACTTCCATCCCCTTGATCAAATGAATTCCAAATTCCAAAAATATAACATATCCTGACAAGGTATGCTCCCCTTCCCCTTTATTAATACATAGTCTAATAATTGATTCCATATATCCATAAAATTATTCTTCTTTAACTGTCCTTTTTTGCATTTGATACTACAAGTTAGTTTATCATTTAGGGCTATACCCCAAACTTCCTTATACCAGTCGGTTATTAGGAAAACATGTTGTACTTTCCATTTCCTCGCTATCATTAGCCTAGCCGCAGTTAACAAGTTTACAATTAATTCCTTCGTATTTTGGTCGCAAATAAGTTTCTCCGTTATTGATAACAATGCTAGTTTTGGACAGACCTCTAAATTAATACCAATGATTTCCGAGCAACTTCCTTTTCTATTATACATGGACCTGGAACTGCTGCCTCATGGAGATCACACACTGTTGTGGAAAAATTGATCTACTGCGTTGTGTTTTTAAGAGGTTCTTAGAGAGGAAAGTTTATTAGTGAATTCACGGATGGCATCTGAGCACAGTCAGGAATGCCAACAAGAACACAAGGGAGACACTTCTATTTATACTGAATAATATCATGTAGAGGTCAGGTGACAATTGAGTCAGTACAGGAAACAGAGAGACAATTCAAAAGGAGACATTTAAACAAAACAAAAGATCAGGTATTGCCCATCTTCCAGCCATTATGCTAATCAGTAGTCTTTTCCAAGGTGATAATCCCAAAGTGATACTGGCTCACAGTACTTTTAGTATAAGCAGGAAAGAGGGTTAGGCAAATCAATAGATGGGTGATTTGCCCCCAGGGTTGTTCTACAGAAGGTCAAGGAAAGGGTCTGACTCTTGACATGTCAGGACATGTTTCTGTAAGGTAGAAGGAAAGGTCTGACTTCCAGGCCTTTCTGTTTAAACTAAAGCCTGGACAAATTTTACTTCTACATTCCCCCATTTTGTGCTTTTATAGCACAACTAACACTTGTAACTGTTACATTCAGCATCTAAAGCTTCTTTTACCTTTTCTCTCTCTTAATCAATCCTTTCAAGCATCAATTTTTTTCTGAGTCAATACAGAGCTTTTGCTTCTGCTGCATGTAGTAAAATAACACTTGCTTAACAACAATAATATATAAAACCCAACAAATACAAGCAATAGGGTTATTAATCTATGAACAATTGCTCTACCCTAACTTTTTAGGTTTGGTATCCAGCTTGTTAGCCAAGACCATATTTCCAGGCTTTTGTCAGGGGCAACAAAAGCAATTTAAGTATAAAAATTCCCCCACACAAGAGGGAAACAAGGAGTCCGGGGGGATGAATCCCTTCCTCCCTGCCACACTTTAGAACTGAAGTGATATTCATAGAAACTCGGTCACGTTGGACACATTACAGTTGGGGAGAGCTGGGGAGGCCAGGGGCGTTGGGAGGCCTAGGTCCATGGAGCCCTGGCCCCGACTGTATTTCATAGGGCCCCACGTCTATTCCACAGAGCCCTAAGAGTCCATTGGTGCAAATTGACGGGTTTTCCCCTCAGCTTAATTGCCACGCAGGGGGCAATTTTCAAGGGGGATTGCAGCTGAGGAGGAGAGAAAGTTAACTTTCCCCTCCCCCACACTAAATCTTCGCCCTGTCCTAAATCTTCCCCTGTATGGCAACTAAGCTGAGGGGGGGGGGGGAATGTTTTCCATTGATATGGGATAATTTGCAGGCTGCAAATTATGTGAAGAATTTATTTTATTTGAAATAATTTGGATGTGAAATTAATTATCTGGCTTTTCCTCTTATGAAATCTTTTTAAAATAATTGTAATTATTTCTAAAATTTGCATATATGGATATAAATTAGCATATGCAGATTTTATGCAGGTTTGTGCCCTATGGGCCTGGGCTCCAAATCTTTTAAGTGGCTAGCAACGCCCCTGCTGCCAACCATTTTATCTGCTTTAAAATGACTGCCATGGTGGTTGGAGGCTACGGCGCAAGCTACTCATAGCTGACTGAGACAGATTAAAACTAAATGAAGCCATATTTACAGCATAATAGATGGCAGTTAATAGAAGTCTTGTTCAAATAATTTCAGAGGTCCTCATCATGGTAGCCTCTCTTGATAAAAGTCCTTCCATTTGGAAGGGATTTGCAGTGGGAGACCCTCCACTTGACGTTCCTAATGGACCAGGGAATGGATCTAGGAGTTATGGGAAGTAACCCCCAACGTTGATATGCTCCTGGATTCCTCCCTTCCCCCACAAGGAGAAAGTGGGGCTTCTGATTATGCTTTGGCCGGCATGTTTCAATCATTCTCATGTAATCTGAAAGATGCTGCATGCGTGTGCCCTGGTGATAAATGCTAAGTTGTATTTAACAGTTAGTAGCAAGTCACAACCGTATCCTTTTTGGGGCATTTAAGCTCAGGTTTCATTCTGAGTGGTAGTGAATCTCATACTTATTTGGTATGGTCTGCTCTGTGATGGATACTACGAGGGTGCTTACTCCAGCAGCTCGGAGCTCCCCCCGCCTCCCCCACTCCCACTGCCACCCCACGAAGCTCCTGCTTGCCATTCAGCACTTTCTCTAGACCCACTTCTTGGCTCTGAATCAAGTTCACCAAGGTCAGATGACAGGTGCTTTGTGGCTTACAGTAAAAGGGAAGGCTGTGAATTCCTGCCATCGGTGAAATGCAAAACCCACGTGGTGCTCTGCTCTGAGCAGGAGAAAGCAACGAGGTGATGCTTATCCATAGGCATTATATGTGCTTGGATTATGGACTCTGATGACCCAGGGAGCAAACTGACAAAATGAATTGAAGACAGACTGGTATGTTTGAAGGGAACAAAGCGGAGCTGCTGAGAAAGAAAGCAGAAACTTAAAGCTGCTACTTTGGGCTGTAGTAGATGATCGGGCCATGCTTGCTGCTCTGAATAAGCGCCTGATCTGGCTGTTTCTGAGCTTGATTTGAAGCCCCAAAGCTGCTTGTGAGGCCAATTAGGATTGTCTGGTGTGCCCTGCAAAGCTCAAATGAGAACTGAAGAGCAGTCTTTTTCCTTTGCAGTTGAAGGTTGAACTGGTTCAGTCTGCTGACGTGGCTCCATCCTGTCAGAGCTGAGCCAAACTAGTGAAAGAATGAACTCTAGCTGACATTAGCAGGAGGAGGGTATGTGTGTTTTGGAATAAGCTCATTTTTTAAAACAATCTGCTGGTGGGGGAGTAGAATTAAATCTATTGGTTGTGTAGAGAAGATGGGAACATTTAGCTACACAACTGGGGGTTAGCTAGGTGAATAATTAAGATGGGATCTACTGAACCGGGGACTGGTATCACTTATATATCAGGGGTGCATAACTTTTTTGGTCTTGGGTGTGGCACATGTATGTGCATATGATGCATACATATACGCATGCATGCACACATGCACGTATACACAGACGCACACATAGGTGTAAGACTTTAGATCAGCCTTCCCCAAGCACGGACCATCCAGGTGTGTTGGACTGCAACTCCCACCATCCCTGACCCTTGGCCAGGCTGTCTGGGGCTGATGGTAGTCCAAAACATCTGGAGGGCATCAGAGTGTGGAAGGCTATTTTAGATGTTCCATTAGAGGAGTGGGAGCAGACGTAGAGGCAGTGGCAACTATCCTGCTAGGGGTACAGGTAAAGTGGATCTTAGGGTCAAATTGGACATGATGCCGAAGTTAAAACCACTCTCATGGTGCCAGGGTGGGCGCCAGACTGTAGTGGGCCATTGGCTTGGTGCTGCCGCTTGGCCCCCACTGCCGCTGCACCCCTGCCACCGAAGTCCTTCGCCTGCCTGCCTGCTTACTGAAGCCACCCACCCATACGCGCTGCTTGCCTGCCTGCTTGCACCCCCTATCTACCCACTGAAGTCCTCTGTGTCTGCCTACACACCCAACCGCTCGTTCGCCCACCTTCCACTCTGTGTATTTTTTACACGGTGGTGGCAATGGCGGCAGTGGTTACTGCTCCTTTGGCCTGGCCAGCCTTACCGGCAAAGTGCTCCAGCATCAGGCTGGCCAAGCAGAGACCCTGCATGTGTTTTTTAAAGTTGTGTGTGTGTTTTTACTTATGTTTTGAGTAGCAGCGATCTGAATCAATCAGACGCTGCCTTTGTGGTGGTGGTGGTGGTGGTGGTGGTGGGGCTCAGGCATTGAGGGCTCAGGAGCCATGTAAAGATCGCCCTGTGCCTCATAGGCTATGTCCTTCCCCAAAGGCAGTGTCTGATTGGTTCAGATCACTCCTACTCAAAATATAAGTTGAAATATTTTTAAATGGGGTGCTGTGGGGCCTGCAGCCTTGGCCATGGCGATCCCGTTCATCAGCAGGGCTGGCCATGATGGCGAGGAGGAGGATGGTGGTAGTAGCTGCAGCAGCAGCCTCAGGGGCAGAGGGCCCCTTCCTTGCCTGTGGGCCCTCGGCAACTGCCCGCCCGTGCTGGCTGCTGCCGCCAGGAGTGCATGGTGCTAAGAGGGCTTTCTCCTCTCCCTCCCTCTGCCCTGTTCTCATTTGCATTGCCTCCCTCGAGGTCGCTAGTTGCCCTTTGGGGGAAAACATCCAGGTACCCATATGGTGCCTGCATGTTTTCCTGTGCAGGAAAAATAGCTGTTTGGGTGGGGGATTTAAACCAGGGAAATAGTCAGGGGGAAAGGATTAAACCCCACCTCCTCCAGTGCCATGAGCCCTGTTCAGTTTCCACCTCTCCCAGCTGCTTTAATTTTTTTAAAAGAAAAGAAATAAAATAGGGAGATCCTGATTACAGATCTCCCACATTTCATCTAGCTGCACCCTTAGCCTGTCTGATTTCAAGGTCAATGACATTAGGTGCCTGAGGGAGGCAATTTACTCTCTGCTAACTACTGGGGAAAAACAGCTACTTCAGTGAGACTGCACCGGTGTATTTAGCTATTTCCATATTTGCGTCTTTGGTCTGCTACTCCATCTGCAGCTTGTCAGTCTCAGAATATGTGTCTGCTCTAACAGTTGTTGTTTCCTGTGGCCCTTTCCCATGATCATCCCCTGCTCCCAGCTCCTGTCCAATTGCCTGAAACACTTTGGCTTCAAGAAGCAGCACGCCGCTTCCTCTCTTGACGTGGGGAGGAGAGCGCAAGGGAGAGAGAATAGCTTTGAAGATGGCTTCAATCCCACTCCATGTTGTTAATCTTCCCAAGCTAAGCAGTGATGATAGCTCCACTTATGTGTAAGTGTTCACTCAACCAAACCTAGAGGAAGCCTGGATGGCCAGTCGATCACCCCCCCCCCCCACACCCACACACAAGCGCTCTTACGCTTTTGAACAAAATCCAGGGAAGTGTGTGACTAATACAGTAAATGTCCTTGTCCATCAGAGTTGAAAGCAAATCACGTTGTGTTCTTTTTGATTCAGGAGGAAGACTATTATTAGTCTTTCCTTTTCCTTGCTGGGCTTGCTAATTAGTTCAGCCACTTGTACTTAGAAACATGATGTTCCATTCCCAGAGCAATCTCCTTATCCCTACAGGTGCTTGCTTCAAGGGTGGTGGTGGTGTAGTGTCAGATGGAGCAAAAGCCTCCCGTGGATGGAAGCGCTCCTTCTGTCAGTGTGACGCTTTTGATCCAGCTGAGCTTTTCCGCTGGCTGAGCGAGGGAGGAGGTGTAATACCTCTCTGAGTTTTCTTTTCAGAACGAGGAGGGGCAGATTGGCAATAACTCAGGAGTCAAAGAAATATACATTAAAATATTTACAAAGCTTTAAGATCTTCAATGAGTAGGTAGGCGATCACTCGTGACCGAGTAAGATTGTCTTCCAGGATAAAATTACAAAAAGAAAATTATAAAAGGAGGAAATTCTAAAAAATTGTGTAGACTCTAGCGATGGGTCCGTAAGTGACTGTGGAGGCCAATTCTAGATCCACACAGCTTCCCACAGTGAGGACACAGGTTACCAGATGGAAGATGATACTGTAAAGGATTCGTTTGACGTGCTTTTCGCTTAGCACGTTTTTCCCTTTCACCTTGCACTCGGGCTTCTTCAAAGTCCATGGAACCTTTGTGAAAGGCCAGCCTCCATTTAGATCGTTCATGGGCCAGAGCTTCCCAGTTTTTGATGTTTATATTGCATTTTTTTAGATTAGTCTTAAGAACATCTTTAAACCTCTTATACTGACCACCGATATTCCGCTTTCCATCCTTGAGTTGGGAATAAAGTACCTAACTGCTTTGGGAGACGGCAGTCAGACATTCGAACAACATGACCGGTCCATTGAAGTTGGCGTTGAAGGATCATATTTTCAATGCTAGTAGTCTTTGCTTCTTCCAGTACACTGACATTTGTTCACCTATCTTCCCAAGTAATTCACAGGATTTTCCAGAGGCAACATTGATGAAATCTTTCAAGGAGGTGGAAATGACGTTTATAGATAGTCCATGTTTCGCAGGCATACAATAAATTTGGTAATACAATGGCTTCATAAACCAGCGTTTTGGTCTCCTTACAGATATCCCAATCCTTGAACACTCTATGTTTCATTTGAGAAACTGCGGCACTTGCAGAGCTCAAACGATGCTGGATTTCACTGTCAATGTTAGCTATAGCAGAAAGATATAGCTGCCAAGATAGAGAAAATGATCGACATTTTCCAGTATTGCCCCGCCAAGCTGGATAGATGGCATCACCAAAGGGTTAACTTGCACTTGCTGATGAAGCACTTGCTGATGAAGCACTTTGGTTTTTTTGATGTTAAGTGAGAGACTATTAACCCCCAAAATATAAGTATTCAGACAAAATACAAAACACTCTAACCCTAAACCACCATTAATTACAAATACAGTGTTACAGTTATTAGGAAGGTGACAGTTATTGGCGTGCTGCGGGCCTCAGCTGCAGAGTTTTGCCATTCCCCACTGGCTGAGAACTGGTCTTTCTGTCTTTCTCTTTGTCCTCACCACTCCTCTGTTTTCCCTTATCTTTCTCCTCAGCAACTCTGCTTCTCCTAGGGTGGCCAGGTGTCCTACTTTACAGAGCTGGGAGAAGATAGTCCTCTGTTTGAAGAGGTGTCCAGTCCAAGTCCAGTTGAAAGTTAAAGAACCATCAGGAGGGAGAGCAGAGCAGGGGCCTTGAAACTGTCCATCAACAGAAATGCCCCCGGACAGCTGACTGAACAGGTTCACACAGGTCACCTGGTCAGTCTTCACTCTCTTTGGTGGGTGAAGAAATATGTATTTCTATTTAAATTATAGCTATTTCTACATTTGCAACTATACGAATAAATCGGCATATGTAAACGTTATGCAAATTGGTGTCATCTTTTTCCATGCATGATGCCCAAGTGGCCACCCTACTTCTCTTGGCTTTCTCCATGCCTCTTATTAAAAGGCATTCATTTACTGTTCACCCTCTATACTTTGCTCTTTGTTTAAACTCTGTTCATCCTAACTTCAAGCCCAGGGATGGTGAAGGTTTTTGCTCTTGCTTCTAGCGATCTCCATTTTGTCTTCTCTTATAACAGGAGTGTACAACCTTTCTGGCTCCGAGGGCCACATGCATTGTTGGCAGGGGACCTGGGCAAATGGAAAGAACCTAGGCACAGAGGAGAGTGAATGGTCTGAAAGGAAAAAATTACACTACCCTGCCCTCCTATTAATGCAACATCCATCTCACTCATATGGCACACCATGTGCTCGCCAAACCGTTGTCCTCATGCCATCTGCCCTTACACCCTGCTCTTATTCAGGCCTGTTTTACAACTTTTTATCGTTTATTGAGGTTTCCAAGCAATATTGAATTTGGTGTAGGCTAATCTCACAGTATTCATTAACTTGGGTCATAACTTGTTGCAGAGGGAGTGGCTTTAACATGTACAACAGGTTTGGCAGCTTTTCCCTGCCGTCTTTTGGCACTGTGGAATTAGTTGTGCACTGACCACCCCACACATTGTACCCGTGAGAGATTGTAGAACCTCCTTCATCTTTGACTTGGGCATGGAGGGAAGTGATTTATGGGCAGGAAATTCATGGTTGCCCTCCATTTCTTCCAACCACCTTCTTGTTGACAGAAAGTGGTTGGTCAGATATTCTTTTAGGAAAGATCAGGATTTTGAAGACAGGTCCTTAGAGGAGGCTGGGAGAAAGACTGAGGTGGTAGTAGTGGGAATGTAGCACATGACCGATATGTGGAGTATACATATCACTGGTACGTACAATGCTATCTTCCAAGAAGCTAAGAACTTGGTCAACACTTATCAGACTCCCATAGTGGGTTGCATGTTATGCACTCTGCCACAGATGCCAGATTGCCTTGCTATGTTTCTGCCCGCATGAGGCAAAGGGCTAAGACAACGGGGAGTGCTAATTCTTGTCCTTGGTACAAGGATAAGCAGATGAAAGAAAGGCTCCCACCTGCAAGGGAAAACACGTGCTTTAATTAAGGCTGCAGCCAGAGGGGTATAGAGATGCAAAACAGGTTGTCCTTTTGCTCCCTCTCTCCAAAATGCACCATGGAGCTTCCTGTGTTACTGATTAGGATAGGTTCAGTGCAGTTTGTGACTCTGCCACCTGGCCTTGAGACAAGGGTGGTGGATGCACTTACCCCTTCTCTAGCAAATGTCAGTTCCTCCCTAGGAAGGCCCACCTCACACTTGCTGAACTATCATGTGAACTACTGTGTGTTAACTGGCTCACCTAGTGCCAGAATGTTTGTGTTATCAGCAACTACGCTGTGAATGACCAGTTAATAATGTGATTGTCACTTTAAGTATTTCTGCATTTAATTTTGTTCTGACCCCACTGTTTACCATTCTTTCCCTACTCCCCCCCCCACACCCCGTTCTGTATATAAACCTGAAGCTCTATATAATACGCTATGCATCTGATGAAGTGGACTATAGTCCACAAAACCTTATGCCAAAACAAACATATTAGTCTTTAAGGTGCCACAAGACTCGTTGTTGTTTTTGCTACAATAGACTAGCACAGTTACCCTCTGCAAACTGTTATCAGTCCAGAACAGGGCTCTCCAACCTTGGGTCCCCAGATGTTGCTGGACTACAGCTCCCAGAATCCCTTGCCATTAGCCATGCTGGCTGAGTATGCTGGGAGCTGTAGGCCAGCAACATCTGGGGACCCAAGGTTGGAGAGCCCTGGTCTAGAAGCTATTCCAGTAAATGATTAGCCAAGGCAGAGATGATCACTAGCTGTTACTCTTCTTACTGTACTGAAAGAGCCTCTACCAGCAGCTTCCATGGGATGAATAGGTTTGCCTGCTGTCTCCTATCAGGCCCCCGCCAGGTGGGTGACTGGTCACAATGATGGCTTGCAGAGCAGCTTACTTGTTCGGTCCTGTTGCAGGAGACCAGGGGGTATCATATCACTTACAGGGAAGATCATAGTTCAGTGGCAGAGCATTTGCTTTGCAGACAGAAGGTTCCAGGTTCAACCCCCAGCATCTCCAGTTTGTTTGTTTGTTTATTTATATTTATATCCCATCTTTTTTCTACAAGGAACCCAGGTGGCTTGCATCCTCCTCCTCCTCCTCCTCCTCCTCCTCCTCCTCCTCCTCCTCCTCCTCTCCATTTTATTCTCACAACAGCCCTGTGAGGTAGGTGAGGCTGAGAGTCAGTGACTGGCCCAAAGTCACCCCAAGTGGAGACTAGAATCTGGATCTCCCAAGTCCCAGTCCAACACCCTAACCACTACGCCACACTGGCTCACACTTTGGCTTGATTCTCCTAATTCCTTCTCAGTCATGGTCATGGCATCACCCCTCTCCAATAGCCTAGAGCTCAGGGGGGTGGCCAGTAGATCACCCCCTCCTCGACAATTCCGTACTTTTTTTGGCTGGACCTGACTCTGCTCAGTCCTCCATATTTTTGACCCTTTCCCGAGACTCTAGATTAGTGATGGCGAACCTATGGCACGGGTGCCACAGCTGGCACACAGGGACCTCTCTGTGGGCACTCGAGCATTGGTCACCAGATCGCGAAAAGACCGTCCCCTTCTGCAAAACACGAATGATCTTGTTCTTTCTCACAGTGTGGAACAGAATGATTTTATTCTAGAATTCCTGTTACAGAATTCTTTTCTACATTGTTATCACATTTAAAAGATTTTGAAGAATGATGCACAGAGCATGGCTTGGATGCACAGAGCATGGCTTGGATGTAAAGCCTTAACAGTTGACCTGAGTGCTGCATGTGTTGCTCTCAAACTAACGGAGTATGAGCCAAGGTTTGACCAATTATCAGCATGCATGCAATAGCAAAAATCACATTAATTGTGCAAAACCATGCCCAATGCAAACTTTTACCTAATTCAGTGTTTGCAGTCTAAGACATAAAGTGTTTAAAATGTGTTAAGCACATTTAGTTTTCTTGTTTATCTTGCTCATCCTAGTACAGGTTGACTTTTACTTTTACTAATCCGACCCCTGTAGAAGCAGGGAAAGGACCCGGAGTAAAGCTTGCCCCATACAATTTCAGTCTGGCATATAATCATATTACAAGTTGAGAATCCCTTATCCAAAAATACATGTGCCTAATTATTTAAAAAGTTTGTATAAATTCCCTTCAGGCTATGTGTACAATGTAGTACTATAATAATTTTTTTAAAAAAACTTTTAATTTTTATTCATAAAAAAACCAACCAACCAACAAACACAAACACAATAATGGACTTCCAATCTTCTCCACAGCTTAATCAACCACAGTTATTCTTAAAATCTTTTCTGTTAACAAAAAATCACTTCCAGTTATGGCAAAAAAGAACCCTAAAAGGAACAAACACCAGTACTATAATAATTTTTTGAGTTGATTTTTTTTCCCCAACAAAAAAACTGTTTGTATCATTGAAAGCTCTGTTATTGTGTTTTTCTTTAAAGACAAAAAAGATGTTAATTAGTTCGGACAACTGTATGAGTTGTTTTTCTAAAACTAAAACCTCGGTATTCAGGTTTAATTGCAGTGTTGGCACTTTGAAATAAATAAGTTGGTTTTGTGTTGCAGTTTGGGCACAGGCTCAAAAAGGTTCGCCATCACTGCTCTAGATGCTCAGGAAGGTGAAAAAGTGTGAGCCGCCCCCTTTTATGGTAGCATGGAGCTTTTTGGCAAGGACATATGCTTATGCCATATATATATATGTGTGTCCCTGATTAGCCCTGTCAAAAACCTGCTTTGTGGCTTGACTTTCCCTTGACAGCTCACCTTTTGACAGCTGTCAGGGGAAAGCAAAGTGAAAAATAAATCCCTTTGCAGCCTCTCTGATTTAATGTCCATGGTGGGTGCCTGCTGCACTTTGACGGATGGTCCCTCCCAGGCCATTGCCCAGGGGAGGCTACCCATTTTGGAAGTGCGCAAGTGCACACTTGCACAAGTCCGACTAGAAAAATAAAAAATGGCAAACCAGTGACAGCCCCATTGTGTCGCTTGGGCACTTTGAAGGGGCTGTCAGTGGCTGTCAACTCGGCAGGGGAGGCTGGTGACTCCTATTTCAGTGGGGCTCCTTTTCCGTTACAGGTTTTGTAGATTTTATTTGGAGATTCATAGGAGCTCTCCCCATGGTGCTCCATGGTGGTGAACCTATTTTGGGGGTGGAGTTCAGCACCGTGGACCAAGCTCCAGATAAAACCTGAAAAACCTGTAACGGAAAAGGAGCCCCACTGAAATAGGAGCCTCCCCTGCAACTTGGAGATTGCGAAAAGTGAGATGGTGGGGAGATGGAAAAAAGCCACCATGAGTGAGAAAGGATTCGCGATTCTGGCGAGGAGAGGAGACAAGGTGGCTTTAGCCGCCAAGTCCCCTGGGATACCGGCTTGAGGACCACGGGGAGAAGGCAGGGTGGGGACAACACACGATGAGCTTGATGGTCTGTCAGGCACACCATGGGTAGTTTGTGCAACAACTAACCCACCGTGGTTTATTGCCAGGGTGGATTAGCGTGACATGCAAACCTGCCCTATGACTGGGTTCTCACGACATGGCAACCCATTGTGGGTAACTAGCCACGGTGGATTGCTGTGTCATCCAAACCCAGACTGCTTCCTACAGGGTGGCTTGTTTCGGGGCAACAAGCCACCCTAACAAACCATGGCTTGTTCTGGGGGTTGTTAGAACTACAGCAGGTTGCCGTGTCATACGAGCCTGGCAGACCGATCCCATTTTGGGTTGTGGGAAGCAGCTAGCAAGCCGCTCGGTAAGAGTGGCAAAAACCCTTTGCCGCTCTTAGCTATTTTGCCTGTGCTGTTGCCAGTGACAGCCGCTTCACTGATGCCCAAGTGGCACTTTGGAGCGACCATTACTGGTTCATCACCCTTAAAAAAAAAAAAAAAATGGGTGGCAGAAATGTGTGCAATTGAGATCAAATTTTAAAAAAAATTCCAGTCTGTCACAGGTGTGCACCTATGGCTACCCAAAATGTGGTGTCTTGCCTGGCAAATGTCCTGGTGTCTGCTCTCAAAGAGCAGTAGGTAACATCCATGGACATTGACCAAGTGAGGCTGCATATAATTTGTGCACACTTGACAGCTGTCAATTGAAAAGCAAAGTGGCAAAGGGGGTTTTGCCCCCCAAAGGGGGTGGCGCGTATATCTATCTTAGCAGTGTGATCTGCTAGTTTTTAAGTATTGCCCTGATGGTTCTTGGTGCCCTCCACCTTTTCCACACTTCCCCAAACCTCTAGGTACTCCAGAAAGGGGAGATCTACATCCCACCCCATTTTCGTGAGAACTTACTTTTGTCAGCTGTCAAAAGACGGGTTTGGGTTTTTTTTTAACCCTGTCTGGCAAATGTGAGCATTTTTTTGGGATGGGGAAATATACACGGGGTGTGTGTGAATGAAAACAGGGTCACAATTGGAGCAGGGAGGGGGAAACAGGGCAAGTTCTGCCACACCGGACCCTGGGATACTGGCTGGAGGACCAGTGGGGAAAGAGGGGAGCACAACCCACAGTAAGCCTGATTGTCTGTCAGGCACACACTGACACACTGAGTAGCTTATAGGGTGGGTTGCCGTATCATGCGGATTTGTCCTATACAAAGCCACTCAACACATTTCATTCTGCAGGAGCTTTGTGACACATCAGTTTGAGATGGTGGCCAATAGAAACCATTGCCATTTTGATTGGTGCTTTGGGAGTGTTTATGGAGGTTGGGGGCATCTGTTTTTTGTTGTGTGTTTTTTAAGTACTGCACAAGAACAGAGTGTGGAGAAAATAGATTGCAAATTGCTGCAATTTACCAGCTCTGAGGAGGAGGATTTGGCACCTGCTGCTGAGTTCCTAGAGGGCTGTTTGCAGTTTTTATTTATTTTTTATATCTCTACTTTGTTTTTGAGTGGAAGAGGCATTGAATTTTTGAAAACTGGCCAAAAGGGACTGTGCAAAACTATGTAACAAAAAGCTGGGAAATATTCTGACAAAAGATACATAAATTGTACATAAGCTTCTTAAATCATGTTTGCCTTTCTTTTAAAATGTTATTTTCTTCTGGCACTTTTGTTCTCTGAGCTCCTTACTTAAATTACTTAGATTGAGGGCCTCTTGCATACAATAATGTTAGTCTTGAAAAATATGAAAAACCTGCTTTAAGCCCATATGATGGAGCATGCTATACCTCTAATGAATAAAACTTTGGATTGTGCCACATAAAAGTTATCTTTATATGAAGACAAGCAAGCAACCAGCTGGCTAAGCAACAGCTTTCATACATGGGGATCCCAGCTTGTCTGCTTAGTGCCGCATATGGCAGTGTGTGCATCTCTGGGTTTAATTTCAACTCAAAACCTCTTCAGCTGCTTTCATCCATCTCCTATGTAATTCTTCATTTTTGCTGGCTCTGTGTGGGCTTGGCCTGGAATGAGTGGCAATCCCTTTTGCATCCAGCACTCAAAAGATACCTGGGTCTGTGCTGCATTGTAAAGAACTTAATTGTGCTTACAAGGAGAAAACAAGCAATACGTTTTTCTTGCTCTTAGGAGGGGTGAGGGAAGGGAGGAGAGAGAAAGCAAATACAAGAAGCCACCATGGGTGAATTTCCTCTGTGGAGCTTCTGGATGCAGCACTGGCCGCCGCTGTGAAAATTTAAGCCGCAGAGGGGGGTGCCACAGTTTGTTGTTACATGCCAACGTGCAAGTGTGGGTTGTTGGGGTGGTTAACAAGCTACCTAGAACTCTAAAACAGGCCACACTCATCAGGCGATCACTCGTGACCGAGTAAGATTGTCTTCCGGGATAAAAGGAGGAAATTCTAAAGAAGATTGTGTAGACTCTAGCGATGAGTCCGTAAGTGACTGTGGAGGCCAATTCTAGATCCACACAGCTTCCCACAGTGAGGACACAGGTTACCAGATAGAAGATGGTCCTGTAAAGGATTCATTTGACGTGCTTTTCGCTTAGCACGTTTCTCCCTTTCACCTTGCACTCGGGCTTCTTCAAAGTCCTTATGAACTAATGGGCCACACTATTGGCCCATTAGTCCATAAGGAAAGAGACATCTCCTAAGGGGAGGACAAAGAGCCAGTTTGTGTCAAACAATTATTAACAAGCACTTTGCACACTTACAGTGCAATCTTTTGCATGTTTACTCAGATGTCAGTCCTGAAGATTCCAAATGGAACATACTACCTAGTAAGTTTGCATAGGATTGAAACCTTGAATACTGCAAACTTGACTTCTTGCAGCAGCCAACTAACAAGAGTGCTGCTATTTATACAGTGCAATTGGTGTTTATCTCACTGCAATACTAATTAAGGTATTTTAACCTTCCATTAAAATTTGGTTTTAAAATCTTTGAGTGTTATGCTAATTTAAATATGAAATATTTTATTATGAAGAGATTTGTAAGTCACCTTTTGGGGTGAACCCGCTCAAGGCAGCGTTCAAAGAACTTAAACCACACAATGTAATAAAACAATAAAAACAGAAGATAAAAAGTAACAGTGAAAACCAAATAGCACCATATATAGAACAGGCCCAGTAGAGTCCTGATTCCATGACTTCAGTATCAAGTCTTGCCACAGGAATGAAGAACACTGGGAAAATCTGCTGGGCACAACATATTTGTGCTGTGTGTACAGCACTAGCTGACTGGGTTCACACGACACAACAACCCCATCGTGGGTAACTACTCAGTGGGTTGTCATGTTGTCCAAACCCAGACCACTTCCCACAAGCTGGCTTATTTTTCAGCAACAAGCTGCCCTGACAACCCATGGCTTGTTCTAGGGGTTGTTGTATCATCTGAACCAGACAGATTCTATTGTGGGTTGCGAGGACTGACCAGTGAGCCGCTCGGCAAGAGTGGCAAAAACCTCTGCTGCTCTTCACAATCTTGCCCTTGCCGCCACCAGTGACAGCCCCTCCAGTGATGCCCAAGTGGCGCTTTGGAGCGACAGTCACTGGTTCGCCACCCTTTAAAAAGAAAAAATTGGCTCCAGAAAATTGCACAACTGTGTTCATAATTTTTTCTTATTTTTTTTGTTGGGCTTTCACAAGTGCACTCTTAAGGTTGTCTGATATATATAGTTTTACCTGTTCAATTTCCTTGAATGTTTCAGCTGTCAAAGGGAGAAGCAAAGTGGAGTAGGTAACATACATAGAAATTGACAAGGAAAGACTGCATATAGGCTGATTTGCACACAGTTGCTGGGGTCCAATTACCTAGCTGTCAATTGTTACCTACTCCACTTCCCCGCTCCTTTTGATAGCTGAAAGGTACAAGGAAATTGACCAGGCAAGACTATACATATCAGAGAGCTGCAAGGGCGCACTTGTGACAATTTTTTTTAACACAGTTGCACACTTTTCAGGGGCCAATTAAAAAAAAAAGACCCGAACTGCGCTTCTTGGAGGTTCCAATTTTTTTTAAAAAAGGTGACAAATGAAAAGGGGTGGCGATTGGAACAGGGAGGGGGAGACAAGATGGGTTCTGCTGAGAATGACACTAGAATACTGGCTGGAGGACTGAGCGGGAAGGAGGGGAATGAGCCACAGTGAACCTAATAATCTGTCAGGCAAACTGTGGGTTGTTTCACAAACAACCCACACTGTATGGTTTATTCTCAGGGTGGCTTAGCATGTCGTGTGAATGTGGCCACTGTGTGAATCTGTTGAAATGTGAAATTCAATGACGATCAGGAGTATAACATACAATGTAAATATTGTAAGACTTTTAACCTCCAGTAGTTTTCTTGCAAATTATATTTTACAAGTTTCTGCTCTCCCATTAGAACTCCAATGATGGATAGATTGTGCATCCAACTGAATGGGATCATAACAGGTAGGTGGAAAACCAGGTAGTAAGGCTAGTAAATCACATGAATATTTATATTTGATGGTTCATTCCATGATGGATTTAAAGCATCATTTGAGAGAAACAAAGCTATCTTTATGAGTACTACGAAAGCCATCTATATTTTCTACACTGCGGTTTTTGAAGCTTTGATGTATTGTTCTATATGATAGTGACACTGGGAACTGGAATTATTTTCTAAAGGAGTTGATAAACTGTGCAAATGTGGTAAATTTGATGAGGGAATTACTGCTGCTAGAGCTCTCTAGCATAAATAGAATGCTTAAGCTTCACTCTCACATTTGTTTGTGAAATGCCACAATTTGCATGATTATGATACCTTTTCATTCAATAATTTAGGAAAATTCAAAATGACAACTTGAGTCACATAATGAAAACCAAATATAGTAAAAGGGTAAAGACTTAAAAAAAATTATTTGTACAATACATGTTAAGCAAAAAGCACAAGTCAAATTAAGGATGGTTAAAGAGATGTTTTCTAGAAGCTCTCAAGATAACATACACGTGTTGGAGAGTTCACATATATATATTTCAATGTATTTTCTGCACAAGAAACATCCACTTCTGGTGGAAAAAGCAACGGCGTTTTAAATGAGGAGCGGTGTGCCCCTTTCAAGGCACCTGCATGCCACAACTGGTCAAACATTCCTCACTTGCTCCCCATCTCATTTGCCACTCTGCCCTCCTCCGTCAAGCCAGAGGGGCAGCTAGAGGAATTCAAGGCACTCATCCCAGTGCTGCCAATCCAGGGAACTTCCTGGACAAGAACAATGCGATACTGCAGGACTGTTGCTGGGCAGTCAATGCACATCCTTGGCCAAAGATGTGGAATAAGCTAACAAGGGACGGCAGCTCTTGCATGCTCCTGTTTGAGATGCATCTGTAATACCTTGTTCTACCGAGATATCAGAATGTGTACGATACTTTAGTCTGCATGGAAAGAGAAGCCAGACTGCATGAGCTCCTTTGTATTTTTAGCCATTGTGTATTAGTGTTTGTTTACCAGTAGTTTTCTGGAGAAGAATGGCTTGCCATGCCCCATGAGAACAACCACCACTCAAACAGGCCTTAGCAAAAATTCACAGTATATATTTTCCCTAAAAAGAACTTGGGTTCCCTCATTAACTGATAGCATGTATGATGCATTGAGATAATTCAATAAAATATCTTTGTTAAAAACAACAGATAACCCACAGTTAACACTGTTTGCTCTTGAAGTATGGGATGGTTCACATTAAAACTCAAAGGTTCCCTCATAATACCTTCTAGATTAAAAAGCTTGATATTGCACTGTTATATTATACTTAACTGTCAATTCTCATTCCAAAGACTTACGAAACTGTAAAAAAGTAAACTTAAGTCATTTTGTGCAGTCTTCAGCATTGCATCCGAGTAGTTGGAATTTGCAAAACCTTCATTACAACTACAGTAGCCTAAGCACAGTGGAATTTCTGCCCAGCTGCCTTCCTTATACAGTATGGAAACTGATTGTCCAGTCTTCAACCTTCAGACTTTGAGTTTCCTCTTCTGGTCAAAGTAGGCATCAAATCTTGAGAGTGCATAGTCCTAAGCGATAAAAAAAAATACAACAGTTGAAGGAATTGGGCCACCGCTTAGGGATTTTTCTTAATATTTAGCGGTATAAAAATAGTACAAATAAATAAGAAATAAATCTTGCATGCTACCTCCATATGGGTGCACAAAAGCTATATCTTAACACAGAAAATGTTAGAAAAGGCTACCAAGCCTTAACACTAGCTTTTTCATTATCTATTTGATCTGTTTTACCAACGAACAAGAGTAATGATAAGAAGCCAGGCGCCTGCCTTGAATGCAGCTGTGTTACATCTGTTAAACTCTACCCAGTAGCAATTGATGCAACATGGATGTGAGGGATAATTAAATTTACATTCCTAGTCAAAGCTTAATGTTATAGGCTTGTTTTTGGAAAGAAGTCAAAAAGCAGTAAGATGATGAGAGAAGTCAATCTGATAGCATTAACTGAAGTTTGTTACTGTACTCTTGAGATAACTGAAGCAATGGACAGCTCTTTTTGGTGTTAAGATCAGCATCCATTAAAGGCTTGGTGAAATATTGGAACCAGTTATGCCTGCTACAAAATCAGTACTGGCTGACTGGTAGTTAAACTGGATTTATTTATTTATTTATTTATTATATTTATACCTCACCTTTTTTCCTGCAAGGAACCCATAATCCTCCTCCTCCTCTCCATTTTATCCTCACAACAACCCTGTGAGGTAGGTTAGGCTGAGAGTCAGTGACTGGCCCAAAGTCACCCAGTGAGTTTCATGGCTGAGTGGGGAGTAGAACCCGGACTTCCTGAGTCCCAATACAACACTCTCACCACTTGTTCATGTTGAACAAGAAAGGCTTTGGAGGGGATATAAATCAGACTGTGGAATATATCTTACACGAACATAGTGATTACACATTGAGTATGCAAACACTTAAAGTAAATTTGAAGACAGCCTTTTCAAAAGACATACCATGTATCCAAACTCAATAGATGATATCTTCGCCTGTATAATGGACCACAGACCCCAGAAGAAATGAGATGCAAGGGCAAACCTGTCAAGAACAAATACAACATAATGTTTCCTAGATGTTTCAGGGTCTAGTTTAAAATTCATAGACCAGAAAGGTCTAAGATTTATTATATAACATCCTGTTCATGTTCTGAACTTCAGAATGGCATGTTTCAACTTTCATTCTATGGCCAGGTGTGCATGGCACTTTATACCCACAGAGGTTCTGAAACCTCTGTGGGTGTAAAGTTGCCCCAGGCCCCAGCTATGCCCTAGTCGGACACAGCAGGAGTCTGGAGGCACCGCCTCTCCCCTCAGTCCTCCAGTCGGTATCCCAGGGGACACCGCAGGAGCACCGAGGGGAGACGAGTGGGGATGACAGCTGCCAAAAAGTGTCCAACCTCTTGCTCCTTGGGGTTACGGCCCCCAACTCACTCCCCCTGCCCCCAGGGCTCCATTCACCGCCACTGTTTGCCGCTGCAGCTGTCCCATCGCCACTGTGCATCTCATCCTCCTTGCACTGGCGGTCCCTCACAAGAGCGAGTTCAACCTGGTTTCGCCGCTGCAGCAGTGGCTCCCCTCCCCGGCTCTCCCTCCTTCTCCCACAAGGGAAGGGTGGTCGAGCCGGGAAGGGGAGCTGCTGCTGAAGCCTCAGCGGCTGCGCTGGAGCCTTGGTATATGTCTGCCAAGCCCCTGACACAGCCAGAACAGGCAGCTATGTGGGGCACGGCAACCAGAGCCGGGGAGAAGCCGGCTCTGGTACCCTTGCCCCACATAACCGCCTGTCCAAGGGCATGGTGTGCTGGTGTTCCTCTCCAGGAATGCCAGCACACCAGATCCTTCGCGCACCTCCTTCCCCTCCTGCCTGCCGCATGGCAGGCCAAGGAAGCACCCCTTCCTGTCGTCGTCGTCCCCCGCTACCACTGGTTGGTGTCACTTGCAGGCAACACTAACCAGTGCTAGCAGGGGGTGGGCGGGAGGGGGGCACTTCCTTCGCCTCCTGTGCCAAGTGGTGGCAGGTGTGGGAAGGACCCAGTGTGCTGGCATTCCTGGAGAGGAATGCCAGCACACTGGGCCCTTGGACAGGCGGCTATGCCGGAAAGGGGTAGAGGGGGCTGGACAGAAGCGGGCCTCGTCTATCCCTGGGCCACATAGCTGCCCGTGTTTTCCCTCAGTGCTGCAGAGGAAGAAAGCTCCTTCCTCTGCAGTGCCAGGGGGGAAAACACAGGCAGCTGCACAGCCCAGGGATAGATGAGGCCAGCTTCTGTCCAGCCCCCTCTACCCCTGTGGCACACAGCCGCCTACCCTGTGCAACACAGCCACCACGGCTCCTCACAAGGCCAGATTTAATCTTTTGCCTTGCGAGGGACCACGGCGGCGGCTCCTCCTTGCCCATCCCTGGCGAGGAGGCGGCGCATGATGGCGGAACGGTGGCAGCAGTGAGTGGGGCCCTGGAAGGTGGGGGAGCAAGTGGGGGGGGGGGAAGCTGATGACAGCCGGCCACGAGCCGCTTGGCTGGCTGTCATCGGCCAGCACCCCTTGCCCAGAGCAGCAGCTCTTCTTTGCTGCTCTGACCAAGGGACTCTATTGTCTTTGGCTGGCAGGTAGATCAGCATGTTGTCCGGGTTTGGACAACACGCTAAATCTAATAGGGTTTCCTTAAACCAACCGCAAACCATGGCATAGCAGGGTGGTTTAGAAGCCACTCCCAGGTCACTCTTAAGGCACCCTGCAGGGCTCAGACAACACACTAAACCTCAGTAGCACTTAACCTACTGAGGTTTAGCGTGCCGTGCGAACCCAGTATATGTAACATTCAGGATACATGATAAATGCAACTACAACTTCCTCAAGAAGGGTAACTCAGGATGTGTTCAGTTTGCTTCTGGACCTGATTTAAGAAAACCTAACATCCTGCCTTTCCAATGCATTTGCATCACTCAGGGCAGTTTACTACTAAACACAATACAATAATAAAATAAAGCAAAGGCATGAACAGAAACAAGCTCAGCAGATAAAAAAATTCTAAAAACAAGGGTCCACCAAATAAAATCTCTGTCCAGCAATACAGAAAAGTTTTAGACAGTCAATAAAAAACAGTAAGAGGGGGCCAAACAGATCTCACAAGGTAAAGTGTTCCATAGCCTAGTGTATTATCTCTTATCCCAAGCAATCTTGCCTCAGCCATGGGTGGGACATAGAGCAGGGCCTCTTCAATAGGAGATGAGCAGAATGATACAGGAGAAAATCGTCCCGGACCCAAGCTATTTATTTATTTATTTATTTCATTTTTATACCGCCCAATAGCCGAAGCTCTCTGGGCGGTTTACAGCAATTAACAAGACAGTCCCTGCCCGCAGGCTTACAATCTAAAAAGACACGACACACAAGGAAAAAGGAATGGTGAGGGAAGAAGGGGAGTATTTATTACTTTTAAAGGTAGTCAGCAACACACTGCATTTAGAACTGGAAGTGCCACTGAGTGAATGCTAGATGTATTCTTAACCACTGGCTGCCCTCTCAGGACTGCTTCAGTGCTAGGAGATCAGAACAGTTACCCCACATCAGGTAGTGAATGAAGTCAACCAGGCAGAACAAATTATTATGGCTAAATAGTTCAAGTGGTCTCTACTCACCCCACTTTCTTAGGGATATAGGGTAACTTCCTGACATTCAATGCTGAGAATGAACTACTTTAGAGTGGACACTAGATTAAACACTAGCTAGATCTGCTTTCAGAAGGCATGTACAACCCACATCTTAACTGAAAGCCAAGATTCAGCAAAAGGAATACATAAATATATCCAAAATGAAGACAGAAGTTACCTATTTACTTCAACCAACATTTCTTCTTCTATTTTGGACTTATCTTCATTGCTCAGATTTTCAAACCCACTTTGAGATGCAGCTAGATAACTGGAGAAGAAATGGAGCTGAAAAGCACAGACAGTAGTCAGAACAGCAGCGTAAGTCTTTTGGTGCTAATGCACCAAGTAAGCAGTTTCATTTATTAAAGCATCAGTACAGTTCTAAACCAGTTCAAATATTTGCAATCACAATATTCATTTTAAGCTTAATATTGGTCCTAGTAGTTTTTTGTACTCCAGCTTTGCTTTGAACAAATCTGTATGAGGCTAGAGAAGTTGTTCAATCCCTGAGCTAAATAATCTGGATTTAGTGTTTTGGTGCACAAATAATTACTATTATCCATGCATAAATTGGACAGGAGTGTTGAGGTTAATAAAAGATACCCTTACAATGTAATAAAGATGTCCTCCAATGAACTTTGGATGCCCTTGAAGCATGAACTTAAATTTAGAAATTCTATCTCCAAACGCTCCAGATTTTGGGGATACTCTGGAGCAAAATGAGAACAGCACCATACAACGTTACAGGATACCTAATGTTAAGAAATCAAATTTGCAAAGTTATAAAGTTAAAGCTAAGGCTATAGACTAAAGCAGGGGTAGGAAATGTGTGGGCTTCCAGATGTAGTTGCACTACAAGCCCCATCCTGCCTGACCACTGGCCATGGTGGCTGAGGCCGAAAGGAGTTGTAATCCAACCACATCTAGAGGGCCACAGCTTTCCCCCACTTCTGGAATGAAAGATCTGTCACATGCAGTAAGATTTAGAAATGAAGATGAGCTTGAGGTTAAACAACCTTAAATCTAAAGGCAATTCTAATTTATTACTTACCTGTTGCTTCCTTGAGGGATACTTCAAGAAGTTTGCTTTGAAGAATGGGTATTTTTCATGCACATAGTCGTACATCCATTCACAGAAGTGATTTCCAATGTCAAACCCTCTAGAGTGAGAATGTTCAATACATAAGGAATGTTTTAAGTTTAGCAAAAAAATCTATTCCTTGTTCTCAAATTGACATTTCATGACTGCTGATTGATTCAGGGCTGGCCCACCCATGAAGTATGGTGAGGCACCCACATGAGGTGGCAGAGTAGGAAGAGCGGCGAATTGCGCTTCTCCCCTGCACCCAGCCCCGAGAGCCCATTGCCACCTCCAGCAGGTGCTCTAGAGTGCCCTGCCAGCTGCTTTCCTGCCGTGGCATTTGCTGCAACAAGAAAGCAGCCAGTGGAGCTGTTCAGAGCAGCCACTGGCCCTCTGTTGCTGCGCAGCTCTCATAAGGTCTTGGCCCATGGCTGACAACTCACAATATCTCAGCCATGTGCCGACATCTTGTAAGAGCCCGGAGCCATGAGATCGGCGCTCCCTGTTGCCACTGCCACGCAACCCTCCCTTCCTGCTGCCAGCTCCAGCCCAGAGAACCCCCATGTGGCAGTACAGGAAAGGCGGTAGGCTCTCCGGGGTGGGGCTGGCAGTAGCAGGGAGGGTTGTGCAGCGGTGGGAGGGAGGGTTGTGCTGTAATGGAGGCGCGGGCTCTTTTGCTTCAGGTGACAAGAGAGCTCGCGCCAGGCCTGGCCATAGAGATCTGGGTTGAAAATATAGGCATAAGCAGCTTATACCGAGTTGACTATTGGTCCATCCGCTAATGTCTGCCCCGACAAACAGCAGCTCTCAAGTGACCTCTTCAGCAGAGGTGCAGGGACTGAACCTGGGACTTTACACATGCAAAGAATGTGCTCTATGATTGAGTTATAACTCAACTTAATTGGTTGCCTTATATGAAATCAAACAAATAGTCTGATCCAATACTACCCACTCTTAACTCTCCATAGTCTCTTAGGCTATAAGAGGCCAGATTGAAAAGTGACTGGTCTACAAAAATAAATTTCCCAATGAACATTTCCATGCGGTCAGTGCCATATTTAAATCTGTTCAGAGACCCCTTACATGTGCAGTACTGCCATACCAAGAATCCATTGCCTGGATGTCATACCAGCTAGCACAGTATTTATTGCTGAAAGAATAGGAACAGGCAACCTGACTTAAATGTTACATGAGCCACGTAAAACCCAGCACAGAAATTTTTAAACAAACAAATCGAGTGTCACTTTTAAATTGGTCCCAACATCCTTTAATTGAAAGAAGATACAAAGAACTAAACTTGGTACATTATACATACAAAACACAAGCTCTACCACATATATTAATCAAAACTCCAATTTTGTCAGACATTTTGCGTGGTTACAGTGAAAGATCTTTTGCGTCTAGGAGCTTGCCCTATATTTATAGGGTGTTGAAAAAATGAACTAGGCCCTGAAATTGCACCTTGTTGCAAATAATTGGCAAGAATTAGCTGTCAATTGGTTTCAACACCATTTATACTATCTAAAAATTTTAGCCTGGCTGTTTTGGCATTCTGCACCAAACAAAGTTTCAAATCCTTTCCCCATTTCCTCAATGTTTTTTATACAGGCCCACTGATATTTGCTGTAACACTGGGGCACAATCTCAAAGACTGTTACCAATTCTATACATGTGCTTTAGTTGTGGCATTGCACAGGTGGCTTGGTTTGCTCCACTATAGTTAAGCCTAATGCCTGCCAAGCATAACAGTGTCGGGCTCCATTTCTAACCAGAAAAGGCACTCACAGATTCCTTTACTACCAGGAAACCTTTATGGAGTTCTACCAATTTTCCTGTATGTGGAAACTTTTCAACTGGTAAGACTGACATGAAGGAAGCTTTCCAGCACCACCTGTGCCCGTGTGCAGCACCTTTATGTTGTAGCAGTGAGTAACTGTTGACACAGCAAGACTGACTGCTATTACACAGCGGCTGTCACACAAGGCCAACATCAAGACTGGAGACTTCAATCCTGAGATGAACAAAACAATTCACAGGATAAAATTGTCAAGGAACAAACATGCAAAAAAAGGCACAACCATCACTTGGCTTAACTTAATTTTCTGTACATCCAGGAAAAACCTGACAAGACACTCCAAGCAGTGCAAATATATTTGCCAACTGACAGGTTTCAGTACAAGTGATTTCTATTGCACAAACACCACCAATTATCAGTCACGTATTGCTGAGAGCTGGCCAGAAGCAATAAAGATGCTATACCTAGATATATTTTACCAGTGGAGGTTGAAGAGAAGGCCAGTTTGTGCAGGTAGCTTTTAATAATATTTTCTAGCATACATTTATTCCAAATACAAACAAACATTAGATGCAGATATAAAGAGTTGGCCCTCTACTTTATTAGACTTGGGCAAACAATGGCAATCTTGATGAATCAAGAGCAGACAAATCTATGGAGGCAGAAAACTGTTCAGGCAAACTAATTAAGCATTTGCTAAGCTTGCTTTTCTTTTAATTAAAAGCCAGAGAAAGGTCCAGCATTTACCTATAATTGTAGCTGCTGTATTCAAAGTCAATAAGCATCAGTTTTTGCTTCTCAGAATCTTCTCTGCCTTCAAGAAGCAAAACATTTCCTGGGGTGGGGTGGAGAGAAAGAGGTACAAAGTAGTAAGCACTCTGAGGGACTCTGAAATGAGTTCATTGGAAACAATTCTGTAGCCTACACATGTGAGATTACTGTTCAAATATCTCAACTCCAGAATTTTAGCAAATTCATCTGCCCAACTAAGTGATGCTCTTTTTAAAAAATATTATTTTTATTGAGTTTTAAATCACATTTTCAATATAATTGTGGAGAAAGCCTGCACACTCACAGTGACATGAACCCCAACACAGTTTTGGAAACTATCGGGGCATTTCTCTCTTAGCAACCGCAGGTAAAATATTTGCTAGGATTCTCGCAAACCGTCTTCTATCTATTTCAGAAGAGATCCTCCCTGAAACTCAATATGGTTTCCGCCCCTCTAGAGGGACAGTAGACATGATTTTTACTGCACGTCAGCTCCAAGAAAAATGCCGGGAGCAAAATCAACCCCTTTATATGGCATTTATCGATTTGGCTAAGGCCTTTGATACTGTAGACCGTACAGCTCTCTGGACTATCCTTATGAAAATTGGATGCCCCAATAAATTTGTGAATATCTTGCGACTTCTCCATGACAACATGACGGCAACGGTTTTGGACAACAACGGCTCTCATGGTGCTCCATTTAAAGTGGGATCAGGTGTTAAACAGGGATGTATTATCGCCCCAACATTATTTGCCATTTTCATCGCCATGGTTTTACATCTTGTCGAGGGGAAATTTCCCACCGGTGTGGGAATTATATATCGAACAGATGGAAAGCTTTTTAATCTCAGCAGGCTGAAAGCAAAAAGTAAGGTAATTACAACCTCCGTTGTGGAACTTCAGTATGCTGATGATAATGTGGTCTCCGCACATTCAGAGGATGATCTCCAAACTATCCTAAATGCTTTTGCAGAAGCATACGAAAAACTTGGTCTCTCACTTAACATCAAAAAAACCAAAGTGCTTCATCAGCAAGTGCAAGCCAATCCTTTGGTGATGCCATCTATCCAGCTTGGCGGGACAATACTGGAAAATGTCGATCATTTTCTCTATCTTGGCAGCTATCTTTCTGTTACAGCTAACATCGACAGTGAAATCCAGCATCGTCTGAGCTCCGCAAGTGCCGCATTTTCTCGAATGAAACATAGAGTGTTCGAGGATCGGGATATTTGTAAGAAGACCAAAACACTGGTTTATGAAGCCATTGTATTACCAACTTTATTGTATGCCTGCGAAACATGGACTATCTATAAACGTCACTTCCACCTCCTTGAAAGGTTTCATCAACGTTGCCTCCGGAAAATCCTGCAAATTACTTGGGAAGATAGGCGAACAAATGTCAGTGTACTGGAAGAAGCAAAGACTACTAGCATTGAAAAAATGATCCTTCAACGCCAACTTCAGTGGACCGGTCATGTTGTTCGAATGCCTGACTGCCGTCTCCCAAAGCAGTTACTTTACTCCCAACTCAAGGATGGAAAGCGGAATATCGGTGGTCAATATAAGAGGTTTAAAGATGTTCATAAGGCTAATCTAAAAAAATGCAATATAAACATCGAAAACTGGGAAGCTCTGGCCCATGAACGATCTAAATGGAGGTTGGCCTTTCACAAAGGTTCCATGGACTTTGAAGAAGCCCGAGTGCAAGGTGAAAGGGAGAAACGTGCTAAGCGAAAAGCACGTCAAATGAATCCTTTACAGGACCATCTTCTATCTGGTAACCTGTGTCCTCACTGTGGGAAGCTGTGTGGATCTAGAATTGGCCTCCACAGTCACTTACGGACCCATCGCTAGAGTCTACACAATCTTCTTTAGAACCTCCTCCTTTTATCCCGGAAGACAATCTTACTCGGTCACGAGTGATCGCCTGATGATGATCCCAGTAACTGCAACACTCCCGGGCTGGAATAAGCCCACCTGACCAGCGAGGGGTGGGAGAGCGGGAAGGACGGGGTAGAAAACCCCTCTCCCTGTCCCTAGAGGGTTGTTGGGAACACGGGTGCATGGAGGACATCCACGGCCAGCCCCAGCTGGGTCAAGCAGTTCTCTTCCCCGGGCCAGGCGGGCTCAGAGTCAGGCTGAAATCAGAACAGCGTAGAGTCTCGGATCTAAGGTAACTACTTGCCGCAGTACGCTAGCCTGGGAACCCATTCGTTCATAAATCTGAGGTCACGCTCAGCTCTTGTTGACGTTATAGTATTCCTAGAAGTCTATTAGTTCTGCTTCATTTAACCTATAGTAAATAAAAAGCGTCTATTCTTGCTGCGAATAGACTCCTGTGCTTCCTTTTTGCTGCGTGAGTTCTAGTCAATTACACTTGCTTGAACCGGCTGTAGCTCAGTGCCGGTTGACCCGTTAAGTGCCGAACTCACGCAGAAGACCCAGCTGCTGGTCTTCCACAATAATCAATGAGGATATAGAAAATATTACAACTTTTTCAACTAGCAAAACAAATACAATACATTAAAAAATTCAAATTAAAGTTAACAAGAATCACAGGAAGCTCAATATATTTTAAAACAACAACAACACTACTTATATTTATCCACAGAGGTTCATCAGGGGTTTACGATCTAGTTGTAATTATCTAAATGTATCATTCCATATCAGTCCATGACATGTTGGTGGTTTTCTCTGGGAACTTTGCTTGTTAATAGAGTCAATACATTTATGCCAAATTGTAAAGAGAGTGTCAGATACTTTTTGTTGCCTCTGTGCCCTTATCTGTTTAGTTAATTTTTCAGCTAACACAATGTTCTAAAGAGAATTATACCACATGACTATCGACAGATCGGTAGATTCCTTCCAATTCGTTGCTATTTAGTTGGCGAGACACCACCATCATAAAAGTCAGCATTTTTTTTGGTAAATGTTCATTGCGGCCATTAACGATACATAATAGTGCCAACTTAGGATCCATGTGTACCTCCCCTCCTATTATATTACTACATGCTTGAAAAACCTCCTTCCAAAAGCTATGTATTTGTCCAAATTCCTACCACATATGATAGTACGTGGAAATGAAATAGTGATGTTCCACCTGTTCTGGAGGGGGTTGCCAGGTGAAGCAGTGGCTGTTCTGAAACAGTGCCTGGGCGTGGTGGTAATGGACAGGATGAGGGTCAATAAATTGAGACTCAATCCAGACAAGACGGACGTACTGTTAGTGGGTGGTGTGTCTGCCCAGCTAACTGATGTTCAACCTGTTCTGGAGTGGAGTGGAGCTTACCAGAGAGGCTCAGGCAGCACCTACGGTGTGCCTTTTCTGGGGCTAGGCGAAGACCTTCTTATTTTCCCAGGCATTTTAGTCTTTCAGTTTCTGTTTTAAACCTGTTACTGTATTTTAAATCTTTGCATTGCTGGTAGGTTTTATTTCAGTTCTTATTTTATACTGTAGTTTTAAACTTTTATATTGTAGTTTATCATGTTTTCATTTATGTTTTTAATTGTTGTGAACTGCCCAGAGATCTTCAGCTACTGGGCAGTATTTATTTTATTTATTTATTTCATTTTTATACCGCCCAATAGCCGAAGCTATTAAGCGGTATAAAGATGTAATGAATAAATAAGAACTACATGATATTCCATTAGCAGCAAAATGTCCTCCCAGGACAATGGATGGGGGGTGCGCATAGAGGGTTTATCTATGGCACCTACCACTGGATAACACAACCAACTATGGGATCCTCTTCAGTGAGGGCTGCATTTTGTCCATAAGAGTGAATGGCAATTGTGTCACTTAAATGGAAGTAAAAGGTATGAATTTAGGGATGTTACCGGGGACGGACGGACAGCGACAACAACAACAACACACATGCTCCCATCCTTAGTGACTACAGTTAACAAGCTTAATCCTAACTTCATAACCTACCCCTGCTCCTATATAGCCTAGGTTGTTTATTCATATTAAATTGTGATGGAAAGTTGAGAACTGGCACTATAAAGAAGCATTCTAGTCTGTCCATGCCATATTATTTGATCTCACTGTGGATATGAGCAAAGCTTTTCAAAGTTGATGGGGCTAAAAATGATGGTTTTGACACAGCCCAAATTATTCTCCAGCTTGTCCTGTTACACAACATGAATGGGGTATGGTTTACTGTGCTAACTCCATTAGCTCTCCACACTGCAGCCTAAGGATCTTCCCTAGTACTACCCAATTCCTTCTCTTTCAGCAGGCCTGCCACATACAAGAACCATGGCCTACACTTTTAATTGAATACTGCCTCAGCTATGAGATGGTGTTTACCTCAAACAAGTGATTTTACTTTGTAACAGACTACATTTCATTCTTTTCTTGTAAGGGTTAAGAACAGAATATCACAGTTTCAAAATGCAAAACACAACGTTATATGATACCTTCTTGGCAGTCATTATGGCAAAACACAACTGGAGATGAAGTAGCTTCAAGTAAGGACCTGAAAAGAAAAAAGAAAAGAAAAGGAGCTGAATTAAATAGCAGTTTTAACATCAACTGTTTGTTTAGTCAAGGGGAGACCAACAGTAAAACAGTGTTTTGAAAGGCAACTGGGAAGATTTTTCATAGCTTCACCTCCTGCAGGCAGGTAACTCTGCCAGTTGCCTCCACTGAATTAACTCACAGAAGAACAAAATCAGTAATTGCAACAAATCTTCTCAACCAAAAGCTCCCCAGATTGTCAGTCTGCTATATGTGCCCTTTCCTGTGCCTACCTCCACTTCAAGGAAAAGGCAAAGCACAAAGTATTTCACTTAAGAACTTGCTGGTGCCAACTCTAGGAACAGTGCTTGTAGAGCAGTGATGGTCCATCTGGAGGCCCTGCCTCTCTACTTTGGCCAGTTTCTTGTACTAATATATTGTGGATGCTTTGGGACTTTTTGGTGGGAAGAAGCATTTCTTGCCTCCCTAATTATTTTCAGAGAGCATACAGCCTGCCATGGAGACTACTTGACTGTCCACACATTGATGGCAAAGCTGCAATTAGAATAAAGATATTATGATGGGTCCCTGAGGAAGACTTTCAATGCTAACTTATCCAACCATTCGTCTTTCCCAGAAGAAAACTGGGTTGAAACTTTTGTGACTATAGTATGGAATCCAAGTTAAGTTTGGCTGTCTCTATGGGTCCAATATGCAATGGACTGTACAAACAAAACACTTTGCAAAAGTGGCCTAGCTTGACTAAGTTCCAGACCTGATCAAGTGACATGGGCTCTCCTGGAACCTCAGCAAGTGGCCTACTACAAAAGTAATTTCCAAACTAAGCAATGAGAAATGGTTGTTTGAATCAATCCCAATGTAATTATAGCCTTATATGTCTAGAGATATCTATAGCTAAACAGAAAGCTGATAAGAGTCTCAATATTAAAATGCAGGTTAAGAAACTGCTTAGAGCTTCTTCAGCTAGAGTTATGTTTCAAAACAAACTCAATCACATAACAGTTGTAAAACAAATGTAAACTGTTAAGAGTTACAGTACCGTAGACCTTTCATTTCTTGTGGCAGGTTGTAACTGAGGATCTTGTTCAGTTTTCTAACACGCGATTCCCTGGTAAACTTGATTCTCATCACTTGGTTTAAGTACCTGCATAAGGATTTTGTTGTACAGTTAGTATTCCTAAGCAAGAGTCCCCACACCTCTCCCCGTAACCATCGGAGTATTCTTAAGATAAAAATACAGCTGGGGAAATATTTTTGAGGGCCTTCTTGCCACTGCAAATTAGTCTAGGGAAGGATACCTTCCCCACCATAATAAAAAGAAACAAGCTTCCTATAAAACCCTTCCTCTGAACTTAAATAGGATCCATTCTACTTAAAAAGACTAAGCTATCATGTTAAACAAGTAGATAAAATTACAGTTGCTTACTTTTCCATGGTTCCAAAGAGCCACTTAGGTTCTTTATTAAATGGCATTTTCATTCCATGAAATCTAGCCATTTTCTCAGCTATTTCTGCTGATATATCAGGCAAACCTAGTTCCTCAGTGTCCAACTTCCTGCTCTGAAACATATATAACACAGTAGAAATTAATTATGAGGAATACATTTCTTAGAAATTGCAAGCCATCAAATTTATTGCGGAAACGAGTACCCCGTAATGATAAGCAAATATTGGGAACCTAGTGAGTGAATGGAGCACATTCCTGACTTTTGTTTCAGTACTATAGTTAATCATCTTAAAGGCTAGCTCCTCTGTTACTAGATAGATTACATCATAGTTTATTGCATTAATATAGGTGCTGTAAAAAGTTAGATCCAGAAAACCTGAGACAATAGCTTCCATTCTCCATATACATATTGCCAAATCTATATTATAACATCAAAGTATAGAAAACTATTGCTACATACTGACTAATGCTATATTCCCACACCTGCCCTTGTTAGCAATTTCGAGATAGCACAGTCATGTTCGGTTACAACTACTACCATACTGACTAATAACTGACACTCACAGGAATGAATTCCTCCAGCCGGCCTTGTGGAAAAATTCCATAGAGCTTTGGCCCAAGAGCTCTCTCAGCAAGAATGGCAAACATAACACTCTCCAGAACCACAGCCTCTGCACCCTAAAGAGAACAAGAAAACTGAAGCTGGTACATATATAACCTCTAATGAGCGTCACAAAAACAAAATACATTTTGGAATCAATATAAATTGAGCTTATGTACAACCAATCAATTAGATTCAGCTACAGGATCTTACACTACTTTTGGCTGAAGGGTGGGGTAAAGTTGCTCAAATAAAGGTAATAATTACCACTGAAAAGGTAACTGTACTGTGGGTAGGTGGTTCCTGGGTCCAGGAATGAGGTAGGAGGACTGTCCTGGATGGGGCAGCACTTCCCAGCAGAACAAGTATGTAGTCTCTGGGAGTACTTGATTCAAAGCTGTCAGTAGAGGTCCAAGATGGCCTCAGAGGCCAGAAGTGCATAGGGTCAGTTATGACTGGTTCGTCAGCTACAGCCATTCCTGGACTGGGATAACCTGGCAACAGCAGCCCATGCTCTCATAACTTCCCAATTGGATATTGCAATGCTCTCTATGTGGGGCTTCCTTTGGAGACAGTCTGGAAACCACAGCTGGTGCAAAATGCTGCTGCCTGTGTGCTGACAGGGCAGTGAGATGTGAGCATATCATACCAGTTTTGAAATCTCTGCACTGGCAGCCAGTGAGCTACTGGGTCAATTCAAGGTGTTTAGTCCTAGTGTTCAAAGCCCTAAACAGTTCAGAACCCAGGTACTTGAAGGCCTTCCCCAATACCAACCATCCTGGGATTTAAGTTCAGCCAGGGAGGCTTTGCTTGCACTGCCCTTGAGGAATGTCTCTTGTGCACAGTGATGTGGGGTGGGAAACTCTCCAAAGTTCATTTTTCTGTAGAATTTCCCTCCATTTCATGAAAAAGTTAATTAGTAACAAGGAATGGATGCCAATTGCAAAGTCAGTATTAGGCAAGATTGGCAGTTTCAAAGTTGTTTTGAAAAATTAATGTTTTTCAGGTGATTACCCTGAGTATATGAGAGAATATGCATGTCACTGAAATACGTGTATGTCTCAGTGTGAAATAGAACTGTTGTGAGGATAAAATGGAGAGGAGGAGGAGGCTTATGTAAGCTGCCTTGGGTTCCTTGCAGGAGAAAAGGCGGGATATAAATATAATAAAGTAAATAAATAAATAAACTAATAGGCAGCGACAACAAAACCGAAGATGGGTTGTTCTAGGGCAGTGCTTCTCAATTATTTTCTGTCATGCCCCCCCCCAGGAAGAAGAAAACATTTCGCGCCCCCCAGCGCGACTGTAAATAGTATCATTTGTCTATAAAATTGTTATAAGTACACCTCTGCATAACACTGTATCCTTATTAACGTATAAGAGAATAAAAAAAGAAAGAAATGTGGATCAATTTACAACAAAGAATAGCTTTATTAACTGTAGCAGAAAAGATTTAAAGGAGCACAGGATTTAAAGGAACACAATATTAAAAAAAAACTTTTAACTGAGGTCAAACGAGCCCCCCTTTACGGAGCCTCGCGCCCCCCCTGGGGGGCCCGCCCCACTATTTGAGAAGCACTGTTCTAGGGTCATACAAGGATTCTACAGGTTCACCGTGTCAATTTCTTTGTATGTTACTTACTCCACTTCGAATGAAAAGGGGTAGCGATTTCAGTGGGAAGGGGGCTGGGACAAGGAGGCAAGATGAGTTCTGCCGCAAGGGCGCCTGGGATACAGGGGGAAGGAGGGGGAGAACAAACCACAGAAAGCCGGATTGTCTGCTGACCATACCGTGAGTTATTCTGCAATAATAATATTTGCAGAGTGGCTTAGTGTATTGTGTAAACCCAGTCAGGGTTTACAACCCAACAACAAATTATGAGTTCTCTTTCTGAGTTGTTTGTGGTTAACAAACCATGGTTTATTAGTATGGCTTGGCTCACACATCTTGACCACCCAGAATTCAGCAACCCATGGGTTAAATGAACCATGGGTTAGCATTATGTGCAAACCAGGTCACTGTTTCACATGCTGGAAAGTACATTACTATCAAGGAAAACTAATCCTCAAAAGCTAGGCAGATGAAGGCAATAAACCCTCTTATTTGCTTTTCGGGTAGGGTAAATTAAAGCTGACCCTGTTAAATACAAAAATTGAATTTTGGACAAATTGCACAACTGTAGAAGTACCATAGATGGGACATGTCAGAGAACACAGATTGAAGAACAGTCAAGGACTGGACAAATGTATGCCTTTGAGAATCTTGCCAGGCTAACTGTGGTTAAATTGCGGCTGTATTTTGAGCTTGGTTATTTGAAGATTTCTTGCCATTTTCACTAAGAATAGTGATCAAGAATCCACTGCTACCAGAAACTGAGATCCATGCAGACATCTTCAAGAGCAAGGTTTTACAGCATCTACAACAGGACCTAAAGAGCACAAGCTTAAGAATCTTCCTCTTTTTAGTCAGGTCAGCTATGTTGAGGACTTTTCTATTAGCTGAAAATATCCTAGGGTGATATCCAATGTTGTGTGAGTGGACTTCTGCTCGCACAATGGAAATTTCCTTTCTTTACTCCCCCCATCCCCCAAATCTGCTCCAGAGGGTACCCCCCTCCAGAAAAGATTTTCGGGAGCATAGGGGGCTGCAGGGTGGAAGGGAATACATTCTATTGATGAATGCCATTCGGTTGATCAATGGCTACCATTGGATACAACCCTAATTTCTAACTGTACTAATTTCATAAACTTCTTTTAAGTTTTGATAGAGACATCTTATATTTGTACAGTCATGCCTTGGATTGAGAGCATAATTCGTTCCGGAAACATGCTTGTAATCCAAAACACTCTTATATCAAAACGAAATCCCCCCCCCCAAATTTGTACAGAGATTTTTAATTTAAGCCATACTACAGTACTTGTACTGCAAGACGTCGCTTGTATATCAAGTAAAAAAAAATATTAAATAAATATTTAAAATTTGCTTGTCTTGCAAAACGCTCTCAAACCAAGTTACTTGCAATCCAAGGTATTACTGTATTCCTACTGTTGATAGAAACTTAAAATTCTGAGTATAACACTCATTTAGTTTCAGTACTGAATAAAACTAAAATACAATAATGGCAATTTTATACTAAATAGGCCTAGAAGCAAACACATTCAAACTACACTAAATGCCAATACAAACTGTTCTACTACCCATCTTTTAAGTAGATGTTCTTCTTTGTGGTCTCTGTGCTTCACACACCTGGGCTCTGCGCCTGCGCAGAGGTCCTTCGGGAAACTTCTATAGCTAAGGCGTTTTGGGCGGGAACCCCTCCCCCACCGGGGACTGAGCATGCCCAGAGGGGTTCCCGCCCATTCCCTCCGTTCCTTTTCGACCGCCATTGTGGCAAGTCACTTCGGAACTTCTTCTCGTTTGAAAACTTTTTCAACAAGGCATTTTCTTCTCTTCTGAAATATTTTTGTTTCTTAACTCCTTTTATTTTCGCTGGATCGCTTTCCGTTCCTTCTGAGGAAAAATGTCCCATAAAGGGGCGTTCCGTAAATGTATCCGCTGCGGAGCAAAACTCTCCTCAACTGAGGGACACTCACTTTGTGTTTTCTGCCTCGGTGAGGGTCATAAGGTGGACACATGCCCTCACTGTCAAGCCTTTACGAGACAGACGCGGCGGCAACGGGCAGACCGTCTCAAGGCTGAAATGTGGACCAGGGCTCTTCGGGCGGATGCCTCAGACCCTGTCCCGGCAGCCGGGTCAACTGCAATTGAGCACTCAAGCCCGCAAAACCGTCCTGCGGCGACGGAAGGCAGCCCGCTTGCGGGACGCAGCCTGACTATTGCCAAAGCCAAAAAATTAACAAAAAAGGCAAAGACCAACTTGACAAAGGGGAAGAAAAAGAGGCACCACAAGTTGGACAAACACGCAAGGGCTCCGCCCCCTTCGCCTCCACCCCCATCGCAGTCGGCTGACTCGATGGCGAGAGCCTCTCCTTCCCCACCAAGACCATTGACACCGATGCCGGCTACATCGGTTCCCATTTCTAGCATTCCTATATGGTTGGAGAAAATTACATCTACGGTAATTTTCTCCAACCATATAGGAATGCTAGAAATGGGAACCTTGATAGATGTAGCCTGAATAATTTTTGCTAGCTTAAAGAGGCATAACAGAACATCTTGGCCTGTACTTGGGATCCAAAATCTAACAGTGATTAATCCAGAAATACTTCAGTAGATATAATATAGTTTCAGTTCAGATTGGCTTTATCTTATGATTAATTGCACGTTTAGAAATCAAGGCTTTTATATTTACTAATGATTTACTCAAAGGCCTCTTGAAAGGGATTTGAAAACAAGCTTTAGGCAATCTAAGATAAACTATGTTAATCTTTAACTTCAAAGTTATTGGCCCAGTTCAAATTGAGATTTTCAAGGTTATTCCTTCAGTTTTAATTGGGCATCTATAAGCGATATAAACTCAACTATTCAGATATAGGATTCCATCTTTAAGTAGTTCTTTAAATGTAATCTTATTCTGTAAAGCCCTCCTCCCTATAAGCAGACTTCCTGACAGGGCAGTAATACTGCAGGCTGAGGTTATTCTTTGCAAGTGGATCCCCTGGATGAGGCAGCAAGTTGCGGTCTTTACTCTCTAATGGATTTGTTTGCAGAGAACTGCTGCAACCTACTGTGTGAATCATGGTGCTACATAATAATATACAAAAATAGTTCTGTAGGATGGTTGTAACATGGGACAGAATAGAAAGAAAATATCCTAAAGTTACACAGAAGAGAAAGTGACAGAACACCACTTGTTGTAACCTAAAACCACTCCAACCTATCCTCAATGGGCTGGTTCCAGATTTAGTCATTCTTAGAACAGACCCACTGAAATCAAAATGAATTACGTTAAGTTAGTCATGATTAACTTAAATCCCACTTATTTCAATGGATCTACTCTAAGTATAACTGAATCTGGAATAAACCCAATGCTTTATAATCCATCCTGGACAATAGTACTTCCTTCCCTTTCACCAACCTTAGGTGGTGGGCCAGTCCCCTAATCTAAAACAGCTACTCATCAACAGTCCACATGACACACAAACACAGGGACCAGACCCTGCAACAAACCCAGATTAAATTCTGTCCCCATACACACTCTGGTAACCCCATTATAGGATTTATTAGCACTCATTATCATTATAACACTCATTATCAGTCAAAACTTTAGGCTCATTCACCAGCTCATCTTCCAATATGTTGGGGCGGGCAGGGGGAAGGGAGTGTGTTTGGGTATGATGGTGGAAATGGGCATGTAGTCTGAGAGCAAATACATTGTGTGTTTTGTACCAACCTGATATGAGAACCAAGAAAAGATAATACTTACTTGTAAATCATTTTCCTTTTGAGCCTGTCCAGACCCTCCTTTATTACAGGACCTCTATGAATGAGAAAAGTCAACATTTACAATGAGATGTCGAAGATCAACATGACTAGTAACTTGCAGCCACCACAATAAGGAGAGTTAGGAAAGCCAGCTATACTTAGAACTATTTATTTGATATTGAACTGACAAAGTATCAGACATCTTAACACAATGCCTCTCATTCCAAGAGACATCACTCCAGACGCTTTAAAAAGGATGTGCCATTGAATTCCAGTATCAGCTTGCTTACATTGACAGAACAGACAAGACCACTAGTATAAGAGGTGGTCATCTGTTTGACTTTAGCAGCTGGGAACCAAACATTCCTAGTACACAGAAACATCCAGATTTGGGAGATAAAAATGAGGTTTTACTATAAACCAGTTTTGCTACAGAGGTGTAAAGCTAGCAAGGCAGCAGCACAATTGAAACAATATACAAAAACTAGTTTAAACATAATACTTTATCTAGTTTTACAGGTAAAGGAGGCACTCACTTATCCCAGTAACAACTTGTTGACAGATCTCTTTTCTACTGTAAAGTAACAACAATATTTTAAGACATTTTAGAGATAATCTTATGTCACTTTTCAAAGCAATATAAGCAAAGCAAAGCATTAATCAGTTCCAGACTTAGTGGACTGCAGTAGGTTTGTTAATACCTATTTTCTAAGGTTCCAACTTGTGCTTTAATGTTTGGACTCAATGGCACATGCTTTTACTGTAACTGCACCTTTAAAATGCAGTAGGAATGCAAGCTTTGCAGTCCATTAAGGATTTCAAAGCTATGAAACAAATAAGCCTGTTCCATTTCGCAGCTCCATTCAGTAGCAATTACTAATGCTGCAATTCTGCAACAATACTGCTTAAAACCAAACTACATTCAGAGGCCTCTAAAGGAAGCCTTTGACTAAAATTATTAATATTAATGAAGATAATGGAACAGAGCATAATTTTTCTGCTCTAACATTCCTTTACCAAGTACCAACTGAACAAATAACCAACACCAGTTTTTAAAATACCACCCAAGTTACAGAATTTCTCACAGCTTACTTGCTTGAACTTGAAAAAAACGATTTTCCACAGTATAGTAATTATTTCCATTAAAATACTATAGATTAGAATATGTGAATGCTACTGTAAAACTACATTTCTTCCATGAAAGCATAGATTACCTTGCATATTCACAAGGGCAAACTTAAAACTGCATATTAAATAGCAATGTTATACAATGTTATGTCACTAGCACTATTTTCTCTCACTGACTACTCCTTGAATAGCAGTCAAAGTTGCACATCACCCAGGGCGTTTTCCTGCTTAATGCTCCCCTATGATGGTACAATCCACCAGAAGCAAACTGGATTAGAGAGGTTTTTTCCCCAGGACCTTAACAGGTAACAACTTTAACTTACTTGAATCACACAAGTACTAGAAGACTGGCCAGTAATTTTAGTACTAGTAATCTTCAAATAAGTGCCTAAGAAACTTAATTGTCTCAATTGAGTTTGAAGAGAAAGAAAAAGGGAGGGATGTAATATCCAGCTGTTATCACAAAAGGAGAATTCTACTGGGTTCCTTCTGCTCTCTCAGGACCAATTAACACCTAGGAGAAGACAGGAATTTAAGTCAATGGGACTCATTTCTAAATAATTGCATTTAGGACTGAACTGTGGCAACAGGCTTTTCTGTTTACTTGAGGAACTGCCTTTACACTGAAAAACAGTGAGTAGAGCAGACAACTGTTTGCCAAGTAATGGCAGACAATACATAAGACTACACTGATGGTCTGGAAATATTCATGCTAATAAAGTATTGTGCTGAAGATTTGCTTCAAGAATGTCTGAAGTAAACGCTACCAGACCAATACATCCACATTCCAGATACCTACTTAGGTAGCAACCCACTGACTTCTTAAAGCAAGACTTTTATTGGGTAGACAGTGTGCAATCTCCAAGGAGATTACAGGAAAGGTACTGCACAACTCCTACCAAGAATAAAGCTAATAGGAGATTATGTTGCAGGAAAATTCTGTTGTAATGATTTTGACACCTTGGAGCATAGGCCAGAGATGAGCAAGCATCTATTGAATATATCAGGATCTTTGTGAAATCACACTGTCAAGACTCCTTCCTGCTTGCTGGCAACAGCTGCTTAACAAATTCCATGTAGATGGTTGATCTCTAGGTATGTAGAGTTGCTACCACCTCTGTCTCTCATTTCTCACAACAGGCCACAGCCATCTGGTGAAGCAAGAGACAAAGGAACCATGTATAATGTGTATGTGCATTTTATGGCTGTAAATAATAAAACAAACAGCTAATGTGCAGGAAATCTTCCATGTAAAACTGAGATGCAGGAGATACCATTTTTGCTGTTGTGGGACAAAATGTCTTCAGTAGTGCAGTATGACTTTTTAAAAAAATGAAAATTAAGTGCAACAGCCAAAATGAACTAGTAATATTCATTACCACGTTACCGCACTTTAGGCTGAGCAATTATGTTTTGCTTTTCTATTTAAAGAGCAGACATGAGGCAAAAATGTAATTAAATGGCCATATGAATCAAATTAGTAGACAGGATATGAAGCTGGTTATACTTGTACTGGGTTTTCATATCGCAACAATCCAGTTCAATCAGTAGATAGAACAAATTGAAATTGAAATGCAGACTGAAAACCTAGACCTCCAATAATATAATTCCTAAATGCCAGTATATTAAGACCCAAGTACAGACTATAGTAACAAACTGGCAGAGAGGCAAGCTTTATCAGAAAAGTGAATGTGAGTTTGGCATATTTATCTTGTACAGCTCCTGAAGGAGCTCCACAGGACACAGGCAGACTCGCATCTCCTTTACAAAAAGTTACAGTCTTACTTCAGGCAGTTTTGTACCCAATTCTGTATTCTAGTCTTAAAATGCAGGTGCAGAAGTTGTAATGTTCTGTCATTCCTATATAGGGAGGCTCCTCAAAACTGAGAAACATGAAGCAGGTGGTGTCAACTATTTTTCATGGAAAAAATCAATACTCCATCCTACTAGAGGTTGTGCATTATGAATACCACCTCAGAAAGGAGACAATGAAAGGTGTTATTAACACAGGTCCTGAATTAATACAAAAACTAAGAACATCCCTAATCCTTTTTACTTCTGATCAAGTTACCATTCTTTAAGAGGAGCAGAAGGGGTGCATAATGCACTATTTTGGCATTCATAGCTCCCATTTAACTGTTTGGATATTATAAAAAAATTATAAGGCAAGTATTTTCATCATAACTTCACACTCTGAGCCATAAAGAAATGAAACCCGTAGAGAATGCTCCAACTTCAGAGATCTCATACTATACCGTGAATCGTGTCTGTCACCTGGAAACCAGAGTGCTCTAGGCACGATCGCATGGATAAGCCTGCAGCAGAGAACACATGCACATACAACTAAAATGGTACATTACCCTCAGAAGACCCTTAATGCCACCCAAAAAAACAAATACACCTTAACAGGAGTTCAGCTATGAAACTAGCTGCCAATAAAAGACATTTGTGGTTATTCCTTGCTAAAAGACATTAAGAGCAAGAATCACATCAGTAATGGAGTATTACAATTACGGGATTCTATGTATTTTAGTTACAAGCAGTAAAAAAAAAAGCAAAGCAGGTATGCAATACCACAGAACTGCAGTCAATACTCCTAAACTTGTTCTCTGTATGATTGAAATGACAAGAGACTATAGGAACAGTAAGTAGTCTTAAATGCTTCCTATTTTATGCAATATTTTGATTTGGCTGTTAGAACAGCAGAACAAAATTTTATACTTGGACATCAGAAACTGGGCATGAGCTATTATCTCCAGATCTCCCTTTATTTGGGTAACATGAGACTTCTGCTACAATTAAGCACTACTTTAATACAACAATCCTACACATTTTAGTTTGTATTAAGTGTAAAGTAGCAAGAAGTTAGATTTATTTCAACCCCAATTTCAAATTGCTATGATGGATTAATTGCCTTTGGGATTTAGAGACCAACCAGCATTGCAAGAGAATAATTTCTAAAAACAAATCCTTTAAAGCTAAGCACTGGGGGCAGCACCAACTCTAGTGATTTTCTATGCACAATAGGATTGAACTGCTTTTATGAAGACAGGTCCTTTCAGTTTTTGGAGTGAAGGAGAGGAAATTGAAATGTAACATTTGTCTTCCAAACAAAACTTTGTCTACGGTAATTAGAACCTCAATTCTTCAAAAGCAGATATATGCCATCTTAAATAAGTAGCCCAACTATGTGATCAGAGGTTCTTTATAGTAATCTCAACCAGACTGACAATTTTTACACAGAACAACCCAACTCCAGCTCACTTCCTGCCCTCATACATGCACAAACAGTGGCTTAAAATGAAAGCTATTATGACTGAGCAAGGCCCCATGCCCTTTCTGCATGGAAGGTTTAGCCAACTTAAACAATTTATATTGAACAGTATGTACTGAACATTTGTGTCTTCCAGAATTTATGACAAGCAAACTGGACTCATGTTCAGCCTGTAAAAAGTTTTGTTGTGTGTGTGTGTGCATTTTAAAGATGTGCAGGACTGGTAAAATTAACATTTTAAAATTTTGAGCAAAGGAGGTGAAAAGATGAAACTTTGGTCTTGAGTGTGTACTTAAAATTTCATAATTCCAGCATTACCTTCTGCATGCATCTGTAAAAAGAAGAATTTCATTTCTACCTGAACCATCATCTGTTTAAACCAACTGGAAGGTGCCACCCTCTGTCTCAGCAGTCTTAAACCACACAAATTGCAATTAAGGATCTCAATCACACCATAAGAAAAAATATGGGTATGTGCACCTGTAATTAAAATCAGCATCCCTGGGACTTTTAAAATCATGAACAGCACCAAAATATTTGTTCTTCGAAGTTATTCCTATGTATAGCTAACACCACAAATGAGAAAGTTCTTTGAGATCTCAGAAGATTTGAAACTACAGCAAAATCAGTTTGCTTATGCATTAAAGACTGATCTGGAAGAAACAAATGTTTATATTGAGACCCTCAATATAATCTGAAAGTTTTACCTTAGAACTGCCTCTGCTTACTTAACCCTTAGTGAACTGCACCAACAAGAGCAGTCAATTCACTGCCACTATGGAAATAAAGGAAGTTAGATATCTCAAAAGATCTTAAATACCAAGAGAAAAAAAGGTTAGGATGTTAACACTTAAAATGATTGGCCAAACTAGGTGTTGAAGAAAAAAAACAAACAGAGCTCCTGTGTTATTTTCTTCAGGAAGGACACAGAAGGTATGTTAAAAAGATGAATATTGAGGGAAAGCAAAATGTGCCCATGTTTCAATTTATGATTCTCCAAGCTTGGATATTCAAAATACTACCGATTACAACAGATATGCTGGAAATTCCAGAGGAATTAGTACTGAAAACACTACCCTATTGTTCCAAATGAAAGTTAGCAAGTCACTGCAATGCACTAATTTCTACCATCTACTTTATAGGCAGCCTTAAATTTTATTTTTTATATGTGATCAGCTCATATATTGAAGATTTAATAAACCAATGGTGCGGCTTAGATAATTTGTTAAAATAAACTATTCAGTGTTACTGTGACTAAGTTTAGCTGGTAGCCCTAGCACCAATGTTTCTGGCCACTGTTTCACTGTAATACACTGTTAAGATGAACAAGAGAAAGGTATATTTTAGCAGTAAATTGTTCGAAGATTTCCAAACCCAAGTATTTTGTATACTGCACCACAGAATCCAAGATTCATACATACAACCACAAACTGCTGCCCCAGTAACTCTCACTGTATTCTCAAATAGTTATTTGAAGGCATGTTGTACATTTTATTTCAACAGATGGAAATGGAGTGTACACTAGTAATAGGAAATTGAGTACAAGCAGTCAGAGATCCCTTGGGGGCTAGATCAAATGTTTACAATGAGGGATCTCCATGGGAGCGATACTCTTCTCCATGTCTATAAGCATTTGGATTTTGAATGCATTTTCCCTATCTCTCATCCTCGATATACCAGCTGTTCAGTATTAAGACAGAACTCATGTTCTCACCCTTGGAATGACAGCACTGCGAGGAGAAAAGACTCCTTCTACTGTGACAGATTACCTACATCTCACAGAACTGAGTCCAATGCTCTCCTGCAAGATCATAAACATTACAGTCACTACCATCATTAACTGCATTAATGCATAAATGTGATGGGACTATACAGTTGTCATTCGGTTCAATATTCTAGGTTCAGCTGCACACACGCAACTCAACAGATATTTAAAACTAGCTAAGCAATTAGGATAAATGCTAAAATATTGTTCAAAATATACAGGAATGATGACAATCTTCTTGTTTCTCTAGTAGTTGAACTGGAAATTCAGGATTGTGGCAGTGTCTATATGGACACCAAATAATTTTAACAGAAGTCTACTAGCATCCAAACCTAATTTTGTCTTACTATAAGCACTAGGATTGAAGACCATTTCCTACGCACTGAAGAGTTTACTTATAGGCAATGTTACAATGCATGTTTACTCAGAGACAAGCCCCACTGTATTCAGTGGGATTTACTGTAAAGTAAATGAGCAAAAGATTGCAGCCTTATCATGTACATTATGTGGGTAAGGACAGACATTACATAAAAATGTGGCATGATTCAGTCCACTGCAGGTGAAGTGCCTGTGTGTGGAAGATTCCCATAGGATCAATAGAGAGCCCAAGAGCATGGGCAGATCAGCTTTGCAATTTAGAGGTGCTTCAAGATTAATTTTTGTCATTTGAGGCCCCATAGCCTCTGTGGCAGGGAGCACCTTTCATTAGCTTCATCAAGGCAGGGATAGCCACGCTGGCCACAGTTATCCATGCTAAGGTAACCTCCAGGACTGACTACTGTAATGCACTGCATGGTTCAAAATACAGCTGCTTGGTTATTAATTGGGACCTATAACTGGGAACATCTTGCTGGTACTTAATGAAGTTCACTGGCTTCTAGTTAATATCCAAGTACAATTCAAAGTGCTGACACTTACCTTTAAAGCAGGGGTGGGCAACTTGTGGCCCTTCAGATGTTTTGGCCTACAACTCCCATCATACCTCACCACTGGCTATGCTGGCTAGGGCTGGTGGGAGTTGTAAGCCAAAACAGCTGGAGGGCCACAACTTGCCCTCTCCTGCTTTAAAGCCTTATGCAGCCTGGGACCCAGGTACTTGAAGGAACACCATCGCCCCCATATCAGCTTGCCCATACATGAGGTAATATTCAAAGGCTCTCCTCTAGTCACCCTTACCATCTGAGATAAGGTGGATGGTAACTGGAGAGATGGCCTTCACTCTTGCTTTACAGGGTGGTGATACCCTGCTTGAGCAATTCCCTGGCACATTGTTATCTTTTCAACACCATAAAGATGTTTTTTATTCTCTCAGACACTTAAAGCTTATGGGGGCAACCCTATACTCACTTACCTGGGAGTAAGCCCCACTGAACTCAATAGGGCTTACTTTCAAGTAGACATGTACATGGTTGCACTGTTAATTACTTTTAGCTGCTGCTAAGGTTATCTGGGTTTGTATTCTGTGATTTTTTGTGTAATCTTCCTGGAAGTATGACTCGAGGGTGGCATGTAAAGTTCTATTTTATTTAAATTTATTTTTTAGGCCTCTTTTAAGGGTAAAACCCTTTATAAATAAATGTAGGGGGTAAAGGAACTCTATTGAGCCTACAGGAATCCTCTCTGCATGGGCACTGTGCCCACAGTAAATGGAATATGCCCCCCATTTTGTATATTCATTTGCATTCACCCATATTAATACACCTGCAAGTGACAACATGGGAAAGGGGAATCTGGGGTCCTTATATCAAATGCTGCATTAAATTAGCAGGAGTGAAGGCCTGGTACATGTTTCCAAGAAGAGGCATTTTGGAAAGAGATTTATAAGCTGCTTTATGCTCAAGATTACTCAAGTCTGCAAAATGCAGATAGGATAATAAGTGACAAAAAAAATTAATATTAAGACTCCTGCATACGTTACTGACAAAACAAACAGCACATCACACTATCTAAAGAATCCATTTGAGAACTGTATAAAAAGTAGTAGTACAATTTCTAAGCAATAGACAATAAATAGGTCTCTAGACTGAAGACCTCTCTCAGAATATGCATGTACAATAAGAACTCATTTTAGTATTTTCAAGTCTATTCTGACCCAAGGTATTTCAATATCTGCCCACTCCCCGCACATTAAATACTCACCATTTGTAGAATTGCACCATATAAACGAAGAAGGACAGTTCGTGGTTCATCTGCCACAGTCTCTATGGTATCAGGTAATGAGCACTGGAACAACACATTGCTGAGGCCTCCTCTATAAAGAGAAATATAACATTTGTTCATCATATGAAAGCTCTCACAGGAATGCAGCTGTTCATATTTCAAAGCTCTGAAATGGCCAACTGAGCACAAGAGGACTAGTCTACAGTGTCTTAACTTTTATGTTTATCCAACAATGCTAGCATTGCCATTTGTAGTATATTTTTTTATAAATACACAGCTTGAACGTAAGTGCAAAATCCAATAATTTATTGCTAAAATCTGTACTAAATATATTCTAGTAGAGGTAGGAAGAAATTTTTCCAGTCTAATGCTGCTATTCTGCTAATAATGCCCCCCCAAACCGCTTTTTAGGTAGAAGAGTTAATAAATTATTTTGAACAGTGGAAATAACCATAACAGATGTAATACTTAACTAGAGTCAAAGCATGCTTTTTGATATGAAACTGATTCCTAATCATGAACACAAATACATGAGACAGGGGATCAGTTTTATCTAATTCTCTACAAGGATAAAAGTTGATACTATAAAAAAGATGGCTGCTAATATCTACGTACTTTATCATCTGGCACTTTCCCCCAAGTAACTCAGGGCACCATACATGGAGTTATCCCATGTTATCTTTGCAATGCTATGAGGTATGCTAGGATGAGGCACAATGAATTGGCTGCAATTAAGCCTCTTGGTTAACTTAAGCATTCTGTATTTTTTGCCTTTAATGAGATTTCTCCCTTAAATATTAAGATAGGGCATGATGATACCTGGTATTCACATTAGCTTTGAAAGAATGCAACCTTAGTGCATTGCCTCTTGCCTTCTAAAGAGTTCTTAGTTAGGTGTGGTACCCAACTGGTTTTGGAAAGGACAGAAGGGGAGGCAAATGCATCAGAGGTGCATTGCTTCTTTTCCCTTCCCCATTGTGAAGCCAGTTGTTGGGCTGGTGGAGAGCTCACTGGAGTGTTGGGCTCTGTTCAGCCCAGAATGTTGCTCTAGGCTGAGCATAGTGAGAGACTGAAGAAGGCTGTGCCTCCAAGAAGCTGCACACTCCTCCTCTAACTGCAACTGTACTTAAGCACAGTGTTGAGGTGGTGGTGGTGATAGGGAAGGTGCTGGAGAAAGCAGCCAGTTCCCCTCTCCCCATTCCTCTATGAAAAGCCTCTACAATGTTCTTGATATTTCACTGGCAATTACCTAGTAGAGCAATGAAACTTAGGCTTGAACCCATCCCTTGCACAAATGGAAGTTCACTCACACAATAGGACTCCTTCACCCTCTTCTCCCACATCCAGTTCCCCCTGTACACCCCAAATCTACACGTAAGGGTCCCTCAATGTTCTGGAGCAGATTTGGGCAGTGTGCAGGGGGTTGAAGGGGAAATCCATTCCACCAGCAGTTGCCTTCTGCTGGAAGAAGACACAACTGGATACAACCTTTAGTATCTATAGTCAAAGCTAATTATACATTATAGGTTCAGAAATGGGCTCAATCCATCCAGCTATTTTAATGAAGCAGATATTTACAGTTTGGGAGGGGCCATGGCTCAGTAGCTTGAACGTGATTGGTGATAACCGTTGCAGTATGCTCTGGACCGGTGCAAGGCACTTTGGTGCCCTAGGCAAGATCAAATATTTAGCGCCCCCCCGCACTTGAGTGCGCTGTATTTTTTTCCAAGGCGTTTCTGGCGCCCCCTTTAGCCCTGCGCCCTAGGCAGCTGCTAGTTGTTGGCCTAATGGTAGCACTGGCCCTGCTTTTACTCTCACTGAGTCCTCTAGTGGCCTACTTTTTAATACATGTATTTATACTCTAAGGGTTACATTGCAGGTCCACCTATTTTTTTACTTGGTGAAGAAGACTTGGGTTGTGCCCTTCTTCTAGTTCTCTCTCCGATGACTTAATCATCTCCCTTTGTAGTAGCAACCCATTTCCATTCCTCATCTTCCTATGACCTGGGTGGTTCATTGTTTTATAATCTTGTTATTTCTATACATAATGATGTAAGTAACCCCATTTTTTACACAATAAACTGCGGTAAATTCCTGTCCTCATTATTATTTACATACATTCTTGTAGTTTTAGAGGAATGTCTGCTGATATCTTATCTTTTTGTTCATCACTGAAAGCAAAATGTCCCAACAATTATTATACATGGCTCCAATCTCTGAACAGCTAATATAAGGAGAATCACGGTAATTACTACTATATCCACAAAAGTGCCAACGCCGCCATGCTTAAACGTACTTTTATCTATTTAATTAACCTTTTAGAAAACAATTTTTATATATTTTTTAGAAATTTTTAAATACATACTAACATTTTGAGTATAAAACCATGGGGATTTAACATTCAAATTTGAGGACTTAACAGACAATACTAGAATTTCAAGTTACACCATATTAATTTACATGCAAGTTTGAGGACTTAACAATAAAATACTACAATTACAAGTAACACAAGTTATATATCTACTCATTTGTGCTTTAGCATACCAAGTCCTAACTTCGTTATCTTTTTAACAGAGTTAGTAGAAGCCTTTCCCTTGTTTTTTCCTTTCTTTTTGAAGTGGCTTAGGCCTTCCCCTGTTTTTTCTTTTGAGGAGGCCACCGCCTGAGAATTCCCTTATTTTTTCTTTTGGTTTATCTTCCCAGGTGAATTGAGCCTTTTTCTATTTTTCCTTTGGAGAGGCTTCCAATGTACTGATTACTGCACGTCCGACAAGAAACCGGTTTGCCCCTCTTGTTTCGTTCATTATCTTTTTCAAGGATTTCTCACAGACTATATCAGTATGACGATTCTACACCAAAACACAAAAATATTTCTACAGTGTTACAAAACAAACATTGTGCAATCAACCTTCAAGGTCCCTATGATTTACTTACGTTCTTACATTGTACCTTACTCTGTCTGCATCATGCTTTTACTCAGGACCGGTGCAAGGCAGTTTGGTGCCCTAGGCAAGATCAAATATTTAGCGCCCCCCCCCACTTGAGAGTGCTGTATTTTTTTTCAAGGCGTTTCTGGCGCCCCCTTTAGCCCTGCGCCCTAGGCAGCTGCCTAGTTGGCCTAATGGTAGCACCGGCCCTGAGTATGCTGGAAATTTATCAGCATTCTAACTGCTTAGGAAATGAAACTGAAGTGTAGCTTACAGCTTCTTTGAGGTGATTAAAATGTCTGGTTGGATAAAGGAACCCCCCTCGGAGCTGGAAACAGAAGCTCAGTTCTGAAATGCTGAATGGAAAAAGAGGTACCAGCCAACTCTAGAATCTATGAAATCTATGAAAGCCAAGAAGTAGGGAACCAACACGCTGGCTGAATGAAAAAAGAGGTCCACTAGACTGAAAAACAGACCCCTCAAAATAAGATATAGAAGAAACAGGACTGAGAAAGGCCAGAAGACAACAGGAAGGGCTAATAAGAGGATTAAGGGGAGAACAGCTGTACACAGCTGGTTGAAGATCAGAGCGTTATAACAGAGTAAATATGGAGCTTTAAGATATCCCACCCAAGTCGTCAGTTTAGCCCGTCTTCATTCCCAACTGAAAGCCTCACTATATTTAACCCTAGCCTCACACTCCTCCCCATTCAGTTACCTTTGCGATTCTGTTCCCTTGCCTATGTTGTTTCTCCCCACAATCAAAATGTAGAGCAGAATGCGGTCTTTTGCTCATGAGACTTTGTGAAGTGCACATATATTGATGACACCATATACAAAATATTATTAAGAGAAGCTTCTTCAATCATATGCTCTGCTAGTTTAATTATAAGTGTCAAAGCTTTGGCAGGCTAAAGAAACATTCCCTTGAAATTTCCTACCTCTCTCACACAGGTTATAATAGTTGCAAATAGCCACATACCTTCTTGTCCATGGCAAGTATTACCCTCAGGCTAGAAGCCATTCTCCTTTCTAGAACTTAAAGAGCTTACTGTCAAAAGACAGTTTTGCAGGTAGCTTTGACAAGCCCTCACTTGAAGAGAAAACAAAATTAGTGCTGCTGTGCTCCTTTCACACTGCAAAGCTAATAGGGCTGTTCTCTCACACAACATCAGCAATGCTTATGTATTAGAGCAGGGCTGTGTTACGGAGGCTAGGAGGCGGGGTGGGGCTTTCCCCTTTCTGAGGAAGAAAGAGAAAGCACTCTAGCTTGAAATCTTCAACACCCTCTAAGGGCGCCTTGTTTCCTGCAAGGCAAAAAGAGGAAAGTCCTGCCTGCAGTTCTCATGTTCTAACACAAAACTGAACAAATTTATTTCCATGCAATTCACTGTCCATTTAACTTCCTGAGCAGGGCGATGCTGTTGCTGCTCTCACTTGCGCACATCACAAATTTGTCAGGGGACGGGGACGGATGGGACAGGACGACTTTCCATCTGTAGAAAATACCTGTGGAGTGTATGCTTCCTGCTCAACTTGGATAAAGCAAAAGCAGAATGCCAAGGAGTCCAACAGTTGCTTGTGCGGCTCCAGAAGTAATGGAACAGAACATGTGAAAACAGGTGCTGTTGTACTCTCCCATCCACACAATTTAAACAGCAGAGAAGCAAAACCACCCCTCAACAACTACATATATGAAGCTACCGGTAACTTAATAAAACAGTTGAAACAGATAGCTTTGGCTACTTTGAATTCCTTCCACTGGAGGCAGAAGAGTCAGGTTTAATAAATAATTAAAGAACAAGGAGCTATACTTGGCATGTGTCCAGAGCATCAAGTTGCACAACGATACTGCAACAGAAATGAGTTCAAAGAAACAGCCTATACCAGTGAACCAGCTATTAAATAGCTAAAGGGTTCAGGTGCTCTGAACCATCACAGAAGATGTTACTCAAGCCCTGCATCATCATGTTTTTGGGGGGTAGGCGTGTAATTTCTCATCTAGTACACAATCCATATATCTTTCCTTCAGGGTGCACTCCTGGTGTAGGAGTATCACATATCCCTATCATTCAAACTATATATATTTAGTCATGTCTGGATCTTAAAAGATCTTGGAGGCTGTAACTTCACATTCACTTTGGAGGAAAAGAAGCATTTTTTCACTCCAGAATGAGACTCAACACAAACCAATAACTAGCAAATGAAATCAGTTTAAGCTTAAGCATGCTTGTTGATTCAACAGGCTGAGGATCACGGTTTAATAGAGAGGCACCTATTATTGGCAACATTTATTATGGTGACCCTTTAGGACAGGGGTGCAGAACCTCATTGGCCCTTCAGGGGTCCCACTCTGGCCCTCTGAGAGTTTCCCAGCTTTTGTGCAGGTTTTCCTCATTCTAAAAGGTTGAAGTACCTCTCCTAAGGCTTAGTTACTGGCAGTAAGAGTTGAAGCTAAAATATGGTTGCACTGGGGGGTGGGGGTGGCCCCACCTCTTTCACCTTCACCACTAAGATGCAGCCTGAGAGCCTCTCCAAAATGGAATTCTGCCTGGAAAAGGTTCCGCACCCCTGCTTTAATACCACTACCTAAGAGAGCTTAATCAGATAGAATTCCATGACTTGCATCATAGCAATGTCAATGTAACAGAATATTGACATCTGTCAGTCTTCAGTCAGACTAAAATATGCAAACTGATGCAATATGTAATCCCCGCTTCATTGCCAAATCCTACCTGTGGTCACAATTAACTGCTGCTCATATATAAGATATCATAGAAGCCCATTTCTAATTTGGTATCATAAGAAGGACAATATGTACTATCAACTTCCCTACTTTTCAAGTCTTATGTCAAGATAAACAAGTTCCTAGTACCTCATCTCACAAAGTAGGTGCAAGTTAACTAAAAATGTTACGGTATTTAGGTAGCTTTACTTTATTAACAAATTTAACTGTGAGAGCTCTCTTCTGACTATTCCTGAAACACACTGAAATGATTCCTTTCAGAATTCCTTGATTATGCAAAACATGGATTCAAAGGAGTTGTTTAAAAAGTAGGTTCAAGAATACAGATACAATGCTGCTGAATTAACATTCAACAGCAGGAACTGTGTGTGAAAAGTTGTACGTGGTTCTGTTTAAGAAAAATGTGCCCTTTATGAACAAACTATAAACATTAAGGGTGTAATTTGAAGCATGGTTACAAAAAGTAAGTTCCACTGATTTCAGCAGTATTCACTAACAAGTTAACATATTTAGAATTAATGTTGCTGTCAAATTATTATACTGGACTCCATTTTAAATCAGTACAACAGTTCTGATAAATGCCTTGAAAAACTTACAAGTAGTCTGACAATTAAGTTTTATCTACTTGTGAATTCTGAGGAATTTTAAGGAATGACATCTAGAGTTCAATTTAACTACTTTTAAAACTACAAATTAACTGGGTTGCCATCCAAACAAAAAATAAATTAGAGCAAGGCATTAAATCCCCTTCCTATGCATTTGGTATGAGTATTAGCTGCTTGAACTTTCTGGAAAAGTAAATGCGATTTCAAAAGTACCTTTTTTTTAAACTTAAGTGGCAATTCTGCAAAAGTACAAAATCTAATAGTAGCTGATCAGACCAGGGCAAAAGAAAAAAACTTTCCACTCTAGATTAGTTATGCAAACCAGTTATCTGCTCATTGCTGGCATTATGAGTCAGAGCAAGGCACCTGATACTATAGGAACTTGTTGCCAAGAAATGACTCATACTGCTAAGCAGCCTCATTCAAAAAAAAATATCTCCGGGCAGAAGGGATGATACACCAAGTTTTCATTGTTCAGAAACCACACTATGAGCCAAGTTTGAGCCAAACTTTTAAAAAGATTATCTCAAACTTTGCATTAACCTCTAAAGCATTTTGAATAGTACATTCCTGAAACATCTGTTTAATGAGCAGAGAAGAAACAAACTCAACTTAGTAGTGCATTTCAAGAGTTTAACAAAACAGAGTCCTTTTGACTCTGTGCTAATGCAAATAAACAGGAGCTTCCAGAGTCGTTATAAACTCATACCAAATCACACAGGATTTCCTACGTAGAAATAATATGCTCATCAAGTGTGATACACACACCTCAACACCCGATACAGACTTACATGTCCATTTAGCCATGTATGTGAATTTCTCACACATAAGTGATGTGTGGGATTCATATAATTGGGATTATATGTGGGACATGACGTGTGGGATTAATATAATTTCCTAGATTAAAGTGACTAATGTATTGTGCAAAACAACTCTTAGGTTGGAGACAGAATAATTTTATTAGTGTTGAGGATAGCTTGAAAGAGAAATACTCCTAATCCCACCTCGGGTTAAAAAACACAAGGTAGCGTTTCAAAAACCTGTTTGACTATATACTACAATGGGATAAAACAAACATGTGTGCTCACAAAAGTCAACAGCCCTCCACCATTTTCGACTCTGTCACTTCTACACCACTTTCTACTCTGTCAAAAATGACAATCTCTAGCATTAGTGTCAGAGGCTCTGAAAAGCCAGAATTGTCTCAATTAAGTAACCAGGGTTAAGGAAGCCTAACTATGGTTTGGTGTAAAATCTGAACTTAAATCATCCAGCAAGTCAGGGTTTAGGAGGGTTTGCCAATCGTGATTTGTGCTATGGCTTAGTGTGATGTCTGAACAATAATGGCCACTGCTTCATCTCCAATGGCTCCTGCATAGGAGTGCTAAGAACATGAAAACAAAAAGTTGGAAAGCAATTCTAAAACAGTATGACTGGACACCTAAAGTTCAAACCATGTTTAGGTTTCTAAGCCACAGCTAGAGCAAAGAAATGAGTCCGTGATTAGTTTCTCTTAATTTCTTCAGATGTCCTCAAACAGAAGGCAAAACACTATTTTTATAACCGGCAGAAACATCTCCAGACACATCTGAGACAGCAGGTACTCAGCAGCACTGAACCCGCCTTCCCCTCCCAAAAATACATGTCTTCTCCGTCCTTCCAACACTCCTGGGAAGCTACTGAAATGTCCCTTGTGGAAGCGGCTACCATATCAGCAAAATATTGTGTAAAATTCCACTGAGTTTCCTAATGCGAGGAGCCATTGAGGTCCCTCCTCCATATTATCTCGTTATCAGCGAGATTATATGGGACAAAAGGAGCCAGGTACGACAGAGCTAGCTGCCCCACCCCCTTTCCCCTCACTTTGGCTTCAAATAAATAAGTAAATGAATCACACCGCCATGGTTCAAGCCTCCCTGGAAACCCCAGATGAGCCAGCAGCGGGTTACTCGGTGGCTAAAGGCACGCACTCTGCACATGCTTAGAAACACGCCACAGATGCTACTTCGAAATCCTAGAGGGCTGAGCCCTGCGCTTTGGCTTTCCACTGCGAACGGTTCCCCCCACCCAGGGAAGATGCTGACCTGATGGGCGCGATGCGCAGCTGATCCTCCCGCAGCCCCCGCCACGCCCCCCGCAGGAACTCCCTGCACCACAGATACGCCTTGCGGCGGGTGCGGGGATCGGGCTGCTCCTCAACGGGCGGGGAGGGAGGGGTCGGCGGGGTGGGCGGCAGAGCGAGAGGCTGGTGCTGCTGCTGTCCCCGGAGCCCCAGCTCCTTCGCTTCGGCCTCGGCGTTAGAGGAAGGTGGCGCCGGCGGAGACGAGGGCGACTGGGTGAGGGCGGGCAAGCCCGGGCCCTGGGCGCACCCCAGCAGGAGCCCCAGCGGGGAAGGGTCGGCCTCGCCGCCGTTACAGAACTTGGTCTTCATGGCGAACGAGAGGCGGGCGGGCGAGCGAGCGAGCGCGCGGGAGGCAGATGAAACAACGGCAGCGACACACACAAAATGCTGCTGATGCGACTGCGCGCCCCCTGTCTGAATCTCCGCAGAATGTCTGCGGCGCGCGTCGGCCTCGAGGTTCTTATAGCCTCTCTGCACGCGGAGCCCGTGCACGCGTTCACCTCACGCTCGCCAGCCCCTCCGGCCAACCTCCCCCCCCCGCCTCTCTACTGATTGGCCACGGGCCCGAGAACCCGCAGGGTTGCGGTCGCGCCGCTCCCTGATTGGTTCAAAGGGAAGAAGCGGCACGGGAAGACCATTGGCTGCCTTCCCCGTTGCTCTGGTTATCCGTGCAGCAGGGTTTGCGCGTATCCCGGTGATGCACACATAGGGAACAGAGGGGGGAAGGCGGGGGCGGGAGGAGAGGGAGCAAGGTGATTGTTCCCCTCTTCTGCACGCCCGGTGAGGAGGAACGGCTTGGCTCAGCCTTCGTACCCCGCCCCCATTTTTTGAGCTTAGCCTCCAGCTGTTCCTCCATCTTCCAGCGGTGCCCTACACACACACACACACACACTGCCACCTTGGTATCCCTCCCCTCTCGGTCTCTTCTCCCTTGTTTGTATTGCAGACTCCATTTTCTTTTCTTGGTGCGTTCAGTTCGCCTCCTCCCTCCTGGCACGTGGACCGGGGTGATTTCGTTCAGTGGCCAAATCTCAGACATGGGATGGGGGGGGGGGGAGAGAAAACAGAAAAAGCTACCGGTAATTAGAAATGGAGACCGGGTGGAGAGGGAGGGAGGTGAGGGAATGAAAATGAACCACATTTGGACGGCCTGGTGCTGTGAGGAAACGAAACGACGCTAGAAAGTCAGGCTGAGTGGGGAAGTCGCAAGAATAGCCTCCAGTTCTTCCCCATTCGGTGCTGAGTGTCGGGATGGTGACCCCTCCGAGAGGCAGCAAAGAATACGTAATCGTGCGCATTCAATATTGAATCGATGCGGCATTATTTATCATGAGGCTCGCGGCGGCAAGTCTCCTTTTCAAGGCGACGGCAATGCCAAACAAGCAGTCAGTAGTGAAAGGACGTGGAGTTGGAACATCTTTGCTATGCACCAAAAAGAAGAAAAAAGGGGTGGGAAGACGCTTGCCACCCACGTTTAGTTAAAATGTATGGAAAGTTACAGCTCAATTCCTCTGAAAAGCCCAAGCGCTGACTCACGAAAGCCGTAATGAACTTATTGTCACATCAGTGCTTGGAGTAAAGAAGGAAGTGGGGGTGTGGGGGGAGAGAGAAATGGATGTCTTAAAATGTACCTCCGCGCTTTGTTTCTGTTTGTTACCATTGGTTTAATTAATTCCTCTCTGTTCTGCATTGGAAACGTAAAATTCTCTCAGGTTGTGATCTCACTGTTTCTCCGAGAACTGGCAACGTGGTGGCATACTAGTGACATCATAATCGTGTCATTTTTCCGAGTTGGGAGGGAGCGAAGGTTGCTTAATGGCTGCTTCTTTTGTCATAAAGGAGTAAACGAGAAAACCTTTTTCAAAGCCACCGATCCCAAAGGTCTCTCCAGATCTTGAATCTATGTTGCTTCTGCATTCAGCCTAAAGCGGGGCTTTCTCGATTTCACCCAGGAATAGCCTGCTTAGTTTTGGTTGGTGGTTCTCTTTTAAAAGAAGTCATTTTAATCTACTGACTCTCCGTAATGGTCTGCTGGGGTCAGAAGTCTTTAAGGCTGTAATCCCATAGCTACTTACCTGGGAGTAAACCCCATTGATCTCAATGGGACTTACTTCTGAGTAGACCTGTATAAGATTACACTGTAAGCCAATCCCATTTAATTTCTCCTACTCCTTCTTTTAGGAGCCACATCACACATGACACATTCATTTATTATTATATTTCATTTCTATACAAAACTACAGTATAAAATAGAAGTAAAAGCCAAAATAAAACCTAGCAGCAGTACAAAGATTTAAAATACAGTAAAGGATTTAAAACAACAGAGACTGAAAGACTAAGATTCCTGGGAATATAAGGTGGTCTTCACCTGGCACCGAAAAGAGCACAATGTAGGCGCCAGGTGAGCCTCTCTGGGAAGTTCATTCCAAAACTGGGGTGCCACAGCAGAAAAGGCCGCCTTCTTAGTAGCCACCCAGCTCACTTCCTTTGGCAGGGGCTCCCGGAGAAGGACTGCTGAGAATGATCTTAGGGTCCGGACAGGTATATATGGGAGGAGAGAATCCTTCAGGTAACCTGGCCCTAAGCCGTTTAGGGCTCTGAATGTTAATACCAGCACTTGGAATTGGGCCTGGACATAGACTGGCAGCCAGTGCAGATGGTAAAGTACTGGCCTAATATGATCACGCTGGCCAGTCCCCATTAACAATCTAATTGTCTTATTTTGGACCAGCTGAAGTTTCTGGACCATTTTCAAAGGCAGGTCCACATATACTGCATCGCAGTAATCCAGCTGAGCAGTTACCAGAGCATGAATAACTGCAGCTAGGCTATCTCTGTCCAGATAAGGACGTAGTTGGTATAGCAGCCTAAGCTGATAAAAGGTGTTCCAGCCACCGAGTCCACCTGTGCCTCTAGTGACAATGAGGGGTGACATCACAGGGGTGTAGGAAGAAGAAAAGGTCAGACTTTGCCTTCGCATACAATATGCTTGGTTTATAATATCTGAAAACAGTTGTTTTACAGAGAATATCCTTTTTAGGTGGGGAAATTTCAAGTCAGAGATGGCACTTCTGAGGATGTTTTGAAGATCATCAGTAGTTAACACAGAGATATATCTTTATCAGGGGTGGGCAGCTTAAGGCCCTTCAGACGTTTTGACCTAAAACTTCCATCATCCCTCACCATTGACAATGCTGGAAAGGGCTTGTGGCGGACCGACCCTGGTTTGTTGCGCGGGTTCTGCACCTTAAGAGTTAACCTGCACTGAAGCCCTGCCCTGTATGCAGCTGTCAAAACCTTTACTTTCAGCTGTGAGTGAAATTGACAAGGAATCCCCTTAGAAACACAGGGAAGCCATAAGCTAGTCAGTTACAAAAGAGTTTAATGGAGTGGAACTAATAGACTACAGGAATTTCACAGTATAAACAGAACAGTCAATTCAGATAGGAAAATGGAAGTATTCAATTTGCTTTCTAGGGAGGCTTTGCTCGAATGCAGAATATTACCTGACACCAGAGACTCTGACTCTAGGTTCTAATGTAGCAGTTTGCTTTGCCGATCGCCGGGCGTCCTGCCTGGGGTTGGAAGTTGCTTGGCCCTAGCTGGAGCTAGCGACCTGACCTGTGCAAGCCTGCACCGTGTTCCCAACAACCCTTGGTTCTTTTGCACGTATCTTTTCTACCCTCCCTTGCCCCCTCCCCGCCCTTGATGACCAGGGGGGCTGGTCCTGCCCTGTGGGGTGGTGGCGCCTTTCAGGTGCTGGCATCTCCATGGGTACTCTGGGGTACTTCGCAGCTCTTTGAGACTGCCCCCCCACACCTCCGGAATCTCATGCTCTTCCTTGAGGGAAGTGTAAATGTGTCCCATTGAATGTATGCAAATGTGGCAGATGTGTAACCGGTCTGCCCAGAACTCTCTCCTGCGCCCCGGTTGGGATTATGCAGACAGAGGGGTGACAGTGGGGGGGAAAAGGGGAAAACATGTCAGGATTCAATGTGTCGGGGTTCAGCAGTGAACTCAGGCTTTCTCTCCACAGGGCTGATGGGAAGTTTAGGTCAAAATATCTGGAGGGCCACAAGTTGCCCACCCCTACTTTACATACAGTGTAAATTCTCTGCTCATTCTTTGTGAATAAAGCTGAGAGTCTTTGGATTCTAGGAAACACATTTTAAAAGTAGTTTTAAACAAGAAATTGCCTGTCTGGGCATCTAGCACAGATTTTATGCAATTAGTGCAGGAGCAAGGCCTCTTGATAGCACTGAAGGGGCATGACTGACAGCTGAGCACTACTGAAAAAGATTTTGAGTTTCCCTAGAAATTTGGGGTAGCATCATATATTCAGGCCAACCCCATGAGAAAATGTATGAATCCTGTTTTCATAAAAAAGAGGAATGAGGATATCTGGGATAGCTTCCCATGCTATTCTTCTTAACTCCCACTGTTCTTTTTACACACACACACACACACACACACACACACAATTATTGGCACAGCAGCAGTATGCTTAAGAGTGACAAGAACCAAAATGAAGCATTGGTCCAGACACAATGCTACGATGTCTGAAAGGGGACAGTCTCCTGATGGTGTGGGTGCATCATTTGGTGTGGCCTAAAAGGTTTTTGGGGTGTAAAATCCACAGTTCCCTATTCATAAGGGTGGCTTGAGAACATCATGTGTTAAAGCACATATCACAAAAACAAAACTTTTGACCAGAGAGAATGCTGTTGCATCTTGAAGGGGACTATGGCCTGGTCATCGTGATGTATGATATGGGATAACCCAAAGTTTATTTTGCAGGGGTATATAAATTTCAGTTCCTTATTCAGGCTGCTATTCAGCTCTGTGTCAAAGAAGAAAGGAGCTGTGTGCTTTTATAGTTCTGTGAAATCAGTGTGAAATCAATTACTCATCACTTTTCTCTATTGTTCTCTGAGCAGAGTACTTGCAGAATGTGTCTTTGACCCCTGGCTGATACCTGCATCACACACCAGCGCAGCCATGTGAACAATTATACCCCAAGAATATGGGGACTAAGCCAAAAGGATATTAAAAATTATTTTAACAGAGCTCCTCCCCCATTTCTCCTCACTCCCAATCACGTGTCCAGCTGTAGTTCTATCTATTCACTTATCCACTCTTGCAGCCCAGCCCCAGAGGGAATGAAGGCTGCTCTGGCTGGCACTGATACTATGAAAGAAGCTAACACTGAAGCACACTCAGCTGGAAGGATGAAGAGTTGGGTGGAAGCACCCTTTATAACCAGGAAAGTGAGTCCTGTTGAGTTGGCACAGGATGAGATCATGGCGCTCGTCTGGCTGCTCTAAACAGTGGCCCAAAGGGAAGGAACTAAGCAGGCTTACTTCCCATAGCTACAGTTTGCTGAATTAGTGCTTGTGATCTCCTGCCTTACTTTGCTTTCTTATAGTCCCATGCTCTTATCCAGAGTCTAAGAAAGAGGAAGAAGAAACAGAAAGAGAGAGAGAGAACTCTTGGTGCAGAGAACCCAAAACGTACAGTAGGGCAATACCTTTATTAGGGCCAACCCAAATGTCATAAAAAATGTCCTTATGAAAAAGAATATTCTTCAGTTGCTTTATGTCTTCTGGCAATACCGGTTCCAGATTGTTCCCAGAGTCTTGGCACTTCAGTACACACTTCTTGCAGGTCTTCCCTGCTTCCCACTTCCAGGAGTCAACCACACAGAACCTTGGGGCTACAACATTCAGCTTTCCATACTTTGGGTTGGATCCAGAGCTTTTATTCAGTGGGTTCCCCTCAGAACACTCCTACTGGCAGAAAGGGAGGGAAGGCACCTTCGCCAATTTCTCCCTCCCTCTGCAGTACCACTTCCTCCATTGTTTTGGAGGATTGCCCAGCCCTCCAGAGCAAATTTTCAGGAAAGGTAGGGGACTGCAGGGGTAAGAGGAATTGGTGATGCTTGTTTCTTCCTCCCTGCTCCAGCCAACAGAAAACCTCTGGTGGAACAAATGCCTCCTGCCTAGCAGAAAGAGTCCTTCTGTCCATGGGAGGCTTTTTCTGGGTCCAACCCTCTTTTTTAATTAACCCAGTGTAGACTTTTAAGCCAGCTCCCCACTGAGTTTATATTTGTTTGTGTGTGGTTTTAAAATTATATTTATATCCTGCCTCTTTTTCCTGCAAGGAACCCAAGGCGGCTTACATAGTCTTCCTCCTCCTCTCCATTTTATCCTCACAACAACCCTGTGAGGTAGGTTAGGCTGAGAGTCAGTGACTGGCCTAAAGTCACCCAGTGAGTTTCATGGCTGAGTGGGGACTAGGGGACTAGAAATTGGGTTTCCTGAGTCCCAGTCCAGCACTCTAACCACTATGCCACACTGGCTCGAGTTTATATATATATATATATATATATATATATATACACACACACACACACACACACACACACACACACACACAGTAATACCTTGGATTGCAAGCAACTTGGTTTGAGAGCGTTTTGCAAGACAAGCAAATGTTTAAATATTTATTTATTTATTTTTTACTTGATATACAAGTGACGTCTTGCAATACAAGTACTGTAGTACGGCTTAAATTAAAAATCTCTGTACAAATTTTTTTTGGGGGGATTTCGTTTTGATATAAGAGTGTCTTGGATTACAAGCACGTTTCTGGAACGAATTATGCTCTCAATCCAAGGCATGACTGTATATATGAAAGAATGGGGTTTTGTGAAAAGATGATGCAGTTCTCTATCAGAAGTAGAGCATGGCTACTCTCTTTTGTGCTGATTTCAGATTAGTGCTAGGAGCAAAGGGCTACACCTGTCCCAGGTACACAGCAAGTCATGAGATAAAAGGCTTAGATGGCACCAATCCCAGAAAGATGCCCTCCCTGGAGACACACTGGCTCAGTCTCTGGTTATATAAGAAATGGCTCAATTTACATGAAAGCAGATCAGTTCCTGTCACCCATTTGGATTTCCTGGCATGTTCTGCAGGCCTCAGATGTTCTTTGTCATCTAACTGGAGTATGAAAAACTCACTTCCTGTGATGGCTGCATTTGCCAAGATTGTTCCATTTCATGATAAACAGTAGAAATGTTCAAACTGCATTGAAGCTGCTGAATGCTGATACGTAGAAAGGTCCCATGGATAAAACGGTTTTTGTTTTATTTTCCCTACCTCTCAGATTCAGCAGCATTGCTGGAATTTGGCTACACTGAGCATTTGGGTTTGTTTATTTAAAACACGTCCTGCCTTTTAGCCTAAAACAGCTTTTGGCCATGAGAGTTTAACAACAACAATTCAAATACAAATGCACCATAAAACACCATGTAATCATATATAATAATATTTTAATTAAGATTTTGTTTTTGGTCTGGATTTTACTGTTAGCTGCCTTGAGCGTCATTCTTTGGCAGAAAGGCAGGCTATAAATGAAATAAATAAATAATATAAGGAAGACATGCAGTGAACAGTATAGTATGCCTTGCACAAGAGCAGTTCAACAGTTTCTCCATTGGCAGGTTGCATATGAAGGGGGTTCAACCGTTTCTCCTCATGCCATTTTCCCAATTACGTAAAATCTCCACACACTTTCAAGTTGAATGTAATATTATTGGGTACTGCATGTTTTGGCACTGACCAATATCAACTTTGGGGAGGATTTTATTTGGGAAAATGTGCGTGGGGGGGAAGACTCCCCCTTCTTCAACATGCTGTTCACAGCAAAAATAGGCCACCCCCTATGGCTTTAAATGCATGTTCCAAACCACAGGTTTGGAACAGATCTCCCACGTTGTGGCTAGTTTGGCCTTCACTACCAATGAGTTCATGCCCTTGTTTTCCCTTGACTTTCTCTCTTTTTACATGGCCTCTCATTTTCACATGATCTTCCATTGGACAGTCCTACCCGTTCTCTTCCCTCTGCTCCCCTCATTTCCTGGTACTGTTGTCTCTGTGCTTCTTTGCTTCACTCGATTCCCCCAGACCTTCTTCAGCCACCTACTGCAGCACACTTCTTTCCCAATTATTTATTTATTTATTTCATTTTTATACCGCCCAATAGCCGAAGCTCTCTGGGCGGTTCACAGCAATTAACAAGACGGTCCCTGCCCGCAGGCTTACCATCTAAAAAGACACACACGACACACAAGGAAAAAGGAATGGGGAGGGAAGAAGGGGGAATATTAATGAATACTCCTGGCAGGGCTGGTGGAATGGCCCTGCGCTCCCTCTCTTCTCCCTCTGCACGGCCTGCTGGAATGGCTGCTGGTGGTGACAGTTGAGGAAGGAGGGAGGCCTTTCAGCAGGGCTGGTGGAATGGCCCTGCGCTCCCTCTCTTCTCCCTCCTCTCAGCCTGCTGGAATATAATGTGAGAATCTGTATGCATGTACACACACACACATCTCCACCTACCTTCATGGCCATTTTGAGTCAAACTAGACAGTATGAGAACATGTGGCTGCCCTCACGTCCCCCTCATAACCCGTTGTGAAAGATAATGTGCAATGCAATGTCCTAAGGCTCAGTGTTTCCCTGCATCCCCCACAAATAGCAGTTAGTGAAGTGGTATGGGGGTAGGGAAATGACAACCATCATGATGTCACGTCATGCATCTTCTCTCACGAGACATTTCTGGGGGAGACATAAGGAGATATGGGACAAGTCTAGCTGCCGCTGACTCACGAGACCTAGTTTTGGCCTGAGGAGAGTGCTGAAAAAAGAAAAAAAGACAGCTTGTGGGAGTAGTAGTTTAGAAGATGTAAAAGTGTTCTTCATTATTCACTTTCTATGTCTGTCTAAGAAAAGACAAAATAAGATATTCCTCCACTGCAGGCATAAAAATGTGTGCTGGTGAGAATGTAATAACTGTGACATACTATTTGATGGGTCTGTACCACAGTGACAAATTGTGACAAGGGGGAAAGGCTGGCCAGTTTCAAAGGTTTTAAAGAGTGTAATATGCTTTATGGACAGTCCCATCAAGAATTTAACATTGCAGTTCTCCAACTCCTAGCTGAATTTTAATGGAGCATTATGTTTTGTGAGTAAAATGTCTGGTTGGTTTGATAGGACGTGTTCACTGTGTTTTTCTTTATTCTCTGCCAAAGTGAGAACTCCTGAACCTTGAACAAAACATGAGAAAGAGAAATGTCAGGCTCAGCAGGCATTTTATTCCTTGGCAACTGCAAGCAGCACACTCTTGCTTCTTCTTGTCAATAGGTAAGCCTAGCACAAAGAAACCGGAATTGTTGTATGATACTGGCACTCGTTACTCATGTTTTTGTGCTGAGTATTAAGATTTGCCAACCTGAGGGGGCTGTCCACCGGTCCTGCCATTGCAAGCTGTACATTATGTAGAGATGCAAGAGAGGGTCTTCTCGATTGTGGCACCCTGGTTATGGAATGCCCACCCTCCAGAGGCCCCATTGGCATCGATGTTGGTTTCATTTTGGCACCTGGCTATTTACCGAAGCTTTTGGGTCTCATTGACCATAGCTCGGTTCTGATTGACCATTGCTGATTTTAATTACTGGACTGTGGATTATTGTTTTATGAGTGGGGTGTGTGTTTGTTGAATTGGTTTTATTGCGTGTATCCTGCCCTAAGACCCATTGATATGAGCCAGGTTTGAAATATTTTAATAAACAAACAAACTAATAAATAAATACATTTGGCAGTTGCAGCATTGCATCCTATGGAAAGAGGGGCCCCAATCTTGTTTGTATAGACGGGACTTGCACTGAATGCACCACTCCCTTGTTTTTCCTTGACATTTACCAGACTTCACTGTTCTGACTTGCTGGACCAATGGATCATATCTCATGTTTTGATGTGCCAGTGCCATACCACAACTCACAGTGTTGCACTGGCACAAGCGCTCTTACACCTGACTGCCTCCACTTTTGTCTTGTACACTGGACCATAGATCAAGCTATAAAACAACTGGAAGTCACACAAACTCCCTTGTCTGATCCAGTTCTTACCCTGTATAAAGTTGGCACTCAAAGAGGGGGCCTGGCAAGAGGACTGAGGCTGATGGGGAAGACAATATAAGGAAACCTGAGCCTGAACTAAAAACCGGAAAGAACCTGAACAGGAACAGGAATCCTTAAGCCATGGCTTCTCACTTTGTTATGCAGAGTCTGGACTTCCCCTGCCTCCCGCAAGCTGCTACACTAAGGTGCTCTTAAAGGGGTCATGGGCAAAATTGCAGCTAAGCTAAAAAATTTAGCTTAGCTGCAATTTTGCCCATGGCCCCTTTAAGATAGCTCTGCTTAGGCTGCCCACAGTAAGCAGGGAGGAAACAGACCCGAGTATGTGTGTGTGTGTGCGTGTGTGCACGCGCACGCTCTACCTGCTGTCTCTGCAGACAGAGAGGTGAATGAGGGAATTTATCACATGATTCCTATATTTATATTTTCAAAGATTTTATTTCCCAACCAAGCTGACTGTGCCTCTAACAGGTGAGGTTACAGTCTCAGAAGGAAATGCAAGAAACTTCCCCTTCTCTCTGAAGCTCCATGTGGGGTGGGTGGGTATTAAGCTTCACCTGTTAAATTTGTGCCAATCCTGACAATTTTAAAACAAAAAAGAGATTGCCCTGCAAGCGCTGACACACCCCCCCATGAAAAACACCAGATATCAACAATTAAGGGTTTAAGTAATGTAAAAATAATAATTACAAACGCCATTTATAAAATATTATAATATAATATATAATATAATAATGTAATAATTCCAATATATATGAGTTTGTGTGTTTCCTCTATTAACATTAGAGGAATTGACCATGCCCTTTGGTTGCCTCGCCATACCCTTGGCCATACTCTCATGTTGCCTGGCCACACCCTCTTGATCACACCTTCATGTTGCTTAACCATACCTCTTACAAATTCACATGTGTGTCTCTATTTTCATGTGTGAAATCTTGGAGGGTATGATACTGGGTGACTCAGAAAGTGTCCAGCTGTGAACTGTGCCAGTTGGCTTAGGTTGCCTTGTTGGTGCCATCAACTCAAGTAAGCACTGGATGGGCATTTTGGAGTTTAAAAGGCATATTGTCACAACAAAGATCCAATAGGAGGGAGGTAATCATGAAGGATGTTTTGGTCTTGAGACTAAATAGACATTTCAAAAAGCAGTAATACTGAGTACAAACCAATGTAAGTCAAACATTTTGGAAATACACAGTAGGCCTATGTCAATATCAAGACTTGTTTAAGGTTGATAATTCTATTTTCTCTATTTTTAATAAATCAGTTGAAGAATATAATGTTGAGAAGTTAACTAACTAATATTTCTGTGATTATTTACTAACTCCAGCAACGTCAAGTAGGCCGCTCAACAAGATCTGCCACGGACGGCCTTCTCCCTGTCCCATCAGCCAGAGAAACCAGGCTGGTGGGGACTAGGAGGAGGGCCTTTTCTGTGGCAGCCCCCAATTTATGGAACTCTCTTCCCAGTGACCTCCGCCATGCCCCTTCCTTGATTAGCTTCCACCGTGCATTAAAAACGTGGCTTTTCAGGCAGGAATATGGGGTGGGTTAGGATTTTTAAGTTTTGTACTGTTTTTAATTGTGTTTTATACTGTGTGTGTGTGTATGTGTGTGTGTGTGTTCCCCTCCCCCTGTATTTTATTGGACTGTACATCGCTCAGAGTGGCCGGATGTCTGGCCAGATGGGCGATTCATAAATATAATAAATAAATAAATAAATTCCTTTCTGTGGAGAAAGCCCAAACACCAGTTGCACACACACACACACACAATTCCCTCAAGGGAGGGGGCGAGGGAGGAGGGATGAGATCACCGGGGAAGCAACCAGACAAGTCATCAGCCCCAACAAAGGAGGGCCTCGGCGGAGATCCTGGACAAAAGTCCAGGAAGGACCATCAAGGACCATCAACGAGCAGGGCAGTCTCAAAGAGCTGCAAAGTACCCCTACGTCACCTTCTTGCCTGGGCAGGAATAAGCCCACCTGAAACAGAGGGGCAGGCATAAGCCCCCACCTGACCCAGAGGGCGGGGAGAGCGGGAAATCCGGGGTAGAAAACCCCTCTCCCTTCCGGTAGTTGGTTGTTGGGAACCACGGGTACGCCAGGGCCAGATCCACCTTAAGCAAGCCGTCCGGGTACACCAGTCTCAGCCACGCCGCGCTGATCGAGAGCTAGGCTGAAACTGACTAGAGTATTGTCTTTGGTCTGAGGACAGAGGCAAGGTTCGCTCTGCTAGCCTGGGAGCCTGCTGATTGGGTAAGACGGGGGTCAGCTAAGGTTGTGTTGACAGCAAACGTATTCCTAGAGAACTGCTAGTTCCGACCTGCACTATTGTATAAACAAATAAAAGCCTTATTTGGGCATTCAAAGGGCTGTGGTTTTTTCCTCTTGTACTCGAAAGCCGATACGAGCCATATTGCATTGCCGGTTAACCCTATAGTTGCCGAACTCACGCAAAGGATCCGGTTGCTGATCCTTCACATGGTGGCAGACGACGGGACAATTGGAAACCACATTTGACAGTCGGAACTAACAGGGCTTCGGGCAGGCTAGTAGATTGCTGGGAAGCGCTCAGATCAAAGAAAATGAATAGCCTGAGCCAAGAGCAAGCGGAGCTAGTGAGCAGCCCAGAGACCCCAACCCAGACCTCCACAATGGAGTGGATGGTGCGGCCGAAGACTGCAAGGCAAGAAGGGGGGGGAGCCCCCTCATCGTTGTTAGTAGGGCAGGAACCCAAGCAGTGGGGTAGCCCCAGCCTTACCAGTAGCGGCAGGAGAAGCGAGATGAGGGACCCTGAGGTAGAGGAAGACCTCGACAGAAGGGTTGCTGGCAGAGCCATGGGGGGAGGAGGGTTGGATGCCCTCTTTCCCCAACTTAATTGGCAGCAAGCCAGGGAGTTGATGCAGCATCAACAAGAAATGCTCCAGCAGCAACAAGTAGCGCTACAGATGCAGCTGGAGTTGGCCAGGCTGACCATGGGCACTGGACAAGGGGGATCCCCTGCACCCCAGGGTGGGGGCACCACGACCCCCAAATGGGACAGGAAGCAATTCCCCACCTACCAGTCGGGACAGGATGTGCTGATCTTTTTCACCCTGTTCGAGGCTGCCTGCCTGGAGCAGAGGGTGCCGGACAACTTAAGGATGTCTCCCCTGAGGACTCAGGTCAGCGGGGAGCTGGCTGATCTCCTGGGTATTCACACCCAAACTGCCCCCTTGGACTATGGGGCGTTCAAGGAAGCGGTGAGAGAGAGGTTTGCCCTCACCGCCGAACATTGTCGCCGTAAATTTCGTTACGGACAGCCTACCCCAGGGGACACATATGCCTCCTGGATGGCGCACCTGGGGCAGGTTTGGGACGCATGGATCGGGGCCACCGGGAAGACCACTTTGGCGGAGGTGCGGGAGCTCATGATTCAAGAGCAATTTTGTGCCACTATCCCGGAGGACTTAGCTACGGCGGTGAGGGATCGGGACCCCCCAAACTGTCGGGAAATGGGCAAGTTGGCTGACCAAATGGGACTGTATCGGCAGCCCAAAGGAACAAAGGGGGGCAACCTCAATCGTGGCGGGGCTAAGGGGAGCGTAGAAAAGGGCAACCCCAAACCTCGGGAGGGAGCCCTAGGCAAGCCCAAGGAAAGCCCCAGCGCCAGTGGCTGTTTCTATTGCAAAGAACCGGGGCACCTCAAGAGGAGCTGCCCCAAGCTCATCGTGAAGAACCGCCACGCCAAGACATCACCGGGCAAGGTGGGGAGGATGCTTGCTCCAGAGTCCCGCGAACCGGAGGAACATGAGGAGGATCAGCAGTCCAGCTCGTCCCTCGAGGAAGACGGGGAAGATGTGGCGCGGTCCCTGAGGAGCGGAGGACAGCATTCGCTGGGGGCCATCTCACAGGCATCACTGATGCGCATTGCCTCACCGGAGCAGTTGCGGTGGAGCCAGGACAAATTCTGTGAGTCCATCTCTGTAAACAATGTTTCCCATGTGGGGTATAGGGACACTGGGGCGGACATAACTGCTTTACCTCGGAGTAAGGTAAAGAAGAGACAGTTGCTAAAAGGGCGCACCTGTGCCATAAAGCCCTATAACTCTCCCAACATAGCCGTTCCCCTCGCCCGGGTCTGGGTCAAGTACAAGGGGTGGGAAGGGGAGATGGATGTTATAGTGCATGGACAACAAGAATGGGGAATCATCATTGGGAACGACATTGCGTTCCGGGCTGCCCAGGTCTAGGTGGGGGTGGTGACCCGGCGTCAGGCCAAGCAAGCCCCTGCCCCGCAGCCTCTCAGGTCCCCGGTCCCCCCCTCCCGGTCGCGGTAAAGTGACCCCGGCAGAGGCAGCCAGCCGTCCCCCGCCGCTCCCCGCGGTTGTGGGGAGGAAAGAAGACCCCGGGGGGTTCGCGCCAATGGCCCGAGATTTTGGGACTCAGAAGGCGTTTCAAGAGGAGCAGCAAAGCGACCCATCCCTCCAGGGATGTCGGGATCGGGCCAGTCAAGGGTCCGGGGTAGGGGACCAGTCAGAGCAGTTTTTGTGGGAGGCAGGAGCCCTCTACCGAGAATTCTGCCCAAGGACTGAACCGGGTCCCCAACCAAGAAAAAGACAGTTAGTTGTGCCTGCGAGGTACCGCCAGGCTGTGCTACAGCTGGCCCACGATGTGGCGTGGGGAGGTCACTTGGGACAGAAACGGACATTGGCCAGGGTGACAGAGGGGTTTTACTGGCCCATGGTGGCAAATGAAGTGCGGGAATATTGCCGGTCCTGCGATGTCTGCCAGCGGGTGGGGCATAACCGGGACCATCCGAAAGCCCCCCTGCAACCCCTACCCATTGTGGGCATCCCCTTTGAAAGGATAGGGATGGATATCGTGGGACCCTTGAATCCCCCCACCAAGACGGGGAAGAAGTTTATATTGACTGTTGTTGACTTTGCCACCCGTTACGCAGAGGCTTTTGCTTGAGCCTCCATCTCCGCCACCAGCCTGGCTAAGACTCTCCTCTCTCTTTTCGCCCCCCTAGGAATGCCCCACACGGTGGTTTCGGACTGCGGCACGGGATTCGTGTCCAAACTGTTTCAAAAAATGTGGGAACTGGGGGGTGTGGAGCACCTGACTTCGGTGCCATATCATCACGAGACCAATGGGCTGGTGGAACGTTTCAACCAGACTCTTGAAAAAATGATCAGGGCTTATGCGGCTAAGCACCCTGGGACTTGGGACCAAGCCCTCCCCTACTTGTTGTTTGCCTACCGGGACTCCCCCCAAGAAATCCTGGGATTCTCCCCCAACGAACTGATGTTTGGAAGGGAGCTCAGGGGACCTTTGGCTCTGTTACGGGCGGAATGGGAGGGGGTTGCCGCAGAAGCCTCCATGCCTGTGCATACTTTCATGCAGCACCTCCAGACTGTCCTTCGGGAGGTGAGGGAGACGGCGCAGCAGCATCTCGAAGCAGCACAGCAGCGGCAGAGCGCGTGGTACAACAGGACGGCTGTGCCACGGACTTTTGAAGTGGGGGACCAGGTGTTGGTACTGCGCCCCCAAAAGACGGACAAATTGTGCTTGAAGTGGGAGGGCCCAGGGACCGTGATTGGAAGGTCGGGGGAGGTGAATTATCAAGTGGCTTTCCCGGGACAGCCGGGGAGGCAAAAGGTATTCCATGTAAATATGCTGAAATTGTATGTGGAACGGGGAACGAAGGTGGGGGGAGTGCAGGAATGTGTGGAACAGGGAGACCCGGACGGAGGGTTGTTGGCCGAGTGGGGGGAAGGGGGAGGAATGGAGGAGATCAAACTGTCCCCCTCCCTGTCCGAACAGCAGCGGCAACAGATCACCCAGGTCTTAGAAGATTTCCAGCCCATGTTCTCGGACCGTCCGGGATGCACCACACTCATACAGCACACCATCGACACAGGGAATAGCCCCCCCATACAGTCCCTACCCTACCGAGCGGTGGGGCCCCATGCCCAAGTCGTCGCCGATGAAGTCCAAGCCATGCTGGACTTGGGGGTCATTGTCCCTAGCTCGAGCCCTTGGTCCTCCCCGATTGTGTTAGTAGCTAAGAAAGATGGGAGTGTCCGATTCTGCGTGGACTACCGGAAAATAAACAAAGTGACCGTCCCTGACCCCTACCCCATTCCCAACATGGATGTGCTGTTGGAGAGGCTTGGGGGGGCCAAGTACATCACTACCCTGGATCTGACAAAGGGTTATTGGCAGGTCCCGCTCGATTCGGATGCTGCCCTGAAGTCTGCTTTTGTGACCCACCTGGGGTTGTTCCAATTCACCACCCTCCCTTTTGGGGTCCGCAATGGTCCGGCTACCTTCCAGAGGTTGGTAAACGGAATGTTAAATGGGCTGGGGGAGTTCGCCTGCGCGTATTTAGATGACATCGCCATTTTCAGTTCCACCTGGGAGCAGCATTTGCAACATGTCCGCCAGGTGTTTCAGAGGATTCAGGATGCAGGGCTGACGGTGAAGGCGAAGAAATGCCAGGTTGGGAGGGGGGAGGTGGAGTATCTGGGACACAAGGTAGGGGGAGGTAGTGTCAAGCCCCTAGAAGCCAAGATAGAGTCGGTGCGCACCTGGCCCCAACCCAAGACGAAAAAGCAGGTCCAAGCTTTTTTAGGGCTGGCTGGCTATTATCGTAAGTTCGTGCCCCATTTTAGCCAGCTAGCCGCCCCCCTGACTGACTTGTGCAAAAAGCGGCAACCCGTTAAGGTCCAATGGTCAGCCGCTTGCCAGGCAGCGTTTGAAGGACTGAAAGCCTGCCTGATGGCAGCCCCTGTGCTGCAAGCCCCAGACTTTGAAGCCCCCTTTGTTCTGCAGACAGATGCCTCGGAAGCGGGGATGGAAGCCGTCCTGCTGCAGGAACGGCCAGAGCAGGGGCTGTGCCCGGTCGCCTTTTTGAGTAAGAAACTTTTGCCTCGGGAGCGGAACTTGGCCACTGTCGAGAAAGAGTGCCTAGCGATAGTGTGGGCAGTGACCAAGCTTCGCCCCTACCTATGGGGCCGCCGGTTCCGGCTGCAGACCGACCATTCCCCTTTATGCTGGCTGGATAGGGTGAAAGGGTCCAACCAGAAGTTGTTGCGGTGGAGTTTGGCCCTACAGGATTTTGATTTTTCCGTAGAGCACATCAAGGGTAAGGACAACATCGTGGCAGATGGGTTGTCCCGGGCTTTCTCAGTAGAAAACAGTTAGATAGGGATTGGGGTGGTGGACCCCAATGCCATCTTTCCCCAAATGGGAGGGTGTGGAGAAAGCCCAAACACCAGTTGCACACACACACACACACACACAATTCCCTCAAGGGAGGGGGCGAGGGAGGAGGGATGAGATCACCGGGGAAGCAACCAGACAAGTCATCAGCCCCAACAAAGGAGGGCCTCGGCGGAGATCCACAAAAGTCCAGGAAGGACCATCAAGGACCATCAACGAGCAGGGCAGTCTCAAAGAGCTGCAAAGTACCCCTACGTCACCTTCTTGCCTGGGCAGGAATAAGCCCACCTGAAACAGAGGGGCAGGCATAAGCCCCCACCTGACCCAGAGGGCAGGGGAGAGCGGGAAATCCGGGGTAGAAAACCCCTCTCCCTTCCGGTAGTTGGTTGTTGGGAACCACGGGTACGCCAGGGCCAGATCCACCTTAAGCAAGCCGTCCGGGTACACCAGTCTCAGCCACGCCGCGCTGATCGAGAGCTAGGCTGAAACTGACTAGAGTATTGTCTTTGGTCTGAGGACAGAGGCAAGGTTCGCTCTGCTAGCCTGGGAGCCTGCTGATTGGGTAAGACGGGGGTCAGCTAAGGTTGTGTTGACAGTAAACGTATTCCTAGAGAACTGCTAGTTCCGACCTGCACTATTGTATAAACAAATAAAAGCCTTATTTGGGCATTCAAAGGGCTGTGGTTTTTTCCTCTTGTACTCGAAAGCCGATACGAGCCGTATTGCATTGCCGGTTAACCCTATAGTTGCCGAACTCACGCAAAGGATCCGGTTGCTGATCCTTCACACTTTCCTTTTCTTCCTCATTAAAATTAATTTGGTTGCTTCTTTACCTATACATGTCTCTGATTGTACAATTAAACCATACAAATAAAATAAGCATTTCCAATGTATTAAGTACTTAGAATTTATTTATTTGTTTCATGCATGATTCATAGTACTTATTTATGACACTTAGATGTAGCAGTTTTAGAATGATTACCAGTAGCTTGCTCTACGCTGCTATGCCTTATAATGTGCCTTATATTTAAAGTTTCCCATATGAACCAAAACTGAACCTAATGGTTCATGTGTGCCAGCCTGATTACTGAACTGAAACCAAACCAGAATAACTTTAGTTGCAGCTGAATCTGAACTGTGATATATACTGTATCTGAGACAAAGGGACATTTTGGAGGAGGACAGAACTTCCCATTTCCTATAAGTAACCACATACCGTAGCTTTAGACATAAGCAACCAGCATGTGGATGATGAGACTGATCCTGCAAGCAAAATTATTCAATCAACTCCAGGCTTCATATCAAGATTTTTATTAAAGGATTCAGGATACGCAAGGAGAAATAAGAAAATTGCCTGAAAAGAAAAATAAACAGTCCTTTCTAGCTGATCCTACATGCATATAATTCCTAGGTTAGTCTCAGCAACTTGCATAAAGCACAGCACCCTTATACGTGCTAAGGTGCACGGGACCCGTCATTGAGGGAGCAAACAAGAGTTCCACAAGGCAAACATAGACAAAGGAAATACTAAGCTACCCCATTTTTATGGTGTATTCTGGGAGGGGAGAAAGGATTGACAGGAGGAAAAACAAGCATCTAATCAGATAGGATCCTGGGGCTTGTGTGAGGTCCAACACATACGCATGGATGACAATGCTGAGCAACTTTTTTCACCCATAGAAGTAGCTTTAGGAGATGTAAACCCGAGCTGTCCCTCTTCCTTGTCTGCCAAAGCTCCTTGTGTATTCCTGCAATGCTTATGGACGATGTTTGTTGCCTGCCCTGCTCTTATGGAAGGAGTCGTCACTGGGCAGCATCCAGCTGTGTCATTCCGTTAGTGCAAATGACGTTGCACCAGTGGAAACTACCGTAGGTTTCGAACTGTGCGCAGCTAAAGTTACATTTGATTAAGCATGGTTATGCACATGGTTGTGCATTACACTTGTGCAACCCATTGTGCAACCTGTTGTACATTCCGCTTGAACCACCCATTGCGCAACCGGTAGCACAGGCATAATAAGCAACTACTTGCGCAACAGAAAGATTTGGCAGAGCTCCGTTAGTGCTATTTGAGTTTCCAGAATGACACCATTCGATACTATGCTTTGGCAGGCATAAGGATTTCTACAAAGAGACAGAGGACTGGAGTCGGGGCCAGACCTACACTTAGGCAGATGCCTGGGGGTGGGAAGTGGCAGTGGATGTTGAAGGACAAAGAGGTACTGTATGTGCCACGTAGCCTGCCCTGCATCCCCTAAGCTAGTCTGCTGGCTGCTGCTGCCAGGAACATGCTGGCCCATTGCCAGTGCCAAAGTAAGATTCAGCTGCTAGTCCGGTCAGTTTCTGCACATGTAATGGCAGGGGGACCATTTTGTCTTTCGCCTCCAGCAACAAAATACCTTGGGCTGGCCTTGGTTATTTTGGCTTTCGTCACATATTCTCTACTTATATTGCCCTCCACATTCATAGATTACATAGATCATAGAGTTGGAAGGAGCCTACAAGGCTATCGAGTCCAACCCCCTGCTCAATGCAGGAAACTAGAGGAGGGGGTCTCCCATTTGTGTTGTGAGCCAGTTTTATGTGAGGTAAGAAGTAGGGCTTTTACATTCATTGACGTGAGAATTAACTGCTCCCTGATGTACATAATTCCCCCTCTACTGACCTTCTGGAAGGGGTGCAAAACAACATCTCTTCCAATTGACCTTTGGTTCAGCTGGCTAGGTTGTCTGTTCAGTGCCGTTCTGTTTGCAAGTTTTGTAACTTTTATTTATTTCACTTTTTTGTAGTCTGACAAAAATGTGGAAAGGTAGCTAACAAATGTTTTTAATACATAACACATACATACATACGTACATACGTACATACATACATGGTGCAATCCTATGCATGTTTAGACAGAAAAAAAGGCCTATAGCTCCCAGAATGCCCCAGCCAGTTGTAGGCCTTTTTTCCTGTCTAAATGTGTAGGATTGTGCCAACATTGCAGAAAATATAAGGCCTTCTAAGCAGAGAGTGGGAAAGCAATTAATTCCCTTTCCTCAGAAGTGTTTTAGGATCATAGGATCATAGAGCTGGAAGGGGCCTACAAGGCTATCAAGTCCAACCTCCTGCTCAGTGCAGGAAACTAGAGGAGGGGTCTCCCATCCAAGTAATAACCAGGCCTGACCCTGCTTAGTTTTCCACGCTCAGACAAGCTGAGCCAGCATGAGCCATGGGATGATTCCTACCATACTTTTAGGATCCAAGCTACCAAAAACAACTTTTTTTAACCACCAAGAACATATCGTTTAATTGTTATTCATCTGCAATTGTTATTTATCTAAAAGTGTGCAGTGTTGTGTATAAGAAGTGTATTGTTACTGTTGACAGATCTGAAGCATAGGGCAGTGCAATCCTATGGCCCCTAGACAGCATCTAAAGGGCCATAGGATATTTCTGAGTCCCAGCTCCAACATCAGAAAACAGCTCCAACATCAGAGCAGGGACTCCATGCTTGGAGTCCCCCCCCCCCCCCGCAGCCAGTGCAGAAAGAACTACACCAGCTGCTTCTCCAAGGTTGTAAGAGCAACCTCAGAGAAAGGGTTTAGGGGGCATTTGTTGGCATATGCAATGAGAAGATGTCAACTCTGCAGGGAGGGTTTTTAAGTTGACTCTGCCCAGAAAAAGGGTTAAGATAGATGGTTATAATCTAGTTAAAGGGCAAAGGCAGAAACCAAGCTTCTCTGAGAAGTCAGGGGGCAGGGTTCAGTGGAGCAAACAATTTAGTGGTTTCAGGGGAGGAAATGCTCGACATTGCCTAGCAACAAGTTAGACAATTCCATTCTCTTTCTATCTGACAGGTAGACTTGTCCTACAGTTAACAGACTTAACTGACGCTTGCTAGGGTCTAACAAGGAGAGACATATTCTGTGGTTTTCCTTAACTTACCGTATGAGTAACATTTAAGAAACTGCAGTTACAAAGTCTGTAACCATCAAGCTTATAGTACCTAAGAAATCTTATGTTACTGTTATTTATTTTAAAAGCATCTACTTAGAAACAAGTCCTGTGTGTGCATGTGTTTGTTGGGTGTTGCCTGCTGCTGCTATTGTGCTCTGCCATCAGCATTCTGGGGGGCGGGGAGGGAAAGAGGCCAGCACTGCCAAGATTCAAGGTATCCTGGCAGTGCCTCAGCCTCCTTCCCTCCCACTCCAAAGGGGCACAGTTAGGCAGCTGAAATTGGCTATCTAGCTGCTTTGCAGGGTGGGAGGAGCATGGAGGCGACCTTCACCTCCATGCTCCTCCTGCCCTGCATAGGATGCCCATAATCCTCCATGTTTGGAAGGTTACGGGCATACCCATAGGATGGCGCCCTTAAACTCTCACTAGAACCAAAGAAGTAAAGAATTCATCCAGGACACTTCACTTGAAAGAGCGAAGAAGTTTGGGCAGTTGTGGTTTGACTGCTGCCATAGTGGAAATGCATATTGTGAGGGTATAAGATCCGTCAGAATAGTTTTCTCTAGAGCAGAGGCAATTCAGTGGTACATTCTTTTAAAACACAGAACTGTTCTACATCATGTGGTCTTCTTATTAGGCAACCAGTTATCTGGGGACCACAAAAATGGATTAAACAAGGAATTCAAAATGTGTTTTTGTGGAGAAACGAGTTTTTAGGGTTCCTGCATGCATGCATGCAGGAACACACACACACACACATGCCTCCTCATGAGTAAACCAGGTGGGGGCTGGGAGGAAGCAAAAGGTGCATGGAACATGAGATGGGGCCTGGCGTCTAGAAGTCTGGAGGAGCCAGGCTGAGGGCATTCATATGCAGATAGTTCAAGCCATGATTCACAGTTCCCTTTCCCCTGCCTGGCCAGTTTCCTTCCCCCTGCATGGCCAGGTGAAATTCAAATTGATTGGCTGAAGCAAGAAGGCTACAGAAAAGGGGGAGGGGGAAGAGCTATTTCCCCACGTGTAAGCCTTTGTTCTTGGTCAGTCTTGGTCTCAGTCCTTTTGGTAGCGTGCCCGGCATGGCAGCGTGCCAGCGAGGGGCCCGAGCCTTTAGGGCCCCCCCCTCAGGAATCGACCCCAGGCAGCCCCTGGTAAAATTAGCTGGTTTGAGGGCTCTGGAAAAAAGGCAGGCCTTGTGGAGGACTAGCTATTTATCTCAGACCGGCAGGTAGATAAAATAGTTCCCCCCTGGCGGCAAGGCTGTGCTGGATCTAACCCTTGAAGCGAACACCCTCAGTAACAGGTGTGTGCTTGAGAGATCTTAAGGAATCAGGTTTTCTTGTTTTATAGCTTTACTGTGTACCAAAGTGTCTCTCTATTTTGTGTGCTTCTCTTATTTCCCTAATCTTGTTGTAAATTGCTACCAGAATAAACCTTGTCATGGTTTACCCCACATGGGTTTTGTAGTACTCTGTTGGTTCAGTATCTAAATCCAGGTTACAGAATTAAAGGCGAGTCCCTGAACAGAGATTCAAGTAGGGTTGCAGACAGCTGAGGCTGGCAATCTGGTACCTTGAGATCTCTGGGGGTCTTGGTTCCTTTGCCAGTAGGCAAGGGTGGGGTAGTGGCGGGTCAGCCAGCCCCCCCTTCCGGGCCACATGGTGGCAAGTGCTGGGTTTCCTTTTGAAGGAGGAAAGGGTGGAGGTCTGGCGGGCCAGCCAGCCCCCCCGTCTTCCTCCACAGTTTTAAAATAAATAGAGCACATCTTTGTGTCAAACTTATTTGGGTTTCATACCACTTCAACTGTCATGGCTTCCTCCAAAGAAGTCTCCAAGTCATGGCTTCCTCCAAAGAAGAAGGATTGTGGTTTGGTGAGGATGCTGAGAATTCTTGCCACCCACACAAAACTGCAGTCTTTGGGAAAAGGAAATTCCCATGAAATCAGTTTAATTAAATATGTAGATATGCCTGGTGCAGGCCTCCCTTAATGGCGAAAGTGGGCAGGAGCAGAATTCCATAAAAATTACTTCATTTGCTTGTTATCATTCAGCTTAGAGTTACAGTATAATCCTATATGGGGCGGGAGTTCCTCTCCATTGTGTCCTCCCCCCCCCCCGTGCGCTTTTTAACCCTGAAACTCATGTTCAGCTAGGGATGCTTTACACATGACAAAATTCCTACAAGGAAGGCATCTTGGTGTAGGACAGGATTGGGCAACACAAGGCCCTTCGTGGCCCTTTGTGTGCCCCCACTTCCTTTTACCACCCAAAGTGCCGCAGTGATAAAGCAATCGCAGCCTCTGGCCCCTGCAGCACTTGCCTCCTCTCCCCTTCACTCCCTTTCTGCTCCTTTTCCATACACCCTCAACAAAACATCCTCTCATTTCGTCCTAACCAGGATGTGACAAACCCCTGTATCAGGAGTGGACAACTTGTGGCCCTCTATATGTTTTGGCCTACCACCAGCCCTATCCAGATAGCCAGTAGTGAGGGGTGATGGGAATTGTAGGCCAAAACATCTAGATCAGTGTTCTCCAACCTTGGGTCCCCAGATGTTTTTGGTCTACAACTCCCAGCATGCCCCAGCCAGCATAGACCAAAAACACCTGGGGACCCAAGGTTGGAGAACACTGATCTGGAGGGCCATAAGTTGCCCACCCCTGTCCTATACTCTGATGTAGCTCAACAGTGTCCCCAAGAGCATCTGGTAAGTTGGCACCATGTCCCTCCACTCCCAGTCTGTAACATGGGGTGTTTTACTGCAGCCACTGTTTTCCCTCCTCTCCTCTTGATCAGATGTCCTGTGTGAGACTTTGTTTCCCTGTAAGAGATGGCATGGTATGTGCTTTCACAGGTCCCTATCATGCTGTGTCACACTCCTGCAGCATAGAGCTGCCTCTATCCAGGGAGCTGGCAATGGTGTGATGGAAATTGTAATGTTGCTTGCTTAAATCAATGAAGTAATGTAACCACTAGTTACAGTGGGAAGAAAGGGTTAATTGAACAATCCCTAGGGTGCATGTTTTGTACCCCTCCTCCCTACTTCTGGCCTCTCTGTGGCCATCTCTCTCTCTCTCTCTCTCTCTCTCTCTCTCTCTCTCTCTCTCTCCAACCTGACGGACACACGGTCTGAGCTGGCCTCCAGCCAGTGATCTCCAATGAAGCAGACTTTTAACACCCAAGACTCTCATCTACCTATATGTATCCTGCATATATGAGTAAACGGACTGTACATAAAACTAATACCGGTAAATGTATTTATTAGTTTTAAACCTTGTTTGGACAATCCGTTTCCTTTTAAGAGCCTCTTACCAGGATTTAGCAACCCATGTGGTGACCAGTTTCAATAACCAGGCTGTGCATAAGGGGGAAAACTCTGCTTGGTCCTAACCAGTATAGGACCAACTCCTTTCCACATCCTCCAACGTGGTGGTGGTGGTGGTGGTGGTGGTGGTGGTGGTGGTACTGCTGCTACTCTGCTACTGAGCAAGTAAGTGGATAGGGATGGAGCAGCAAAATAAGAAAATACATTTAGAAAATAAATTAATATAAATGCTTTGGCCCCGCTTGGTCTCACCCTTCTTGCTCTGGCTCCACCCATATCCGGATTAACCACAGGGCTAAGGGGTCCTGTAGCCCCCAGCACAACATCTCAGAGGGGCCACTAGCTAGCTGAGATTCCCAGGTTTCAAATAATAAAAAGAAAGCAAGTCTCTAACCCTTGCAGAACCCGAGAGATGAGGCAAAACGTTTAGGCACATTCCAATCATTTAGTGAGAAATGGACAATTTGAGCATTGTTTTTGGACAGGGTGATATATATATATAGCGTGTTTGTTTGTTCGTTTGTTTGGACAGGGAGATATATATATATATCTCCCTGTCCAAACAAACGAACAAACAAACACGCTCAAATTTGCCAGATAGGGCTTTGTTTTTTGTTTTTAAAGAACCCTTTCTTTTGACAGCTGTCAGAAGTGCTCGCAAAAAGGAGGTGGAATGTAGATCTCCCCTAACTGCAGTACCTAGAGGCTTGGGGTAGTGTGGAAAAGTGGAGGAAACTGAGAACTGTCAGGGAAATACTTAAAATAAGAGGATCACACTGCTAAGGGGGAGGTATACTTGCCACCCCCTTTCAGGGCAAATCCCCTTCGCCACTTTGCTTTTCAATTGACAGCTCACCAATTGACAGCTGTTAAGTGTGCACAAATTAACCTATATGCAGCCTCGCTTTGTCAATGTCCATGGATATTACCTACAGCAGACACTTACCAGGACATTGGTCAGGCAAGACTCCACATTTCACGCAGCTGTAGGGATGTACCTGCGCACTTGCGAAAGACTGGGGGGGGGGGGAATAACCAAAATAAATCATGATTTCAATTGCACATTTGTGCCACTCCCCCTCCCCTGCAAAATAAGGGGTAACGAGCCAGTGACGGTTGCTCCAAAGTGCCACTTGGGCATCGGTGAAGTGGCTGTCATTGGAGGCAGCATGGGGCTCTGAGAAAAACAAAACACCATGGACGATCCTGGCTTTCCAACATTCAACACATGTATGTATCTATATGCCCGTTTCTTAATATTTCCTATAACTGCAGGAAATTCATCACGTATGGAGTAACACTTGGATTGCAGCATTCCCCAAACTCCCCAGAACATAACAGCAGACCTTGTACAGTCAGAATGACCAAGAGCTTTTAAAACCCAGGTGTGGCAAGAACCCAGAGAGCCAGGAAGTGCAGGGGGAGGGGCTTGCTCAGTAGCCAAGTAAGGGGGGGACATGATAGAGGAGTATACAATTATCTGTGGTGCAAAGAAAGTGGATAGGAAGACATTTTTCTCCCTCTCTGGTAATAATATTAGAAGCTGAGTCACCCAAGGAAGCAGAGTGGTGGGAGATGCAGGCGGGACAGACAAGAGGAAGTACTTCTTCACACAAATGCATAATTATTTAAACGATGGAATTCTCTAACACAAGATGTGACAATGACTGCCAACTTGGATGGCTTTTGTGACAGAGAGATGGCTCCAACCCTTTGTCCCTTTAAGAATTCTTATGCCTACCCAAAGACTCTTTCTTCCACTACAGTAAAGTGAGCAAAACACATAGACCCTAAGTCTTGCCTGAATACACAAGAAGCATCTGGCAGGAAGGGAAGAGGGACAGTTCTTCAGGTTTATACCTTCTCAAATCTATTTCCATGAGTTAAACAAGGTGCTAAGTGTGTCGTCTATCTATATATAAATCTTGAACCTAGCAAGACTCAGGATCTGATCTGATTGGATGCTTGCTTCACCCATGCCAACCATTGCCCATCCGGGAACACAAAATAAAAATGGAGATAGCTTCGTCTACGTTTGTCCTGAAAATGGTTAATTGCTCTTCAGCCCCCAAAGGAGTCCTGCGTGTCTACCGAGGGTAGAATTCAGGGGGTGGGGGACAGGCCCAGCCCACCTAGTTATTTTAAAGGGTGGTGCCAGTCTACCTAGTTATTGTCATAGAGAGCCAGTGTGGCATAGTGGTGAGAGTGTTGGACTGGGACTCGGGAGATCTGGGTTCTAGTCCCCGCTCGGCCATGAAACTCACTGGGTGACTTTGGGCCAGTCACTGACTCTCAGCCTAACCTACCTCACAGGGTTGTTGTGAGGATAAAATGGAGAGGAGGATGAGGATTATGTAAGCCACCTTGGGTTCCTTGCAGGAAAAAAGGCGGGGTATATATATAATAAATAAATAAATTATTATCTTGTGGTCTCAGTAATATTCAGAAATATTTAGAAAATTAACATTCAGTTAATTTTTAAATTATTATTTTACATTCATCAAAAGATTGTATAGACTACTGCAGGACCTAGCTGAATGTTTGTTTGGCTCATTATTGGTCTGGGTGCTTAACACGGTGGCCTGTGAAAAGCAATTCTAACTCCTCTTGAGTTAACCCCTGAGATGCCACACTTTATGTATATTAATGAACTGTATCAGTCTAGGGTTAGCTAGAAATTCATTTTCTTTGGTGTGGCATCATTTAATAAATCCTGAAATTTGGAAGTTTGGAGTTGACCGAATAACTTGGCTACCTCACAGGAATGGCCTCACCCGTGTGCTTGGCTGCTTGTGCCTAAGCTAACTGGTTAAGTAGAAGGGAATTAGCTACAGTCTGGCCCTTCTCCCCACAAATACCACAAGTCTGGGTTTCCATGTGCTCAGATATCTAATGTGGGGGTGACTGCTGTCAATTAATTATGGAAAAAGCACCTTTTTGCCTATTCTGAGTTACAGGGAAGGCTGTAGCACGAGTGTATGTGTTTTCTGTTGTCATTTTGTCACAGTTTTAAAAAGGGATGAGACAAATTCATGGAGGATAAGGCTATAGAGGGATACTGGCCATGATGGTTCCATGATACCTCTAGGATCAGAGGTGCCATGCCAGTGAATACCACTTGCTGTGGAACAACAATGGGAGGATGCTATTGCCCTCATGCCCTACTTGTGGGTTTTCCATAGGCATCTGGTTGGCACTCTGGGAAACAGCATATTGGACTACATAGGTCTTTGGTATGATCCATCAGGGCGCTTATGTTTTTCTTGGGTGCAGTAAGGAGTCCATCACTGTATAACTTGGGTGGAAGTGGTCAGTCAGCCTGAGGTTTAGCCAACTCTAGGTTTCAAATCCTGTGCATGTACCAAATGCTTGGTGATCATGTTAACAACAGCCTGAAGCAGATTCGAAGAGGAAGCTCAGAGTGAACAATAAGAAAATGCCGAGAGAACTGTTCTCTGAAGGCATGGTTACAGATGTTGCCTAACAGTTTTCTCTCCTCTCTGCCTGTATGGATTGCTTTCAAACTAGCCCAGTTCTCTGGAATTGCCATCCTTCATTCACTCACAACTATGGAGAATCCAGATGAAATTGCTGCCAGCGAAACACCGTTTTGCCTCTCCCGGCTGGTTTCAGAAAACAATGCCTCAGCAGAGCTAAAGCAGAGCCAGAGGTCAGTGTAGGAGAGCCTTTGGCCATGTGTCCTCTTTTACAGAGGGCAGTCCTCTATTTGAAGGCATCCTTTGTTTAAAGGGTTGTCCAGTCCAAGTCCAGTGTAAAGATAAAGAACTGGGAGGAAGATAAAGATAAAGATAAAGGAGGAAGAGCTGGGCCTTGAAGCTGCCCATCAATAGCACCTGGACAGAAGACTGAACAAGACACGCAGATCACCTGGTCACAGTCTTCCACAGTATGATGAGATCTACTGTATTTCTATTAAAATTATAATATTTATTTCTAAGTGTATACAGATAAATTCAAATATGCAAATTTTATGCAAATCAGTGTCATCTTTTGCCATTGGGGGGGATGATGCATGTCCTCTTTTTTGGCTATTCACAAGTGGCCACCCTACTTTGGGCTGAATCGTTGTGTGTAGCAACTTCTCAATACACAGGACTGGATTAAAAGTGCTACCGAAATCCCTGTGAAACACTTGCTAGCTGGGTCCATAGCGGCTTTCCCCTTGGATTCTGTTGGTGGGAACACCCTCATGCATTCACTGCACAAATACGGTATAAGGAGATAGTTACACTGACTGAGTCATTCCCCTCTCTTCTGATTATGTCATTGTATGGCAATCCATACATCGATCGGAGTAATAGATTTTAATTATTTGCTGGAGGAACGGATTTGTACTGTTAGAGTATAGCCAAGTGCTCCCTCTTCATGGCTTGTGTGATAAGAGGGTGGATGTCATAATTCTGACTCAGAACTATATGTGTTTAGTTTTCTCAGGACCAAGCTTATCTTGCAATTAGAGACATAAAGATTATTACAGGCAAATATTTGAACCAGCTTCTGTATTAGCTTTGGTTCATTCCCAAAAACAGCATGGGGGGAAAACCCAATTTAAGCTGTACATTGGGAAACGTCATCAATAGATGGTGAGATCATCCCAAGAACAGTTTGCTAAACATGGAGGTCACTTCGTTGCAAAATGCTTAAGGTGGTCATGGCAGCTTAGGGGGGTATTGCCCTGATAAGCCTATGTAATGAAAGACAGAACATTTTTTAAATTATTTTTTTTTTAAAGGAAGGCTGCTTTCTGGCACTTCAGATCTTCCTTCAGGCAGATGGACACAATCTCTACATTGGCCTGGCGAGAGCTGATGCAGTGATATGGCTAGTCTTGAACTAGAACCAGAGAGATCTAGGTTCAAATCCCCATTCATCCATGAAGCTCACTGGGTAACCTTGAGCCTAAACTACCTTACAAAGGTTGTTGTGAGGATAAAATGAGGTTGGGGGCATGTACACTTCCCTGAGCTCCTTGGAGGAAGTTGGGATAAAAATATAATAAACAAATATTGGCTTTAGGTAGATACAACAGAAACATTACAGTGCTACAAAACCTAGAGCCATTTCCCTCTCTGCTCCCCTCCCCATCCTGCAGGCTCTTGGTGGACTGGCTCCTGCACCCTCCGCTCCGGCCTGGTTGTGGTGGTGGTCAATGCCAGGTCGGTTCACAACAAGATCTCAGTCATCCACAAGGGAACTGACCTGGCATGCATCACAGAGACCTGGGTGGGTGAGCTGGGTGGTGTAGACATGGCCCAGTCTTGCCCACCTGGTTACTTGGTGCAGCACCAGCCCAGGCTGGAGAGCTGGGGGGGGGGAGTTATCATGATCCATAAAAGTTCAATCTCACCAGGAAACCCCTCTGCAATGGGGCAGGCTATGAGGGCCTGTGCCTTGTGTTGGGCCAAAGAGACAAATTGGGGGTGCTATTGGTGTACCTCCCACCCTGCTAGCCAATGGACTCCCTGACTGAGCTGGCTGAGGCGGTGTCGGAGAACCCTAGGACCTTGGTCTTGGGAGACTTCAACATCCATGCTGAGGCTGCCCTAACAGGACCAGCTCGGGACTTCATGGCCTCCATGTCAACTATGCGGCTGTCTCAGTTTGTCACTGGCCCAACTCATAGGGCAGGGCATACCTTTGATCTGGTCCTTGCCTCTGGGCATGAACGGGGTAGTCTGGATATTGGGTGGGGTGGGGTTAGAAATTACCCCATTGTCATGGTCAGATCACTTCCTGGTGAAATTTGGTCTCACGGTGCCAGTCTCTTCCTGCAGGGGTGGGGGACCCATTAAGATGGTCCACCTCTGGATACTTATAGAATCCAAGGGATTCCTGAATGCTCTGGGGGATTTCTAAGTAGCCAGAGCCAGCGATTCTGTCGAGGCCCTTGTCACACTATGGAATGGTGAGGTGTGACGGCCCATTGACACAATTGCTCCTGAGTGCCCGCTTCAGCATTGTGGAGCCCGGAAAGCTCCCTGGTTTACTGGGGAGCTCCAGACAATGAAACAGGTCAGAAGATGGCTGCAGCATAAGTGGGGTAAGACTCGTCATGAAGGTGATCAGACACACGTAAGAGCACGTAATCATGCCTACTGCGTGGTAGTAAAGGCAGCAAAGAAGGCTTACTTTGCCACCTCCATTGCATCCTCGAGTCAGCCATCCAGCTGAGGTTTGGGGTTACTTTCATCTAACCCGGTGAAGCCAATACTGGAACCCTTGGAGGCTCGCTGTGATGAGTTTGCGAGACACTTCAAGGATAAAATCACTCACCTCCATGCTGACTTGAACATCGCTATTGGTGCAGTACCTGCTGAGGTGTCCAGTGCATCGTCTTTGTTGGAGGATATGGAAAGGAGTCAGTCCTATACTGGTTAGGACGAAGCAGAGTTTTCCCCTTTATGTGCAGCCTGGTTATTGAAAATGGTTATTGCCACATGGGTTGCTAAACCCTGCTAAAAGGCTCTTGAAAGGAACGGATTGTCCATACACGGTTTAAAACTAATAAAGACATTTATTAGTTTTACTTACAGTCCATTTATGCAGGATGCATATAGGCAGGTTAGAGTCTTGGGTGTTAAGAGTCCACTTCATTGGAGGTCACTGGCTGGAGGCCAGCTCAGACCGTGTGTCCGTCAGGTTGGAGAGAGAGAGAGAGAGCGCGCGAGAGAGAGAGAGAGCGCGCGCGCGCGAGAGAGAGAGAGAGCTGGCCACAGAGAGGCCAGAAGTAGGGAGGAGGGCTTACAAAACATGCACCCTGTGGATTGTTCAATTAACCCTTTCCTCCCACTCTAATGAGTGGTTACATTATTACCTTGTTGATTTAAGCAGGCAACATTACAATTTCCATCAGTCTTATCCTGTTTTGTGGGATCAGTTTCAGTTTTTGGAGCTTGAGGATGTGGACAAGATGCTGGCATCTGTATGACCCACCACATGCTCTCTCAACCTTTGCCCTTCATGGCTTATTTGAGCTAGCCGCGGGGGACTGACCGGGTGGATCAGGGGAGTGGTGAATGCATCACTGCATGATGGAGTGGTCCCTACTGCCTTGAAAGTGGTGCAACTACTCCTGAAAAAACTCACCCTGGATCCAAAGATCTATGCCAACTATCATCCGGTCACAAATACCCCCTTCCTGAGTAAGGTGCTCAAGAGAGCAGTGGCATCTCAGCTGCAGGCGCTCTTGAACAAAAACTGATTATCTGAATCCATTCCATATAATCCATACAGAATATCAACTTGTGGAGTAATGAAATCAAGTATAAAGAATAAAGTATAAAGGTAATGCAACAACAACAAAATCAAATATAAATGAATTGAGGCATCTCACTGTTGCACTTTGGTGATATTTTTAACAAGATGAACTTACAGATCTGACCTGTTGTTTATTAACCACTTATCCGAGAATCCAATTCCAAATGAGTAACATGGGAGTTGCTGCAACATCATGACTCCCTGATAAATCTCCATTAGGCCTTAGACAAATATTGGTTTAAGCCAATGACAGAACTGCTGTTCAAGAGGGCACAGATCTGATACGTATAGTCTTACACCTCTAACTTTATGTCGGACATGGGGAACATGTGACCCTCCAGACGTTGCTGGACTGTATCTCCCCTCAGCCCTAGCTAGCACAGCCAATGGCAACATCTGCAGGGACACACGTGCCTCATCCCTGCTTTATGCAGAGCAATTCTATCATCCAATTATGCTGGAGGTGGGGAAAGATGCTGCAGCTACAGCAACAGAACAGCCACCAAATTCTGTATGTGTTCGGCCCAGGTGGGGAGATATAAACAAGCCACTTGGAAAATCCCCAATGGTGCAGAAACAGCAGATGCACCCACAGCATCCATGGAAACACCGCCAAAGCCCACCAATTAGGGACTCTGCCAGCAATGCCTGCATGCCACCTACCTACAGAGGGAGCCAATGAACTCACAATGATGACATGCCCCCAGCATATCTCCCTACTGACATATGAAGACATATTGGAGGCACTCGGATGCAATGCTTCAGCACATCCCAGCCATACAAGTTATGTAGCACCCCTGTACACCCTTTTTCCTGGCAGTATGCACAGCAGACCATGTGATTTCCTGAGCAACTGCAAGGTCATCACCAGTGGGGCAGTCCAGGCAAGGGAAAGAGACACAAGACCCCTTGCAACATTGCACTTCCTAGTTTTGTGAACTGTTCCCTATGCTCAATTCTGTACTAGGCTGAATTGAACTGAAACTATGTAGTTTTGGTTTCATTATTATAAAAACAACAATGCTTCTATTTTTCAATGTCTTTCCTACCGTCTCTCTCATGTATATATATTCCAAGTCCTAGAATATCCAAAGTGGCTAACAAAGTATCTCAGACATATCATCAGCACTGCATAACTTTCTGGAGACTTGAAGTTCTCCTACACTCTACAAACAATGCTTTGTCTTCAGGACTTGGATGAAAAATAGCATAACAGTTTCCATTTTCAAACAATTTCCATAATTGTTTCACTCACACACACAAATTCTCCCCATTTGAATATGAACATGTCAGTGCAAAAAACTTAAACTTTCTTCTGCACCCCCACCCCACCCCAGTCCCCAAAACAAGACCAAGAATAAGTATATAAGTAATACTTATATAAGTATACTGTATAAGAATACTTATCCCTAAAGACATATCCCAAATGATTAAATTTAATTTGAGTAAGTTCATTAATGAGATCTCACGGGATATAAACAGATGGGCATCTCTTAAGTTGAGTTTGTGGGGTAAGGTTAATACACTTAAAATGAATATCATACCTAGGATTGTATATGTTTTTATGTGGGATTCTTCTACTTATACCTGACAATTATTTTCAAAAACTTAATGCTTTGTTTCGCGAATTTTTCTGGGGTTCCTCGCCTCCTAAGGTCTATGGATCTTAGGTTACATCTTATCTAGCAAAAACTTTTGTGTTGTGTTTATTGGACACCACAACGTATTTTTAATAAGGGTTTGTCTAAGTCAGCTAACTGCTAGAGGTGTAATACTGTGAATGCTTCATTTACCCACATGTTTTGGCAATGCCCAGTGGTTGCTTCCTTTTGGGTAGAGGTCATAGTACAGATAAATCTAGTAGTAGGCGATCACTCGTGACCGAGTAAGATTGTCTTCCAGGATAAAGTTACAAAAAGAAAATTATAAAAAGAGGAAATTCTAAAAAAATTGTGTAGACTCTAGCGATGGGTCACTCTAGCGAAGTGACTATGGAGGCCAATTCTAGATCCACACAGCTTCCCACAGTGAGGACACAGGTTACCAGATGGAAGATGGTCCTGTGAAGGATTCGTTTGGTGTGCTTTTCGCTTAGCACGTTTCTCCCTTTCACCTTGCACTCGGGCCTCTTCAAAATCCATAGAAGCTTTGTGAAAGGCCAACCTCCAGTTAGATTGTTCATGGGCCAGAGATTCCCAGTTCTCGATGTTTATATTGCATTTTTTTAGATTAGCCTTAAGAACATCTTTAAACCTCTTATACTGACCACCGATATTCCGCTTTCCATCCTTGAGTTGGGAATAAAGTAAGCACTTGCTGATAAAGCACTTTGGGTTTTTTGATATTAAGTGAGAGACCAAGTTTTTTGTATGTTTCTGCTTGGAGATCATCCTCTGAATGTGCGAAGACCACATTATCATCGGCATACTGAAGTTCCACAATGGAGGTTGTAATTACCTTACTTTTTGCTTTCAGCCTACTGAGATTAAAAAGCTTTCCATCTGTTCGATATATAATACCCACACCAAAGGGGAGTTTCCCCTCGACAAGATGTAAAATCATAGCGATGAAAAGAGCAAATAACATTGGGGCAATAACACATCCCTGTTTAACACCTGATCCCACTTTAAATGGAGCACCATGAGAGCCGTTGTTGTCCAAAACCATTGCTGTCGTGTTGTCATGGAGAAGTCGCAAGATATTCACAAATTTATTGGGGCATCCAATTTTCATAAGGATAGTCCAGAGATATATCTAGTATTAGAATGCTCTTTAATATTTACCGATGCACACGTTCTTTTACATTCTATACCTGCTGTATGGAATTTATCAAAAGGACAACACATGTGGATTTTCCACACCCTCTTGACAGCCAAAAAACTGATCTTACAACACTGGAAAGATAAACTCTCACCTCCTATAACACAATGGATTGAGGATCTAATAACACTTTCAACATTTGAGCGGGTGGTATTTAGCCTCCACCTGCGGATGGATAAATACATGAATATTTGGTCATACTTATTGATACTTATGGGTATATATTTCATACATATTTACATCATCATCATCATCATCATCATCATCATCATCATCATCATTATTTCTATACTGCCCAAAGGCCAAAGCTCTCTGGGTGGTTTACTGTCAGTGATTCATTTTTCATACTGTAAGAAAATTGTATTTTTTTCCTTTCCTTTTCTTTTTAATATGGTTTTTGTTTTGTTTTGGTGTAATTCATATTTTAAAAACTAATTTTAAAAATGAAAGGGGGGGGAGACTTTCTTCTGCACCCCCACCCCACCCTAGGTCCCAAGACAAGACCAAGAGGAAAATTAGCACTCCAGCCATCTGTTCATTTCATCACTACTTTTGAGGCTAGCCTGGGTTGGATGTGTGTTGGGAGTTGGGACTGGGATTGGGGAGAGGTGGTTATATAGTAGGGTGGATAAATATTTATATTTTTAAAAATGATTTTTAAATTGCAAGCATTTAAATATTAAGTTTTTCTCTGAAAAAATAACTTGGTTAAAATTTAGTCTGAATACAACTGAGTGGGTTGTGTGTGTTAAAGATGTAAAAACTTTACAGAGTGTCAACCCGGTAACTTTTACTTACAATTAATAGATCTATCCCAACCCACACACCCCTGCCATCCAAATCATATCTAGAGATCCCCTTGACGTGGAAGAACCTATGGGGTGTGTAGGGTCCTCCCTGATCCTGATCCCAGACCAGCTTTTTTTGCCTTGTTAGTGCACCAGGAAACAGAGCGCTGAACTTGCTGCCTTTGACTTAGTTCAGAAGAGGTGGGTGTTTGGACTCTGTGTCCCTTGAACTGATTGACCATGTTTAGGAACAGTGGGACGACCTGTTATCTGCTTACGTACTTCTCTGGCTTCATTCCCTCAGGAATCCAGGAGTCCATGATGTGGCTTTGCTCCATCTCTTCCTTCCCCCAGCTTGCCTGTGATGAGCAGAGGTGCTGCCAACTAAAACAATTTGCCTTAATTACATTATGGAAGGGGTGGGTTGTTGTTGTTGTTGTTGTTTTGCCTTAATTACATTACAGCACTTTTTTCTTTTTAACCAAAAAGAAAGAGAGAAAGAGAGAGAGAGAGAGAGAGAGAGAGAGAGAGAGAGAGAGAGAGAGAATAAGTGGTGGCAACAGCACTGTTGCAACTCAACTTTGACCAGTTATGACCTACCAATGATGACTTACAACAATACAACCACAATGAGGGTGCTGTCTACTCTGCTAAAAAAAACCGGACTCTGTACCAAGAAGATCAGAACTCTGAGGGCCAAACTAGAGGTGAAAAGGGGAAGCCACATTTGTTTATTCATATGTCTGCTCCATTCATGGTTCAAGTGCGTGAGTGCGTCTGCTTTTTACAACAAAAGGTGTGCTCGTGTGAGGGGAAGAAGTGACTGTATCTCCCCACACTCCATCGCTTCAAGCACTTTTCTCCCAGGCTGGCTCTAGTTTTGGAAGTGACCCAGGCTGGTGAGAAAATATGGAGAGGAAATGTGGCTGTTACTGGGTGAAAGTTCAGTTCTCCTCGCCTGCGCTTAACTTTTGTTTTAAGAATTACACGCACACAACACACACACTCCTTGCTTTATACATGAATGGAGGAAACATGTGAAAAGCAAACATGGCTGCCATGTTACATCTAGTTTGGCCCTATGTTACAGATTCTGAAATGTAGATTTTTCTTGTCAGAAAAGAATGGTAAGCATATGCTGGTGCTAATGTAGATAGATGAAAGCTGAGGAAATGTCAGGAGGAATGGCAGGCTTTTATAACATCAGGCTGCTAGAAGCAATTCAGGTGCCATTTAGTTTCAATTTTCAAACTGCAGTCATGAGGGCTAGAAACTTAAAACTATCTTATAGTAAAACTACAGTTCTCCAAATTCTGCCCAGTCAAGTGGTGACTGTTCAAAGTACCCCTTGGGTTAAACCTTAAATGCTAATTAAAAGATAAAGTAAGTGTTTTTATTTTCAAGTAGAAACAAGAAGAAACAATACAACAAAACAACAGGAAGCCCTGAGTTCATAAGTTCCATTATGGAGATCCAATTATCTCTATATGATCAGTTAATGTTGAAAAGTTCTGCATGACAGGATACAAAATTCCAGTCATGTCAGAAGGCATTCTTCCAAAACCTGAGCTGAGTTGGTAGATCATGAGGTGAAGATGCTTTTTAGCATAAACAATAAAAAATAATGCTAACTTTCACCAAAATGTTCTGGGGAGGGGGGAATGGTCAGGAGCGGACGGAGTCTGGATTGGGTAACATTAATTCCGTTCAATCACACTGTCTTCGTATTGTACATACATAGCAGTGATTATCTCAAAGCATCAAAGAAGACAGTCGCCATTGTTTAATAGCTAGCAAACGGGTTCAGCAAATTAATGCAGATTATATAATGAAATGTTTCCACGGCGGGGGGTGGGGGATATGCAGTGCCATTTACAAACTGTGCAAGCAGTGTTTTCAAGGAACTTTCTTCCCCACCCACCAACTAGCAGCCTTGAGGAAGCCACTCTGCTAAGCATGCCACTTCGCACTCTGTTTGCTTTAGTAGCTCTTACTCAAGGCCTTTATCCGGGGTTCTTGTTTGTGCAGCTTGTGCAGAGCCAAGTCCCTCAATGTCAATTCCTCCCAATTAGTGCAGCTCATCTGAGCACAGTGGTCTATTGCATGATTTACAGACTTGCTGCTCAGGGGCCAACTCTCTACCCGAATTTGTTATTTTTGGAGCGTATGCAATGAAAGCCTCCAACAATTGGTACAAGGGTTTCTGAAAGCTGCAGATCCGACACAAGGTAGACAGGAATTGCTTTCAATGTAAGGAGCCATTTTTAATTTTTTTACCATGCTTCTATTTTTCTTTCTCTCCCTTCTCTCTCTCTCTCTCTCCAACTTTCTGCTGCTTCCCTCATCTGTGGCCTAGCCAGAATTTTTGCAAAGGAGGCCAATGTGCAGATGCCTAGCAGCAACTATTTTAAATCTCCTCCCCGCTCCCATGAATTATTTTTCCTCCACTTCTTCCCTAACAATCAGCAGCACCCAAAAGGAAAAAAAAAAAAAAAGTGGTGGTGGTAGTGGAGACAGAGCAAAACAGTGACAGAAGCACAACTGCTGCAAATAACCTTAGGTCTGGTGGCATGCCCTTTGTGAGCCATGAGCCACCAGCTGAAACCCAAGGGTGTATACAACAGTGAAAACCATAGTGAGGGCTGAATCTGCTCTCTGCACTTAAAAATAAAAAAATCCAAATTCTACACCAAGAAAAGCAGAATTTTACAACCCAAATAAATGGTGCCAATTACAAATTGTCCAAGAACATAAGAAGAGCCCTGCTGCATCAGACCAGGGGACCATCTAGTCTAGCATTCTGTTCACACAGGGGCCAACCAGCTGCCCCATGGGATCCCACAAGCAGGATATGAGTGCAACAACACCTTCCCACCTATGTTCCCCAGCAACTGGAGTACATAGGCATACTGCCTGTGATACTGGAGCTAGAATATAGCCATCAGGACTAGTAGCCTTGATAGCCTTCTTCTCCAGGAATTTGTCCAATCCCCTTTTAAAGCTCTCCAAATTGGTGGCCATCACTACATCTTGTGGAAGTGAATTGCATTGTTTAACTATGCGCTCTGTGAAGAAGTACTTCCTTTATCTGTCCTGAATCTCCCACCAATCAGCTTCATGGGATGGCACCGGGTTCTAGTATTATGAGAGAGGGAGAAAAACGTCTCCCTATCCACTTTCTCCACACCATGCATAATTTTGTACACCTCTATGACATGTCTAAATGTCCTTAGTTTGCATAATGCATGCAAAATAATAAGAATACTCATTCTTAATCATGGGGAGGGTCAAGGAGCTGTACAGCATTCTCAGCCCACCCCCACTTCCACTGAAGGCACATATACAAAAGTGCTGGCAGAAGCACACCCGTTAATAAACTGGCTCTCCACTAAAGCTGGGTAAAATAAAACTGCATGTAGAAAGATATGCTAGTGGGAAAGATTTGACCTTGCATCTTAAATGCCAGTTCCTCAGATTAGGAAATGTTTTGACCTAGGTAAAAAACTGTTCTCAACTGATTCAATCCTCCTTGAATGAATTTGGTCTTAAAGCACGCAGACAGACACACAAGGTCTTCTAAATGTTGGGAGAGGAGATACCAACTTCCTAATAACCATTAGGAAAATGCCGGTGTGCTGTTGTGACTAGAGTATGGGACCTGGTCACAATTAGATGTAATGTGCTCCTCCTGTCATCCTCCCAAACCCCAGGCACCACTTCTGTACTGCAAAAAGATGCATTAGGATTGGGGGGTTGATAAGTAGCACAGAGGTTGTGGATGCAAGAGAGGGTTGCTTAGCCATTCTCCCCATCTGCCACTTTCCCCGCACAACTCCCTTAGCCCCAGCTGGGATTCCAGACTTGAGTTTCCGCCGCAAACACAAATCCCTCTTCCCAGCTGCCACTTCTCCCCTACAAATTGCTCCCTGCCAATTCCATGTTGAAGTGGAGCAGTGGTGGCAAGCCGCACCCGGACAGGTATTTAGGGAAATAGCTCCCAGTATGCACTGGGGATTAAAGCAAGTTACCGTTGGGTTTATTTAAACTCCTGGAGGAAAGGCAGAACATAAGCATAATAAAATAAAGTATACTAGAAAAATGTAATTGTCTTACACTATGTTCATAATAAGCCTCCTCGGCATGTAAAATGGCCAACAGTACATTACTGTGTGCACTAGAGACAAGATGCATCCAATGCTTCACTTGGACATTTATCTTATAGAGGCCCTGGAGAGGGAGCCAAAAGACCAACTCTGTTTTGCACCAACTCTTACAAAGCATATTAAACATTAAAAATTTGAAGAACATGCTCTTGCTTCTCATATGTCCCATCCGTATCTTCTGTATGAACATCAAAGAAACTTTATTGACAACAAAAACAACAAGGAATCTTATGGCACCTTAAAGACTAATACAATTATCCTGGCATAAGCTTTTGTGGACTATAGCCCACTTCATCAGATGTATGGAGAAGTATTATTGGGTGTTTCAGATTTATATACAGTACATATGGGGTGGGTGCGTGTGTTTGGGGAAACTGTAAACAGTGAGGTGCCACAAGAGTCTTTGTTGTTTTTGATGCAATAGACCAGTGTTCTCCAACCTTGGGTCCCCAGATGTTTTTGGCCTACAACTTCCAGCATGCCCCAGCCAAGGTTGGAGAACACTGCAATAGACTAACACGGCTACCCTCTGGTGTTTATTAATGGCAGCGCAATCCTATACATGTCTACTAAGAAGTAAGCACCATTGTGTTCAATGGGTTTTACACCTAGGTAAGTATGTGTAGGATTGCAGCTTTACAGCACAGGGGAGCAGAGAAAAATACTGAGGGTTCAGCACCAGTCAAGTTTTTCAATTTTCAATTTTGAGATCCAAACCCTGAGAGGGAGGAGAGTCATCGTTACATGGCTGTTTGCTTGTAATGAAGACTTTTCACCCATGTTGTATTTATTTATTTATTTATTTATTTATCAATAATGTATTTATTGTTAATATTGTGTATACACACACACACAGTTAGTTGTATTTATAGATCTGGGGTTTTCTTTTCCCCTCAGGCTTCCCTCAATGCAATACATAAATTCAAAGATTTCTGTGCTTAAAATACTGCAGTTTTGTGTGTTTCCTCTAATAACGTTTGTACCTGACCATGCCCTTTGGTTGCCTGGCCATACCCTTAGCCACGCCCCCATGTTGCCTGGCCACGCCCTCTGGATCACACCTTCATGTTGCTTAACCTAATAATAACGCTAATAACGATTCTCCAGTTATGTTCCATGAATGTTTCAGTAAATTGGTTGATGTTGCATATGATTATTTGATTGTGGGTGGGGATTTTAATAAAGTTTAAACCCGTTGTTCGATAGAAATACACCTGCCCCTAAGAAGCAAAGGATGGTGAAACTTACACTTCAGGCTTATATGGCTGAATTTGGCTTGATTGATGACGTATGGAGAGCTTTGTACCCTCTCGAAAGGGACTACACATTTATTTCACCTGTTCATCATAATTCTTTTCGATTAGATTTTTTGGTTTCTACATCGTTGTTACGTTATATAAATATGTGGAGAAACGAGCCTTTGGGGGTACACACACACACCTCAGGTGTGAACTGGCTGGGGTGGGGTGTGCATAGTTAGCGTGTAGAGAAAAGAGTTTTTAGGGTTCCTGCATGCATGCATGCAGGAACAAACACACACACACACACGCGCCTCCTCATGAGTAAACCAGGTGGGGGCTAGGAGGAAGCAAAAGGTGATGGAACATAAGATGGGGCCTGGCACCCAGAGGTCTGGAGGAGCCAGGCTGAAAGCGTTCATATGCAGATGTAATGCAGATAGTTCAAGCCATGACTCACAGTTCCCTTTCCCCTGCCTGGCCAGTTCCCTCCCCCCTGCCTGGCCAGGTGAAGTTCAAATTGATTGGCTGAAGCAAGAAGGTTACAGAAAAGGGGAGGGGGAAGAGCCATTTCCCCACGTGTAAGCCTTTGTTCTTGGTCAGTCTTGGTCTTAGTCTTGGACCTTCGGGTAGGTGTGGTAATTCTCTATCGGGCGGAAAGGCTGTGCTGGATCTAACCCTTTGAAGAAGACACCCTCAGGTAACAGGTGTGTGCTTGAGAGATTTTAAGGAATCAGGTTTTCTTGTTTTATAGCTTTACTGTGTACTAAAGTGTCTCTCTATTTTGTGTGCTTCTCTTATTTGCCTAATCTTGTTGTAAGATGCTACCAGAAATAAACCTTGTCATGGTTTACCCCACATGGGTTTTGTAGTACTCTGTTGGTTCAGTATCTAAATCCAGGTTACAGAATTAAAGGCGAGTCCCTGAACAGAGATTCAAGTAGGATTGCAGAGACAGCTGAGGCTGGCAGTCTGGTATCTTGAGATCTCTGGGGGTCTTGGTTCCTTTGCCAGTAGGCAAGGGTGGGGTAGTGGCGGGCCAGCCAGCCCCCCCTTCCGGGCCACATGGTGGCAAGTGCTGGGTTTCCTTTGAAGGAGGAAAGGGTGGGAGTCTGGCGGGCCAGCCAGCCCCCCCTCTTCCTCCACAAAATACATGGATATTTGGTCTGCTTTTTCTGAAGTTTATGCATAACTGTCTTACTGTATAATTGTATTACTATATACTTTTTGAAACTTATGGATATAGATTTCATACATATTTACAGTAATGGATCCATTTAAATCACTGTAAGAAAATTCTATTTCTCCCCCCCCCTTTCCTTCATCCCCCCCCCTTTCTATGGAGTTTCTTTGTTTTGGCGTATTTCACTTTTTAAAAACTAATACAAATATTTTTTTAAAAAAAACAATTGATGCCTAGAGGCTCATCCATCTTACTCATCCATCTTACAGCAACATACACCTAACAACAACCAGATTTCTTCTTCCCAGACGGCCTCTGGGAGGCTGATGTCCCTCTTGCAAGTAATAACTTTTCACTCACTACAGTCTGATTTCATGCACTTTACCACATCACCAACTAGTAGGCATGTGATCATTTGGGCTATGTTGCCCCATCACTCCTCCTGCTATCAGTTCACCATCTAGCTGCAGAAGAAAACCTATGCATACAAATTAGAATGAATCAAAGTTCCCCTCAGACAGTCCACACCCTTTCAAATGATTTTTCTAGCCTAGGGGTGAGCACAAGATAGATCAGGATCTACTGGTAGATCTCTGGGTGATTGGCAGTAGATTGGCAAGGATTTCTGTATCCCAGTTGTTCAACTTACATAGCAAGGACTCCTTCCCCGCCCCACAAATTATACTGCTGAAATGAAGAAATATGGGGGCACAGTTCAGTTCTGGTACTCAAAATAAATTCCTCGGTATGAATTTTGTGCCTAACTCCAGTTGGTGGATTTCAGGCTTCTAGTAAAAAAGACCAAAGCAGAGTCTGCCCACCCCTGTTCTAGTCTTCTTGGCAATTATGTATAATGGTCAAAGGTAATGCCAGAACACAACATCAAGCTAGACTTAAAGAATACGGGTCATAGACTTAAAGACCGAGGAAAATTCGCAACCCGCCAGGTGAGCAGGTATTGTTATTAGTGCCTTGATTGTGAAATCTCTTAGGCTTCTTCAAGACACTTCCATGTCTCCTTACTGCACGTTTATGAGTTTAAAGTTTGGCAGATAGACGGTGTGGTAAGGAGGAAAGTTCTCCAGTGTTCATTGCCTAGCTGACGGAATCGATCAGCCAGAAGCGAAGCGGAGCACAGAACAAAAGCCCCTTCACACTTAAATACATTTTGAGTTATATGGCTCAGCTTGTCTGAGCGTGGAAAGCTAAGCAGGGTCAGGCCTGGTTGTTACTTGGATGGGAGACCCCCTCCTCTAGTTTCCTGCATTGTGCAGGGGGTTGGACTCGATGGCCTTGTAGGCTCTATGAAATCTATGCTTTTACATAGGTTTTTGCACATGCGTATATGGCACTCTTTCTGATGTCAGTATTTGCTTACCTATCTGGCTGGTTTTTGGGCTTTGCATTCCCAGGGGCAATTTTTTTATCTGATCAGTTCCCTGCTGTAAATTACTGTTAATTGCTGGCCAGGTCTTGTGTTAGGGAAGGAAGCTTTCTCCAATCAACATGTCTTTGGTGACCCCAGACAGGAATTGTAAATCAGTCTTAAAAGTTATCTTAACACTAAGTAGAGAACAAATTAACAAAAGGACTATTCTAACACCAATTATCAAAGGAATTCTCCTTCAGAGGAAGGGAAAACTCTCTGTGTGAGAGACCCCTTCCTCTGGGTAAAGAGGAAGTCCTTGATTCCTTCTTGGACAGAATTATAAGTTCCACCTTATAGATTTCCATAATGAATAAAGAAATTAAAGAAATTATTCTTTCCACACTGGGAAGAACCAATCTAATTCCAGTAAGAGACTTGGACTGGCCCTGTCAAGGTGACCCTTATAAGAAGGAGTCAAGTATTGATCATCAGTATTGATGTGTTTGGTATTGACTCTTGTTCTTTGGAACCATAAATGCTTTATCTATTTCTCATTGTCTCTTGTGAAACTCCTCATCCTCCACATGTACAACACACTCTTTGATTTGACTGCAGCCTATTGATGCTAATACAAGCCTTTTCATTGGCTTCAATCTGGGTCTATCTCTGCACACAAGTGGCTGAAAACACTCCTGAGAGAGCACTTTAAAGGAAGTATTAGCAGCTCTCATGATTTGATTTTGTTGTGTGTGTATGCGTGGAGAGGAGAGATGGGACAAGAGGTAGGCCTTCTAGAGTACAATTCTATAAAGTAGTGAATACAGTTCTCTTTGAGCTAAGCAAACACTTTTCAGTATTGTCCTATTTGCCAATGACCTCCACTCTGTACAGCCTGCAAAAAGAATGCCAGGAACATTCTGATTGCGCAAAGTTTGGCTCTGGTGCAGAACAGCAGTGTGTCAGGCTGCACATGACCTGGGTTGTAGAGGAAGGGTCACTTAGAGCTTGATATATTTGGGGTAGGAGGTGTACCATGATTACTATAAATGTCATATCATGTATCACCAAATACAAAGCAGTATGCGCGCACGCACGCGCGCACACACACACATATATGTGCATATTGTTATGTCCTTGCACTGCAATTCTCCAAGTGGTGCGAATGTGTAGCTAGGGGTTTGGTTTCATTTGAATGAGGTTACTAGAGGTGTATGGCATTTTGTAATATACAGTAAAACAAATATATACAGATACTGCTCTCTCATCAGATTTCTAGGGGAATCACCAGTGCCATAGGATTCTTGCAGAGAGCAACTCAGCTCTCTGTATATCTGTTCCAGTCTTACTTCAAGATGTCCTCTGGTTTCCTGCAGACTTGGCTTGCCCCCTCTGCCTGTCTAGGGGAAATAATGATGAGTCATCTCTGCCTATTAACTATGCCATTTTAGCTCCCATTGAGACATGCCAGCTGAAAATCATGGGCCATCAACACCTGTTGTGAGGTCTTAAGAGGCTCTGCTCACAGAAATCTTAAGAGTCAAGAATCACTAAGTTGGAAAGCATCCCAAGTGACCCTCCAGACTACCCCCCCCTCCACTCCCCAACTTACAACAAGATAATGTGGTTTAGGATCAGTACTGCACTTCTGGTTTTAACATGGTGGTGTGACTGAAAAGCCGTTCATTCTTCCTAAACTGTTTTAAAAAGTCGAAATGTGCTACATGCTGGGGAATTTGATGTGCCAAGATTAGCAAAGGATTTTATCCCTCGCCTTGTGGGAAAGCAGCTGCCTGGATCTCAGAGCATTGGGTCCTGCCCCTTCTTTAATGTTTAGTCTTCACTTTCCAAGGTCTCCCCTTTGTGACATCAGCCACTTATCTCACTCCTCCTGATTTGCCCGGTTCAGTTTTTGCTCTCATCACATCTTTTCTGCTACCATCTTCCTTAGCATTTTCCTGCTCCGGGTATCATTCCTTTCCTCCCTTCTATGTCCTTCCTTTGTCAACCATTACCATCAGTAGAAGCAGGCCAAGTAAGCTTGCAAAATAGGGTGATACTAAATATAAACCTTAAAACCAAGGACACTGATAGATGCTGCGCCACAAACAACCCACCAAAGGCCAGCGCAGGGCAGGGCAACACACAACACGGAGCACTATGGTACACATGCAGCAACTTCAGATAAGACTATGTCGCAGACCCATGTCTACTCCTAACCATTGCATCTTTAGACAGGGCCAGCCAGCTTTGCTGTGCCCTGCAGTATCGAGCAATGGGGCATGAGGGGATGGAATCCACTTTGGACCATCGATGCACTGCACTAAAAATAAATAATCCAAATTCTGCACCAAGAAAAGCTGAATTCTGAGATCTGGGTGTGAAGTATTTCCTTGAGACAAAAATGTGTCTATGTGTTTTCTTTGCAGATGTTGTTCTACTTCTCTCAGCCATGGGGAGTGGGGGCCCCCAAGGAGCTATGCAGGGTACTGAAGTCTCATACTCTGACTTCTGGGAATCCTACTCAGCTTCAGTCCAGCACATGGAATTTCAGCAGGCATTGCTCATACAGGGTTGGAAACCTGTCGGTTTACAAATAAACAAATACATTAGATCAGCCTTCCCCAACCTAGTGCCGTCTAGATGTGCTGGACTACAATTCCCATCACCCCAACCAGCACAGCTGTTGCTCATGCTGCTGGGGGTGGGTGGGAACTGTGGTCCAACACATCTGAAGGGCACCAGGTTGGGGAAGGCTGAATTGGATTATCATCAAGATGCTGAATCCAGGCTTGAATATCAAAAGCCATGCTCCCGTGACATATGGTAATTATGGCATACACACAGTCCTGGATGTAACTGTGGAGGAAGGGGGAGCTGGCTGGCCCGCCACCACCCCACCCTTACCTACCCCAAAGGAACCAAGACCCCCAGAGATCTCAAGGTACCAGATTGCCAAGCCTCAGCTCCTACTTGAATCTCTGTTCAGGGACTCGCCTTTAATTCTGTAACCTGGATTTAGATACTGAAGCCACAGAGCAACTACAACACCCATGTGGGGTAAAACCAAGACAAGGTTTATTCTGGTAGCATTTTACAACAAAAGTTGGGAAATGAGGGAAGCACAAAAGAGAGAGAGACACTTTAGTAGACAGTAAAGCTGCAAAACAATAAAACCTGATTCTTAATATCTCTCAGGCACACACCTGTTACCTGAGGGTCAGTCTTCTTCCAGGGTTAGATCCAGCACAGCCTCGCTGCCCGATGGAGATTACCACATCTACCCACAGGTCTGAGATAGGTAGACTCCAACAAGGCTTGCCTTTACTAGAGCCCTCAATCAGCTAATTTCACCAGGAGCTACCTGGGGTCAGTTCCTGATGGCCCCCCCCAAAGGCTTGGGGCCTCTGCTTGGCCCGCCATTGCTCTACAGCAACCATGCGGGCCCAAAGACAAGACAAAGACAAAGACACACAGGCTACACGTTGGGAAATAGCTCTTCCCCCCTCCCCCTTTCTGTAGCTTTCCTGTCTTCAGCCAATTAGATTGAACTTCACCTGGCCAGGCAGGGGGAGGGAGACTCATGAGTCGTGACTCATGACTTACTGGGCCTGAACTACATTTGCATATGAAAGCCCTAGACCGGACTCTCAGGCGCCATGCCCCATCCTATGCTTTATGTACCTTTCGCCTCCTCCCAGCCCCCCCAACTGGCCTTACTTGGTTTACACACAGGGCCGGTGCTACCATTAGGCCAACTAGGCGGCTGCCTAGGGCGCTGGGCTAAAGGAGGCGCCAGAAATGCCTTGGGGGGAAAAAATACATCACGTATTTTACCAAGTTTGTTTTACCAATAATGTCCTGTGGCGGGGAAGGGAAGGCGAAAGAAGCGCACCCCTCCCTCTCTCTCCTCCAGCTCATTACCAGGAACAGCAGCAGGCAGGCTCCTCCTCACAACCAGCATCAAAAGAGGCAGAGAAGGCTACAGACTGGAGGAGGGGAGGCGGGCAGGGGCCAATGATGGGAGGCTGGTGGGCGGCTGGAAGGATGCACCTCCTTCGCCTTCCCTCTCAAGGATGCACCTGCAAACACCTCCTTCGCCTTCCCTCCCTCGCGTGAGCCTCAGGTTCCTCAGCTCAAGGTCCCCTGAAAGCAGTTATTTCCAGCAACCAGGGAGGGAGGGAAAGGTATTTTAAGCTAGCTGGGGCTCCAATGTTTTAATTATTTACCATGCTGTTTCTGTGTTTTGGTTTTAAATGGTTTTAGGATGCAATCCTATGCGTGTTTGGAGGGGGGGGAATCCTACAACTCCCAGCATTCCCCAGCCAGCCATGCACAATCCTATGCACGTTGAGGTAGAAAAAAGCCCCACAACTCCCAGCGTTCCAACAGCCAGCCATGCTGGCTGGTGAATGCTGGGAGTTGCAGGGCTTTTTTCTGCCTCAACGTGTTTAGGATTGTGCCCTGAGCTGTTGATGTTTTCTTTACTGTACTTTGAATATTGTTGTCTGCCTTGAGCACTAGGCTGGTAAAGGGAAAGACAGGATAATATACATTATTCTGATAAAGAAATATTGCAACAAAGTGATAGAGGAGGGGAAGTAGCAAGTTTCGTAAACCCCCTCCTAAATTTGAACCAGATGATCCACGGGCTCTCTCTTTGCTATGTTTCTACTACATGCATCCCCCCCCCTGCAACCCAGAAGGTGTACGAGTCAAACCGGTGTCTCTGCACCTCCACCCTGCGAGGTAGGACAGGCTGCAAGACGCCCTTTTGTCTCTATTCCTCACAGGTAGCGCCACCACACCTCTCTCACATCCTTTTTTCATATCCCTTGTGCTGCCTACAGGAGGAGACAGGCTTTTACATATATATGGAGTAGGAGAAGGCCCTTGGGAGTTCCTGGCATAGCTGGGCTGATGTTGCCTCTTTGCTTTCCTCGTGAACACAAAGGAAAAGTCTCAAAGTCCACAAAGTTTTTCTATGGGGCTCGGCAGTTCCCAGGGAGGGAAATTTATTTCATAATGGGCATAGGGCTGGAAGGAGGGAGGGCTCAAGTGGGAAGGGGGGGCGCTAAATATCTGATCTTGCCTAGGGCACCAAATTGCCTTGCACCGGGCCTGTTTACACATGAGGAGGCGTGTGTGTGTGCGTGTGTGTGCGTGTGTGCATGCAGGAACCCCCAAAGGCTCTTTTCTTCACAGTAATGTTCCCTCACCATTTCTCTATTGACTGAAACCACCAAGATTATTTTCACACATGAGGTTCAAAATGATTCTTGCTTTAGTTTGTTATGCAACTGTGGCTACATCTTACATATACTGTATACCCTTACCCGAGACTCATGGAACTCAGTGGGACTTACTTACTTCTGTGTAGTCATACACAGGATCACACACACTAAGTAAAGCCAAAGTAGAACAAAGGTGGAGGCAAGAAATGTAAGCACTGGTAGCAGATCCTCTACTTCATATCAGATCCTCAGAAAGCCACCCTGTATAGCAAATTTCCCTCTCTCTCCCTCCCTTGTGTAATGAGAAGCCACCACGGGTGAATTTCCCCACGGGGGTCGTGGCAGCCACCTGCAACTCTAAAACAGCTTATGGGCTCTGGGCGGCTTGTCAACAGCCCAGATTCGTACGTAAAAAGAAGCAGCACTGGCGGCTTGGATTGGCAAATTGGTGCCCATGGACGTTCAACCCACCATAGCTAATAAGCCACGGAGGGCTGCAGTGATCTGGAAAACCAGGTTTCCTCTCTCTCTCTCCCTGGGTGTTACACTGCTTCTGTTGTTACTTTACACACAAGGACCTTCCAGTAACCCCTCCCCCCTGTCGGGGTGGGGGTGGGGGAGGTCACTTTCTCAAAGCTTTGATGGCTTTCACATTCCAGAAGTGATCTCTGCAAATCTCCCTTAGGTTGCAACAAACTAAACATTTCCCCTGCTATCCTGGACCATTAACATGCAATCTTCCTAACAAAGGAAGATTGATGAGTCAGTATAAATAACAACACCATTATATCAAGGCAAGAAGAGGCCATGGCAATGGCATGCACCCAGTGCAAGTTGCACCTCTGAACAAAACTGGGCCCTTCTGGACAGCTGTAATCAGTGCAGGAAAGTCCCTCGCACTTACCCCTCTTTTGCTGTTGGCGAGTTTGGTATTAAAGATCTTTATTCCACTGGATGAGGCCAGCAGTAAATGACAGGCAATTATATAGTGAGTCCAGTTAAAATGTACAATGTTTTAAAAGCAACAGAAGCCCAGATTAATGTTACTTATTTTATTTATATAAATATTTCTATTCTGCCCTTCTAGTGCCTTGGCACTACTCAGTGTGACTTACAATACTTAAACACAATATCATAAAATATAATAACAAGATGATAAAGTAAATAAAAAAGTATAAAAATACAACAAAAGCTGAGATCACAGATAAAAGCTTTCATATAAAGCAGCAGATGCTAAGCAGGCAAAATCTTGCCAGAATGAAAATGCCTTCACCGACCAGTGAAAGACAGCCAGAGAGGGGGCATCTGCTCTTCAGGGGGGAGGCATTCCACAATCATCATCATCATCATCATCATCATCATCATCATGCGATCACTCATGACCGAGTAAGATTGTCTTCCAGGATAAAAATTTACAAAAAGGAAATTTTAAAAGGAGGAAATTCTAAAGAAAAATTGTGTAGACTCTAGCGATGGGTCCGTAAGTGACTGTGGAGGCCAATTCTAGATCCACACAGCTTCCCACAGTGAGGACACAGTATGCTGATGATAATGTGGTCTCCGCACATTCAGAGGATGATCTCCAAACTATCCTAAATGCTTTTGCAGAAGCATAGGAAAACTTGGTCTCTCACTTAACATAAAAAAAACCAAAGTGCTTCAGCAGCAAGTGCAAGCTAACCCTTTGGTGATGCCATCTATCCAGCTTGGCGGGACAATACTGGAAAATGCCGATCATTTTCTCTACCTTGGCAGCTATCTTTCTGTTACAGCTAACATCGACAGTGAAATCCAGCATCGTTTGAGCTCCGCAAGTGCCGTGTTTTCTCAAATGAAACATAGAGTGTTCGAGGATCCGGATATTTGTAAGACCAAAACACTGGTTTATGAAGCCATTGTATTGCCAACTTTATTGTATGCCTGCGAAACATGGACTATCTATAAACGTCACTTCTATTCCACAATATTGGTGCAGCTACAGGGAAGACTCTATTTCCTGTTTCCATAACCATGCCTCCACCCTAGACTGGGCACTGAGAAGAGCTTCTCCTTCTGATTTGAGGGAGTGGGCAGGATGATATGGGAGGAGGCGATCTCTCAGGTATCCTGGACACAAGCCAGGATAATACTTTATATTTAAAAACCATACACATTTATACAGACATTACAGAACTTGTATTTAGGATGGGGACACATTTGGGAGAGCTCCTCACTGGCACCTTGACTTAGATCAGCAGAAATCTATGAGACAATTTCACACATGCTCCATCCCATCCAATTTTCCTACCTTGCCCAACAGCTGCAGCTGGCCTTTCTAGCACTGCCTTAAAGTATCACCAGCTACACCTCCTTCAAATTCGGTGTCTGGAGGTGGTTTTGGGATGGATGTGGGCAAACACAAGCAGAGACTTAATAATCTGGACAAGATGGAGGTACTGTGGGTCGGGAAATCAATCAATCTGGATTGAGGAATACATCTAGGTTTAGATGGGGTTGCACTCCCCCTGAAGGACCATGTGCACAATTTGGGAGTGCTTCGGGACTCGGTCCTAACTGGGAAGCTTAGGCGGTGGCGGTGGTCAGGAGTGCTTCTTGCCAGCTGAGGCTGGTATGCCAGCTGGCACCACATCTGGAGAGGGAGGATCTTGCCTTGGTTATTTATACCCTGGCAGAGCTAGCCCAAGTCAATGTTCTGCCTGAGGCAAAATACCAAGTTCAGAAGCTGATCAGTCTGGCAATGGAATCAACACAAGGGATGGACAGCATCCTCCACTTCACCTGAGGGTAGCAGCAGGCTAGCTTAGGGTGTGCAGGGCCTCCAGCACCTCATTTCTGCTTCCAACTCTCTGGCGTCTATCGCCGGAGGAGGCCACCTCACTTTCACTAATAGTAGAGCTGTCTCTGTCTCTGGTGGCATTCAGACTGGACTACTGTAACACACTCTATACAGGGATGCATTTAAAGATAGTTCAGAAAGTTCAGTTGGTGCAGAATATGTCTTCCTGGATATTGGTGGGGACTGGGCGGTTTGCTCATGTGATACTGACACTGCACCAGCTGCACTGGTTGCCAGTGTGTTTCCAAACCCAATTTAAAGTGTTGGTTTAAACCTTGAACGGTTTGGGCCCGAGTTATGGGAAGGACCACCTTTACCTGTCCCAGCCTGCTCACACTCTGTGGTCTATAACAGGAACTCTTCTCACTTGCCCGCCACCAAGTGTAGTTAGTGTTGGAATAAGCAATGAGAAGATGTCAACTCTGTGTGTGGGGTGGTGGTTTTAAGATGACTGCCCAGTAAAGGGTTAATAGACTGCTATAGTCTAGTACAGTGTTCTCCAACCTTGGGTGTCCCCAGATGTTTTTGGCCTACAACTCCCAGCATGCCCCAGCCAGCTATGCTGGCTGGGGCATGCTGGGAGTTGTAGGCCAAAAACATCTGGGGACCCAAGGTTGGAGAACACTGGTCTAGTAAAGGGCAAAGGCAGAAACCAAGCTGCTCTGAGAAGTCAGGAAGCAGAGTCCAGTGGAGCAAACCTGATAGATACCACCTGATACTTGGTGGTATCAGGGGAGGGAATTCTGGAGGTTGCCTAGCAACAGGTAAGAATTTTTGTCTATAATTTCCCCGACAGTTAGACTAGTCCTACAGTTAACAGACTTAACTGACGTTTGCTAGGGTTTAGCAAGGGATTTGACCTATGTTTTTCTTACCTCACAGTATGAGTAACATATAAGAAACTGCGCTTACTAGAAATCTGTAACCATCAAGCTTATAGTACATAAGTAATCTTATGTTACAGTTATTTATTTTTAAAGCATCTACTTTAGAAACAAGCCTGTGTGTGTATGCATATGTTGGGAAAACTCTGCTGCTGCTATTGTGCTCTGCCATCAGTTAGGCTGGTGAGTACAGGAGAGAAGGCCTTTTCAGAAGTGGCCCTGCACCTTTGGAATGAGCTTCCATCAGGGGTTCATCAGGCCCTTTCTTTGCAGGTCTTTAGGAAAGCTCTGAAGATCCACTTATTTTCATTGGCTTCTCCTTGAACTTTATTTTTGTGCTGCTGATTTTAGTTATAATCACTGCCATTTATTATTTGTATTGTGTGTTTTTTGCACTGTTTTAATGTATTGCTTCTTTTATTATGTAAACCACCTTGGAAGGGTTCTACCCTTAAGTGTGACCTAAAAATAAGTTTAAATAAAATAATAAAATATATTCAACCAGGTAATTTAATATCAAGCACTATTATTTCCATAATATGCTGTATCAAAGCAGTATTGACTCTGATGGTGTTATATATATATATATATATATATATATATATATATATATGAGCGAGTGTGGTGTAGTGGTTAGAGTGTTGGACTGGGACGCAGGAGATCCGGGTTCTAGTCCCCACTCAGCCATGAAACTCACTGGGTGACTTTGGGCCAGTCACTGACTCTCAGCCTAACCTACCTCACAGGGTTGTTGTGAGGATAAAATGGGTTTACAATGACTATGTAAACCACCTTGGGTTCCTTGCATGAAAAAAGGTGGGATATAAATGTAATGAATAAATATAAATAAACGAACAACAACAACAACAACATTAAGGATGTTGAGACTGGGTTCAGACAACATGATAAACCACACTCAGAACTCATTTCTGGTTCTTATCCGAAGCACTAAATCCCTGTTGTGCTAGCGGTGGGTCCTGCATTGGATACTGCCCAAGAACATTAACAGAAGCTAACAGAAATGTCCTGTCAGAGAATAGTCTATACCAGGGCTCTCCAACCTTGGGTCCCCAGATGTTGCTGGACTATAGCTCCCAGAATCCCTTGCCATAGACTCATAGAATCATAGAAAAGTAGAGTTGGAAGGGGCCTATAAGGCCATCGAGTCCAACCCCCTGCTCAATGCAGGAATCCAAGTCAAAGCATCACTGACAGATGGCTGTCCAGCTGCACCTTGAATGCCTCCAGAGTGGGAGAGCCCACGACCCCCTAGGTAGTTGGTTCCATTGTCTTATTGCGCTAACAGTAATGAAATTTTTCCTGATGGTTAGGTGGAATCTGGGTTCCTGTAGCCTTAGTCATGCTGGCAGGGTATGCTGGGAGCTGTAGGCCAGCAACATCTGGGGACCCAAGGGTGGAGAGCCCTGGTTTATACAGTGGTGCAGCTAGGTAATTTTACACCCTGGACTGCAAGATCTTATTGGGAGCCCCCTTTAGGCAGTCATGAGTATTATTTCAGTTGTGAAGCACACAACTGACATTTATCTTCTCCCCGAACAACCACCATTCCATGCTTTACAACTGCTGCTGCATTCCTGATATGTTAGAACAAAGACAACAAAACTGCTTGTCAACCTTGATTTTAAAAACAACACCTCTGAGCACATGCATTTTTGCATTTTAAACTCACTTAAATCATAGCACCACCTTGACTACAGGTATAAAATGGAGTCTGCTTCTGATGCCTTCATCATTTGCCATTCTCTGAGAGGTCATTTCGGGGGCCACAGGGCTGTGGGGCCCTAGACTTTGGCCCCAAGATCCAGCCCTAGCTGCACCATTCAAGTCTGTAGTCTTCCCAGTGAATTATTATCACAAAGTTCAACCTGCAGAAGCAGCCCAAGGTATCTGATTAGATATTGCTGTGTTATTGTGAACATCCTTGCTAAAGTTCACGTCATGCTACTTTTAATGGACATGTAACTCAGCCATTTCAAGGTGGCTTCTACAATGTTCTTCCAGGGCTGTGGAAGATCAGAGTCTAAAGTCAAGCTGCCATAAAAGAGAATTTATGTACTCTCAGCCAGCTCTCTGCTGCCCTTTGAATGGACACATCAACAACTTGGCAGAACTCCAGCTTTCAGTCCCCCACCCCTTCCCCTTTTTATCAATGAGAACTGGAAACAGACAACTTGGCTTGGCCATAGTGAACTTTGACTACAGTGTGAACTGTTTACTCTGGCTGATGAGAAGCTCTGTCAATCAGTCTCCAAAATCAACACCTTGCGTAATTGAACTCAGTGACCTGGCAGGTTAAGCCGTTAAGGAAACGTTCACTGGCAAAGATGGGCACACATAGATCCCTGCACAAAGTTATCTACTATGTAGCTCTTGGCTTGAATATGGCGTTTTGAAAGTTCTTGCCCTGGTCTTAACAATGGACATGCACAGGGCTACCAGTGCTTTTTTGTGGCACACCTAGAGGAACTTTAGAGTTCTCCACTAAAAATGTCAAAGTGTGTCGCAATGAGATCTAGACCATAGACCAGCCTTCCACAACCTGATTTCCTCAAGATGTGTTGGATATCTGGAGGGCACCAGGTTTGGGAAGGCTTCTGTAGATTCTGTCATCAGAATCAACATAATGAACGAATGTCATCATCATTTCTATGGCTCTTTAGCGGTACAAAGTACGGTAGTCACCTTTACAACAATCCTGTGATACAGAACTCCTCCCCAGATGCTCAGTTTATGGTGCAAGTGCAACAAATGAGCAGTTGTCACTTATTTGTTGCACAGATTCCAGACAGTTTTCCTCAAAAGAGCAATAGGTTTTAGAAATATCATATTTCCCACCCCCACTCCCAGCATTCAAACCTCAATATATTATCAAGTGCTCCCCACTTCCCCAAGTGGCGAGATGTTCTAGGGTAACTGTAACCAGGGTTTGGTTTCTTTTTGGAGGAGAGATCACTGGAGACTTACCGCAGTTTGTAAGTTCTGATTTATTTACTAATATACATGTAGAGTATAGGTGGAGACAAACAGCATAGCAATCCAAGCAGGCAGTAGCTCTACTACTCCATATCAGATCCTCCGAAAGAGACACTCAGCACTCCGAGAGGCTTGTAGACTTAAGTCACTGACCTGGTTCGCATGACACAGCAACCCATCATGGGTAACTTACCATGGTAGGTTGTTGTGCTGTCTGAACCCGAACTGCTTCCCATAGGATGGCTTGTTTTTTCCCAACAAGCCACCCTGAGAACCTATGGGTGTTCTAGGGGTATTCAACCCACAATGGGTATGAAATCTGTACACTTCCCTTTCACCCTGTCTAGCCCTGCCTAAATCCCTCTTTTCAAAGAAACCCCTACCTTTGACAGTTGTCAAAGGCAAGAGTTAGCAAAAAGGGGGTGGGGTGCATTTTTCCACCTTCCTGGGCACCTAGAGTCTTGGGAATGGGTGGAAAAGTTGAGGGCACTGGGACCTATGGGGTGTGGGACACTCAAAACCCTGAGGATCTCACTGCGAACTGGAGGGAAGGTACTTACTCCCTTTCATGAGCAAAGATCACTCACAGCTTTGTTTTGACTTGACAGCTTGCCGTTTGACAGCTGTCAGGGGAAAGCAAAGTGGGGGGAAAAACAATTTGGAGCCTCTCTGGGTCAATGTCCAGGGTTGGCACCTGCTGCACTTTGACAGCAGGTACTCCCCAGGACATTGCCCAGGTGAGGCTTCCCATTTTCAGACCCATTCCCAAGACTCTAGGTGTTCAGGGAGGTGGAAAAGTGGAGGCTACTGAGGTTCTGCACCCCGCTTTAGCTGGAAGGGATATTACCTTCCTCAAACTGTTGGCTTTCCCCATGCAGAATATTCCAGAAAAATCTTCAACTATTTTCTAGCCATTGGCTCTCATTAAGAAACATGTCCTGGCCTTTCTGAGCCATTAGCCAACCATCTGCTTAACAACAGTTATGGCCCAGTCTGCATTCATACTGTGAAGGATCAGCAACCGGATCCTTTGCGTGAGTTCGGCAACTCTAGGGTTAACCGGCAAAGCAATACGGCTCGTATCGGCTTTCGAGTACAAGAGGAAAAACCACAACCTTTGTATGCCCAAATAAGGCTTTTTATTTGTTTATACAATAATTAGGTCGGAACTAGCAGTCTTCTAGGAATACGTTTACAGTCAACACAACCTTAGCTGACCCCCGTCTTACCCAATGAGCAGGCTCCCAGGCTAGCAGATTGAATCAGGTCAATATCCTCACATCAGAGACAGTACTCTAGTCAGTGTCAGCCCAGTTCCCGATCGGCACTTCCTGGATGAGAACGGTGTACCCGGACGGCTTGCTTTAAGGTGGATCTGGTCCTGGCGTACCCGTGGTTCCCAACAACCAACTACCGGAAGGGAGAGGGGTTTTCTACCCCGGATTTCCCGCTCTCCCCGCCCTCTGGGTCAGGTGGGGGCTTATGCCTGCCCCTTCGTTTAGGTGGGCTTATTCCTGCCCGGGAAGAAGGTGACGTAGTGGTACTTTGCAGCTCTTTGAGACTGCCCTGTTTGTTGATGGTCCTTGATGGTCCTTCCTGGACTTTTGTGGATCTCTGCCGAGGCCCTTCTTTGTTGGGCTGATGACCTGTCTGGTTGCTTCCCCGGTGACCTCCTCCCTCCTCCCTCGCCCCCTCCCTTAGGGGAAATGTGTGTGTGTGTGTGTAACTGGGGTTTGGGCTTTCTCCACACCCTCCCATTTGGGGAAAGATGGCATTGGGGTCTACCACCCCAATCCCTATCTAACTGTCTCCTACTGAGAAAGCCCGGGACAACCCATTCTGCCACGATGTTGTCCTTACCCTTGATGTGCTCTACTGAAAAATCAAAATCCTGTAGGGCCAAACTCCACCGCAACAGCTTCTGGTTGGACCCCTTCACCCTATCCAGCCAGCACAGGGGGGAATGGTCGGTCTGCAGTCGGAACCGGCGGCCCCACAGGTAGGGGCGAAGCTTGGTCACTGCCCACACTATTGCTAGGCACTCTTTCTCGACAGTGGCCAAGTTCCGCTCCCGAGGCAAAAGTTTTTTACTCAAAAAGGCGACCGGGCACAGCCCCTGCTCTGGCCGTTCCTGCAGCAAGACGGCTCCCATCCCCGCTTCCGAGGCATCCGTCTGCAGAACAAAAGGGGCTTCAAAGTCTGGGGCTTGCAGCACCGGGGCTGCCATCAGGCAGGCTTTCAGCCCTTCAAACGCTGCCTGGCAAGCGGCTGACCATTGGACCTTAACGGGTTGCCGCTTCTTGCACAAATTGGTCAGGGGGGCGGCTAGCTGGCTAAAATGGGGCACGAACTTACGATAATAGCCAGCCAGCCCTAGAAAAGCTTGGACCTGCTTTTTCGTCTGGGGTTGGGGCCAGGTGCACACCGATTCTATCTTGGCTTCTAGGGGCTTGACACTACCTCCCCCTACCTTGTGTCCCAGATACTCCACCTCCCCCCTCCCAACCTGGCATTTCTTCGCCTTCACCGTCAGCCCTGCATCCTGAATCCTCTGAAACACCTGGCGGACATGTTGTAAATGCTGCTCCCAGGTGGAACTGAAAATGGCGATGTCATCTAGATACGCGCAGGCGAACTCCCCCAGCCCATTTAACATTCCGTTTACCAACCTCTGGAAGGTAGCCGGACCATTGCGGACCCCAAAAGGGAGGGTGGTGAATTGGAACAACCCCAGGTGGGTCACAAAAGCAGACTTCAGGGCAGCATCCGAATCGAGCGGGACCTGCCAATAACCCTTTGTCAGATCCAGGGTGGTGATGTACTTGGCCCCCCCAAGCCTCTCCAACAGCACATCCATGTTGGGAATGGGGTAGGCTCGAGCTAGGAACAATGACCCCCAAGTCCAGCATGGCTTGGACCTCCTCGGCCACGACTTGGGCATGGGGCCCCACCGCTCGGTAGGGTAGGGATTGTATGGGGGGGCTATCCCCTGTGTCAATGGTGTGTTGTGTGAGTGTGGTGCATCCCGGACGGTCCGAGAACATGGGCTGAAAATCTTCTAAGACCTGGGTGATCTGTTGCTGCTGCTGTTCGGACAGAGAGGGGGACAGTTTGATCTCCTCCATTCCTCCCCCTTCCCCCCACTCGGCCAACAACCCTCCGTCAGGGTCTCCCGGTTCCACACATTCCTGCACTCCCCCCACCTTCGTTCCCCGTTCCACATACAATTTCAGCATATTTACATGGAATACCTTTTGCCTCCCCGGCTGTCCCGGGAAAGCCACTTGATAGTTCACTTCCCCCGATCTTCCGATCACGGTCCCTGGGCCCTCCCACTTCAAGCACAATTTGTCCGTCTTTTGGGGGCGTAGTACCAACACCTGGTCCCCCACTTCAAAAGTCCGTGGCACAGCCGCCCTGTTGTACCACACGCTCTGCCGCTGCTGCGCTGCTTCGAGATGCTGCTGCGCCGTCTCCCTCACCTCCCGAAGGACAGTTTGGAGGTGCTGCATGAAAGTATGCACCGGCATGGAGGCTTCTGCGGCAACCCCCTCCCATTCCGCCCGTAACAGAGCCAAAGGTCCCCTGAGCTCCCTTCCAAACATCAGTTCGTTGGGGGAGAATCCCAGGCTTTCTTGGGGGGAGTCCCGGTAGGCAAACAACAAGTAGGGGAGGGCTTGATCCCAAGTCCCAGGGTGCTTAGCCGCATAAGCCCTGATCATTTTTTCAAGAGTCTGATTGAAACGTTCCACCAGCCCATTGGTCTCGTGATGATATGGCACCGAAGTCAGGTGTTCCACACCCCCCAGTTCCCACATTTTTTTAAACAGTTTGGACACGAATCCCGTGCCGCAGTCCGAAACCACCGTGTGGGGCATTCCTAGGCGGGCGAAAAGAGAGAGGAGAGTCTTAGCCAGGCTGGTGGCGGAGATGGAGGCTAGAGCAAAAGCCTCTGCATAACGGGTGGCAAAGTCAACAACAGTCAATATAAACTTCTTCCCCGTCTTGGTGGGGGGATTCAAGGGTCCCACGATATCCATCCCTATCCTTTCAAAGGGGATGCCCACAATGGGTAGGGGTTGCAGGGGGGCTTTCGGATGGTCCCGGTTATGCCCCACCCGCTGGCAGACATCGCAGGACCGGCAATACTCCCGCACTTCATTGGCCACCATGGGCCAGTAAAACCCCTCTGTCACCCTGGCCAATGTCCGTTTCTGTCCCAAGTGACCCCCCCACGCCACATCGTGGGCCAGCTGTAGCACAGCCTGGCGGTACCTCGCAGGCACAACTAATTGTCTTTTCCTTGGTTGGGGACCCGGTTCAGTCCTTGGGCAGAATTCTCGGTAGATGGCTCCTGCCTCCCACAAAAACTGCTCTGACTGGTCCCCTACCCCGGACCCTTGACTGGCCCGATCCCGACATCCCTGGAGGGACGGGTCGCTTTGCTGCTCCTCTTGAAACGCCTTCTGAGTCTCAAAATCTCGGGCCATTGGCGCGAACCCCCCGGGGTCTTCTTCCCTCCCCACAACCGCGGGGAGCGGCGGGGAACGGCTGGCTGTCTCTGCCGGGGTCACTTTACCACGACTGGGACGGGAGACCGGGGACCTGAGGGGCTGCGGGGCAGGGGCTTGCTTGGCCTGACGCCGGGTCACCACCCCCACCTTGACCTGGGCAGCCCGGAACGCAATGTCGTTCCCAATGATGATTCCCCATTCTTGTTGTCCATGCACTATAACATCCACCTCCCCTTCCCATCCCTTGTACTTGACCCAGACCCGGGCGAGGGGAACAGCTATGTTGGGAGAGTTATAGGGCTTTATGGCACAGGTGCGCCCTTTTAGCAACTGTCTCTTCTTTACCTTACTCCGAGGTAAAGCAGTTATGTCCGCCCCAGTGTCCCTATACCCTACATGGGAAACATTGTTCACAGAGATGGACTCACAGAATTTGTCCTGGCTCCACCGCAGCTGCTCCGGCGAGGCAATGCGCATCAAGGATGCCTGTGAGATGGCCCCCAGCGAATGTTGTCCTCCGCTCCTCAGGGACCGCGCCGCATCTTCCCCGTCTTCCTCGAGGGACGAGCTGGACTGCTGATCCTCCTCGTGTTCCTCCGGTTCGCGGGACTCTGGAGCCAGCATCCTCCCCACCTTGCCCGGCGATGTCTTGGCGTTACGGCTCTTCGCGAGGAGTTTGGGGCAGCTCCTCTTGAGGTGCCCCGGCTCTTTGCAATAAAAACAGCCACTGGCGCTGGGGCTTTCTTTGGGCTTGCATAGGGCTCCCTCCCGAGGTTTGGGGTTGCCCTTTTCTGCGCTCCCCTTAGCCCCGCCACGATTGAGGTTGCCCCCCTTTGTTCCTTTGGGCTGCCGATACAGTCCCATTTGGTCGGCCAACTTGCCCATTTCCCTACAGTTTGGGGGGTCCCGATCCCTCACCGCCGTAGCTAAGTCCTCAGGGATAGTGGCACAAAATTGCTCCTGGATCATGAGCTCCCGCACCTCCGCCAAAGTGGTCTTCCCGGTGGCCCCAATCCATGCGTCCCAAACCTGCCCCAGGTGCGCCATCCAGGAGGCATACGTGTCCCCTGGGGTAGGCTGTCCGTAACGAAATTTACGGCGACAGTGCTCGGCGGTGAGGGCAAACCTCTCTCTCACCGCTTCCTTGAACGCCCCATAGTCCAAGGGGGCAGTTTGGGTGTGAATACCCAGGAGATCAGCCAGTTCCCCGCTGACCTGAGTCCTCAGGGCAGACATCCTTAAGTTGTCCGGCACCCTCTGCTCCAGGCAGGCAGCCTCGAACAGGGTGAAAAAGATCAGCACATCCTGTCCCGACTGGTAGGTGGGGAATTGCTTCCTGTCCCATTTAGGGGTCGTGGTACCCCCACCCTGGGGTGCAGGGGTTCCCCCTTGTCCGGTGCCCATGGTCAGCCTGGCCAACTCCAGCTGCATCTGTAGCTCTACTTGTTGCTGCTGGCACATTTCTTGTTGATGCTGCATCAACTCCCTGGCTTGCTGCCAATTGAGTTGGGGAAAGAGGGCATCCAACCCTCCTCCCCCCATGGCTCCGCCGGCAACCCTTCTGTCGAGGTCTTCCTCTACCTCAGGGTCCCTCATCTCGCTCCTCCTGCCGCTACTGGTAAGGCTGGGGCTACCCCACTGCTTGGGTTCCTGCCCTACTAACAGCGATGAGGGGGCTCCCCCCCTTCTTGCCTTGCAGTCTTCAGCCGCACCACCCACTCCATTGTGGAGGTCTGGGTTGGGGTCCCTGGGCTGCTCACTAGCTCCGCTTGCTCTTGGCTCAGGTTATTCATTTTCTTTGATCTGAGCGCTCCCCAGCAATCTACTAGCCTGCCCGAAGCCCTGTTAGTTCCGACTGTCAAATGTGGTTTCCAATTGTCCCGTCGTCTGCCACCATGTGAAGGATCAGCAACCAGATCCTTTGCGTGAGTTCGGCAACTCTAGGGTTAACCGGCAAAGCAATACGGCTCGTATCGGCTTTCGAGTACAAGAGGAAAAACCACAACCTTTGTATGCCCAAATAAGGCTTTTTATTTGTTTATACAATAATTAGGTCGGAACTAGCAGTCTTCTAGGAATACATTTACAGTCAACACAACCTTAGCTGACCCCCGTCTTACCCAATGAGCAGGCTCCCAGGCTAGCAGATTGAATCAGGTCAATATCCTCACATCAGAGACAGTACTCTAGTCAGTGTCAGCCCAGTTCCCGATCGGCACTTCCTGGATGAGAACGGTGTACCCGGACGGCTTGCTTTAAGGTGGATCTGGTCCTGGCGTACCCGTGGTTCCCAACAACCAACTACCGGAAGGGAGAGGGGTTTTCTACCCCGGATTTCCCGCTCTCCCCGCCCTCTGGGTCAGGTGGGGGCTTATGCCTGCCCCTTCGTTTAGATGGGCTTATTCCTGCCCGGGAAGAAGGTGACGTAGTGGTACTTTGCAGCTCTTTGAGACTGCCCTGTTTGTTGATGGTCCTTGATGGTCCTTCCTGGACTTTTGTGGATCTCTGCCGAGGCCCTTCTTTGTTGGGCTGATGACCTGTCTGGTTGCTTCCCTGGTGACCTCCTCCCTCCTCCTTCGCCCCCTCCCTTAGGGGAAATGTGTGTGTGTGTGTGTAACTGGGGTTTGGGCTTTCTCCACACATACCAATATCAAGACAACTGAGCGTTAGACCTCAGCTGTGTTCCCCATCTCATGAGGGAGAGAGTGGGGATGTGCTTGCTAGTCCTGCCCCATTCTGTCGCATTTCTGACCCTGTTCCACTGCCCGCCACACATTGGGCTCCCTGCATGACTTAGAACTTTGCATGATCAGGTTTCTAAATTGTGTGGGGAGCCTACACTAGTACAGCAGGCCCCGCTTCAGACGTCCAGCCCCAACACATGGAGGGTGGCAGGGTTGGGTGGGGCCATCAGGAATGCAACAGAGGGGGAGGAGCTTAGCAATGAAAGCCATGCTCAGGCCTTTCCACTCATGTATTCCCTGCTCTCTTCCACTCATGTGATGGGAAATGCATGCGAGGAAAGGCCTTGAACACGGCTTTCATTTCTGAGGAAAAGATATCTGTCTCCAGATAGAGGGTTCATTGTGATTTGCAGGGCTAGCCCAAGCCATTTTGCTGCTTGAGACGGAGGCGGAGCAGCAAATGGTACCCCCACCCCACCCCACAGCCAGGGTGGTACATTGTACCCAAAGCCAGTCAAGTTGTGTGTTTTTTGGCACCTGAGGCAAAAAAAAAATCTACAAGCTTGCAGTAAAAACACAATAATAATAAATTAAATAACCAACAATTTGCTGCCCTGTTACAACACCCAAAATCAGTTGCTTGAGGTGATTGCTTTGCTCTGCCTAATGCTCGGACCAGTGTTTTGGAGTGCTTTCTGGAATGTGAGTGCATGAGGCTCTTATTGGATAGTGCAGTGACATCATCGATGATGAACACAACATCCTGACCCTCCCATGCCTATGCCACATTTTGATGCATATACCAGTGCTCAGCCTGCACAGATGTGACTGAAATGGACTTGCTTGGAGCCAAAGTGCACAGAAGACTCATGCCTGCTTTATCCTCAGCAGCAAATCTTCACACTTTGCCCAGACAGCCCAGCATGACTAGCTCCTGAGGTGAAATTGACATAGGAACTCTTCCAACTCAGGTGCGGGAAAAATGATTGGGGAGCCAAGCTCAGAACACCCACCTGCCCATGTAAATTAGATACCATGTCATATACACGGAATATGCTTAAGTTTCAGGCTACTGTGTTTAAATCTAATGATCTTCCCAGCTGTAAAAGTAGTTTGATCATATAAAGAGACAATTTTGGAAACTACACAGATTTTTTGAACAAAGAGGTAGAAGAGGGCATCGGGTTCTCTGCTGCAGTGCAGGGGGATGGAATTAGATGACAAAGCCCCTTCTAGTATGAATCTAGCTTGACAGATTTACAATCTGGCCAGCTCACAGATTTCATATGCCAAGTAAAAAATGCTGCCCTTGCAAGCCACTTCTAATTTGCTTTGCATGGACTTGCCAAATGAGGGATTGGACAAATTCCTGGAGGATAAGTCTATCAATGGCTATTAGTCCTGATGGCTATATGCTACCTCCAGTATCAGAGGCAGCATGCCTATGTACACCATTTGCTGGGGAACTTGGGTGGGAGGGTGCTGTTGCACTCCTGACCTGCTTGTGGGTTTCCCACGGGCAGCTGGCTGGCCACTGTGTGAATAGAATGCTGGGCTAGATGGACCCTTGGTCTGATCCAGTGTGGCTCTTCTTATGTTCTTTTTCTATGAAGAACTTACCCAGTGGGCTGCAGTTATCTGTGCACAACAATCCATCACCCTTTAAACTGCACCATCATTTGCTGCCTGAGGCTGTGTCTCACTCTACTTAATGGCTGGCCTGGCCTGGCCATATCTATGAGAAAAGTTCAAGAAGGAAGTTGAAGACGGGCTCTGCTTGAGTCCCCAACAACAACCTGTTGACAGAGCTGACCCTGAGCTGAAGAATAAGATACCCCTGTCCCGTTCCATGTTCAGAAGCCAACCAGACTAGCCTTTATATAAGAGCTCTTTGTTGAGCATTCAGAAATCTGCCTCTAAGATCCAGTGGTAGAACCAGCTTCTGCTGGCATGACAAACAATGAGAGGCTGGAGAACGGTGCTTAAATCCCTGCTTGAGTTTTGACTAAAGGCATTTTCTCCCCCACAAGCACATTCCATTCTCTTGAAAGTAGCAGTGTTGATGAGTCTACAATGTCTTGGATTGCATATCCTGGGATACTAATACAGATACTAACCACAGGAATTCCACACTGATGGTGTGATCCATTCTGTGTCTACTCAGAAGTAAGCCCCACTGAGTTCAATGGGACTTACTTCCACATAAATGGTAAATGTGCATAGGATTGCAGCCTAAACCTGTATGCTAGAGATTTACACAGGAAACGTGGCATCAGAATTGTCTCAACAAAGAGGCTCATTGTTGTTTTTTTGGTATGCTAAATCATTGAAGGGAAATGAACTGGTGGACTAAATCCTGATCTTTTTGGTTCATATAACTACTTAATTGCTCTCTGCCTGCCATATTTGCCCTGTCACCAAATTACCCTTAGAAAGTCTTGGTTTGGGCCAATCTAGTGTCATGCAAATGTACCCTTAACAAGTTGGGTTCAGACCACATGATAACCCATACTCAGGAATTGATTATGGGTTGAGTGTGGGTTGTCGTTGAACCATGGATTGTTGTTGGAACATGGGTTATCATGTTATCTGAACCCAGCTGTGCTAACAAGCCATGGCTTGTTAACCACAAACAACCCATGAGAGAATCCATAGTTTGTTGTTGGGTTGTGAACTATGGGTTGTTTACCATGGTTTGCTATCTTGGCTGGGTTCAGAGAACACGATAACCCATGTTTCAACCACCACCCATGGTTCAACAACCCACACTCAACCCATACTCAACCCTTGCGTGAGGGTTATTGTGTTGTCTGAACCCAGTTCCTGGTTGTTGTTGTTTTTAATTAAGAAAGCAAACTTGCAGCCCCTTCAGCAAGTGGTGCAATTGGGAATCAGGTTAGTAAAAGTTAATATTACAATCACTGGCAGATAAGCATCATTCTGAGGATTTTAACTCTTAGGATGTTTCCCACCAATTTTTAAATTTATATTTTAAATGTATAGGTTGTTCATCAGCCACAAGGGGCCTTCAAGTGGCTTACAATAAAATTGTAATAGAACATAAAATGATCCATAAAAGAAAACAAACACAGCAATCTTTAATCTCATATTAAAGTTAGTTCTCAGAGTCAAACTAGATGAGACAATTATCTCTTGCAATTTTGAAAAATAGTAGCCACATGAGAGGCGGGACCGGGAGTAGGACAGCGGCACTGGAAGAGGGGGATTTAACCATTCCCCCATGTAAATTTTCCTGATGAAAATACCCTCCCAACCAGCAGCTGCTGTTTGCCCTCTTAAGGAAAACTTACATATCCATCACCTGTACAGGTTGTTTTTTTCCAATGGGGCAAATGGCGCCTTTGGGTGGGTGGGGGCAATATTCATCAGGAAAATGGTGATGGTGACAGATTTAACTCCCTCCTCCAGCACGGTGGTCCCAGTCCAGATGCCCCCCAATGGCTACTGTTTCCCAAAATATCAAGACACAGGAGACCCTATCACAGATCTCCACCATCTCATCTAGTTTGGCTTCTAGAAGGCTTGCTGGAACAAAAACATCTTTACAGATCTCCTAAAGATCACAGTAGAATGGACCTGGTGAATTTCCTTGGTGAGGGAACTCCTTAGCACAGATTCCAACACTGAAAAGCTCTATTTATAGAATCATAGAATAGTAGAGTTGGAAGGGGCCTATAAGGCCATCGAGTCCAACCCCCTGCTCAATGCAGGAACCCAAGTCAAAGCATCCCTGACAGATGGCTGTCAGGCATTCAAGCTGCACCTTGAATGCCTCCAGTGTTGGGAGAGCCCACTACCTCCCTAGATAGTTAGTTCCATTGGCGTATTGCTATAACAGTCAGGAAATTTTTCCTGATGTCCAGGCAGAATCTGGCTTCCTGTAACTTGAGCCCATTATTCTGTGTCCTGCACTCTGGGATGGTGGAGAAGAGATCCTGGCCCTCCTGTGTGTGATAACCTTTCAAGTACTTGAAGAGTGCTATCATATCTCCCCTCAGTCTTCCCTTCTGAAGGCTAAACATGCCCAGTTCTTTCAGTCTCTCCTCATAGGGCTTTGTTTCCAGTCCCCTGATAATCTTTGTTGCCCTCCTCTGAACCCTTCCTAATTTGTCTACATCCTTCTTAAAGTGTGGTGCCCAGAACTGGACGCAGTACTCAAGATGAGGCCTAACCAGTGCTGAGTAGAGTGGAACTACTACTCCCCATTATTTGGAAGCTATACTTCTATTAATGCAGCCCAAAATAGCATTTGCCCTTTTTGCAGCCACATCACATTGCCGGCTCATATTCAGCTTGTGATCTACCACAATTCCAAGATCCTTCTCACTTGTAGTATTGTTGAGCCAAGTATCCCCCATCCTGTAACCATGCAGTTGGTTTCTTTTTCCTAGGTGCAGCACTTGGCATTTATCCCTATTAAATTTCATTCTGTCCATCTTACTGCAGTTAAAATTGGCAACCAAGAATGTAGACAGTGAATGGGTGTTACATAATCTCCGTAGACAAAAAGACACGTCTGGCCCTACCATTAGGCAGAGTGAGGAAACTGCCTCAGGTGGCCGATATTGTGATGCAGCAGTGGCAGACCCCAGCTGTTTCTTCTGAGCCTTCCTTCTGTTGGGAGGACAGAGCTGTGTGCACAGCATGCTGCCTGTTTTGTGCACCCTAAACTACCCTGTTGCCCTCAAGTGTGACAGAGGCTATGCTATCGCACTACCAGTATTCAAGTGCCAGTACAGTTAGCATCTGTACATGTAATGGGGTGGGGTGGGTCATCTTGTCCTTCACTTCAAGGTGGCCTTGCAAAAAGGCAGCATCTTCCTGAATATCAGATGCTGAAGAGAAGGTTGTTGCCCTAATCTTGCTTGCTTGTATATTCCCAAAGGCTTTTGTCTGGCCATTTTGGAAACCAGAATACTGGGTGAGGAGACAAGTAGCTCACACAGGACCACCAACTGAGTTCAAGACAAAAGCAGGGTCTGAGCCCCAAACTAGTGCTTTGGGCCTACATTTGATACCACAACATCCATTTTACAGAAGGCAAACTAGTGAGACGGAGAGATGTGACTTGTCCAAACTGATCACAAGGCAAAGGTGAGATCTGAGCCCCAAAGATCAACACGCATATTATTTGCCCTTCATTTAATTCCCTCCCAAGATTCATTTGTCCACCAGACTCTCCCTCAATTAATTTCCTACCCAAACCTCCCCCAAATCAGTTCCCCTTGCCCCCCAAAATAAAAACCACATTCCCCCCCACACCAGATGTTGAAAGAAATGAGAAATAGAGCTTGTGGTGGGGGTCATTGCCAATCTGATGACCCCATGCCCCAAATAGCTATTATTTTTCTTTGTATTCATTCCATTGTTCAAGCAACTGAAGTGGCCTCTTTCTTCTGAAGTATTTGCATCCCCATTCTACAGTTATTCGGTTAAGGCAAGAAAAGTGCCAAATGGATCCTTTAAATAAGAAACTCTGTCTTCAGGATTTAACCTGTGGCAGGGTTATGAGGGCTTAGCTCTGGTATCTGATTTCAAAGTCAGAAATATTTGATGTAATAATGTCAGAAAGGCATGTTCCTCCTGTGCAGAATGCCTTCACCAGTTGCTCCACAGATGTAGGATTGAAGAGCAGGGCTTTCAGGTGAGGGCACACAACCTGGCTCCCAGGCAGGACCGGTGCAGGGCAGTTTGGCGCCCCAGGCGAAAAAATAGTTAGCGCCCCCCCCTCTCCAAAGCAAAAAAAAAAAAAACCCTGCGCCGCCACCACCAACCTACCTTCCTCCCCCCGCCCTGGCTGCGGCGGCGGCGGCTGCTGCTGCTGCGGCTGCTGCGACGAAGGTAGGTGACGGGGGGTGACGGGGGGTTGGGGGGGTGCCGATGGCGGTGGGAGGGCAGCGGCGGGCGAGCGAGCGAGCGGGTGGGTGGAGGCGCGGCAGCGGCGGCGGTGGCGGCTGCTGCGGCTGCTGCTGCGACGAAGGTAGGTGACGGGGGGTGACGGGGGGGTTGGGGGGGGTGGCGATGGCGGTGGGAGGCGCAGCGGCGGGCGAGCGAGCGGGTGGGCGGCGGCGCGGCGGCGGCGGCAGGCAGGAGGGTGGGGAGGCGGAGGCCTGGCGGGGACGGCGCAGCGGCAGCGAAGAGGAGCGCAGCGTTTCGCGCCCTCTTCAGCCGCGCACCCTCTTCAGCCGCGCGCCCTAGGCAACCGCCTAGTTGGCCTAGCGGTAGTGCTGGCCCTGCTCCCAGGTAAATTTGATCCCTGTCAGCCTCTTCTTAGAAGTTAGGCACAGGTAACCTTAAGAAAGAAAGACAGACAGACAGACGGTTGTAGGCAATGTCGGGGAAATAGATCCAGGTTTTAGAACATTAGCACCACCTGCTGGAGAACAAAATTAATTAATAATGCAGAAGAAGAAAGAAAAACACAAAGATAATCTGAACGAAGGAGGTGGCAGGGATTTACCTTATCACTTCTGAAGTGCCTATGAATACATTGGTTTGATCAGCTTTTCCCTTTTACTAGTGGCCTAAATGCACAACAAATTACTCATTAATGGCTCTATTTCAGGCAGTATCAGCAGTTTCATTTCTCACTATTATAAAGTTCTTTAGAAATTGGAGGCAGAGAATCAGATGCTTTGATACTCATTGGGATTGCAGCTGGTGTGGTGAAATACACACACACACACACACACACACACACACACACACACACTCCACAGAGGACCCTTCCACAAGCAGAAGGCCTCTTCCACATGCAGAAGGATTTTTTTCTGATACAAGATCCTTCCATGAGAAAAGAACTGAGATCCAGATGCATACTTCTCAAGAAGCATGCTAACACAAGCTGTTACAAAAGGTGTTGCACCATCTCTTCCACATCACACAATGGGTGCTCCAGATGAGGCTTTTATGGTTTCACCCTGCCTCACATTCACAGAAGTTTATGGTGGGTGGGATCCAGATGCCAGTCATCTTCTGTTCATGGCCCTCCTGTGTTTCCTTACTGCTTCTTCCATCTTTTCCCTCAATGCAGAAAATCCGTTAAGGAGAAAAAGAAGTAACAACTTCACAATGCTTTCTGATTGCCAGTGCTAGGAGTCCTCTGTCAGGAAGTTAGTGCTTCTTGAAACAACTGGAAACTAGTGTTTCCACTCATTTCTGGAATAGGCCAGGTTGTAGAAGGGAGCTCCTTTGACCTGTCTCGATCCAGAAATGAGTGTTTACACAGTTACTTTAGGAAGTGCTAGCTGCCTGTTGTACTAGTAGTCAGTCCTGCTGTCACAATGGAATGAGCAGGAGTGCAACAGTATTGGATAATGCCCAGAGTCTCTTCTTGCTAAATAGGCCCCATTTCTAGCTGATTGAGGGGTGCAGTGGGCATTTCTAGGGAGGTAGAACAGAACCATCCTCTCAGTGGCGTAGCGTGGGTTGTCAGCACCCGGGGCAAGGCAAGTAATTTGCGCCCCCTAACCCATGGATTTTAGCACTCGAGTCTCTTCCACTAGATTAGTTAAAGAAACCCTTTATCAATCTCTTGAGAAAGCAAGTCATATAACCATGCCAGAACGTGAGTTTTCAACCCAAAGTTGAGACAGGATGCAATATTAAGTTCCCTGCATGCAGAGTTTTATTTTACTTGCCTGGCAATGCTGACATGTTCGTGCCCTTTAACCTATCACAGTTTTACTTGTGGTTATCAGAATGTGTGAGAAGCAACAGGTGTTAAGTTTCAAGAACTCAAGAGCTTAACAAGTCTAGCTGAGCTGCTGACAACAGGGCTGAAGAGAGGAGGAGAGGATAAGACCGTGCATCTTCGTATGCATCTTGCTAGGTTAGAGCGACTGTGCAGCACAAAAAGCAAAATGAGCAACCTGAGAGATTGCAAGAATGATCAAGAGGAAGGATCAACTTCCCTAAGCCATTTTGATAGAAGTTATAACTACATTCTGTGGCCAGAGAGTTTCACAGAGGGTAGGTCTTTCAACAACTACTAGTCACAATAAAGGTAGTGACTGGTTCAGACAACACAATAACCCACATTTCAACCACAACCCCATGGTTCAACGACAACCTACATTCAACCCATACTCAAACCTTGAGTGTGGGTTATCGTGTTGTCTCTATGACGATCAGATTCCTGGTCAAACAACATGGGGTAGCAATTACCATTATGCTCTCTTCATGGGCCCTCCCAGAGGCATGTGGCTAGCCAGTGTTCGATATAGTCTTGAATTAAATGTATTAAGTCAGCAAGGCAGTTCAAGATAATTAACACACCACCCAATCTTATGCATGTTTACTCAGAAGTAAACCCACCACTGCATTCAATGGAGCTTACTTCCTCTGCATAAGGATGCGGCTGTGGAGTACCAGAATGTGGGTGGATCTTGTCTATGCGATAGAGTCAGTGTAGTATAGTAGCTAGAGTACTTGACTTAGACTGGGGAGATAAGGGTTCAAGCCCTCCGCTGGGCTTCCCCAAAGCCTCTGATTGGCAACTGTGGAAAAGCAGTTACTGGAGAAACTGTGTAATGTAGTGGCAGAGTATTGAACTAGGACTGCTGAGGCACAGGATCAAATCCCTGCTGAGCCATGAAGCTCGCTAGGTGACCTTGAGCCAGTCACTTTCTCTCTCAGCCTAGCCTACCTCGAGGGTTGTTGAGAGGATCAAATGAGGGGGGGGGGTGTCTTCCGGTGCAGCCCTGAATTCCTTGAAGGGATATAAATCTAATAAACAGACAGAGAGACAAACGGGGACCTTTGCTGATCCAGTTGTTTTAGTAAGGAAAACTAGTGGCTCAGGTGAGGGCAATTTGCCATTCCCAAAGGAGCACCCCTCGATCTCATGCTCTTTGGGTCTCTCAGAAGTGAGACCTACGCGGAAGTAAGTCCCGCCGAGTCCAATGAGGCTTACTCCCAGGTAAGTGCGACTCGGGTCTGGGGTTGCAGCCTCAGCTCTCAGAGGGTCGGATGAGCAGGATGAGCAGGATGAGCCCGCCAGGGGCGGGACTCCTGCGTCCGTTCCATCATCCCCCGCCCTCAGAGCCTCTTTTCCCGCCATCCTGGGAGCCAGCTGGCGCGCTAGTGGGAGACCCTGCGAGCCAGGGGGTGACCCAAGCGGACGCGGCTTACCATGGCGCCTCCTTCCCTCCGCAGCGGGTCCCGCCCCGAACGGCGGGAACTATTTGAGTTTGCGAGGAAAAGGCCGCGGGAAGCCGAACCAGCTCCACCTCCCGCAGCTGATTAGCGCCATCTGGCGCCCCTGAGCTGAATCGCACCCTGCCGGACTCCGAGGGGGTTAGTCGGCTCCGTCCTTCTCCCGGGTCTCGCTGGCTTCGTACCATAGAGATAGGAAAAGGGAAGAGGAACACATGCAGACAGTTCCGGTAAATATTAGAAGCCCCCGTGGGTGGTTTTTGCCTTCCCTTCTGATGGGCGTCGCTTTAGCACTTGGCACGGATCGGATTCGCACAGCCAGCACTGCAGAGAGAGTGAGTGAGCCAGGCAGGGGCAGAGAGCTGCGAGTGCGCCCCTCCCAGATGTTGCGCCCGGTGCGGCCGGCCCCCCCTGCACCCCCCACGCTACGCCTCTGCATCCTCTCCTCTTTGCCTGGGACAGGACCAAAGAGCTCTAAGCAGCTATGCAATTTACTGTTTGTGCAGTTGTAGCTAAAACCATTCTGTAAGATCAGGCTGCATATCATTGCCAAACATTACAGTATTTTTCCATGTATAAGACTATACTTTTTCCTAAAATTGTTAGACTAAAAATTGAGGGTCGACTTATACATGGAAGTAAGCCGAGGAGAGAACCGTGCAGTTGCGAAACTGCCCAGTGGGGGGTGTCTTATACATGGGGGCGTCTTATACACGGAAAAATACGGGTATATACAAATTTGCCAATCTTATTAAAATATTAAGTTAGCATGGATTCTTAGACTGGTTTTACTTTTTGCATATTAAGGCCTTTTACTTGCACATATTCATACATAGATCTCTGTCAGAACTTTCTAGAGCTGAGACTTTTAGGTGGGAAGCCGGCCTCACCTCCCTCCCGTGCATGCCTAGAAGGCGGTGCTTCTGCCTTTCCCCTCACTTTCTTTGAGGATGCCCAACAGCAGCCCCAAACTGAAAGGACAGGGTAATTGTGGAGACAAAGCCTGACAGAGCACACACTTTGCTCCACATTCCACCTGCATAATCCCTGCCCAGGGAAGCAGAGCTCAGTCCACGACACACATTTACATTCAGATGGTTTCCCCCAAGCACCCTCAACGGGTTGCCAAGTACCCTCAATTGCCCTTCTGAGCACCTCTGATGGGTCATGGGCAAGGTGGCATGGAAACCTCCTCACCCCCTCCTGCCTGGCCGGACCAGTTCATCCTGTCAGTAGAGGGAGGGGTCGGGGAATTGAGGGGGGGCAAGTGAGGGGGTAAAAGAAGCAACCAGGGCTTCTAGTTGTTGTTGAAAGCAAGGTGCTAAGGAACACAGAGCGGGTCACCGGCTCAGGCCAGCCCGGACACTCATCCCCCAAGCAGACCGCCTGGGCACATTGCCATAAGTTCGCAATTGCTAGTATTAGACTAGGTTAGACTCTCCAGTGTTAGTTAAGAATAGCTCAGACTCTTTGTTGTTTTATAGTTCTGCCTGCACGTAACAAGCCTTATTTTCTCTTGTCAATTTCACTCCCTTCTCTCCCTCTTCAATTTGTGTGTTTACTACTACCAATAAACTTGCTTTCGCTTTTGACTGAAGCATAGTTTCACTTTGACTGGGTGCTAGAATCTAGTGTTCGTGAGCCAAACTGACCTGGGTATCGTAAGCGGGAGCCCTGAGCTGACAAAAATAGCCGCAGCGCTCCCATCTTGCGGAAAAGGACCGGCAGCAGTCCTTCACAGTAATACATACCAGAGCACTTATAGCGGGGTAGGAGGGTGGGCTGTGTGACCACAGAGCAGTCTAACATCCATTCGTGTGACATCCCTTCTGATTGGCTTAGGATAACAAGCATCTCAACACCTCAAGATATGGCCCAGTCCTAGAGATCCAGTGTAAGCGAAAGCAGAATCCTCAACCAGGTACCCCCGTTTGTTTATATACTAAACAGTGACAGTGTTGTCCAATGAGATCTGCACAACTCAGCTGCAGAGAATGGTTTCAAAGTCAATTAATGCTTTCTGAACAGCTAACAGTTCGAGACCATTGATGTGATACCTTTTCTCTTCTGACCGGCATGGATTCAACATGGGCTGCAATGTGCTCCACAGCCCGAAGTATCAGTGGTCATTATCAGGAATGGTTGTTGGAACAGAAATATCTGCTGGAGGTGGGATGGAACTTTCCACCAGTGAAGAGAACGACGGAACAAGGCAGGTAGCAGTAGTAGAGCTTATGGTGGGTCCCGCTCTAGATGAAAAGCAGTGAGAAACCATGCCCATTGTGCAGATTGATCCTCTATATAATCTACTTGCATTCGGAGCCTTGCGAATGGAGTGACAGAAGTGATTGTGGCCATAAGTTTAAGCAGGCGTTGGATCACAGAAACAGAGACTGAACTCCAGATGACAAAGCGAATCATCGTCATCAAGGTGTGAGCTCTGTTCAAGGGGAGGAATGCTCTTGCTCATTCTAAATCCAGGATGGCTCTGATGTATTGAATTTGAGTGACTGGGTGTGAGGGATTGAGGCCTACACAGGATTGGGTTTGTTGAAGCCTGAGGGCCCAAACACTTCCCTCGAGTAGTGAAGCCTGAAGGCCCAAACACTTGGATGGGAGGGGGAGTTTGAGAGTTTTAAGTTACCCAATAGAAGTTAAGAATCAGTTCTCCTGTGCAAGGTCACATGGTTATAACCTTCCATTCCTGGGAAGACTATATATGTGGGGTGTGGTCAGCTAGCAGTCAGTGTGTGTGCTGGGAGAGAGCTAGAAGCAGAAGCAGAGAAACAGCATAGAGAGAAAGAGAAACTGGCTGGCTGACTGCATAGGAAATAGGTAGTCTGAAGTTATACTAGAGAACATTGGATTGTTTGTTTGTTTTATTTTATCATACTTGCTTTTGAATTATAACCACTCTATTAAGTAAAGACCCTAATATCATAAGTAAAGTGCTGTTGTTTACCCTGGAGTTTGGAGTGACTTATTCACCACGTCTAGAGCCTACACCCACGTTACTGGAAGCAGGCAAAGGACTTGATAACCTGGAGGGGGAGAGACTTTGGGAAGAGGCAGAGATCTCCCAAAGGCAGATCAAGGGGTCCCTGCAGTAGCGGAACCTTGACACTGGGGTGAGATGGGATTTGGGCACAGAAGCCTAGGTGTGAAAGAAGAAGGGTGGAGTGAAGGTGGGCAGTGAGTAGCAAACAAGAAGGGGCTACAAGAGCCAATCATTGATATATGTGAATACTGTAATGTCCTGCAAATAAAGATGGGCAGTGACCACCGCCATTCACTTAGTGAATACTCTAGGAATGGTAGCAAGGTCAAAGGGCAGGACTTGGAAATGATAGTATCATTCACCAATGGCAAAACAGTATCAGTGATAGCAAGGGTGAATGGAAATGAGGAAACAGGCATCCTTAAGAGCCACTGGAGTGAACGAATCCCCACTGTGATGATTGGATATAGTCATGATCATCTGGTTATGACTATAGCTCACAGGGAAGGCCCCAGCAGGCCCCAAGAAAAGCCTGGGTAAGCTTGGGTTCAGGAGAAATGAACAGCCTCATCCGCCTGGCACAGAGGATGCAAATGAAGGCCTGAATGGAGAGTGATTGAAAACCTGATGAATGAATAGGCAGTGGCCGAGAGTCTTGCAATGATCAGATTAACACGCATGGCCTAAAGGCACAGGAGAGACTTTCCTGAATAGAAACTAAGAATAGCCCTGCAAAAGGATGGCTTTCCCCCAACAGAAGGATTCAGCCAGAAACTTAAGCTCATCAAGGAGAACCCACAAAAGGTTTTTCCTATGACACTCATCAAGGGCCGTAGGCACACAAAGGACAAAGCGATTAGCACTGATTAAGACCATAAGGGAAACAAAGGAGACCCTTGCCCCCCTCATGTAGCCAGGACCCCAGGGAAAGGTATAAGAACTGGGGTTTGAGTAATGGGAAGATGTGTCAGGAGAGAGTCCAGTCATCCTAAGACTTCTAAGCACACTGTGTGTTTGAGATGCAGACCTCTTGATCACCCTATGGCTGGGGAATCCACTGGAAGGACCGCCAATGGACAAGGTAGTAACCAGAACTTCTTTCCCTCACTATCCTTCTAGACGGAAGCCTTTCTTCACCCCCTTTCTATCTGTAGGCTACTAGGGCAAAACACGGACTCTTTCTTTCCTCTCCAGAATTATAGTGTGTGTTTGAACAATAGTGTAAGGGTATTTTGTTGCCTGAAATCATTGGGTTTACTGTACCACCAGAAGTAAGATGCTATACCTGCTCCATATTTCATCTTTAATAAACAACCCTTTTGTTTCTGACGTCAGCATGTGTATGTGTTTAGTGTTAAAGGGCAAAGCGCTCACTTCACCCAGCTGTGCACATCTTTACCCCAGCCAAAGATCCCAAACCTTTCATGAGAGTGTGGGGTTAGCCCCTCTCCTTTGAGAGAATCTAACGCTGAAATTATCTGTCGTAACACCCTCCTGGGGTAGAGGGAGAATGGCTGTCAGGGTCACCATATGGAACTTTTATGGTCAGATAAAGGAGATTAGGTTTCTTAAATCTAGAATGGCATGAAGGCCTCCATCTTTTTTCTGGAACGTAAAGTGATGGGACATGAAGCCTATGCCATTAGAGGATCAATCTGTTCAATAGCCCCTTTGTGGAGCAACGAGGCAGAGGGAGGGTAGAGGCTCCCTCTACCTCCCTACCATTGTACAACACAGGTACTTGATTGAATTCTCCTTCCCTCCTCCACTTAAGGAGGCTTAAATGGGGGAGGGAAGGAGAATTCAATCAAGTACCTGTGTTGTACAATGGTAGGGACCCATTTGTCAGTGGTAATGCAGTGCTAAGCCTCACAATACCTGCTTAAATGGGTGCTGAAGATCAAGGAATGGGTACCCTCAGGTCTCAGTGGAATAGACGTGCAATTTCTTTCTTATTGTCTGGCAGGTAATCAAGCAATGAAGTAGTCTTCTACCACAGAAAGAATTGGTATTGAGCCATACAGGCTTGGTAATTTGTGATGCGGAATTACAATGCGGCCACAGAGTAACTTTTGCATCCTATTGCATCCAGTTTGCAGCCTTCCAGTCAGTGCTAAGGCTTTGAAGATGCCTTATCATGGCTGGACTCGACTATAATGAAAGTTGGGGCCAGACGCTGGAAGAAAAATGTACAATTGTTGTGTTGGACATGATAGAGGTTCTCCAGTCTCTTGGATGTTGGAGGGGCAGAGTAGGGCTTCTTGCCACTCTGATGGAAGAGAGGAGGACCAGCAACACAACAGGTCTGGTGGTTTTGGTTTGGACAAGATCTATGACTGGGTTGTTGACTGGGGTATGTACTCACTGTACCTCCAATCCTAAGGGCATAGTCATATGGATCAACTGTTCTGTTTAAAGGCGATTATCTTCCATTGGTGATGGTGGTGAGTGACCTCCAACTACCTGATCCAGAGAAGCCAACAGGGGTGTTGATTCCAGTTTGGACAAGTTGCTGGGAACTAATTCTGGTTGCGTTGGTGGATCCAGTAGTCCTTTTGGTGTTATTGCTGGAGGAACAGGTGTGGTCTGAAGGATAGGTGGTGCCAACGTGGTCAAAGCCCGCTTTTGTACTTCCATAGGGATTGTGTGAACTGGAGGTTCATGGACTGCGGGACTGAGACCAAAGAGCCAGCTGGAAGTGCTGCAGACACAGTAGCAGGTTCCATTGGTCTTCATGCTATTGGGGCCGAAACTGGAAGTCTGGATAGAGTTGCTATTGCAGTACGGGAGGGTTTCTATATGGCCATTGGTATACATCACAGTGACCTTTTGAATTCAGGTGACGCCCCTCAAGCTCAAGAGGGATATGGTTTGAAGTACCATGGGTGCTCTCTGTAGCACGTTTGTGGAGAATCTCTTCTGAAGAATTGTCTGTCCCAGGCCTGTAATGGTGAGAGTATTAGCTATAAGGTTCTAGCCATGATGATCCCCATCTTCTTCTGCCAGAATAGTCAGTGTCTTGAATAGTACATATCAAAGAAACCCCACCTAGAATCTGGTGAGTGACTATCTTGGTGATAATGGGTAGCCCACAGGTCAAGGTAACTCAGTGGGTAATAGGTGGGGGCAAGGAGTCTCTTATCACTCCCTCTGATGTACAACCCACAATACGAACCCCATCCAATGGTACAGGAGAGACTTGTGGGGGATTTTGCTTCATGGGGATAAGTTATAGTAGGAGTGGTGGTGGTTGGAGTGGTTCCTCTTGAGGAACGGCAATGTCATCCTATGTGACAGGGGATGGCATGAGTGTGGGCGACCATGTCTCTTGCTGCCAGCTTTGACTTCTTTTTTGGCTCCAGTGCTGAGTCGTCAACTGCAGGGCACTTGGTCTTCCTTGGGATCAAAATCTGGTGTAGGTGGTGGATCCTAGGGAGTGGGTACCAGTGGTGGTACACAAAATGAAGCATGTCCGGAGCTGATGGTCAGGATGAAACCGAGGATGATACCAAGGCTGTTGAAGCAGCCAGTGCCATAGCAAGAGATGGCTTAGAACAAGTCTGGGGACACGATTGTGACTGCTAAATTAGGTCTGCTGCTTGTAGAGTGCATTCCCACAGCAATACACAGAGGTGGGGAAAGCGATTCCACCATGCATGTTTGGTAAATCCTTAGCAATGTGCACAATGTTCTATCACATGTCCTTCGCCCAAACAGAAAAGGCAGAGACTGTGGTGGCCATCTGTTGGCAGTAGCCTGCTTCCACAATCTGCACACTTATGGAAAGGGGCCTGGAGAGCCATAGGCCATTCAAGGGGACCACAAAGATGGTAACACACCGACAAGAAGACAGCACAAAAATGAGACAGAGAGATAGGAAGAAGAGGGAGAAGAGCTCAGCTCAGTTGCCAGGAGGGAAAAAATAGATTTTAAAAACAAAAGCTCCCAAGTGATGCTGCTGTGGTGGTTGAAGAAAAACTGAGGGGAAAGGCAGGAGCACCGCCTTCTAGGCATGAACAAGAGGGAGGTGGGACAGGCTTCCCACCTAAACATCTCAGCTCTAGAAAGTTCCAACTGAGTTATGTGCAAGTCCAGAACCCGTGTGTGATGCACAGAGACCACCAGGAAGATAACCATTTGCCCTCACATTTGAACACAGTGAATATTACATTTCAAGATGCAAAGTTAGTAGAAACTTCTAGTTTGTTTTCAGAATGGAGGGATGTAAACAGTGCCCCACCCCACCCCAAGTATGTGTACTGGGACTGGTGCTTTGTAACTTGTTCATAAATGATCTGAAATTACAAAAGGTGGCCAGATTTGCTGATGACACCAAATTATTTATGGTGGGTAAAACAAAAAGGGATTGTGAAGAGCTCCAAAAGGATCTCTCTAAACTGGGGGAATGGGCATCAAGATGATAAATATGCAATGTAAGTAAGTTGGTGGAAGCACATTGGGGGAGAAAATCCTAACTTCACATAGGGGATGTCCACATTCAGTGCTGGGAAAAACATACAACACTGGGAGCAGCGCAGCTCCATGGCTCCTAGTACTTGTGGAAAACCCTTCCTGCAATTAATGCACGAAGAAAGCATGTCATCAAATTGTATGTTTTTGGTCAACTTCTTTCCTCTCTAGGAGTTTTAATCTTTATGGCATTACACACAAAGTTCCATTCAAATGCATGCCAAAAAGTGACTTTTTAAAAATTAGCCAAAATAACAACCGTTTTCATTTTGAAGGGATTGTTTAAAAAGATGTAGAGTGCCACCCAGCCCATCTCTGGGCATTGGGCTCTGAGTGGTAAGTGTGGACTCTCTCTCTCTCATGCTTTTTGTGCATATTAGCAGTAATCAGAGAATGGAGAAGATAGGATAATGACATGGCAGAAACAAAATACTGTGCTGTAGGAATCAATACATGCCCCAAATTTTGGAGGTGGGCCTAGAATACTGGTGCCCAAGACAGTGGATCCTGAGCTGCAGCCCAGTTAGCCCATGCCTTAATTCACCCTTGGCACCAGGACACACTAGTGTGCCACAAGAGATGCCTATGAGTGTTGTAAAAAACCTACCTAAGTCACCACATTGGATGCAGCCACCACCCTTTGGCTGGAGCAGGGAGGTTCTGTACAGCATCAGACCTCTCTGCCATATATGGTCAGTGACATCATCCTAACAAAGGGAAGGGGCTACACTGGGAGTAGTGTAGATAGAGCCTACAGCTGTAGGGACATCATAGAAGTATCATAATTGCTCGGAAAGCAAGGCTGTATGAGGAGAGACTGAAAGAACTGGGTATGTTTAGCCTTCAGAAGAGAAGACTGAGGGGAGATATGATAGCACTCTTCCAGTACTTGAAGGGTTGTCACAAAGAGGAGGGCCAGGATCTCTTCTCGACCATCCCAGAGTGCAGGACTCGGAATAATGGGCTCAAGTTACAGGAACCCAGATTCCACCTAAACATCAGGAAAAATTTCCTGACTGTCAGAGCAATAAGACAATGGAACCAACTACCTAGGGAGATAGTGGGCTCTCCCACTCTGGAGGCATTCAAGGTGCAGCTGGACAGCCATTTGTCAGGGATGCTTTGACCTGGATTCCTGCATTGAGCAGGGAGTTGGACTCGATGGCCTTGTAGGCCCCTTCCAACTCTACTTTTCTATGATTCTATCCTTACAAACAATCTAAGGGAAGGGTAGGCAGCTTTGAGGCTATATTAACTGGGCTATCCCACAGTTGCAAGGAGGATATTTACCCACTGTCCTGGGGAGCTTCTGAGAACATAAATTTTTAATCTAGAAAAATGCTATGCTTCAGGTATTAAAGGTTTGAGAAGCTCTATCCTAGAGAAAGCAGTATCTTAGCCTTTCAAGAGCGTAACAGAGATTGTGTATGTACATATGTGTAGACAGACATATGTGCATGTGACAATCACAACACCCTGAAGCACATAAAGGATGCTCCCTTATTTCAGCAGCATCTCAACTCAATGGACTTGGAAGTCAGGTTCCAGTCTGCCTAACCTCCCCAGCTACGCAGCACACCAAGTGGTCCTGGGCAATTCATTCTTGTCCAACCTACCTCACAAGCCGATTGTGAGGTTAAAATGCTGCATTGAGATCCTTGGATGAAGGGCAGGAGACAAATCTAATAAAAATACACTTTTTATTTATTTAAAGCATTTTAACCCCACTCTTCAGCCAAAAGGACTTTCAGAGTAGCTTATGAGGGGAAGAGATTTAAAGCTTCCATTCCTGATTAGGAACACAACATGGTTTGTTCCTGTAGTGCAGGGGTGGGCAAATTGTGGCCCTCTAGAAGTTTTGGCCTACAACTCCCAGCATCCCTCACTACTGATTATGCTGGCTAGGGCTGACGGGAGTTGTAGCTGAACACAGCAAATGGTTGTTTGTTCAAAACCAGAGTTTGCTAACAAGCCAGAATATCCAAATATCCCCATGAAAGTGATTATGCAGATTGGGACTGCTTTTGTTTTCAAAGGCTCCCACTGAACTACCATGTTTTGAGTTCAGACTTCACAACCATCCACAGGAATATGTCATGTGTTGTTCCTAACAAAGAATGGAAGCTTTAAATCTCCTCATCTCACATATGAGGGGGAGGGAAGAAATGCAAGAGCCCAAGGCTCCTGTATGTAACAACAAACTATGGTGGTTTGTTATGCTTGAACTGGGCCACTGTCATTATAAACTAAAATCCAAATGAAATGGGGCCTAATGAAGAAATAGTTCAGAACTGGGAATTTAAAAAACAAAATTAACTTGAGCAATGCTTCTGGCCTGCTCATTATTACACAGTTGCAATTCCTTCTATTTTATGCAGCTGTGTTCTTCTGCATTTAAAGTGTCAGGTGGGAAGTTTTTTGACATATGATATAACCCGGGTGGCCGGGTGACTGGCCAGATGGGCGATTTAAAAATATAACAAATAAAAAATAAATAAACCCCATGTTACAATAGCTCTATGTAAATAGTATTACCATTTACTTCTAGTTACCTAGATTTTGCCTGCAATCCAGGCTATTCAGATAAGCAAGGAAGCAAGCATACTGTTTAGATGTTTCCACCAACAACACTGCACTTGACAGGGTTATCTTCACAAGAATCAATGTGCATGGGTTCATACTGAAAACTAGCAAGTGCTCAGTTATGCAGAGCATGACAATCTCCCCATTTTACAAGCAAATCTGAATTTCCACAAAGATAAGCATAATCACAGAAAATATTAAAGCAGGTTAAAAACTTGTTCAGAGCCAGCTCAGTATTTAATGAGTTTAAAATTCCAAATTTTCCCCTTTGGTCCCATTTATTTCAAATTCATTTTGGCACAAATAAAAATTGATCACTGTGTACACTAATTCTCTTGTAATACATTTTGATGGTTCCATTTTATATACTGGATACAGCTCGGAGCAAGGGTTAGAGATATTTAATACCAATAGCTTACTGCAAAAGCTGAAGAAAGTCCTTTTAACATCATCAATATTGAAGATATTTACCCGTCATCAATATTACAGAAATAACTCAATTATATTTATTGCATTTGGAATATGTTTGTGACAACATAAGTTGGGGGGGGGGGAAGAAATGCCAGAAACTCATTTCAGTTCCATAATTTCTAGTTTTACTAGAACTGAAACATTGAAATAAAACAACTCAAATGTACACAATTTGAAAAAAAAACAAAAACCAGCCATTCAGGCTGTGTCACTAACTCAAATGACAAAACTCCCAATTTCCAAAACACAGCCCAAACTTTGCCATTGGAATTATGGAAGTTTTGCATGAAATGTAAGTTGAGATTATCAAAGGAGCTCCACTTCTATCATACAGGAGCTGCTTAGGGCTAATTCTAGAATACCTGAAATTATTCTCTTTCTATTCTTCTTGGACCGTGATTAGACAGTTTTGTGCCCCTCGTTCAAGTAACGTTTAAGAGCGTATCCTTTAAGATGGCACAAAACTGGCCATGGGTGATTATTCTGAAAGGGGTGCTGCTAATTCATTTGATGTTTGTGGCATGTGGGAGGAAGGGAGGGCTCTCAGGGTGCAGCTCTTCTGGAGAGTTAACAATTGTGCTTCACAAGAATATACTGTGTGCAGCTTCAGTAGTTCTGCAGGTGAGGGTCAGGCAGACCCTCCAAGATTTGTGCAACTGCCCATGTCTCCAAAAGCACTTTACCAGTAACTTCTGCAATCTTCATCTACTGCCAAGCAAAACAAACTGGGTCCTTGTGCTACCTCAGCAGTATGGAAGCTAGAGTGCTACTCCTCAAAATGCTGCTAGGGTAACACAAGAAGCCCTAAACTATGGTGGAAAAGCCCAAGGTATGGCTTCTCCCTACACCAGTATTGGCTTCTTCTGGCAGCACAAGCAGTAGCACTGCTGTGGTTCACACGCTGCCAAGGTAACATAAGAAATCTGCCACAAATTAAAATTCTGCTTCTAGAAATTCTGCATTATTTGCTAGAAAAACTGATACTACACCCAAATATCATATGAACGTATTTGTTGTGTGCAAAGTTGTTAATTTGGATACTTTTAGACCTGATTGAGTGTATGTGGAAGTTGAACTTTTTGCAAAGAGTGGGATTGGAAGAATGACAGGAATAGGTAATAATGTGAATTAGAAGTGTAGGGGAAAGGGAATATGACTGGAGGAAATGAGAAGGGGCAGATAGGCATGCACAGAAGCTCCAGTCACTACCTGTTACAGCTTTCTACTGACACTTGCTCCAATTCAACAACTGCTTGTGGTTATAGGAGGCTTAACATAGGAACATGATTTCCCCCTCCACAAGAGCTTCCCCATTCATTTCAACGGCGAGCCCAATCTGCCCACACATCTGTGGATTGGGAAAATCTGCCTGTAAACATATATCCACTACTATGTGACTAGAAACTTGTAGAAAGCAAGCTAATTCTCAGGAAGTCTGTATCCTATAATAAAATTATGTGCACAGAATTGCAAAAGATGAATAGCCCTGATTATATGTCTAACTAAAACAATTTGAGATGCATGTTCAAATAAATGGTTAATTTTATAGCCTTAAGTTCTTCTTCACCAGTTATTTCTCACTCTAGCTCTAAAAAATATGAAGTTTCTTTTTTTAAAAAAAGTGCTCACAGAAATTCCTGAAATCTCAAAATGCAAGCTAAACAAAAGTCCAAAAAAAAAAAAAAAAAGTCCACTGGTCAGAGTTTAAAACTAGGTTTATAATTTCCTATTTATTGGCATGAATGTATTTCTAAACTTAAAAACCCTTCTGGTAAGTTATCAATTTTTTTATGACAAAATTTCTCACAACACACAAATATTTACAACATATACATTTTTTTCAGTCCTTTACACTGGATCTCAAAAGACAAACATTTTTATAGATTACCACAGAGCAAAAGCTGTGACTTAGGTTTTTCTTTTAAATTTCATAAAACTATCATAAGTTAAAGTGAATAGGTTTCTTTAAATTCCTTGTAGCATTTTACAAGTGCAACAGAAAACTATGAGGATCCAATTAGGATAGCTGCAGTTCATTGGATAAATGTTGCCTGTTGTAATCACATTGTTTCACAGCAAGTTCTTGAAAAAATAAGCACCAATCATTCTTGCAAAGAACAATTTTATCTAAAAGTATCGAAAAAGTGTTAAATACAAGGTGTTTTAATTTACATAACAAGAAATAAATACACCATATCCAAACTTGTATCTGCATACTGCTACCCTTGTACATATAATGTACTAAAAGTCAGCAAACTGTCAACACTTTTTTTTTTTTTTTTTGAAGAAATCAATTTGACTTCAAACCAACGGTTTGCTACTATAACAAAGGCCACAAACAGTACGTCTGGGGACAGCATACAGTGTTAAAACTGACAAACTTCAAGGGGGAAAAACATCTAGCAAATAAACCGAAAAGCTGTAGTTCATTGCTGGTGATATTAACATACTAGAAAATAGGCCGCTACTATGATTTTTAAATTTTAGATTGTTTAGTCAGATATAAGAGCAAAATAATGCTCTCACAGATTAAAAATTATTGTGTAGCCACATTATTGTGATTTAATTATCCTGCATGGAAAAATCTGATGGCATTTTTGTAATTTTGCTTGAGCCTTTATTTTACAATAGAGCATTTTCTCTAACTCAGAATTGCACATGAAGGCTATTAAAAAGTACAATAAAAATCTGCACAAATGACTTAAGGAGTCAGTATGCTGTACACTTTCTACAATATTATGTTGATATAAGTGAATAAACAATAAAGAAGTGCTTCCACTAACATTTTCAGAAAGTTCATCAGTTGAGGAATAATTGACTGGAATTTTGTTTTTAAAAAATGGACATCCTATTCAGTTTAAGACCTGTAAGCTTATGCATTGAGCCTTAAAGACTGATCTTCTCTCCTCCTGGAAGAAATGTCAATGTCTATTGAATCCTTGCCAACTATAAGCCTTAAACGCTTAGCAGGAGGCAAAGGAATAAAATCGTCTTCAAAATCATCCTCATATTCATCTTCATCCTCCTCCTCTTCCTCTGCAGATGAAGAGTCATCTGCAGTTTCTTCTTCATATTGACTATAATCATCCACTTCCATTCGTGAGTCTAACAGAGAAAGAGGATCGCTACAGCATACCCCATTCTCATGGAGGTCATCAGAATATGTTCCCCTGTTTTCTTCTTCTCGTTTTAGCTGTATTTTTAATTTTGTTGAACTACTACTTGATCCTGAGTTGAACCCATTATTAAGCTTTGCTACATATAAGTTATTATCTTTTTCATGGTCTTTACTTAGTTTGATGCTTATTTTTGAAGAATTCATTCCATCATTTTCTTGGTCATTTGACTTGCTGTTGCTATCATGTCGCCTCCGCAAAGTCAGTTTGGGAATCCCAGAGCTGTTTTCGAGAATTAGTTGTGCATCATACCTTGTGATTCGCCGTTTCTTTTTACTTTTTGCAGTTCTAAAACGGTCCTTTACTTTGAAAGTGTCCGAAGTTACAATGGAGCAACCACCAGATGCAGGAATACAGTCTTTATATCCAATGGCTGAATCCACTACATTGTTCATCTCTCCTAGGTCAGAACGTGAACTGATCAAATCTGGCACTTGGTCTTTGCCAGGCAAGTTATGTGCAGGATCAATTTCCTCCATTTCCATAGATGGCTTCATCAGCCTTCCTTGTCGTGATTTCTTTTTGGCCACAACCCTGTCACTCTTCTGATACCTCCCCTCCCCTTTATGTGATGGTATAAGAGCCTGCTCACTCTCGTCTATCACATGAGACTGCTGCTCCAAGCTATTGGTTTGCATGCCGGTCAAATTGTTTTTATAGCTATTCAGCATATTTGGTTCAAGCTTTAAGTCAGAGGTCTCCTTCAGATTCATTCGTGTTCTCATTGACCTCCTTGTTATATATGTACAGGGTGATACTTCCCCAGGTTCATGAGCACCTTTCACTGAATTTAGTTTGTATTCTCGTGCTGCATGCCTTGTTAAGCAGCCACTAGAGACTGCAATTTTCACTGGTCCCTCTGTTTCTTTTTCTTTCTTAATGGGCAAGTTTTTATACAGGACTATTTTAGGCTCTTTAAGAACCAAGTTTCCCATTTCGAGTTTTCTAGATGCATTTTTCTGCTCTGGCCTTTTGCACTGATTTCGCAACTGTATCTTTGAAAGTAAAGGCTTTGCAGGCTTTTTCAGTCTCTTTGGTACCCTGGAATTATTTAGATGAGTTAGTTTGGATGAGGTAGAATTTGATGAAGCTGGAATTCTTGAAATAGACTGCCTTGTTAATGTTCTACTCTTGTTCTTTTTTACACTAATTGAAGATTTGCGGGTAGCTGTAAGATTAAACAAAATGAAGTCAGAATTTTTAAGAAGTTTTTCTCTCTCTCCTGATGACTATCAAGTAGTGATCACATTTCATATGAATATAAATAGGGTTTCTGTTTGGTGCAGAGACATACATCCTACATAAAGACTATCCACAGCAGGTCATTAAACACTGCCAACTCAGACCTTAAATATTAATGGTTAACAATGACTTTAAATTACTAACGAATCTCTCTAGGGACAACTTCAGTGTATGTCTTCTGTCTGCTATTCCAAAGCTACTCTTGTAATTCAGGCTCCTAACCAAAGTTATTCACTAATCACATACACTGGTATAGTCCTACTGGCTATAAAAAGTACTCTACCAGTGTACGCAGTTACAGACTATCAATTTACTATCTGTTCAGTTTTCCTTTACCACGGAAAAATGTTGGTCTTCAAGATCCCCATTTTACTATGCACTTACACAAATCATTATTTTTTATTCCTTGCAGGCACCATATTGTCTGTGTTCTCTATCTGGATAAAATGCAAGATTTGTCAAGCTCAAGTAAAGTTGGTGTTTAAAGAAAATGCACAGAACAAGTTACTGGGCTCATCTACACTCAACATGTTTCAAGGCTAGGATGCCTTTAACTGCACACCTGAAAAAGCTACCTTTTATCTCATAGTGGTACCCAAATGCTTCAACAACTCTGACTGCCACTCAGTCAAGTCAACATTAATTCAGCATAAGAGGAACTATAAAATTGTTCAGAGGTGCCACTGTGAAGCCAAACAAAAGTTTGATTCTATGTGAATCTCACATTACAATAATTTACTCCCAGACAATAAAACTAAAACTGATTGGTCATTTAAGTGACCACAGCAAAGAGTACAAATACCCTAAACCAGAAAGGAACTGACATTTCTAAAGGTATAGGGTTATTTACCTATACAACCTGCTAGCTTAAAAGCAAGCTTCTGCCAGCTTCTGCCAAGTCTGGAATCAGTCTTGTGATTTTAAATGAAGCAGAGAATTATTATTATTATTATTATTTATTATTTACAGTATTTGTATACTGCTCCACATCAAGCAGATTCCAGTGCGGTGAACAATAAAAAGACAAAAACAGATAAAAGAAACAAAACAAAATTCATTGAAAACAAACTAAAATTACACTGGTGGTTGAAGAGCAGAGAAGGCTTCCTGAAACAAGGAGAATCTAATCACAGCTAAGGGGAAAACACTTCTAGCACAAATTATTAGCACTTTTATTAAATTTTACGGCCTTGATTAAATCTCAAAGCATTTGTATCAATGGCCCTGCCACCACAGGGACTGGAATCTTAGTTTCTCCATTCATAGGCCTATGGGCAAATGATAGTTCTGAACAGAACCCACCCCAACTCCTTAAATTCTGAAGAAAAAAAGGTCTAATGAGAAGCCCAAATTGTGTCTTTTAAGGCAGAAAGTACACTGTTGAGAATATTTTTTTTTAAAGGACCTTTTCAAAATGTTATCTTGCTTTGCTTACTTGCATTAGCTTTTTCCTGAGTGGTATCTGCATCAGTGTTAGAGCTGACAGACTGGCTGTCTGAATTTTTGCTGCTGTCACCCAGCTTTTTAAGCCTGTTTAAACGTTTATCTGTTTCTCTGAGTCCATATTTGCTATTGATCACAGGAGTAGGTGCAGGCAGTCCCACTCTTGATTTAAAAGCACCAGTTCCACGTCTACAAAAGAGAATAATACAAATTAATAACACCAAGCACAGAAATAATAAAAAATGGTTGTAATCTGAATCTCAGGTCAATCCTGGTATGTTTAGGTAAAACTGAATTCATGCAAGTATTTCCACATTGTTAGCATTCTGCTATTACAATTTTAGGGGAATTACGTACATTTTTTTTAACCTCAAAGTCCAAAGTACAGGAAATTCTCCATTATACATTTCCAAAATTATCCTCCCTTCCTTTAAATATACATCTTACAAGTGAAGCATGCTCCAGGGAAACACTATTCTAACACACTACTTGTGACCAATGACTGCAAACCTGAAACTACTGTTAGGATATTAGTGACAAATTACTCTTATTCTGACTACCCTTGTGACCTACAGAGAAAATGTTAACTTGTAACTGCCTTCCTCAGGATGTAATATGACTAGGACATGATGCCTTTTCTTGAACAGGCATCATGTCCATTGCTAAATCTACACAGGTCTGAATCTGGTCAACACCTGGATGAGAGACTGCCTGGCAATCCTATGTAACCCACCTGAGTTCTATCAGAGAAGAAAGGCAGGATATAAATGTTATTAATTTAATTAATAATTTAATTAATAAGATTCTTGTTTGGAATTAATAAAGGGCAATATCCAATGGGACCACTGCTCTTACACAGCTGATGTAATGCTAGTGTAAATGACCTCTAGTGCAATGCCAACAGCTTAAGCTGGCGCAACAGGTTTCCCCAGAATACCTATCACGCTAGCTTATGCTATTAGTGCTGAGCAAGGTTGCTTACACTAGCATTACATCAGCAGCATAAGTGGAGCTGCCCAGTTGGATACTGCCCAAAGAGTTTCATTAGATGCTTGCTTTCCCTCACTAGATCTCACAGATATCACCTCTTCTTACAAGAGGGTCTCTTTCATGCTACTTAAGTTTCTATAAGTGAATCTAATGTACAAATATCCTGGTATCTCCATTTGGATTCCCAAGGTAACTAAATACAAGAATGAACAAAATTAAATATCAAAATAACAGCAATTTATTAAGCTTAACTCATCAGTTTCCATTTTAAAATAAAAGAGCTTATAAAAGACATAACAAAAAAACATAGTAATTCAGAGTTTGTAATCAAACTATTTTTCATATAAAACATCGATAAACTACTACTTTCTGGGCATCAGTGCACACTCATCTCCGGTAAGTCTATATGCATATAGGAAACAAGATTTGTACTAGAAAACATACTTGAAGAAATCAGTGTTGCTTCTAAATAGCACCTTGGGAATTATCCCACTGATTTCACTGGGTCTACTCTAAGCATGCCTAAGTCTGGATCCAACCCCTTGAAAGACTACTAAGTAATTCAACCCAATTTTAGTACCATCTTCTGTATTTCTCTGTACATGTATTATACACATATACTATATACCCTTGATGATGTTAGCTTGGCAAATCTCTTTTATAATTTACTATGAGCAACTTTGCACAATACAGAAATAACGGGGCTGTTTGCACGACACAACAGCCCACCATGGATTATTTAATCCACAGTGAGGCTGCAGTGCATGCGGGGCGCATGCAGCCACTATTCTGAATACTCAATAGCGCTCAGGGGTTGTCATGCTGTGTGAACCCAGTGAGTGTGGGTTATGCGAGGATTAAGCAACCCTCATGGTCTGTTTTAGGTTTATGCGAGAATTATTTAAACAACCCTTGCATAACATATGCTCACCAGCTTCACACAACATGACAATGGTCTGATTTGGTATAAGTCAGCTTTCTATGTTCCTAACTCCTGATTGAAGACAGACTTTAACTTTACAATGCAGCTGTGCTGTGCAACTGCACTATATTTTTAATGCACTGTTTACGTGGTCAAAACATACCTTTCACATGTATAACATTCACAGAATTCATTATTTTCTCCAAAAAACCCATCCCCATAGTAACAAGAAATTTCTTCTCCAGGTTCAATATCTCGTAGAGCTTTCACACATGCTGTATCTCGACCAGTTGATACGAACTATAAAAGGATAAATAATGTATTTTTACTTACTGAATTAAACAAAAATAATTTCTAAATATCAATATATTTAAAAGGCTAGTTTGGATAGTTAAAACACTGAACACCTACCTTACAGTTGGGTCTGCAATCTGAAAAAGGTCCAAAACATAAAATCAATTAACTGTTGATAAGACCTGAAACATGAATAGTTACAGATACCTAAAGTAAGGTTTCATACTGATTTCATCACCCACTATAAAACTCAACTAAATAAACAGGCATAATTACACTAAACTAAAAAAAACAACACACATGATCTTAACTTCTTTTTAAAGAAGATTAATGCTATTTTATATCATTCTAATTAAATTTAGGGCATAAATGAACTCCAAATCTAGAAATACATTTGCAATTACTTCTGAATACAACAGCCAATCTTCTTGTATTTTGTTTATTCGTTTTTTTACCATGGTTGATGAATGCAGCTGGACCAAGCCATAGTTGTGCACAGTTTTTCCGTGTCGAGTACATGACACTAAAGTCATTCTCTCCATGTCTGAGCAGCATGTTCTCTTCTAGCTCGGAGAGTTCAGCGATACAACCCACCAGTAACTCTATTTTGTCATTCCGTTTCCTAATAAATTAAGGGAAAAATTATGTAGTTCAAGAACAACCAGTAAGTTATTAATGCAATACTTTTCCAGCATAACAATACTTTAATGGGGGAAAGTATGGTTGCATTCTGCCACTTTGGTTTGTTCACTTTTCCACAGGTGAGACAAAAATCCTGATAGCATGTTCTGGCCTTTTCCAGGGCGGCACCCCAGCTTCAAAGCTCCCTCCCTAGGAAAGCTCTGGGAAACAACGGCTGCAAACAAGCATGAAAAAATGCATGGAAGTGCAAGCTTTTTCATTGCTCCCCCCACCCCCAAAAAACATTTGGAACAGAAACTGATCACCACAAAAAATTGACACATTATTATTATTACTGCAATACTTACCACTCTTTTGTTGCAACAATTTTGGCTCCATTTTGCTCTGATGAATAGCGATTGCATGGCAATATTTCAAACCCACTGTCAGTTGCAAACATTCGTAAATAAATAAATACCTGCAACAGAAATAAATTAGCAAGTGCTGCTGTACTAAAGGAAAAATTTCTCTCAATACATTGGCTCTAAATTGTTTTGAATGAACCACACGCACACATTCCTGCTAAAAAGTGGGTGTATTCACCTCCTCTCACAAACATTCACAGTAACGACAGATACAGATTAAATGTGTATTTTATAATACAATTCCTTTAACACTGTCTGTAACTCTGCTCTCTCTCATCCTTATGTTAAGAAAGGGAGGGAGAAAATGACAGTTCTAAATACACTTCCCAGACAGTTCATGTGTCCCTATCACATCACCTCTGTCTCATCTATCTTCTAATTCGGGGTGGAGAACCCATGGCTCTCCAGATGTTGTTGGACTCCAACTCCCATCAGCCCCAGACAACATGGCCAATGGTCGGGGATGGGAATTGCAGTCCAACAACATCTGGAGGGCCACAAGTTCTCCACCACTGTTCTAATTACTAGGAGTCCCAGCATTCCATTCAGGAAAAGTTGATCCATTTCCAAATGCTGGAAAAATATTTTAAATCCCTACTCCAGCACCGAATTTTGAGGCATCCAAGCAACCAGCTTCTGAGATTTTTCTAGCCTTGTCTGACTCTTCATCAAAGAGTACCAGTTTTTGAAGGTATTAGTTCCTCATTCTTGAACTGATCACAGTTCTTCTAGGGAGCATACTAGTCCAAGATATCCAGCACTACCAATATACTGTACTAAGAGACCGATAAGCTCTTTATTTTAAAAAGTATTTTCCTTTACGAAGGACAACCCCTGGATTTCTGAGGCTCTGCCACCTTTCCTAATGCATAATATTCTGCAAGGGTGAGATATATATTAGCTCCTCAAAGAAAATTGGTAGAAAACTGAAATTAATTCTAATTGTCCAGTATTATTCAATACTTCCCATGCTTCCTAAAAAAGCTTGAATACCTTGAGTACCAAAGCCATTTTTTCCTTTAGTACTTTCAGAGTTACATTATTCATTCTTCAACTTCAGTCCACTAACCTTATACTTGAAAGCTTCTCACCTTCCCACTTCCTATGACCCAATATATACCACTTATTGATAAGGTAAAGTTGTAACTTGATGGTTTTAATGCATCAATTTCATATAATAAATATTTCATTTGAATACACCTTCACATGCGGCCATAATGCACACAACTGCTTAACCGTGAGGAGAGACTGAAAGAACTGGGCATGTTTAGCCTTCAGAAGAGGAGACTGAGGGGAGATATGATAGCACTCTTCCAGTACTTGAAGGGTTGTCACACAGAGGAGGGCCAGAATCTCTTCTCGATCATCCCAGTTTGCAGGACACGGAATAATGGGCTCAAGTTACAGGAACCCAGATTCCACCTAAATATCAGGAAAAATTTCCTGATGGTCAGAGCAATAAGACAATGGAACCTACTACCTAGGGAGGCGGTGAGCTCTCCCACTCTGGAGGCATTCAAGGTGCAGCTGGACAGTCATCTGTCAGGGATGCTCTGACCTGGATTCCTGCATTGAGCAGGGGGTTGGACTCGATGGCCTTGTAGGCCCCTTCCAACTCTACTTTTCTATGATTCTATGATTCTAAGCCATCAGCAGGGTTACATCTGCACCAGCCCATGACAGGATGAGGGTGTTTAACAGAGAAGAGCAAACTAATTCTCTGCTACTGTTCTCTTGTTTTTTTCTCCTATCCCATATTTATGCCCTACCATGTTAGTCCTTGAACCTCAAATAGCCTCTGTCATTTCATGTCACCTTTTCCCATTGTTAATTTCCATCAAGCTAATTATTTTTTAAAAAACTTAATTATTTACTAAAGCTAAAAGCAAAGACAGACGAGCTTCCCCCCCCCCCCATTTGATTAACATCCACAATAGCCTGCAAACCGCACACTTACAATCTGAACTTGGATTAAGTATAAATACACCTACATGTTCCTTGAACAACCTTTCCTGCATTTTGTTCTTGTTAAGAAAATAGTGCCGGGCCCAGTCACCTGACGTCAAGGACTTGAAGGCTTTTTCCAAGTGCTCATCTTTTTTAAAACGCTCAATCACCTCCTTCAATTCCTCCTGCCTTCCTTTTATTGGTCGAAACCTAAAAAAACAAGATGCCAGTCCAGTCATCCAGGCCACATTTTATTTACTCACTTCATATGCCTAGAGTAATTGAATAACTGAACAGGGCCATAAATAAAAATGAATTTTGCTGTCAGCAGGTTCAGTACAACCCTGAGCATTAAAGAAAATAAATACAACAGATTATTTATTTACAGAGCCATTAAGATATTTATTTGGAACATTATATTCTAAGCAGAGGGCTGTTAAGAGTTGGAAATGTACCATTAATGGGAGTGACAAGAGCCTTTTTTCTCTGAAGTATTTGCATTCACTAAAGGAAAGCAGCTGAGCAGATGAAAGGCCTGTGCAGTGTGCAGATTCTTGTCAACCATGCTGACTAGCAGGGGAGCAGTATGGATGGAAGCATCCCACACATCTGGGTTACAGGGATCAGAAGCACTGAAACAGCATACTTGACCCACAAAATTACCGTAGTGCCTTGAAGGGCACATGCAGACAGCTCTAACACATAAGACAGCTCTGAGAATTGACTGAGTGTCACTTCCCACATTACATTATTGAAGCAATTAGACCACCAGATATAATTCTACAATGCAGAAACAGCATTCTAGACCAACAGGCAAAAATGGTTACAGGTAAGCAAGCATGCTCCTTTCTTCCCTATTGATATCAGCAGCAGAAGCAAAATCATGTGCAACTGATTGGTGTTCCAGGCAAACATTCAAACACTAGTCACATTTCTAAAGTTTGTCAGCTCTTTCAGGAAGAATCCAAAAACTCCTGTTCTCATTGCACAGAAATAAGACCTTTTTCTAGTGAAGGGCAAGCAAGAGGCTTTGCCAAGGTAAACATTCTGGTTGGAGAACACAAACTAAAGGAGTTCCTCAAAGAGAGAACCTTAAATTACTCTAATTTTCATGAGTTACCCTAAATACAAAAGTAGGAATAGGTTGATGGAACTGGGGGAAAGCACCAAGTTAGGAAGTACTGTTGTTGGTCAGGATATGGATTGATCTCAAGTGATCAACAGGATGAGGCTGCAAGTGAATGCAGTTACTGAATGCATTAAGAAAGGCATTTCTAATAAGGGTAGGGAAACAATAGTACCCTTGCACAAGACACTGTGGAAGTCACATCTGAAATGCCATGCAGTTTGTCATCAATGTTCAAAGACACTTAAAAAATGTTCAAATGCAAAGATCTGTCACTAGAATGACTACAAGAATGGGGAATTCGTTTACCAGCACAATGAGAGAATCTGATCTGACCTATTCAGCTTAGGAAAAAAGGAGGCTTGGATGGAGTGAATGTGCTTGCACTATATGTGCAAAGGGTAGCACAGAAGATTAGAGAACAGTTTGGCTATAACAGCTATAACAGATGATTACAAATTGGACAAAATTTAGTCTAATATTAGAAGGCCTAATCATTATGAATGCAAATTTCTAGAATGATATTCTTGCAACAATTGGAGAAGCAAATAACTTCATTGGGTTCAAGAAAAGTGCAGTGTAGGTTTATGATGGATATCTTGCAATGTTATTTTCTAGTGCTCAATGTGGTCCACTGGGTCAAGAAGCCAACCCAAACCCATCACTTATGTCAAAAGTATTAAGGCTGCAATTCTAAACATACTTATTAGGGAGCAAGCCCCATTGAGCTCAATGGGACATAGTTCTGAATAAACAAGAACAGGATTGCACTGCACAACTGCCAAATTTGGCCTAAAATTATTTGCACTGCACCACTGAGGTTCTTCTCTTTGTCCTCCTTTCCTCCCTTCATAATTTGCTTTTGCCATAGGCCATTGCAAAGGGTGTAATTTCCGAGTTGTACTGAAAATGTACTTAAAAGTTAGCCAAAAATCAAACCGCATCAGCCTATAAAAATATTCACAAATCTGAGTATTCTTTAATTGTATTAGATATAACACTAGAACAAGTGTTTATATCGAATATGAATAAAGGGCATTTAGAGCAAGTGTTACAGACTATTCCCTTTTACTGCTAGGTACCCAGGTAAAATATGTTACCACCAAAGACCTCTGACATAATTGCAAGCCTAGCAGATATTGAATTCTGAGTTGAGAAAGCACAATCCTATCAAAAAGCAGCACTAGCAGATTATTTACCGGTATCTTCTTAGCACATGAACTTCAAGGCATCAAATAATGGGGAAGACATTCTACTTGACCTAATCCAGAAGTAGACATGAAATTCACTTCCAGTTCTTGCACATCTCCCTTTCAATGCATTGTGGGTATGACTTAAAGTCACAAGGCTATTTTCAAAATGATGAATGGATTTTATGTATCTTAGCCATGGGGGAAGAGAGGAAAATCGAAAGTGCTGCTAAACCAGGGTTGCAGAATTTCTGCAACTCACAGCATCGTTAATAAGAGGTTGTATTGAAAGGTAAAACTTTACTGAGCAGCAGAACTAGCCAAAATCTTTATACGTCTGAGCCTGCCAAGATTCATAACTTCCAGTTATATTTATTTAATAGTTATGCAATCATTCCTCTCACTATATGGTCCATTTACTGTTGTGTATCAAAGCTGCAATCCTGTTGCATGCAGCGAGGCTGCCTGAATCTCACTGATGTCAACGTAATTTAAGCAACTTAAGGTGCAATCCTATGTATGTTTAGACAGAAACTACTGCTACAAACCAGGCCTGTGGCTTATGCTGGCTCAGCTTGTCTGAGTGTGGAAAGCTAAGCAGGGTCAGGCCTGGTTATTACTTGGATGGGAGACCCCTCCTCTAGTTTCCTGCATTGCACAGGGGGTTGGATTCAATAGCCTTGTAGGCTCCTTCCAACTCTATGCTAAACCCTATAAGCCAGTAGCTTGAATTCTACACTAACGGTTTTGTATTAACATTTCCTATTGGCTCCAGATTCATAACAAACTGGCTGTAAGACTGAAGAGAGTATGAAACAAATAAAACTTTAAACAATTGTTTTTCTGAAGTTGTTCCTCTTAAAATCAAGGTAAACAACAATCCAAAGCCTTCATAAGTGAGCGTTAATGAATAAAGACATTGTAGTTTAGATTCTACAGCATATTCCTCTAGCTCTGTACTTTAAGGACCACCTTCTTCCACGTTTCTCCTCAAATGCTCGTTATCTGAGGCACTAACTTCAGATCCTCCAGCCTCATAAAGATAGGTGGGCAGCCATAAGGACTAGAGCGATTCCTCTGCTAACAGAGACTTACCAGGCACTGAAACTGTTTTAGGCAGTATGTAAAAACATGGCTCCTTAAGAAGGCATTTGGTTAAAAGTTTTAATAGCCCTTGGGCGGGTTTTGTTTTTTTTAAGCCCTTATGTTTAACTTCTGTTCTTACAAACTGTTATTATTATTGCTGTTTATTTGTTTGAGTTTTTAAGGTTGCTTTAAATATTGTCAATTTTTTCTGTTTGCCACCTTGAGTTCCCTCTCAGGTAAATAGGAGGTATCTAAGCTTTAAAAATGAATAAAGCGAGCAAGCTGGTATACTATTAGGGAGATCAAAAACAGATCTTAATAAATTTTGGACCAGCTCCAGCTCCTTACTGTCTATGTGCCATACATCATTTGTTCATGGACTAAACTGTAAAGACTCAAATTGCAGAATAATCTTTTCATTATTCATCCTGGAAGTGTGCAACAACCAACACAGAGCACAATGTTTTGATCAAAGTAAGATGAATTCGGAAACTAATAGTTCCCCTGCTATGGTTGGCTAACAATCAGTCACTGCATGTGAACACATGTACCCTTCCCTGTAAGCATGTGGCTTGGCTCACCTGCTTGAATCATTTGGAGCTCTTTGCTGCGCAGGCACCATTCAGCAATGCACCTCCTCTGTGCTTGTGGCATACTTTGGTTTAGTTTACACTGATCTGCAGAAGGGGATGGTGAGTGACTGGTCATGACTTATGACAGAGGTTCAGACGAAGCACCCTTTTGGTCCCTTCTATGATTCTAGGATAGTTACAACTGTTTTGAAGCAAGATGAAATACCATTGCCAAGTGGGTGGGTATAGGAAAGTTCAAATGAGCTTCAGGATAATGTACACTGTAGAAGCCTGCATCCATTGAGCATGAAATATATGATTATGATGTCTGAGACCTGGCATTACATCCCACATAGAAATTGTATTATATGTAAGGCACTAGAGCTCAAAACGCTCCGATTACCGTATGTCATCGAAGACATAATGAGTGCTATGAGAAGCACATGTCCCAAGACTTTAGAAGTGGGATGTGAAACTTCAAATACTGTCAGTCTGGTGATAATGACTCCAAATACAATTGATGGTAACATCCAATTCATGACAGGTTGACAATCTTTTCCCAAGCAGTCAAGGGGGACAACGCGTGACTGTGCTCTAAACATTTTGAAGAGCAATGTCTGCATTTTAAAGAGCTTGAGCAATGTCTGCTTACAATTGTTCATGTAAGATTTAATTTAAGGCAATTTAATAATTGCCTTATTTTCACAACTGTTTAACATGTTCTGAACTTTGTCATGGAACCCACTGCTCAGAAACATCACATGGATGTCTCTTGCTTGAAAACTGAAATATTAAGGATTAAGACTGCACATGAGAATGTAGCAAAGAAGTCAACCCTGAACTCAAAAATGTATATCCAATCAAGAACAAGTAGTAGCAATATGCTGTATTTCAGGCACTTTGAATTATTTGGAGTGAGCTTGTAAGACATTCACCCAGAGCTGAATCCTGATCATAAAAAAGCACTATACAACTCCCCTGTAGATGGGGCATCTTGGACAACATACCCAACAATATGTCCACCTTTTCAGTGCTACTTATACATAGCTATTCCCATTCCAGTATTAGTTATTTCCCATATTAAATGTCACTTTAGTTGCAGTAGTTTGTATAGAGATCTGCACTAAATGCTCAGTTTGGACTACCGTACATAGAGCTGCCCTTGAAGACAGTGCAAAACTGCAGTCAGTTCAGAGTAACAGCTGCTAGACTGCTGGTGGCAGTATGATCATATCTCACCAGTAATAAAACAGTCTCATTGGTTCCCAATACATTTCCAAGCTCAATTCAAAATGCTGGTACTTACCTTTTAAAGCCCTACACAGCCTAGCACCCAGGTACTTATTGGACCATCCTGCCCTACATCAGTCCTCCTGAACGTTGCCGTAATCCGAGTCTCTTCACTGGGTGCCCCACTTTCTGAAATGCTCGTGGTGACTGGGGAGAGGGCCTTTTTGGTTGTGGTGCCCCACCTTTGGAATGCCCTCCCCAGGGAGGCTTACCTAACAATGCCTGTTGTCTTTTGGGTGTCAGGCACAGGCCTTTACATTCTCCCAAGCTTTTTAGATGATTTGTAGTCCTTTTCAGCCAATGTAAAGTTTTGTAACTCTCTTGTTGATTATAGACTGTGTTTTATCTACTGTCTTTTGCCATTTTATTGATATTGTTTGGGTGTATTGTTTTTATCTTGTAGTTAGCCACCCTGAGTGCATTTACGCTAAAGGTTGAAGTTTATATATCTAATGAATAAATAAAATTTTGTCTTGAACCTTTATTTCATATGGACCCTAATCCAAATAGTCCATTGAAAAAGATCACATTTTTATTTTCTACTGGAGTATACCAAATTTCAAGACTGCAGTTTTAAATATATATACTTGCATTATTCAGGATTGAAAAATGTGCAAAATACACATCAGGATTCAGGAGTACTGCAAAAGTTGTAACATTGCTGGATAAATAAGGCTATTTACAAGGCTTTTCTTTCAAAGAAACTGATCTTTCATATAATCAATAGAGATTACAAAAACTGTCCTGAGATTATATTCCCATAGCAGAATCCACAAGATCGTCGTAAAGTAACAAATCAGCTTCATCTGTTGTAACAATACAACTAGGAGCTTTCATTATCTTTACCTCTAGCAAAGGCACATTCTGCTTTTTCACCAACATACCTGCACCTTTTTTCCAATTATGTGCAGGGAAAGTGTTTTTCGAAACTTCAAGCAAGTGGAAAATTCTTTGGCTAGTTTCTCAAGTGGCTAAGAACATCATGTAAACTAAGTGAAGTCAGGTGCAGAGTTATGACAGCTATATAGCCAAAAGAGGGCTAGTGAGAAACAACAGGGAGGTATCAGCATGCTCAGCAGGTTCCCAGTGTTAGCTGAAGTAGAATTGTTGTTTTTTGGGGGGGACGACCTTAAAGGGACACCCCCTCCACCCCAAAAACCAGTGCAATGAGAATTGAGCATACACAGCAGCCCATGGAATGACTGATTGTAGGGGAAGGAAACAAATGGAAAACCAGGGGGGAAGGAGAATGGAATGGGGTATCCTGGACAAGGGCATTGCTGGGTGGCATCCTGAAGCATGGATAAGAATGTGCCCTTCCAGATGATAGAGGTCTTTTGCTCTTGGATTGTCCAAACCATAACAAGTGTTGAAAACCAACAGTTGAAACATTTTGAAGCACCTTCACAATTTTGTATTTCACAGATTGTGTTGTGGGTAGGTCTCAATTCAATGGACCCCAAGATCCACACAAGAACCTATCTAGTTCAAGCACTGGTTTGCACCCTGAAAAAAAATCTTAGGGCCAAACTACATGCAACACTCAATGCGTCACTTTGAAGCACTGTTTCAAGGTTAGCGCAATGATTTAGAAGTTGGTTAAGGTGTCAATTAGCTATTGTGCTCTACAATTGTGCTAGGAGCAAGATAACAAGCAGAAATGGTATCCACCTACCATAAAAATTAAATTATATACTGAAGATAATAATCACAACTAGAAAAACTTAAGAATTTTAATTCTAAGAAGAGAGGATTCCTCTACAAAATACAACTATGGGAGAGCTGATACGTTCAAGCTGCAAATCAGTCATATCACTATTTCTTGAAAGATATAAAGGCAGAAACTAGTCATTACATGATGATTATAATATTTGTTACTAATAGATGAGAAATCAATATACTAATAGCAATCTCAATTCTTTGAGTGCTGGTCCCTACATAACCAAAACAGCACCATCCATGCACAAGAGGGTAGTATCAGCATACTCAGGGAAACCATGAGGTTTGCAGAAGTACAAAAACTCTTTAGGAAAGAACCCTAATGAGGCACACACCCCGCTCCCAAAAAGCAGCCCAATGAAACCTGAGCATGCTCAATGGCCATGGAATGCTGACGGACTTGTTGAAGGTGTGTGTTGAAAACTGGGAGGGAGGGGGCATGTAATGGAGTATTCTGAGCAATATTCTGAACTGCTACATTTTGTTGCAAGTCCCACTTGTAATATATATAGCCCAAGGTCTCACTTGGAATATGGCAATGGAGATGAAAGCAAATTACCTAGTGTTCATTTTATGCGTTTGAAAACCTAAATATGGATCAAGAACCAAACTAGTGGCTAGGTCATCGTTCTCACACAGCTCCTTGGCAGACATTCCAGAGGAAGGCACGTAGCGACTTTGGCCCTCAAATCCCGAACCACCACTACCTGCATAAATCAAAAGAAATGTCAGTATTAGCTAAAATAGTCTACTGAATCCTGTTGTCCTTCATAGGATTGCCTCTTAAAGGGGGAAGAATTTTATAGATATTCCCCCTTTAAGAGGCAATCCCATGAAGGACAACAGGAGCTTCAAGAACAATGTAATGTCGTAAATATATGCTAGTCCAAAGGGAAAAAATGGGGCATCTATGGTTAGATCCCAACAGCATCCTTTGTTTATTGGAAGATGAGCCCCCACTTTTTGATTCATACATAGTTTTGACCGTGGGGGATGAAATTTAAAGCATATTAAACTGAGACCCTTGGCTTCAGCTCAATTTAACATAGAAATGTATGCAGTGAGATTATAACATTCAGTAATGCTGTACTCATCATTAAGAGCCAACCAGATGACATTACAGTTTTTGGTTGGTGCAGTTAGTGCTAGTTATGTGTTCATTAGTATTGAGCAGAAATATTATCTAATAAGAGATTGGAAGGGTGGCAGCAGAGTAGCCATTCTGAGAAGAAACTGGTCCTCTGTTTATTTACACGTGGTCAGATGATCTGTACTGTTTTACAAATGTAGGCTGTGTGACATCCTGGCTGTCCCCACAATACAAGAGGTATACCATGCATCATTTGGCTTGGCTTGCACCTTTTCAAGTGAGTGTACAATGCTCATTTGGTCCCCAAAAGCTTATTGTGGGAATTTTATGGACTAACTGTTGCATATTCAAAATAAGTTATGGAAATTGGCATACATGTATTTAACAGGAAATTGGCAGGCATATGTTTATCCAACTTTAATATCTGAGTTTTCAAAAATGCTGAAACATTTTGGTAAGAACAGGGATCTGAAAGGACAAGGAAGATGACGGCGGCACAGATAAGGGGACAAAGGCTTGGAGCCAGGGAAAGAGGCATAAATAACAGGAGAGCTAATGAAGTTTCCTGTTGGTTTATCAGTGTTCAGTAGACACTGTTCAAATATTTTCAAGACACAATTTCCCCAAGTAGTCTTACAATTAGGCACCTGCCTGGTTGGCTGCAACATGCAAAAACTGCTTTCCAGCAAATCCTTTCTGCTTTGATAGTAGAACATGTGGCTCTCTCACTTTCCGTTCCAACTTTAAGTAACTATTGCTTGCTTTAAATTTAGAATATAAAGGAAGCCCAACACGACGCTATAATAGTGTAGCCCTGCCTAACACAGGGGTCTCTCAGAGTTGGTTCCAACAGTATATTGGTGGCTGACTTGTAGTAAAAAAAAGCCCAAATTCATGCAGTTGGTCTACTCAGTGAACAGTGTGAAAAGTAAAGTCCTGCAAGTAGACCATGTGCATGAGCAACTTGTTTTCCTCAAGATATTAAATTGTTATCAAAACTGATTTACAATGTGCCTTCCAGCCTCAAAGCAGGCATGCAATGAAGTCAGAGCACCACATTCAGTGTTCACATAGTATGTAGACCTTGAAAAAGGCTTCCACTCCCCTTGCAACCTCAGAATTCCCAGGTTTCAGGAAGCCAAATTGGCTTTGTTCCTGGCCTAAATTTGTAGTAGCACATGAAATGTTTAAAATGCAAAGGAAATTTCTGTCAGTTTAAAGAAGATCATTTTCCAACACTGTATGCTCACACCTAAAGATAACAGACACCTTTTATTTGGAACTCCATTGTGCAAAATGAGGTGTTACTATTGACATGGTTCTCCATGACCAACAAAAAATCTTTAAATAATACAGTGCATTTTAGGAGTACAATGGGCCACTCCCCACCACATATATGATATAGTAGGTTGGGGCAAGTAAATAGCAACTTTAAAACCGCCCAGAGAGTGTCTGCTGTGGGGCGGTCTAGAAATAACATTATAATAAAACAGCCAAAAAGAAACAGAAAATACTCTCATATGTTCAGTACAAGAAGTGCCAAAGTAAACTCAAATTGCAGCTGTCCCTAAATCCTAAATTCATCAGGTTTTGAAATCCCAATTTTATCATTTTTATTTATATCCAAGACCCCAGTAAAATAGAAACTAAGCTGAATACCGTAAGCAGGAGAGCCTTGTAAATGCAACCACGAATACCAAGACAATTCACAACCCATTGAAATCAATGGCAAAACTCCCACTGAATTTCATGGTTGTGGACTGCACCGTAATCACTTATCTTCAGGGACGCATTATAAATATGTGGAAATTTTAATTTTCTACCACTGCACATTAAAGCATTGGACACAATTCTTCACATAATTGATATAGAAGAACACTAAACATTTAAGCTTTCATTGGGACTTAGGTTTATTTCAGAAATAAGAATGAATTATTTTACTACATTAATCTGTCATGAAATAAAGGAACTTATTAACCAGAAACAATGTAAATATGTACAGGTAGAATATACTGAGCAAATACAACCTTCATGAAATTAAAAATGCACACAGCAATATTCCATAAGAAAACCAGAAATTACAAGTAATTGAGATCACTCCTATCACACATTAGCATATACATACATCTGCTTGACCGTCTCTCAACTCCATTTTTGCCAGTCTTTGGATTTTCCTTTCCAGGGTGCTGTAATTTGGACTGGTTCTGATGGTGATCATTAGATAACCTGCTTCCATTTCTCCGGCCATTCACCACCATGTTCTTGGATTCTCCCAACCACTTCATTCCCACAGACAATTTGCCCCCGTTGCATTTAGTCCTTCTTCCAAAGGCTTTAAGAAGTTAATTGTAGTTCAGCTTCCTAGCAGAAACAGAATGCACAAATAGAAGAAAATAGTTCAAAACCCAGCTATAAGGAAAACATACTAAATGCTCTATAAAAATAATCGGGCATGCTAACATGCAAGGAACACATTTTTATTGATTATTTATTTATTTATTATATTTATACCCCGCCTTTTTTCCTACAAGGAACCCAAGGCAGCCCACATAGTCCTCCTCCTCTCCATTTTATCCTCACAACAACCCTGTGAGGTAGGTTAGGCTGAGAGTCAGTGACTGGCCCAAAGTCACCCAGTGAGTTTCATGGCCAAGCGGGGAATAGAAACCGGATCTCCCGAGTCCCAGTCCAACACTCTCACCACTACGCCACACTGGCTCTCTCATATATTTCATACTATATGAAATATATACTGTACTATACTATATATTTCATACTATACTATATATACGGTATATAGTATATATATACGTACTATACTATACTATACTATATATTTCATACTATACTCTCTCATATATTTCATACTATATATTTTGATACACAGATTTCTTCATTAGGAGCATCTACTGGGGGAAGGACGGGCTGCTTAGCAAAGTTTCATCTATACCAGGGCTCTCCAACCTTGGGTCCCCAGATGTTGCTGGACTACAGCTCCCAGAATCCCTTGCCATTAGCCATGCTGGCTGGGTATGCTGGGAGCTATAGGCCAGCAACATCTGGGGACCCAAGGTTGGAGAGCCCTGATCTATACTGATGCGGGAGAAAATTCATGCAAATCACATGTAGAATTCATGTGCATCTTTTTTGGTGTAATTCAGGTCCAATTCTCCAAAAATCTTTATCCTGTCTGATGGCAGTGAGTGTATCTGGAGAATAAATAGTACAAATCCAGGTGTTCCCCTACACTTGGGAGCTGTGAGTACAGTGTGCCAGAGGGAGGACTGTTCTCAACACCTGGAGCCCAGCAGTCCACAACTGCAAGCATAGAAAGTCCTCCAAGCTTTTTAAGGGCTCTCTCTAAGTGTACTTTGTTCCTCACAGCTGTGGTTCGAAATCTTAATGCCATTTCCCCATATATGTGTGCTTCCTCCTCTTGGAAGCATGTTATCCATTTTTTTGTCGCTAAAATCATTCCAATTTTACACAATTGCACTTGTTCATCCATCCATAATCACATGTGATGAAGTGCACTGAAAAAAAAAGGGGGGGGACACCTTGAGATGTAATAATTAATAGTCAAATGTAGCTTCTCCTAGAAGAGCTTAATAGCAAATGGCAGATATCTATAACAAAAGTGCAATGGTATATTTTCAGCAGAAAATAAAAAGGAACAATTGAGAGAAATCAAGCAAAGACTGGGAAGAGGGACAACACCAAAAATGTGCTATTACTATTAAGAAACACACATATACACTTTGAAGGCTTTTCAGCTTGAACACATATACCATAGAAAAGTTAATAGAAAATAAACAGAAAACCATGAGTAACCGTAAAGAAAAAAAAAGAGATGAATAGTAAATCATTCCCTCCAACTACAAACTTGTGTGGTTGAGTACCTATCAGTTGGGAAGCAAAATGGGGCCACCCATATACATAAGGTAGCAGTTTCTACATACTTGGAAGGCTTCCTAGACATACAGAAGTATATCAGTTTGTAAATTAAGAGAAGGAGGATCTTAAACCTCCTAAAACAGCCTGGCAAGCCGGCCACATGAATGTCCAAGAAATACAGAAATCCACAACCCAACAACAAACTATGGGTTCTCTTCCTGGGTTGTTTGGTGTTAACAACCATAGCTAAACCATAGTGCAGGGTTCGCACGTAACAACACGATTCAACAACAACATACAATTCAACGACAACCCATACTCAACCCATACACTGCCTTGTCATTATGTGTGGACCAAAACTGTTAAAGGTCAAAACCAGCACTTTAATTTGGGTTCAGAAACGAACATCAACCAATGAAACCAGTACAGAATTGGTGTAACGTGTTCTGAGCACCTGGATCCTACTAACAGTCTTGCTGCCATATTCTGTACTGACTGAAATTTCCAAACTATCTTTAAATGCAGCCCCACACAGAGCACATTATAGTAACCCATCTTGGATGTAACTAAAGCATGCATCACGGATCTGAGGTCCAGTTTCTCTCTCTGGCTGGCACTTCTGGGCAATGATGTCACCTGCATTTCCACCAAAAGCACTGAATCCAGGAGCACCCCAAGACCGCATACCTGACTCTTCAGGGGGAGTATAACCCCATCTAAGAGAGGTCACACACCTCCACCCAGATCAGTGGACTGGGACCATAATCTTGTCAGGATTCAGATTCAGCTTGTTCACCCGCAACCATCCCCAAACTGGCTCCAGACACCTGTTCAGAACTTCTATCACTTCCCTGGGATTATGGACCTGCATATCATCTGTATACCAACAACACAGCTCAAACCTTCAGTTCACTTCTCCCAATGTTGAGATATAGATGTTAAAAAGCTGGGGAGACAAGATAGACAATTGAGCACCCCAAAGGCCAATGGCCAAGAAGTGGAACAGATGTCACACCAGCACCACCTTCTGGACTATCCCTCCAGAAAAGATTGGTGCCACCATTAATACCATGCCCCCAAGTCCCATCCCAAAGAGACAATCCAAAAGAATACCATGGCTGATGATATCAAAGCTGCTTAGAGGTCCAAGAAAACCAACAGGGTCTCACTCCTGAAATCCATTCCCTGGTATAAGTCATCTTGGTTGTTTGGTGTTAACAACCATAGCTAAACCATAGTGCAGGGTTCGCACGTAACAACACGATTCAACAACAACATACAATTCAACGACAACCCATACTCAACCCATACACTGCCTTGTCATTATGTGTGACCAAGATGGTTTCTGTCCTAAACCCAGGTGAAAAGGCAGATAGCAAAGGCTCTAAATCTGTGTCCTCCAAGACTATCTGGAGCTGACATGACCTGCTCTAGGACCTTGCTAAAAATAAGTTTGAGACTTGGCAATAATTTCCCAAAGTCAATGGATCTAAATTTCATTCTTCAGTATTGGTTTTATCACTGTCTTTACAAACCTGACCTGTTTTGTTTGTTTATTCTTACCAGCCTGCTAAGAGCAGGGCCAGCTCCATCAGGCTCCTCCCTCCCTCAATGGTCACCTGGCAGCAGACATTCCTTCAAGCTGCGGCAGAGGGAGAGATGGAAAATAAGGTCATTCCACTGACTTTGCTGAGGGACCAGCTCCATTTAGCGCCTCTTCCCCTTGAACAGTTTCCATTCCAGCTGGTCATTGTAAGAACTACTATGTAACTTTAAGAATTGGTGCCTGGACTTGCTTCTATTCCTCTTTACTCCTCATCCTTTTTTCCTTTTGTGTTGTGGGCATTAGATTGTAAGCCTGTGAATGACTGGGTTCACACGACTTGACAAACCATCGTGGGTTGCTACTCACAATGGGTTGGCCTGTCATGGGAACCTACAGCCATTTCTCCAGAGTGGCTTGTGCATGGGAAACAAACCATCTAATCAACCCATAGCTTGTTCCAGGGATTGTTGTACTCACAATGGGTCTGAACCTGGACGACCAACCCCATCATGGGTATGGGGAATCGGCTAGCGAGCCCCATGGTAAGAGCAGCAAAATACCCGTGCTGCTCTTACCATGGGGCTCCGGGGTGAGCATGAGTGCCAGCTGCCTACAAAGTGCCCAAGTGGCACTTGGGGGCAACTGGCACTGGCTTCCCCTTCTCCCCATCGTGAGCCATTTTGGGCTCGCCGCAGTGTTTTTTCCCTTTAAACTTTTTTTGGGAGGCGGGAGATTGTAAAAGCCAACTGTCAAGCTGGCTTTCACGATCCCCCTTTTGACTGCTACATGCAGTCCCTTCAAAGTGTCCTAGTGGCACCGTTGAGGGGCTGCCCAGCATGTTTTAAAAAATGTTTTGCATACAAGCTTGGGCACACACACAAAACTTTTTTTAAAAAAAATTTTGCACATATAATTGTGCACACCAAAAAATTGTTATTATTTTTTAGCGCAGTTGCAAAACTGCAATCTTTCACAGTAGCGCAACTGCAGGGATTTGAAGTCCCAGCTTGGGCAATGTCCAGGGGTATCTGCTGCCAAGGGGCGGCAGGTAGCTACCCTGGACATTGCCCCAGCCAAGGATCCAAATCCACTTTTCTCCCCTTTGGTTCCTTTTGACAGCTCACAGAAGGCAAGCTGTCAAGATAAACCAAAGGCATGAGGGATCTTCTGCTGAGAAGGGGGTGTTTTTTGGGGGGGGATTTACACCCCCTTTGCAGCACGATCCTCATTTCCCCACTTCCCTTTCGTTCCCATCAGGTTGCACATTTTGCACTTTGTCCTGAGCATAGGTGTCCAGGAAAGTGCAAAAGTGCACTCTCGCCTTTTTTCAAGGGAAAAGGGATTTGACAGCTAACTGTCAAAACTCTGCGTCCCTTTAAAAAGTGGGTTTTAAGTAGGAACTTGGTGGTTTGGGACTGGGATATATGTCTGTATATGTCCCAGTCCAAACCCACCTGTTCCCACTCCAAACCCCCCTTTTAAAGAAAACCAGAGTCTTGACAGCCAGCTGTCAAAAACCCATTTCCCTTGAAAAAGTGGGGGGAGGGAGTGAACTTTTGCACTTTCCCTGAGCCCCTAGAAGCTCGGGACAAAGTGCAAAACGTGCACCCTGGTGGGAACTAAAGGGGGGGGAGAGTAAAAAGATTAGGATCTTTCTGCAAAGTGGGTGTAAATCCCCCCAAACACCCTCTTCTCAGCAAAAGATCCCTCATGCCTCTGGTTTCTCTTGACAGCTTGCCTTCTGCGAACCAAAGGGAGGAAAAGGGGGGAACCAAAGGGAGAGGAAATGGATTTGGAGCCTCGGCTAGGGCAATGTCCAGGGTGGCTACCTGCTGCCCCTTGGCAGCAGGCACCCCCCTGGATGTTGCCCCAGCTGAGCTTTCAGATCTTTTCATTTCTACTGTGAAAGATCATAGTTGCGCAACTGAGCTAAAAAATTTTTAAAATATTTTTAAAGTTTGTGTCCATTTTTTTTTTTAAAGTAATGCTGGGCAGCCACAGGCAGTCCCTCCAAGGTGCTGTTGGGGCACTTTGAAGGGATTGCTCGTAGCTGTCAAAAGCAGGATTGCAAAAGCCACCTTGACAGCTGGCTTTCGCGATCTCCCCCCTCCCCCAAAAATTTAAAAGGAAAAAAAGCCGCAATAAACCTGAACCAGCTCATGGAAGGGGGGCAGGAAAGACTCGTTCCTCCCGAGGTGTCCTCTGGGATACCTGCAGGAGGACTGAGTGGGGGGAAGAGGGGGCCAACAACCCACGGTGAGCCTGATAGTCTTTCGGAGCTCACCATGGGTTATTCCATGACAACCAACCCATCATGGCTTATTGCCAGGGTGGGTTAGTATGACATGCAAAGGCGCCCACTGTCTTGTTTGACTACCTACTGCTTTTTGCAAGTACAGACCCTTGGCATGTAAGGGTGGGGAGGAAGCTGGAAATAAGACTTTTTTCCCCAATGCCTAATAATTACCTTCCAGGCCATTTTAACTGATCTAGGGATCATCTGGTTATATGTTCAACTATAAAGATGGGGAGACCAAAGTTCTGAAAAATACACTCTTGTGGGAAAACCTCATGTCCCATTACTTCGACAGAAACATAGCACTGGGCCTGTTGTTTCATTTCCCCACCTTTTCTTTCAGTTCACCACAGAATTCTTCCAATGCTAGTTTCAGACTTTCAAAGAATATATATGCTCTGATAAAATCCAAATAGCTGCATGTTCTAATGTTGAAGTCCAGACTATTACAATTAGCACTAATTACTTATATAGCAATTGAAATGTATTATTTTTAATTAATCTCTGCATGCAACTCCAACCTGAGGGCTTGGGTGGGGAACATAAAAATATATCAGTTAAAATAGTTTAAATATCCTTACCAATGTTACAATTCATAGATTTCATAGATCACAGAGTTGGAAGGAGCCTACAAGGCTATCAAGTCCAACCCCCTGCTCAATGCAGGAAACTAGAGGAGGGGTCTCCCTGTTGTGATATGTATCACTTCACCAGCTGTAGCACACTGTTTACACATGGAAAGAACAGAATGGCTGTAAACAAGTTTATGTCTTTCTGGGTTCTCGTGTTTTTCGCATGGGAAGCCTAGACCGTGGGAGCATTATGAGCTAGTCACATGGTTTGTATGTTCTGATGACGTGCTAACTTGTTTTCTGTCTGAAGCCATCTTAGAGAGAGGCAGGACTGCTTTCTCTCTTCTCCTTTGTTCTTCTTGCTGGACTTTGTTACTGCAACAATGTAACGCCTTTGCTGAGGTGGAGTGAAGCTCAACTTACTCCACTGGATGTAATGTTTGCTATGCATTTATACTCTGCACATGGACTGTAACTAGGAAATGTATACTCTGTAGAACTTTACTTGCTAAGTGAATAAACAGGTAGAATTAGACCAACCAACCAAAGTTATACATAACCTTATTCATGTACGCCACCACAAATACCGTAGCATACAGTTTTACAAGTATATCATTTCTCCTAACAAAAGTATGTTCAAGTCATGTTACAACTTTGAGATCCACTAAAGAGAACAAATCACAACAAAGGACAGGCTTCCCCAGAAAACACCACCACCACCTGCAAAGTCACAGCCAATCAAATCCTTGTGTTGCAGACAAGATTATTTATTTCAAGTTCAGAATAACTTCTCAAATAGTTTGATATTATAGGTGCTGGGTTAACATCAACACTTAATGAGGAAGTGCACAATCACAGATCTAGATCTTTTGTTCAGTACAGTTCATTATTATTTGAAGTATTTACCCCAAAATGAAACTACACTCCTAAAAGTTGTTGAATAAAGTTTGCCAAAACATTCTCTACAAGTGCAGTCAAGGTTCCAGTAATCTAGATGCTGGAACAGACAGCATCTGTAGTTAACACACATATAATGAGTCCTAATACACTGAAGGTCTTACAGGGCATCATATTCTACAAATCATCATTATAATACATGTACTTCTGCAGTTAAGGGAGGGAGACATGACTTCTCTGCTAACCTGTTCAGCGTGCAAATAATGAATGATAGCTCAATCCTAATCACATTTACTTGAAATTAAGTATGAGAGATTTCAGCAGGACTTGCTTCTAAATAAGTATGCATAAAATGGCAGAGTAAAACTGCAATCCTACACACTGGGAGCATGCCCCACTGAAGTAAATGGAACTTACTTCTGAGTCAACATGCATAGAATTGTGATTTAAGGCTGTAAACCTATATCCAGTTACCCAAGAAAAAGCCCCATTGAACAACGGGACTTACTTCTAAACATGAATTAGGGTTGGGCTGCCAAGCGTCTAAACAATGGATATAGCTTCATGACTTGAGTACTATAGCCCTGACTCCCAACCCCAAAAATATCACTTGTAGTTACTAAATTCAACTAGCTGTAAGTAGCTCTAACATCCCACTTGCAACTAAATCTAAGATTCTGGGTTATATGAAAGTCTGTCTCCACCATTCCATCAGGAGTTATATTCTTACCTTTATTTAACCCTTTATAGGTAGAAAAGACATGTACCGGTACTCAAAAGGAAAAGTAACAAATGATAGTGAACTGATGACACAGAGGTTCATGATCCCCAGTAACACTCCTGCCCTTCCAAAGAATTCCTGAAGAGGAGAGACAGACACACACACACACACACACACCATTATGTAGGGCAGCTTAGAACACTGCAGGGCTAATAGTAACCCAAATTGATCCAAACAATCTTCTGAGGGTTGATTCACATCCCACCTGGTCACCTAGATTTATATCAAAGTCCTAACAATCTACCAGTATATACTCAAGTACAGGTTGGCCCTAATTTAAGTCGTGGCCCCTAATTTCACCCCCCAAAACTGGGAAAACTTATTGCCCCCCAGTATAAGTCTAGGGTGGGAAATGTATGAGGGGAGACTCCCGCCGCCACCCCCAGACACCCCCCGCCACCGTACCTGCACCCGCTGCCGCCGAAGCCCCGCCACTGCCAAAGCCCCCCCAGGACCCCCGCCGCCACCGCCAGGCACCGCCAGGCACCCCCCTCCACCCCCAGGACCCCTGCCGCCACCCCCAGACACCCCCACGCCACGCTGTTCCTCTCCGCTCGCTCTTTAAAATTATTTTCCTCCCCCCCCATACCTTTGTCAGCGGCGGCTAGGCAGGGAAGCGGCGCAGCAGCGCGAGGCGCCCGTAGAGCGAGTGGCTGGGCTGCGTCTCCCTGGCAGGGAGACATGTGGAGCCACTCCGCTATTCCTCCGCTCGCTCTTTAACATTATTTTCCTCCCCCCCATACCTTTGTCAGCGGCGGCTCGCTCTGCTGGCGCCTTGCGCGCTGCCATGCCGGCTCCTAGGAAGTGATGCCCGTCGCGGCCCCGGAAGTGATGCCCGTCGCGGCCCAGAAGCGACGAGGGCGGCGCCGGCAGCGCCGCGAGCCTCCGCTTACAAACAGAAAGGTAGGGGAATGGCGGAGCAGCTCCACGTGGGTCCCTGGCCATGCCGGCTCCCGGGAACGAAGCAGCATGGCAGCGCGCGAGGCGCCAGCAGAGCGAGCGGCTGCTGGTAAAGGTATGGGGGGGGGAGGAAAATAATTTTAAAAGGCGAGCGGAGAGGAACAGCGGAGTGGCTCCACATGTGTCCCTGCCAGGGAGACGCAGCCCAGCCACTCGCTCTACGGGCGCCTCGCGCTGCTGTGCCGCTTCCCTGCCTAGGAGCCGGCATGGCAGCGCACAAGGCGCCAGCAGAGCGAGCCGCCGCTGACAAAGGTATGGGGGGGGAGGAAAATAATTTTAAAGAGCGAGCGGAGAGGAACAGCGTGGCGTGGGGGTGTCTGGGGGTGGCGGCAGGGGTCCTGGGGGTGGAGGGGGGTGTCTGGCGGTGCCTGGCGGTGGCAGCGGGGGTCCTGGGGGAGCGCTGACCCACTTATGAGTCATGGGGGGCATTTTTCAGCACAAAAAATGTGCTGAAAAACTAGACTTGTATTTGAGTATATACGGTAGGCTCTTCTCGACTCAGGAAAGTGTTTAGGCAGCTATTTCTGAAAGATTCTCCAAGACTATACAAGGACCTCTATCGAATCCTGTGGCATATCCAGACAAACAAAAACTTTCCTTTTTATTATTCTTATATTATTATGGCTAACTGTAAACTAGCACTATACCTGTGCAGAGGTAACAGTGCATTATCGGTGCCCAAAGAAAAGAGAAAGTGTCCCTCTCTAGCTCCACTGGAGCACGTAGTATTATCTTAAATGGGTACCCTTTTCCATTCCTTTTCTGCCCTGCTATGAAACAGCCACCATACAACTAACTTCTTCCCTTTACTAGAGAGCCAACCGTAGTGGCAGCTGGCAAACTTGACTCACTGACCTGGTATACACAACACAACAGCCTATCGAGGGTTAATTTACCACTGAGGAGCTGCAGCACATGCCAGATGCCATTATGAATATGCCCCAACTGGGGGTTGTTGTGTCACGCTGTGCCGGCCACTATTATGAATATGCAAAAAAAAAAACCCACCAGGGCTGTCCGGCAGGTGTTATTTGAGGCTTATACAACCCTTGCATAACCCACAGTCTGTTGTAGGTTGAGGGTTGTTTAACCCTCAAATAACACCTGCCGGACAGCCCTGGTGGTTTTTTTTTTGCATATTCATAATAGTGGCCGGCACAGCCACAGCTCTTCAAGGGTAAATTAACCCTCGATGGGCTGTTGTGTTGCGTGAATTAGCCCATTCTGTCCCCCTGCCACCTTTCAATGGGGCCTGTAAGCATACCTATGCTGAAGTGCAAAGTATTATTAAAAGAAACTGATAATGCTGCACACAGACAAACACATCACTCTGCAGTGAGTGAGAAGACCCTTCATGAAGAGATGAAATTGACAAGGGATTTCTCCAAGGACTCCATAGCAGAGGAAAGTGAGGAGGCAACGAAAGTAATGGTAGAGGAGCAGGTGGGCAGGTAATACAGAAAGTTAAGTTACACACCATCACTAAAACTGTTTCTCCACACCAGATGAGATAACAGTACGTACTATGTCAGGTCACAAATAAAAGTTGTGTGCTGCTATTGCAACAGATGCTCTAAAAATAATTACAAACCAGCACTTTTTAAAAAAAATGGCAAGACTATTGGAGAATCATAGGAGTGCAACTGCTGGGGAGGAAAGTCATCTGGATTCTCAAGAATAGGCGAGTGACCAAATGTTGCCCACAGTGAAGAAAGGGGCAACAGTGGAAGTGCCTATGGTTTCTCATAGGCAAAAAGAATTAGAATTACGGTAACAGCAGGTGTAGCACAATTAAGAACCTAAGCAGAAAATCCATGATTCAAATGTCAGTACAACTATAAACTCTCTGGGTATCACAGTCTCTCAGCCCTCATCAGTTATATGGGGGTAAATACTGGTCTAACTTACAGGGTTGATGTAGAATGATGGAGGAAATGATCCTATGGCCCCTAGACATCATCTGAGCGGCCACAGGATAGTTTGGTTTCCAGCTCTGAGGTCGGAGACAGTGCTCCAACCTTTGAGCTGGGAATTGGAGCTCCCACCCACCCTCCCCTGCCCCCTTGCAGCTGGCATGGAAAGAACCACTTGAGCTGCTCTCTGAGATCAGGAAAGCAACTTTAGAGAGGGATAGAAGGGCGCAGGAAGGGGAGGAGACTGGGGGGGGGAGGACACGAGGTATCCTGAAGCTGAACCAGCCTCCTCCCTTGCCCTCTGAAATCCCATCGCCAGATGGCTAAAAACAGCCATCCAGCAAAAATGCAGAGGAAAAGTGGGGAAGCAAACATCGCCTCCACCCCTCCTCCTGCTCTGCACTGGATGAGCGTGAGCCTCCACATGTGGGAACTTATGCTCATCTCCATAGGATTGCACCCAGCACGCAGCCCCCATGCACCCCCCCCGTCACCCATCCCACCGGCACCCGCAAGCACCTCACAGGACAGCACCCCACGGGGACCCTGGAGAGGGTGCATCGTAGCACTGCTGAGCCACCCATAGAACCGTTGGGCAGAGGGGGAGTCCGTGGGGCGCCAGCGGACGGCAGCCCGGGAGGCACAGGAGTGGGTGGCCCCACAGCACGAGGGCACAGCCTGTGCAGGCAAATGCACAGAGCCCGGTGGGTGGCGACGGGTGCCCATGGCGCAGGCTGGCGGGGGTTGCGCACCCATAGCCACCGGGAGAGGCATCCCCGCTGGCACATGCCCCACTGGCACAAGCCTGGGCCCGCACCATGGCAGTGGGGGGGCAGCAGCAACGGGCACATGGGCAGGGGGTGGCTGCCGCCACCAGTCTGTTTGGCGGTCTCTGGCAGCCATCAGCTCTGCCACGGTGCACTCGTACAGGTCTGAGGCTGCCATGGCCTGCCGCATGGCCTCCACCCTGGCACTGGCACAGCGCTGAGCTCCCCAGCGAGCTATACCCTGTCCTCCCTGTGCCTGCAGCACAGACGCGCTGCGCACTCTGCATTGGTGAGGGGCTGTGCCCCGGCCCCAGCTCCCCTGCCCCTTGCCCTCCTCTGGGGCCGGGCCAGTGTCCTCAGCATGCGTGGGGCCCTCCCCCTCCCCCATCACCCCTTCCTGCCCCGTCCCACCGCTGCCCGCCCCAGCAGCCACCCCCTCTTGCGACGGGGGACGTGCTTCCGTGGCTGCCGGTGGGGGTGGCCCCCATCCCCCTCGGTGGCCCCGGGCCACGGCCTGTGTGCCCAGGGCGTCCTCAATGTCCGCTGCTAAGGCATTCGGCAGCTGCCCTGTGTCACAGATCGCACGCACCGGCAGCTGGTCCAGCTCCTGGGTGGAGTGGCGCTTCTGCAGGCCCACCCCCACGGTGGCCTTGCTGGGTGCCAGGGCCCTGTCACTGGTGCTGGCAGGGGCCTGTCTGGGCCCGGCCTCTGCGCTGGGGACGTTGTGGGGTGGGCGGGACGTTGTGGGGTGGGCGGGACGTTGTGGGGTGGGCGGGCCCTCTGCAGCACGCGCCTGCTCGCAGGCTGCCAGCCCTGGACGGTGGCTGCACCTTGCCCTCTCCCCTTTCCCCCCCATCGGCCCTGGGCCCCCCCTTGGTGGGCCCCCATTGCCCACTGCAACTGGGGCCCACGCAGCCCTCCACCCCGCCCCGCCCCATCTCTCCCCATCCTGGATCCAGGGGCAGTCGCGCTGGCAGCGTTGCAGGGTACAGCCCCTTTAATTGTGAGCCGTACTGCCCTGCGGGCCGGAGCAGCCTCATCACCGACCTCAGCTCAGGCTGCTCTAGGTCATCTCTGTGTGGCAGGGGGCTGCCCTCGTGCGAGGGCCGCCCACTGTCTGCACGACACCTTGGCCGCGCGCAGGGAGGGCTTATGCCTCTACCATCCAGGGTGAGTTTGGGCGCTTCTTGCGCGCAGCCATCCCACGGGGGCGCCCCCGGCCAGCATTCACATGACACGGGAACCACAGGGGACTTCCACTCCCCCGTGGTTCCCGTGTCCTGTGAACTGGCCCTAAGTATTATAGGATATACCATATTGTTCCAAGTATAGGCCGCTCCTGATTATAAGCCGCACCCTTAAAGTTTGGTGCTATTTTTTAAAAAATATTTTTTTACTTTTTAAAACTTTTTTAAACTTCCGTGAGCGGCGGCCGCTGCCGGAGACAATCTCCGGCTGCTCGAGTCTTCCCCCAGGCGCTCGAGCGGCGGCGTCTCCGCGGCGGCCGCTGCTGGGGGCAGTCTCCGGCCGCTCGAGTTGCTGCTGCTGGGGGCAGTCTCCGGCCGCTCGAGTTTTCCCCCAGGTGTGCGAGCGGCGGCGTCTCCGCGGCAGCCGCTTCCGTGAGCAGCGAGCCAAGGAGTTTGGCCCGCTACGCCCGCCTCGAGGCGGTAGAGGCGGGGCGGTATTTTTTTTGTGGCAACATTCTGATTGTAGGCCGTACCCCTAGTTTAAAGCCTTACATTAGGGGGGAAATGTGCAGCCTATACTTGGAACAATACGGTATGTTACTTGATATATGTTTCTAAAGCCTAATATGTATTGTGCCAAATATCAGTACTTGAATAATTGAGCAGGAGAAAGCCTATTCATGAAATAGAACCAACTTAAAAAGTCAACCTATAGCAGAACAAATGGCTTAAGCTAAAGCGTACACATATACATCCACTCACATATCAGAAGCTAAACTTTAATCAAGACATTTTGACAGCTTCTGCTCACCACTGTATTGCAGATGTCCTCAAAGTCTGCCAGTGAGGCTTTGTATTCAAATTTTACTAAGAATAAATAGGAGACAGGTAAGACAGGTAGTTGAACTTGTAGCGCTCATCTCAGGTCTGGGGTCAAGAAAACTAACAGGAAAGAAAAAAGAAAAAGCCAGACTACGGTATATAGGTCGATGAAACTGTCCATGGAAATAAGAATCTCATTAAAACCATGTATTCCACTGATCCCTAGTAACAGGGATACCCTTCATTGGGAAAGGACTGGAGCTCAGTGGTAGAGCAGATGCCTTGCATGCATAAGGTCCAATCGGCATCAACAGTTAGGGCTGGGAAAGTCTCCTGTCTGAAATCCTGGAGAGCTGCTGCTAATCAGTATAGTCAATACTGAACTAGATGAATAAATGGTCTGACTTGGAATAAGGCAGCATCCTATTTTCCTAGTATCAGAAACTGAAAGTGATGGAGCAAGTATCTTATGTCCCCCTCCCCTTTGACAGACAAGGTTTAGTTGGGAAAGTCGGGGAAGAAACCACTCTTCTCTTAGAACTAGCCATGCCTCTTTTAAAAGGTCTCATAATTTGAACAAGACAAAAAGCTACGTTAAAATGGAAATCAAAATTCAAGGATAATTCTAAGGGATGTGGTCTGCAGTATTTCCATAACTGGGAAAGTCTGTAACCATACTTGTTCTTTCTATCTCAGAAAGCTCAACACCAGTCCAAGATACAACTTACCGGTATTTTATTTATTTATTTATAATGTGTATAAACTGCTGTTCATTACAATAACACGGGGTGGTGTACAGAATTCATTAAAACAATAATTAAACAAAAGCCACAATAAGCACACAAAATCTACAAATTGAAGTATTAAAAACTAGTAAATGTCTGGTTAAACAGGTACATTTTTAACAAGTGCTAAAACACCATCAGGGTTGGTGCCTGTCTTACTGCATGGGGAAAGAATTCCAAAGGCAGGGCACCACAACAGAAAAGGCCCTCTCCCTGGTTGCTACCAGATGTACTTGTGCAGGCAATACAGGAGAAAATGTCCATTACCCTGTAGATCTCAACGAATAGGCAGGCTGATATAGATGGTATAGAAGAAGGTGTTCCCTCAGGTAACCTGGTCCCAAGTTCTTAGGGCCTTATATGTCAACAATATCACCTTGAACCTGGCCTAGTAACATATTGGCAGCCAATGTACTTCTCTGAGCTAAGCCATAAAATGCTCATGGTAGGCTGCTCCATTCAGTAATCTGACACTTACAATATGCTTCCATTAACTCTAAACTCCCATTTATTTCATTGAACATACTCCCACAAACTTATGCTTCTAAAATTACGTTTTCTTATACACATCCTAAAGACACATTTATTTTGGCAACAACCTTTAGACAGCAACAAGACAATCCAGCAAAGGGGAGCAGTGCCCTTAACCAAGCTTCCACAGACATATCACTTGTTGGATTAGTGGTTGTGCAGCTAGGGCTGAACCTTGGAGTCAAAGTCCAGGGCTTCACAGTCCAGGGGTCCACCAAATGGCCACCCAGATAGTGGCAGGTGATGGAGGTAGTGGTAAAGGCACTCAGCATCAGCATCTGGGCTGGCCAAGGCCCACCAAGGCTGATGCTGATCACCACAGCATCCTTCTAATTAAAAAACAAACAAACACACCTATGTTACAGATGTACATTTTAAAATATCCTTTTCTACAACAAAACTGTGCTTATTCCCAGGTAAATGTGGCAAAAGGGCAGCAGAAACAAACTCCATTTTATTTCTGAAGTTATGGCTCAGCTTGTCTGAGCGTGGAAAGCTAAGCAGGGTCAGGCCTGGTGATTACTTGGATGGGAGACCCCTCCTCTAGTTTCCTGCATTGAGCAGGGGGTTGGACTCGATAGCCTTGTAGGCTCCTTCCAACTCTATCTATGAAACTCTATATGTTTTACGTGTGTTTAAAATGCTGAACTATACACACTCAAGGGTATTTTCTTTTTAAAAAAAAAAATCAGGGTTGGCAAACAGTTTTGCTGTTGTTGCTTGTTCCAATTTATCAGGAATGTAGAATCAAATGTAAAGCATGGAATGGTGGCACATGGCTCTCCCTAAAGTTACCTAACTGCACCACTGTGGTTTAGGAACCACGTGCATAAATTTGATGCACATTGAAGTATGGTAGCTGTTTATCCATATTCTGTTGTTTTCAACTGAATACATATTCTGGCCCAATAGCTTTTAAACTCCTGATTACAGTTACAATGAATCCAAGTCTACTTACAAGCCCTTTGATAAACTTTTTCACTTGACGTTAAGTTTCACAATGACTCAGTATTAAGGTGAAGTCATCCAAGAAACTGAGTGAGCTCAGAAACAACTTATAAAAACTCTTGCTAGAAAAACTACTTACTACTACAGCAACTCTTCACCATATATTCTTGGAAGCAAAGTCCACAAATTTTAATTCTTTGCAAATACCCCAATTCTATAAGATTTGCTCAGGCAGTTCCATACCTCCCTACTCCAGCACCTTCCCAGCACACTGTAGGGAAGCAAAAACAAAAAACCCACCTTCATTAAACCTCTTGATTCAGACCAAGACCAGACCAATGAGATTAAATAAGATGCTCTCCACTTCATGTAGGTCAGCCCTAGAACTTGGAAAGAAAGTGGTAGAGCTGGTATGATCCACAAAGACAAGGTTATAACTAGGTTATTGTGCCAGCATCACATCAGCAAAGGATACTGCTATGGTTGATACCATAGCAGCACATATAGGTTAGATAATCACAAGGCACAGAACTGGTGGAGGGGAGACAGGGTTGATATGGCTTGTACCTAACAAGGCTTTTAATCACAATGGAGTGATTATTTCATAGATTTCGTAGATCATAGAGTTGGAAGGGGCCTACAAGGCCATCGAGTCCAACCCCCTGCTCAAGGCAGGAAACTAGAGGAGGGGTCTCCCATCCAAGTAACAACCAGGCCTGAACCTGCTTAGCTTTCCACGCTCAGACAAGCTGAGCCAGCGTGAACCACAGGCCTTAAATGTACACAATGGAATGTATGCAGCAACAGCCAGTTTTAATGGCATTGCAGATAGTAAGAAGGATACCAGGTTGGATTTGCACCCAGCTTCCTTTACCTAGAATGAAGCAGTGCTCTGTTGGAACATCATACTCTGCACTATCACAACACACTCTCTCTCTCATACACACACACTTCTGCTTAACATCCAGACTGATGAAGAGTTCTCAAAATCTGAAAGTTTTCTCACTATTTTGTGACATTTTGGTTCATCCTAATAAGGATATTGTTCTACTGTGCACACATTTTTAAGATTAGGGTGTCCATTTTGAGTTACAGATGTAAAATTATTAGAACCATGAATTAATTTAAAGTAACAATTCAAATGTAGGTCACATCAAATATAAAGAGGGAAACTCAAGATCCACAATACAGAATATACTTACATAACAAGATTTTGAAAATAAGTAACAGTTCTAATGTAATAATATGTCCTAGTGAATTTTAAAGTACAGCAATTACCCTTTGACACATGGAATTCTGGGAACTGAGAATGTACAACTTAGACACCAGAATACCATCTAGTGCCGGGCTCTCCAACCTTGGGTCCCCAGATGTTTTTGGCCTACAACTCCCAGCATGCCCCAGCCAGCATAGCTGGCTGGGGCATGCTGGGAGTTGTAGGCCAAAAACATCTGGAGAACCAAGGTTGGAGAGCCCTGATCTAGTGCATAACTTGGGTATCAATTAATTCTACCATCTTAGTAATTTAGTAAGGTGTTATTCCATACATCAAGGGTACAATCCTATGCCCTTGCACCTCAAGACTGCAATCCTATGCATGTTTAGACAGGGGGAAAAATCATACAACTCCCAGCACTCCCCAGCCATGTAGGACTTTTTTCTGTCTAAACATGCATAGGATTACATCCTAAACTACTAATTACAGTTTGCCATCTATTTATTTTGCAAAGTAGACTGGAAAGAAGTTACCTAGGTATAATTTTTCTCATGGACAAGTATCAAAAACAATCACTACAATTTATTTTAAAATAGTAAGGAAGAAAACGCATGCACATGCACACACACAGAGGATTTACAGAGATTCAAAAAAGAATCTGAATTGGATTCTGGTACTTTTTCTTCTTTTTATTGTATTTAACTAAAATGTTATGGGACATTGTTATCTGCATAGTCCACCCTTCCCCGACCTGGTGCCCGCCATATGTTTTGGACTTCAATTCCCATCAACCCCTGCCAACATGGTCAATGGGCAGGAATTCTGGGAGTTGTAGTTCAAAACATCTAGAGAGCACCAGGATGGTAAAGGCTGGCATAGTCAATACACAGTTCAAGATTCATCTGCCTCAGGAAACAAGTCCTTAAATTCACTAATAGTCAATAAAATGTTTAAGATCACACACTAGACAAGTTTTAATTTAAGCTTACACAGAAGTTCCACCTATGTTTTCAATGAACTGGTATGAAAAACAAATGCAAAATATAACTTCTGTTATGATGCACAATACAGGGGGCTATAATGTATGGCTATAAGATTTAAATGACTGAGACAAACAACGGAAACAGATTAGGGCTCCTGCCTCGAAAGCCTAGAAATATTGTAAATAAAATTAAATATCTGAGACTTAAATAAATGTGAACAGCATATAAGTAATGTGTCAAATTTATGGCATGCTACTTGAACAGAATAATTTTCCATTTCTGTACAGCTCCAAAGACTGCACATACGCAATGGATCTAATAAATTATCTCTTTTTGTTTTTGCATCCCTTCAACCTAGTTCTTGCAAGAGCAGATGAAGTGGTAAATCTATCTAGGCTGTTACACTTCAGATTGCAGGTGGGATTCACATGATTGAATGCTCCTTCATACAAACAATCCATACATACAGAAAACTAGCAGATTAGAGAGAAGCATTCTAGCCTAGCCTCTCCTAATGTGCCAGCTTTCTATATCTAGATATACCCCGCCCCCTGGGGAGCATTCTGAGGTCCCACCTGCAGTGTGGTAGGTGGTATAGTCCTGACACAGGTTGACCATTTACTATTTGTCAGAACGAGTCCTTATTCTCAGAAAACAAATGGTGACCATTACCTATAGCAGCGGTGTTCAAACTTTCTACTTTCAAAGAAAACTTTCCACACTGAGTTGTCTGCCATGGAACTCCTGTATATTTAAAAAAATATTCCAGGAGGATTTTCTAGGATACACACTCAGCTTCCATAGGGCATCAGCTGGGCCACAGCATTGTCTTGCATGAACCAATTATGTACCCTCAGTTGGAACAAAGCTGTACAACATCAGCAGTGGCTGGGCAAGCTAACTATTAGGAAAGCTTATATACCATAAGTGATCTTTTCATTAAGGAACCCCAATAAGCTTCTAAGGAATGCCAGGATTCCCTAGAGTAGTCTGAAAATAACTAATGTATCTCAAACCAATCTGCCCACCACAACCTGGACCTCAGAACGTGTCCATTTTCCACACTAGAGGTTTTCAACTGCAACCAAAATACTAGAGTCAACAGCAACAACATAATTTCCTTCTCAATAACCCTGTCTCTAATGTTTTCATCTAATTCTGATAGCAAAAACAATACTCTTCTTTGAAACAAGCATTTTAGTGGGCAAAAAGTGGTGTTCCAACAGAGCACTGTTCAATGCTCATATTGTACTTGGAGGGAAGTGTGCTCATTGTATAAATGAAAGCCTTTCAATAAAACTTAACCACTAAAAATGGGATAAGTAGACAATCAAAGGACACTCTCTTCATGTCGTTCTCCAGCGATCAGGTGTCCCTGTTAGAAAGGCTACAAGTTTCCTAACTGAATAAGAGTTTTAGTCTACAACTGCAAGGGGTGTTTTCGAAGAGGGAAACTGGTGCTTAAAAGCGAACAGGATTAAAGCAAACTTCTGTCGCTACTCAGCTGGACCAGGGAGGGAAGTCTATTCTACTTCCTGACACTTCCCTGAATCTGCGCTGCCCCCTAGAGGTCGCTTCTCCTCTTCTTCAAAGGTCGGGAGCTATGAGCTCCCCAGTTCCTCCACTGCGCTGCTCGATCCGGTCACAGCTGCTTTCTGAACCGGGCACCGCTCCCCAAACCCATCTCATAAGCTGGGAAAACGGGAAACACCCAAAACAAGTAGGCTTTCAATCCTCCTCCTATAGAAATTCCGTCCCAGCCCCACCTATCCGAAGATCCCCCCGCCCACCTTAAATGCCAAAAAACCGCAGGAGGATGCCAGCTGTCACAGTCACCGCCAACCCATAAGCTGGGGTGTGCGGGTGTCAGAGTCACGAGTGGGCCACTTTCTTCCGGTCCTTCTAAAACTAACTGCAACCTATTGGCCTGCCACCGCCATCACACAGACCCGCCGCCCCGTATGCTGTTCGGGGATCAGCCACCCTGTCCCTCCAGACCCAGAAAGCGATCTGAAAGTGCTTCACTTAGTGCCAGTCTCTAATAGAGGCCTAGGCCTGAATGGGAAGCCACTTAGGAACCACCATGAATACGCCGCTGCGAGTCTCTTGGAGATGCGAACATAGTAGACAGATAAATAATTAGAAGCAGCCAGTACCAGATCTCATAAGGGGGATGCTTAGAGAGCCCTGTCATAGGTTGGCCACTGCCTCTCCAGGTATCATTGACACACGCACCCCGGCGCCGCCGGCACGGTCACTCTCACACATACTAGTCTCCCTCTGCCCATGTCCAAAGGGCCGCTAGGAAGAGCCAGGCAGCCCACGTCCAAGGAAAGGCTGCCAGGCTTTTGCTATCGGCCCCTGTGCCGAGCATCCCGCTACTCCCCGTCCCCTTCTTCTCACCTCAGCTACCCCCCTCCCTTCCAGTCGCATTGTCCTCATCATCGGGGAGAAGGGGAAAGGCATACACAATCTTTTCCACACCTCTTATGTGCCATGTCCCTTAGAAAACAAAGCTTCTCCCCACGTTTTTGGCCCCCGTTTCTCCTCAGCCATGAGAAATAGCCGCCGCCCCGCCTACGGTCTCCCCTTGGGCCCTTCCCAGCCTGAGGGGCCTCGCTTCTCTCCCGCCCCCTCCCCGGAAGGAGTGGGGCCCTTGCCAATGTGCCAGCCCCCCCCCCCGCTTTCGTCCCCGCGAAACGCTCACCTCCTGGCTGCCTCTGGGCACCGCGGTCCTCTTCACCACCCGCGACCCCGTAGGTCCAAAGCCTCTGCCGCCGTCGTCCGAAATCCCAACCAGAGGCAGAAAAAATTAATCATAAAAAAATAATAATTCCAAGAGGAAAAAATGGCGGATTAAAATCCAAGATGGCGGCGACGAAGGACGAACGATATCGGAAAAGCTACCTAGAGATCCATCCGCCGGGCCCCGTGAGAAAGAGTCCCCGAGCCCCCTCACACCGGCCCTGCGGCGCAACAGCACAACCCCAGGCACGTTCCTGTCTTCTGCGGAGAACGCCCGTCACCCCAAATAGACCCACACAAGCCGAGCCTTACTGTGCGCTAAAGCCTTTTGTCTCCCTTCCAGAGCCACTATCTTCCTCGCACGGCCAGAAGAAGCGCCTCCTGCTTGTGTGCTCCAAGGCAGCGGAGGGACACGGCTGCCAAGGCGAAGAGCTCTTTCTCGAGAGCGGAGGAATACGCTGCCAAAGAGATTCTTACCTTAGTGTTTTAACTCCACAGGCCGAAGTGAGGTACAGCAAACCATCCCCGTTCGCCTCTGCAGTCTCTACACCTCTCTCGGTGGCGGAGGAACATCGTGGAGGACGTTTGTGTGTTGCTCACAAGGTTCGGTGCGGAGGGATACACATATAAACAAGAGCTGCTCAGTATAGTTTTTGAGAACCCAACAGAAACCCGTAAAAAAACAAACAAAAAAAGAACCTAGTCCACCCCCCTCCCCTCAGCCCTTTAAATAAGCTGGAGCCTCAGCGACGAAGACTGTCAGGGTAGTAGGAGTCAGATTTGGTGGTTTCCATTGGCGACCTCAGCATCCGCGCAAATTGTGACCGGCCAAGTCGAACGTGGCTCACCCGTCATGTATGGGCTCGATAAGCCTATTATTTCTGCTGCTTGCGGTGACAGCAGAAGGGGGGGGGGGTCCAGGCAGGGACCTAGATAAGCCACACACACGCTACTTCCCCTTCGATTGGGGGAAGGCGGAGGGGGTCACAAGTTGTGCAAGCCTGCATCTAGTATGTTCTAATATAGACCCACTTCCCCCCTCCCCTATTTCCCCACAAGCTTGGGTGGGTGGGGCTCTATGGAGAAGACGCTGCGTGGGGTTTCATACTTGCATGAATCCTCAACCAGAGCTTTCTCTGGTTCTTGGGTTGGTTTTTTGGGGTTTTTTCTTCTCAGATTTTACGAGCAAAAGGGAAGGTGTCACCTGGGGGACTCGGTCTGTATTCTGTCAGCAAACACAGCAGCCATTTAAATGTGCTCCTCGTGGAAAAAGAAAGACTCGCTCCACTTTGCGTGTCAAGAGTAAAAACAAAAAGCACCAGGCGAAGAGAAAGGGACTTGAGGATGTCAAGGCTAACGCGCCATGTGCCGTTTGGTGCTACTTTATACATCTTCAGTCCCAAGAGAAAATAGCAGCGAGGGTTCCTGCAAATGAATATTCTTAAAATGAGAGGCGGGCAGATTACTTGGTGTGCTGCTCTAACCAACTCCTTCGGTGTGCCCTGAGGGCTGCTGGCATTTATCTTCAGTCTTAGAGGGCCTGGTTTGTGTTGATTCGATGGTTAAAACTTGCATATGAAAAACACAAACCGTCTCTATCCTTTCTTCACTTTCCTTTCATTGTCATAGATGAAATCGTTTGTGCCCCCCTTTCTCTTTTCTTCTTGCCCTATAGTTTGCAGCAGTTTGAGCCGATGCAGATATTTCTTTTTCCAAAGGTTTTGCTATTTGCGTTTGCATATTAACGGCTGAAGCAGGGACACACGGTCGACCGCAGCAGCTACTTCCGTGTTTAGAGGGGGGGGGGATGAAGAATCTTGCGATTTTTCTGTTCACGAAATAGCTGTTTCTCCTCTTCAGACCTTATACAGTTCACGCAAGTAGGCCTCTCTGTGAACAGTCATTTACGCATAATGGCCGGCTTCAGTTAACATCGGCACCAGCAAGCATAGGTTTCTATCTCTCATGTCCCATTCATTTCAATGAGTCTACTCTAAGTAGGACTACATTGGATACAACCCACAGTTTCCTTCTTGCTAAAACCAGCAGAATTTCCCTCATTATTCTGAAAGAAGTCCTACTGAGTTCAATGGCACTTACTCCCAGATAGGTATGAATAGGATTGCAGTCTTAATTGCTTAATATTAGGAACCAAGCAAAATGAAAAATGGGCAACCTGAGGCAAATTAAGAAGAGAAGGGATGGGGAAAGTATTAGTGTGTTTTTTTAAGTTCTCAGGGTCATAAGAACAGGGATGTTGAAGAGTCCTTGGTCTCGAGTCGAGTCACGAGTCTTTGGTCTCGAGTCCGAGTCCTTGGTCCAAAATGGTGACTCACAAGTCATAAGTCACTCCCAAAGCTGACTCCACGAGTCCCTATTAAAATCAATGGGGGGGTTTTCCCAACAAAATAAGGCTACTTCAGATGTGTGGTTTAAATAAATTCTAGGCACAAGTGTGCCTTTTTATTTCAAAACTCTGCAACTGATTTTGGCAAGAACAGACCAGGCAGAAAAACCCAAAATAACCAGGCAGGCAGAGGAGGCAGGGAACCCCAAAGCAGGCAGGCAGAGGCCTTTGTCTTGGACAATTCAACTGTTGAACTGGTCAAGAAGAGACCAGGCAGGCAGAGGAGGCTGGGAACCCCAGACAGGCAGGCAGAGGCAGCCAAACCCAAAATGTCTGAAAGGTTGCATTTTAGAAAAATGATTTTAAAAAATAAACTTGCTGTACTTCCTAAAACTTATCCATGTTGCATTTGAGGAATATGATTTTTTCTAAATGTTTGGCCCCCATTCTGGAACGGTGAGGTCTCATCACAATTCCACCCTCACCGCTCCACTGGTGATGAACTTGCTGGAACCAGAAACACACTCAGAACAGCCACACAGAGTAATCTCAGGTCCTTCTTCTGCCTCTCGCAAGTACGCAACACATCAATCAAAATAAATCTTGACACACTGTTGGGGCTGCACTCCTGGTAGCCGTCCATAGTGGCCGAGCAGCGGCACACCTCGCTTCCATGCGCTCTTCGCCGGCAATCACACTCCTCTCCACTCCTTCTGGCACAGCCCAGGGATGTTGAAGAGTCCTTGGTCTCGAGTCCCGAGTCGAGTCTTGAGTCCCATTAAAAATATTGGGACTCGAGTCCGAGTCGAGTCAGAGGGGGGACTCAGTCCGACTCACGAGTCGAGTCCTCGAGTCCGAGTCCCCATCCCTGCAAAAGAATAGAGAGCGAATTTTGCAAATCTCTGTGTCATTTGCTTTCTAGATTGGACCTAGTTTATTCTTTTAAAATCTTCCACTTATGATTGTGGTTTCTTCCGATAAAACTGTTAACATGGGGTTGCCAACTTTTTTTTTTGGCCTTGCTCCTGTAACTTTAACAGCAACCTGAGATACAGAAATGTGGCCATTAAAGCTTTTCCAATATGGGGATAGAATCATGAGACAAGTTTATATTCTGTATGTCAGGCTGCTGTTAAAGACAAGAAGGGGGCAGAGAGGGGGAATGGCAACCTTTGTCAAAGCATTGGTCTATATCTAAAAGTCATGAGACTGATCAGTACTATCTTGAGTTGTGGCATCTTGAGTTGTTGCCTACCCACCTGTAAATGGGTATCTGCCTAATCAATTGCATGTATGGCACACTGCCTGAACTAGTTTGCTTTAACAATAGCAGTGTCAATAGGCAATATAGATTTGTGTGTTTTAATGCCTGATAATGCCATGCTGGATTATGCATAACATTAACTTATGGATTAGTTTGAATTGCAGCCAAAAAAAGAGCTATGTAATGGCCCTTGGTCATAATTTTGCAACATAGGTCTGAGGGAGTGGGAACATGGGAGTGAGAAGATCACCAATGTAACCTGATGAGAGCTTGCATCCTAGAAGTGAAAGGATTTACATTGCCTGTGTACGATCTTTACTGTAAATCCGTGGTTTTCAAAGAACCCTTGCCACATCATTTTAGCTCAAGGGAGCTGGACCAACAGGAATTGCTGTACTCAAAACTGCTTCCATGGTATTGACAATTGAAGAATTGGTGCTGGTAGTGGTTCTGCCTCAGGTTTGGTTAGGCTCATTACAGCTGCTTAGCTGGATTCAGTCTATGGTGTAGTGGCTAAAGTATTGGTTGTTGAGGGCCTCGGAGACCCAGGTTCAAATCCCCCCTCAGCCATGAAGCTCACTGGGTGACCTTGGACCACTCACACTCTCTCAGCCTAACCTACCTTACATGGTTATTGTGAAATAAAATGGGGAGAGGAGAATCATGTGTACCGCCTTGAGCTCCTTGGAAGCAAGGTGGGATATAAATGTACTAAAAATAATAAAATAAAAATAATGAATTGCTGCTGGTGTGTGTCTGTCTGCATTCTGTTGCTAGCTTATATGTGTATGCTGTATAACATAAATAGTGAATGCAAAAAGGGTTGAGCTGGTCTCTGGCACTACATCTTCCTGGCCTCAAGAACAGGAAAGACTGGGAACTATTCCTCCTTTGTGTTAAAAAGGTTTCTCTTCATTGACATTTGCACACCAAAAATAAGAATTGCTGTCAAATGTAAAAATGCATGAAACTGAAGACACTTTTGTTATTGCAATGTAATACGTTTATTTAAAAATTACAGTAGCTGGGGCTCAGGAGATCCGGGTTCTAGTTCCCTTCAGCCATGAAGCTCACTGAGTGACTTTGGGCCCATCACTGACTCTCAGCCTAACCTACCTCACAGGGTTGTGCAGATAAAATGGAAAAGAAGAAGAGGGTTATGTAAACGGCCTTGGGCTCCTTGCAGGAAAAAAGGTGGGATATAAATATAATACATAAATAAATAATTGATAGATGGCCTCCTCCAGTTGCACATACAATCTTCTGTGTGTACCAGGGCCTACTTGCGCAGGTGTTTACCTGTATAGGTCCTACTTAATACTTGAGGTTCTAGCCCAGAGGTGGCCAACTTGTAGCCCTCCAGATGTTTTGACCAAGAACATCCATCAGCCTTAGCCAGCATAGCCAGGGGAGAGGGATCATGGGAGTTGTAGGCCCAAACATCTGGAGATTCACAAGTTGCCCACCCTTGCCATACTCTCCACTCTTACTAGCTTTACCATTCTCCCTGAGGCTTTTATCAAACAATGTGATAAGAATCTTTGGAACAGGCTGCCTGTTAAAATGCAGTGCAAATTCAATGGTAGTTTTATTCAAAACGAGCTCTTTCTCATATCGAGCTATATAACCAATATCAATTGTCTTTTATACTGGCTTTGGCTGTGCTTTGTGTCCAACCACTTCCTCTTTTTACTCCAACCATTTCTTGTTTCATTTTTCACTTTTCTTAATGGCTAGTTTGTCTTTTGGAGCCTTTATATAATGAGAACTGAACATGCACCACCTGGCCCTACTTTAGGCTAGGGGGTGGCTAATTTGCTGTCTCCTAACATGATCATTCTGCCACTTCCTTCTTTTCTCAGGGCCACCTGCTATGCTCTCACTTCCTACAGTGACATTTATTCCAAGGTGCTACAGTCACCACATGAGAAATATGTTGTCTGTATTTATCACCATTCTATTGCCAGTTTACTAGTGCTATTGCCAGTTTTCACACAGCGGAGGGAATCTCCAAATCACTATCTTAGGGTGCAATCCTATGCATGCATAGGAAGAAGGGAGGGGACAAGGTCATGACTGGGTGTTGAAAGACATGCTCTGAGGTCACATGATGCTGCCACCTTGCTGAAGCTAAGCAGATCTGGGTATGGACAGCCCACCTGAAAACCCCATGTAGGCTGCCTTGAGTTCCATCGTGCAAGAAAGGCAGGCTATAGAAGTACTAAATAAATACACTTATAATGCAGAACCTAGGAACAGGAGTGGTTGTACACTGTGGTATTATTGGTGGGAATGGGGAAGTATGGGTCCTGTGGACTGGATAATCAAGAGAGTAGGATCACAAGCCTCCTAGTATAAATGATCTAATAGGTACTTTTTAATGCAGCTACAGCATAGTCCAGCATATCTGATGTGGCTGTCAGATTTGTATGTCAGGGGATTATTCATAGTAGCTTCTGACCATCGTGCTCCAATAAAATCTGTTGATATTTCTTGTTTATGTGAGATATAAAAACACAAGAGTCAGATTGCGTTGAGAGCACATAATGCAGGCCACATGCTGAAGCTAAGCAGATATGAGCTGGGTCAGTGCTTGGATGGGTGACTGCCTGGGCTGCCCACATCTGTTCTCTTTCCTGCATTGAGCAGGGGGTTGGACTCGATGGCCTTATAGGCCCCTTCCAACTCTACTATTCTATGATTTTTCTAAGATTGTGCCCTTAATTTCTCTCTTACAGCTGTAAAATAATAGCATCCAATGGTCTGATAATTTACAACAATTCTCATTTCTGTTCCCATAAGTGAAAGTCTCCTTGCTAGTAACCCACCAAGATGTCCAATTAGATTCATCATCATCAGGCGATCACTCGTGACCGAGTAAGATTGTCTTCCGGGATAAAAGGAGGAAATTCTAAAGAAGAATGTGTAGACTCTAGCGATGGGTCCGTAAGTGACTGTGGAGGCCAATTCTAGATCCACACAGCTTCCCACAGTGAGGACACAGGTTACCAGATAGAAGATGGTCCTGTAAAGGATTCATTTGACGTGCTTTTCGCTTAGCACGTTTCTCCCTTTCACCTTGCACTCGGGCTTCTTCAAAGTCCATGGAACCTTTGTGAAAGGCCAACCTCCATTTAGATCGATCATGGGCCATGATCATGTTGTACAAGTTCGGGGCCCCCTTCTTTAAAGATTTCAGCAGGAATCCCATCTGGTCCACTAGCTTTGTTGTTCTTCATTTGATTAATGGCTTTTTTTACTTCATCCAAAGTGCCACTGAAGTAGCAACCAGAACTAAACCAGTATCATCCCCAGAATGCCACGGAATCAATTTACAGTTCCTTTGTCATTGCTTTTGATACCATTAAACAAAGTAACCTTCTGAACTAGCTATGTGAATTGGGAGTTGGGGGGTACCCTGATACCATGATTCCACTTCTGTTTGCATGACCACTGCCAGAGCATAACTTTGGGAGACTACTGTTTGGACCCATGACTTGTGTTATGGGGTCCCACAGTGTTCCATCCCCCCCCCCATGCTATTTAACATCTATATGTATCTGCTGGGAGATATCATCCAAGGGATTTGAGGTTAAGTGCCAGCAAGATGCTGATGGCACTCTGCTAGGGCCGACCCTACCATTAAGAAGAGTAAGGTGACCATCTCGTGGCAGATGCTGAAGGGCAAGAAGCAGGCGCAGTGAGGTGTTGGAGGACTCAGCTGTGTGTGCCTTCTAAGCTAACCTGCTGCTGTCAGGTGCAGTGGAGGATGCTATCCTGTTGCCACGGTTGAAGATTCAACTGCCAGTCCAGTTGGCTTCTATACATAGAATGGTGCGTGCGTGGGAGCTTCTCATCCTTTACCTCAAGCAGTAAAATGTCTTTGGCCAGCCCTGCACTCAGTTGTATTTCTTCTTGTCCTCTAAATCAGGTGGGGTGGGGTGGTAGAGGAGTTGAATTGTTGTCTGAACTTGATAAATGGGTTGAATGAGGGTAAATAAACTGAAACTCAATCCCAATAAGATGGAGGCACTGTGGGTACATGGTACCCTGGCCTGGGGAGAGAGGATTTTACTTGTTTTGGATGGGGTTGCATTCCCTCTGAAATATCAGGTTTGCAGCTTGGGAGTACTCCTTGATTCAGCTATATCAAGGCTCAGCATAGGTGCTTTCTATCGGTTTAGGCTGGTATGCCAACTATGACCTCTCCTGGACAGGACCTTTCCTATGACCTCTTCAGAAGCTGCAACTGGTTCAAAATGCAATGGCCAAGATTTTAACTGGGTTAGTTTGCTGGGGATATATCTCACCAGTTTTGAGAGATCTACACTGGTTGCCAGTTTGCTTCTGAGCCCAATTGAAGGCGCTAGTTGATGGGGGGTTGTTTTTGTTTTTTACCTTTTAAAGCCCCTCATGTCTTGGGACCTAGGTATCTTAAAGACTGCCTACTTGTATATCAGCCTGCCCAAATGTTAAGATCTTTGACTGAGGCCCTTCTTAGGGTATAGAAAGAAAGGAAAGAGTAGCAGCTATTTGTGGTACACCCTCCCCCAAAGCTTTGCCTGATGCTTACTTTATTATCTTTTAGACATCTGGTTAAGATGATTTTATTCTTTCAGACATTTTAATGGGTTTATATTTTAAGTGCTAGAAATGTCAGCTTTCTATTCTGCTGTTATTGTCTGACTGATTGTTTTATTGATTTTAATTTGTTCTATTGTATCTTTTACTGTTTTGGGTTTTAAACTGCAGTGTAAACTACCCTGGGATAAATATTATGAACGGTGGTATATAAATGCCTTAAATAAATAAATAAATCTAGAAATTGCTTCAGGAAATCCTTGACAAAATTAACCTCATTAAACAATAAGCTGTCTTCTACAATCATTCCTTATTTATATTCTACCCTTCTGTTGGCATGTTCGAGGCAGCTATCAAAATCAAGATTTCTGAAAGCAATGATCTATATTAAATAGTGGTAGAGCACATGCTTTGCATGTATAAGGCCCCAGGTTCAATCTCTGGCATCTCTAGTTAAAGGACCTTGGGTAGCAAGGCTGGAAACAACTTCTGCCTGAGACCTTGACAGCCAATGCCAGCCTTCCCCAATTGGGTTCCCGACAGATGTTTTGAATGTCAACATATGGCCAGAAATGCTGGGAGTTGTAGCCCAAAACATCTGGAGGGCACCTTGCTGGGGAAAGCTGTTAGACATTATTGAACTAGTTGGACAAATGGTCTTACTCAATGTAAGGCAGCTTTATATGTTCAGTGAGGACAAGGAGGCTGTAGTTGGTTATGATTATCCTTTCCTCAGCTGCATTTAACAGGACTGAAAAGGTCAGACAAATTGGTTACTACATCTGTGCTTGTGGAGTTGGGAAACTTTGAAAGCTACAGCTTCTCCTCTCATGATATTCACCCACTGAACTGACACATTTATCTAATCAAGGCACAAAAGGCATCCTAACTCCTGAATCTCAAAACTTTAGAAAATAATGTGTATAAATAAAGGACCTAAATAATTGGCTAAAAGATAGTGCTTCCAACCCATCACTCTTTGTTTAAACTTAGAAGGGAAAGAGATTCCATTTGTCTGCAAAAGCATGCAATTCTCTTCAGGTTGTTTTTCCTCATTTGGCAGACAAAGATTGCTTTGTTTCCACTTCATCTGCAAATAAATCAAGAAATCTGTCAGTGCATGGCATCTACTTGAGAAATAAGAGAATAGGAAAGTGTGTTGATACAAAACTGTTTGTTTGTTTTAACTAAACTGACATTCCAAAATGTTCTCAGAATGGTTATTTGTAGCCTTTTTTCAAAGACTGCTGCAAAATAATATGAACTTGTTGGTTGCAAATGGCTAATTGTTGGTATTTACAAGTTCCATTATGGTTGAATTCTTACTGTGCTGTGACATACTACATAACTGCTATCCTCTCTATTTTGTCCAGGAGAGGTAAATTTAAGCTCCAAGCTGTAATGCCCACCCATTGTTCTAGCCCCCTCCCCACATCCCATTTCTTTTAGTTCTGTCCTGGCAGGCAAAACATCATTCCCTTGTTATCCTCCATCTTGCTCACTCCACCAGAACTGGTTCCATCTATTCAGGTTAGGACTCCTCTCTTTAGCATTTTAAAAAACTTTATTTTGGCCATTCTGAAAAATTCTGAGAAATAATTCTGTTGAAATTTTCCATTAGTTTGCCATATCCTTCAATGCAATTGAATGGTGGCTCCCTGTCCTGTCTAGTTTTTATCCTCCTTGAAACCTGTCTATTAACATCATGAACAGGGCTAAATTATTTCAGAAGTTCTCTCTTGTAGTTAGTCCCAATGGCCAGGTTCACATGATCAGTGGGGAAAAGAAGCCGCTGTGGTTTCTTTTCCCAGCCCTGCTCATGCTGGTCACACATGCTGGTCACAAGCCATGGGTTCTGGGGTGGTTTCGAAGCCACCCCTGCCATGCACCTCGCCGGGTTCAGACGACTCAGGAAGCCACACACCGCAAGGGTAATTAGGCAAATCACGTGGCATGTGACTGGCACATGTGGGGCGGGGAAAAGAAGCCACACAGTGGCTTCTTTTCCCTGCTGATCCTGTGAACCCAGTCAATGTTACAATCCCAATAGCTGCAACAATAAGAAGGCTGTCCAGTTAAACAAAGAAATAGAGATCCTGTATCTGGACCAGTTGTGATATAACCCTTTACATTTTCCTTCCCACTGAAAGTGTTAAAATGTGCCATTTGTAATGTTCTAACTAGTCAAGGGTGTGTCCAGTTTAGTATGTTGGAGCTCTGGGTTAGTTTGTTCCTGCCCACATCTTTCCCAGTCTCTGAATCAAAGGTGTTTGTGTAACATTGGTGGTCTCTGAATCCCTAGATATCTCAATTTGTTCTCATCAGTATGCACACAGATCACACAGAGAAATTCTAACATTTAGCAACTCATCGATTAAAATTGACAGAAGTAACTAGGAGAATTACATGGAACAACCATCCCAGCAGAAGCCACTTTTTTAAAAAGGGGGAGGAGGAAGGAAATGGTTAATTAAAGGGCCAGTAGCCAGGAGAAGCTTTGCTGTCCACACTGAGCAAACTAGTTTTGCAATTGCATTTCAGTGTGTGTTTTAATGCAACACCACCACAAATCAGGTCTGAAAAAAGGGAAACACTGAGCAAGCTAGTGTTGCAATGGCATTTTTAATGTGTATGTTTTTAATGCAACACTACCACAAATCATGTCTGAAAAACATTGAAAATACTAGAATGCAGCAATGTGATTTTAATTCTCTGTAATAATGGCATGAACAAATATTGCCCATTCCAGAGAAAATAGCTAGCATAAAAATAACCCCAGAATCCAGTATGGGGGGATGTGTGGGCTCCTGGATGTTGGTAGACTACAACTCCCATCAGCTCTAGCCAAGATAGCCGGTGATGAGAGATGATGGGAGTTGCAGTCCAGCAACATCTGCAGGGCCACATGTTCCCCATCCCTGATCTAAGGGCCATATCTTAGATTAAATTCAAGATTGAATTTTAAAAACTCATTTTTTCAGGATCATTTGTTGGAAATGTTTTTACCTGTGATCTGAAACACAATGGGTTTGGGGTCAAAATAGCCCCTCATCCTCCCTAAATGCTATTCCTGAAGTCTACATGCTTTTTCAGCTCTGCAGGTGATCCTAAGCATGTTTACTTTGAAGAAACACCCACTGAGTTCAGTTGGACTGTCACATGCTTCCTAGTTAGTGGCTCCCAATACAGAGAAAAACAAAGTCTTGAGGCACCTTAAACACTCACAGATTTATTGTGGTATAAGCTTTCATAGACTAGAGCCCACTTCACGAACAGTGTTGGAAGGAGCCCACTTCAGCATGGGCCCTGGACCTTCTGAGTTGTGCCCCAGACCTTTAGAGCTGCCCCATTTATTTATTTATTATATTTATGAATCGCCCATCTGGCCAGACATCCAGCCACTCTGAGCGATGTACAATCCAATAAAATACAAGAAGGGGGGGGGAACACACACACACACACACACACACACAGTATAAAACACAATTAAAAACAGTACAAAACTTAAAAATCCTAACCCACCCCATATTCCCGCCTGAGAAGCCACGTTTTTAATGCACGGCAGAAGCTAATCAAGGAAGGGGCATGGCGGAGGTCACTGGGGAGAGAATTCCATAAATTGGGGGCTGCCACAGAAAAGGCCCTCCTCCTAGTCCCCACCAGCCTGGTTTCTCTGGCTGATGGGACAGGGAGAAGGCCGTCCGTTGCAGATCTTGTTGAGCGGCCTACCTGATGTTGCTGGAGGTGCTCCTTGAGATAAACTGGACCGGAGCCATACAGGGTTTTAAAGGTCAACGCCAACACCTTGAATTCGGCTCGGCAAACAACTGGTAGCCAGTGCAACTCTTTGAGCACTGGAGTGATGTGATCACGCCGGCGGCAGCCTTTAACCAGGCGAGCTGCTGCATTCTGTACCAACTGCAACTTCTGAACCATCTTCCAGGGTAACCCCACGTAGTTACAATAGTCTAGGCGAGAAGAGACCAAGGCATGAACCACTGATAGGAGCAGATGATTAGGAAGGTAGGGATGCAACTACCGTATCAGATGGAGCTGATACAGCGCCGCCCGGCTCACAGCTGACACCTGAGCCTCCATGGACAGCTGGGAGTCTAGAATGACTCCCAAGCTGCGGACCTGGTCCTTCAGGGGTAGTGGTGGGGCTGAGCCTGGAGTCGGCTGGAGGCTCGCTCCGGGCTCAGCCCCCCGCGAGCGGCGGCGGCCCGATCTCGCTCTTCAGAGCGGCGCGGAGCATTCTCCACGCCGCTCAAGCTGCCGCCGGAGAAACCCCCCGCGCACAGACCCCCTGCCACCACCGCCGCTGTCGGACCCCCCCGTCGCCGCCAGGACCCCCCCGCCACCTACCTGGTCCTGCGCGCCGCCTCCACTGCCGCCGGAGCCACTGCTCCGGCGCGCTGGACCCCCGCCCATGCTCTGTTTTGGCGGGAGGAACCAGGGCAACAGGGCTTAAACAGCCCTGTTGCCCTGGTTTCCCGCGCCAAAAACAGAGCGCGGGGGTCCAGCACGACAGAGCAGGATTCCGTCGCGTCACTTCCTCCGCGCCGGAAGTTACACGACGGGACCAGCGGATGGGGAGGCAGGCTTTCCGTAGAGCCGGAGAGCCAGCAGGTAAGCCCGTGCGGGTGGCCGAGTAGCCCGGCGGACACGAGCAGGCCCAGTTCGGGCCTTGCTCCTGTCTGCCAGGCTACTCGGGTACATCCCTATCAGGGGTAGACATACCCCATTCAGCACCAGGTCAAAATCCCCTAACCTTCCCTTGTCTCCCACCAGAAGTACCTCGGTCTTGTTGGGGTTCAGTTTCAGCATGTTCCTTCCCATTCAGCCACCCACTGCCTCCAGGCACTTGGGCAGGGTTTCAAGCAACAGCCAACCTTGGTGAGGACTTGAAAGAGAGGTAGAGCTGTGTGTTATCCACATATTGATGACAGCGCACCCCAAACCTCCTGATGATAGCTCCCAGCGGCTTCAGGTAGATGTTAAATAACATTGGGGAGAGGATGGAACCCTGCGGCACCCCACAAGTGAGCGGCCGAGGGTCCAAAGCCTCCTCCCCAAGAACTACCCTCTGGTACCTTCCAGAGAGGAAGGACCGGAACCACTGCAATACAGTGCCTCCCATGCCCAACCCCTCCTGGCGGTCCAGGAGGATACCGTGGTCAACAGTATCAAAAGCCGCTGAGAGATCGAGGAGGACTAGAAAGGAGCATTTGCCCCTATCCAAAGCCCTCCTCATATCATCCACCAAGGCGACCAAGGCCGTCTCCGCCCCATGTCCAGGCCTGAAGCCCGACTGGCATGGATCTAAGTAATCGGCTTCATCCAAATGTGCCTTCAACTGAGTCCCCACCACTCGCTCAATCAGCTTGCCCAGAAATGGCAAATTGGAGACTGGGCAAAAGTTGTTCAAATATTGGGGATCTAAGGAGGGCTTCTTTAGAAGCGGTCTTATTACTGCCTCCTTAAGGGCTGATGGCATCACTCCCTCCTCGAGGGAGGCATTCACTACTGCCCTGATCTCCCCACCCAGTTTTTCCCTGCAGCTCATAACAAGCCAGGACGGGCAAGGATCAAGCAAGCAGGTGGTCAGCTTAACAGAAGAAAGCACCTTGTCCACTTCACCAGAAGGAACAAGCTGGAACTGATTCCACAAAACCGGATTGCCACTGGCCTCCTCCTGTTCACCCACTGTGTCCACGACGCACGGAATCCCACTCCTAATCCGATCAATTTTATCTGCAAAGTGCTTCGCTAAAGCCTCACAGGAGGCTTTAGACTGTTCCAATGGATCCAGAGCAACTGGACCGACCAGGCTCCGGACCACTTGGAACAGCCTCCTGGGGCAGCACTCTGCAGACGTGATGGAGGCAGCATAGAAATTCTTCATTTGCCATCATCTGCCTTAATACAAGCCTGCTTCTTCCCTCTGAACTCAGTAGCCTTGCAGTTCCTAGGAGACCTTAGGACTCACTCCCTTAGCACACTAATAGGAAATGTAGCATGAAGGCACCAGCCTTTTAAATTGGAGGAGAGACTGCCCCCTTTCCTTCCACTCAGTTGGCTCATTATTTTCATTAAGCCCAAAGTCCATAACTGCCTAACAGCACCACTGTCACCCAGCTTTCTTGGATTATGTGTGGCTCTGCAGAAACCTGCCCAGCCAATTGCTAGTGGGCAATTGCATTTGTGCCCTGGGCCATTGTACTGGGTTTAAATGAGCAGCAATTCCGAATTTGGGGCAAGGTAATGTATGAGTGTACAGCTTGCCCTGGCTTGCTTGAATGTGTCTGGAGCTCCTTGGATCTGCAATCATCTTTCTGGAGTGCACCTGCTTTTTGCATGATGCATGCGGCCAGGTTCTGCTGGGTGCATGGTCCTCCTTAGTATCAGGGGTTTGCATTAGGATAGAGAAAGGTGAATAGATGTGGGAGGAGGATAGGGGCTTCTTGCTCTTTTGTGTTCAAAAGCCACAATGCCCGGTGGCACCTTAAAGACTCACAAATTTACTGTGAAAGCACCTTAAAGATTCACAAATTTACTGTGAAAGCATAATAAGCTTTCATGGACTGGAGTCCACTGTACAGAAAACTCTTTTGAAAGTTGTTGCTTTTCATGTAACTGGAGAAAAATGCTACTTGCTGAAATAAAGGCACAGGGGCCCTGATGATCTCTGTTGCATCTGATCACCCTGGACTAGCTGGGTTTTTGCCCACATATGCTTCCCCTCCTGCTGCCTCTTTTGAATCTTTCTGCCTGAGGTTATTTTCTGAATATTTCCCCTGTGTACCCCTGTGCATACATCCCTTTTTACAAATAGGGGTGTCTTTAAGAGACAGGGCCCTTTAAAGACAAAGACACACACACACACACACACACCTTTTAGAGCCTGAGGCAGCTGCCTCAGACAGCTTATTTGGGAGGTCATGAAAAAGCAGTAAATTATTCATTATTTAAGTTATTAATTATTATTGTATTTTCACTGCCAGGAAAGTGGTGTAGGAAAGAGGTGTAGGATTTTCTGCCTCAGGAGCCAAAACAACTTGACTTGCTTTGAGTACTACTATGCACCTTTGGGGGGTGGGGAGCACTATTTGCTGCTCTGCCCCAGGCAGCAAAATGTCTTGGGGCCAGCCCTGGACCTGGCTATAGAGACCTGTGGAGTGGGAAAAGGTAGCTGAGATGGTACAGGGAATTATGTGGGGTAGAAAACTGGGGCATTCTACAGAGAGATCTGTGGATGGGGAAACATGTTCAGGGTTACGTGAACCCTACTGTGTAATCTTAAACATGTTTACTCAGAAGTAAGTCATAGTGAGTTCAATGGGATTTACTCCCAGGTAAGTTTATGAAAGAGCGGAGTCTTATTCCTTAGTAAATATGCTCAGAGCTGCAACCTGCCTTATCCACCCTGAAGATAGTTACAATAACAGGATCTAGAGAGAAACCTGGGAATTGATAACTTTGGTGATTTAAAAAACAAACAGCCAAAAACAAAGGTAGCTATTCTGGTCCATGAGAAATAAAACCCCAACATCCATAGTTGAGCAATACCTTTATTAGGAATTTTGGTTGATCCTAATAAAGTTACCCAACTATGCATTTTGGTACTTTAAGAGTTGTATGATGATGAGGTTGCTAGAAACTTAATATTGCAACATTTAGTGTTGATTTAATAAGGCTATGCATTTGGAACCCAAAAAAGTTAAATGTGCCAAAGTCCTACTGAAATCCATGGAAATTAATTTAGCATGATTAGAATAAAAACTATGAAACTTCAGTGTAGATACTGGATTGTAATAAAGTATGGAAGCTTCTGCTAGTGCCCTCAAGGCAAAAAATTCCAGATCATGTTTACCAGCTGAGAGCAGGAGAAAAAGGTTATTTTATCAATTTTTGTTCTTGAGGCCGAATAGAAGTTTACAGACACACTGAGTTCAGACAATGCGATAACCCACACTCAAGGGTTGAGTATAGGTTGTCATTGAACCGTGGGTTGTTGTTGAAACATAGGTTACTGTGTTGTCTGAACCCAGCTGAGATAAGAAACCATGGTGAACAACCCACAGTTCATAACCCAACAACAAACCATAGTTATTTTCATGGGTTGTTTGTGGTTAACAAGCCATGGCTTGTTAGCACAGCTGGGTTCAGATGACATGATAACCCACATTTCAACAACAACCCGTCTGAACCCAGTCACTATTAGAAAAGTTAGGTCCCCTTGCTGGCATGTAATTTTGGGGGTAGTTCTCTGAATAGCTCTGTAATGATTCACTTCTATTTCAGAAGAGATCCTCCCTGAAACTCAATATGGTTTCCGCCCCTCTAGAGGGACAGTAGACATGATTTTTACTGCACGTCAGCTCCAAGAAAAATGCCGGGAGCAAAATCAACCCCTTTATATGGCATTTATTGATCTTGCTAAGGCCTTTGATACTGTAGACTGAACAGCTCTCTGGACTATCCTTATGAAAATTGGATGCCCCAATAAATTTGTGAATATCTTGCGACTTCTCCATGACAACATGACGGCTACGGTCTTGGACAACAACGGCTCTCATGGTGCTCCATTTAAAGTGGGATCAGGTGGGATCAACTGCCCTGAAGACCTGCGGCCCAGCCAGCATTCTGGGCTTCTCCAGGGAGGGAGGTAAGCTGGTGACCTCCACCTGCAGCCAGCTTTTTCCCCTCCCTGGTGGTTCCCTGCTGGACTGGGGCCCTGCCTCTGCACTGGACTGATTGGGGAGTGGTGCCAGCTGCCCCAGCAGAGCCCACTGCTACATCTGCCGGCCTGCGGAGGAGTGGGGCAACTGCCCTGAAGACCTGCGGCCCAGCCAGCATTCTGGGCTTCTCCAGGGAGGGAGGTAATCTGGTGACTACCATCTGCAGCCAGCTTTTCCCCCTCCCTGGTGGTTCCCTGGACTGGGGCCCTGCCTCTGCAGCAGCCAGGAGGAGCTGCCCCCTGGACTGATTGGGGAGTGGTGCCAGCTGCCCCAGCAGAGCCAACATCTACCAGCTCCCTTTGGGGGAGCCACTTGGGGGGTGGCACGAGGGCGAGGGCCTACCCCCCTGTCTAAGCTGGGTTGGGGTTTTAGGGATTTTAGGGGTTGGTTTTAGGGGTGGGTCTCCCGCCTGATCGGCGGAAGCAGGGGGGGTTGTGTTCATCTCAGGGAGATGATGGGGGGAGTTCCGGGGGGCAAAACATACCATTGTTGAGCGGCAGACGCTGGCAGAGTGCTAGGGGCAGGCCATGCCGATTAAGGGGAACAGGGGATCGATGCTTAATATCTATCCCTTGTTCTGGGCCTGCCCAGAGCCAAGGGATAACTGGGGGGGGGGGGTGGCTCCTTCCCCACCCTTGCATTTGCTGCTGTGTAATGCCAGGTCCGTTACCCAAAAAACATCTGTAATCCATGACATGATCCTGGATGAGGGTGCGGACCTGGCATGTATTACGGAAACCTGGCTGGACGAGGCCGCTGCTCCAACTCTGGCGGCCTTGTGTCCGGCTGGTTTCTCGTATGCCCAGCAGCCAAGGGTTGGGGGACGGGGAGGGGGGGTGGCTATTATCTACCGGGAGTCCTTGGTCCTCACCGGACTCCCTCTCCGGGAGACCAAGTTTATTGAGTGCATGTACTGGAGGTTGGGTCCAAAGGGCAGTCTGGGGATTCTGCTCGTGTACCGTCCACCCCGCTGCACGACAGACTCCCTGGCCGAGGTGCTGGAGGTGGTCTCTGATGTGCGTGTGTTGTCCCCCAGGCTATTGGTGTTGGGGGACTTCAACGTGCATTCGGGGGCTGCCCTCACGGGGGCACCTCGGGACTTCATGGAGACCATGGCTTCCTGGGAGCTGTACCCTGTATTAACTGGACCTACCCATGTAGCCGGTCATACGCTGGACTTTGTTTGTGTTTCTGGAGAGGGGGGAAATGATATGGAAATCGGGGGTATATCCACCACCCCCTTGTCATGGTCAGATTGCTATCTGGTGGGGTTGGATTTCTCGGTGCCACAACCCTTCTGCAGGGGTGAGGGACCTATTAGGATGGTCCGCCCCAGGCGTCTTATGGATCCGGATGGATTCCTGAACGCGCTTGGGGAATTGGAGCACACAAACAGTAGCTCGGTCGAGACCCTGGTGGATGACTGGAATGCTGCAATCACCACGGCATTAGACCGAGTTGCCCTGAAGCGCCCTCTTCGCCTAAACAGAGCTCGCACGGCGCCATGGTTCACTCCGTCGCTGCGAGCTCTGAAACAAGAGGTGAGAAGGCTAGAGCGCCGATGGCGAAATTCCCGCTCCGAAGACGATCGAACACGGGTTAGAGTTGCATCTTCAGCCTACCGGGTGGCGGTGAAGGCAGCAAAAAAGAAATTCTATGCTGCCTCCATTGCGTCTGCAGAGTGCTGCCCCAGGAGGCTGTTCCAAGTGGTCCGGAGTCTGGTCGGTCCAGTCGCTCCGGACCCACTGGAACAGTCAAAAGCCTCCTGTGAGGCTTTAGCGAAGCACTTCGCAGATAAAATCGATCGGATTAGGAGTGGGATATCGTACGTCGTGGACACAGGGAGTGAGCGGGAGGAGGCCAATGGCAGACCGGTTTTGTGGGATCGGTTTCGGCTTCTTCCTTCTGATGAAGTGGACAAGGTGCTTTCATCTGTGAGGCCGACCACCTGCTTGCTTGATCCTTGCCAGTCCTGGCTCATCATGAGCTGCAGGGAGAGACTGGGTGAGGGGATCAAGGCGGTGGTGAATGCCTCCCTCGAGGAGGGAGTGATGCCATCAGCCCTCAAGGAGGCAGTAATAAGACCTCTTCTAAAGAAGCCCTCCTTGGATCCCCAGGATTTAAACAACTTTCGCCCAGTCTCCAATTTACCATTTCTGGGCAAGGTGATCGAGCGGGTGGTGGGTGCTCAGTTGAAGGCACACTTGGATGAAGCCGATTATTTAGATCCGTGCCAGTCGGGCTTCAGGTCTGGACATGGGACGGAGACGGCCTTGGTCGCCTTGGTGGATGATATGAGGAGGGCTTTGGATAGGGGCGAATGCTCCTTTCTAGTCCTCGATCTCTCAGCGGCTTTTGATACTGTTGACCACGGTATCCTCCTGGACCGTCTGGAGGGGTTGGGCTTGGGAGGCACTGTATTGCAGTGGTTCCGGTCCTTCCTCTCTGGAAGGTATCAGAGGGTAGTTCTCGGGGAGGAGGCTTCGGACCCTCGGCTGCTCACTTGTGGAGTGCCGCAGGGTTCCATCCTCTCCCCGATGTTATTCAACATCTACCTCAAGCCGCTGGGAGCTATCATCAGGAGGTTTGGGGTGCAGTGTCATCAGTATGCGGATGACACGCAGCTCTACCTCTGTTTTAAGTCCTCACCGAGGTTGGCCGTTGAGACGCTGTCCAAGTGCCTGGAGTCAGTGGCTGGCTGGATGGGAAGGAACATGCTGAAACTGAACCCCAACAAGACCAAGGTACTTCTGGTGGGGAACAAGGGAAGGTTAGGGGATGTTGACCTGGTGCTGAATGGGGTACATCTACCCCTGAAGGACCAGGTCTGTAGCTTGGGGGTCATTCTAGACTCCCAGCTGTCCATGGAGGCTCAGGTGGCAGCTGTGAGCCGGGCGGCGCTGTATCAACTCCATCTGATACGGCGGCTGCGCCCCTACCTTCCTAATCACCTGCTCCCATCAGTGGTTCATGCCTTGGTCTCCTCTCGCCTAGACTACTGTAATGCGCTCTACGTGGGGTTACCCTTGAAGACGGTCCGGAAGCTTCAGCTGGTACAGAACGCGGCGGCTCGCCTGATTAAGGGCAGCCGCCGGCGTGATCACATCACGCCAGTGCTTAATGAGTTGCACTGGCTACCAGTTGCTTGCCGAGCCGAATTCAAGGTGTTGGTTTTGACCTTTAAAACCCTACACGGCTCTGGTCCAGCTTATCTCAAGGAGCGCCTCCAGCAACATCAAGTAGGCCGCTCAACAAGGTCTGCCACGGACGGCCTTCTCCTTATCCCATCAGCCAGAGCAGCCAGGCTGGTGGGGACTAGGAAGAGGGCCTTCTCTGTGGCAGCCCCCACATTATGGAACTCCCTCCCTAGTGACCTTCGCCATGCCCCCTCCGTGATGAGCTTCCGCCGTGCATTAAAAACATGGCTGTTCAGGCGGGAATATGGGGTGGGTTAGGTTTTTAATAAGAATTTTTTATATTGTTTTAATTATATTTTATTGTGTTTTGTTGTATTTTGGTTGTACATCGCCCAGGGTGGCCGGGTGACCGGCCAGATGGGCGATTGATAAATATAATAAATAAATTAAATTAATTAATTAAACAGGGATGTGTTATTGCCCCAACATTATTTGCTATTTTCATCGCCATGATTTTACATCTTGTCGAGGGGAAACTTCCCACCGGTGTGGGAATTATATATCGAACAGATGGAAAGCTTTTTAATCTCAGCAGGCTGAAAGCAAAAAGTAAGGTAATTACAACCTCCGTTGTGGAACTTCAGTATGCTGATGATAATGTGGTCTCCGCACATTCAGAGGATGATCTCCAAACTATCCCAAATGCTTTTGCAGAAGCATACGGAAAACTTGGTCTCTCACTTTACATCAAAAAAACCAAAGTGCTTCATCAGCAAGTGCAAGCTAACCCTTTGGTGATGCCATCTATCCAGCTTGGCGGGACAATACTGGAAAATGTCGATCATTTTCTCTATCTTGGCAGCTCTCTTTCTGTTACAGCTAACATCGACAGTGAAATCCAGCATCGTCTGAGCTCCGCAAGTGCCGCGTTTTCTCAAATGAAACAGAGTGTTCGAGGATCGGGATATTTGTAAGAAGACCAAAACACTGGTTTATGAAGCCATTGTATTACCAACTTTATTGTATGCCTGCGAAACATGGACTATCTATAAACGTCACCTCCAACTCCTTGAAAGATTTCATCAACGTTGCCTCCGGAAAATCCTGCGAATTACTTGGGAAGATAGGCGAACAAATATCAGTGTACTGGAAGAAGCAAAGACTACTAGCATTGAAAAAATGATCCTTCAACGCCAACTTCAGTGGACCGGTCATGTTGTTCGAATGCCTGACTGCCGTCTCCCAAAGCAGTTACTTTATTCCCAACTCAAGGATGGAAAGCGAAAACCTCAATATAAGAGGTTTAAAGATGTTCTTAAGGCTAATCTAAAAAAATGCAATATAAACATCAAAAACTGGGAAGCTCTGGCCCATGAATGATCTAACTGGAGGTTGGCCTTTCACAAAGGTTCTATGGACTTTGAAGAAGCTCGAGTGCAAGGTGAAAGGGAGAAACGTGCTAAGCGAAAAGCACGTCAAATGAATCCTTTACAAGACCATCTTCCACCTGGTAACCTGTGTCCTCACTGTGGGAAGCTGTGTGGATCTAGAATTGGCCTCCACAGTCACTTACGGACCCATCGCTAGAGTCTACACAATTTTCTTTAGAATTTTCCTCCGTTTAAAATCTCCTTTTTGTAAATTTTCTTTTTTTTTTTTTTTTATCCTGGAAGACAATCTTACTCGGTCATGAGTGATCGCCTGACTGACTGACTGATGTAATTTTGGGGGCAGTTCTCTGAATAGCTCTGTAATGATTCACTGGGCTGAAAGAACAATACTGTTTGACAACACAGGAACAGCCTTTAAATCATACCACAGATACTCTCTTTACACCCCCACTACCATGCCATAGCTGCCGCTTCCCCATGGTGTATGAATACTACAACCCCATGGGTGATATCTGTGATGTAGATCTTGGTCCCCACCCCAAATCACCACCCTGTCATGAGAGGGATGGGCAGCAATCAGGTGGGAAAAGAACCATACCACCAACCCTGCCCACCCTGTCAATCGCCATATACATACCACAGCTGTGTGAGACTGCTTGATGAGAAAGTATCACCCAGGTAGCTGCAGTTGTATATGAAGAGGGCCGGAGGATCTGACTCTCATGCAGTGGGGTAGAACCTCAGGCTTTGGGGGCCAAACACAGCCCCCTGAGGTTCCCTGGATGACCATGCCCCTTTCGTTGGGTGGTTTCCTAGCTTTTGTGCATTCCCCCTCCCCATTCTAAAAGCCTGAAATGCTTCTCTAAGCCATAATAACTGGAAGTGAGAGGTTACGGGTGCGATCCTATGCCTGTTTTGACAGGAAAAAAAGTCCTACAACTCTCAGCATTCCCCAGACAGCCATGCCGGCTGGAGCATGCTGGGAGTTGTAGGACTTTTTCCCCCATCTAAACAGGCACATGATTGCACGCTAAAGCTAAAAAAAAGGTTGGTCTTTGGGGGGGGTCTTCTGGCCCCACCCCTTTTGTCTTTGGCCCCACCCACCACTGGAATGCAGCCACTGAGATCTTCTCCAAAATGGAACTCGGCCCTTTGGCTGAAAGAGGTTCAAGTTCAACACCCTTGCTCTATAGAGACAATATGCAATCTCTACTTTAGCTTCCATGTTAACCTGTACTGGAGAACTGCTTTGATTACTGCAGTTAGCTGTAAATTGGTGATTGTTGTTATTATGACTGCTTTATGAATTATTAAAACCAACATCCATGTTATAACTCTAAATTATACTGCAATAATCCTCTTACTTTTTGCACTGTAAACATTCTTGTAAATCCACCACAGCACACACAGCAGCTTAACATGTTGGTTATTATTGACTGAAGGATGCCTTCAGACACTGTTTCAAGACCCTTGAGAGACATTTTACACTGTACAGAACACAATGTCCATTGGCTTTAACCCCTTTTAACCATGGCTTTAACCATCTTCTTGTCCTCTGCTGCAAGCTCTATTTGGAAATGGTGGGGAAGCACACAACAGTAGCAGCAGCTGCATCACAGCTTCCTGGAGTTTGCTGTGTTTGACAGAAGCAATTGTGGACTTTTCCCCAGTCATCTCTCTCCTCTGTGCCAAATGTCTCGGGAACAGGGATGAAGGGGAAACGAGCAAGTTTCAAATCCCAAGAGCATTCAGCTGTTTTTCAGAATTCACTTTCGCATTTGGAACAAGGCTTGCTTATCCCAAAGTTCCCCATTTCAGCTGGCCAGAAAAGAAAAGATCTGGGTCCGGAACTGAAGAGCACCTCAGGCATGTGCAATTGGTTCTGCACATGCACAGGGATTTCCTGGCAGTGCTAGTTTTCAGTCACAACTTGCACACTATTTCATACCCTCCAACATTTCACAAATGAAAATAGGGACACACGTGAATTTGTAAGAGGTATGGTTAAGCAACATGAAGGTGTGATCCAGAGGGCGTGGTCAGGCAACATGAGGGCGTGGCCAAGGGTATGGCCAGGCAACCAAAGGGCATGGTCAAGTACAAAAATTATTAGAGGAAACACACTAAATCTTATATATTATAATTATTACATTATTATATTATATTTTAATAATATTTTATTAGTGGCTTTTGTATTTTTATTTATTTATTTATTTATTTTATATTTATACCCCGCCTTTTTCCTGCAAGGAACCCAAGGCGGCTTACATAATCCTCCTCCTCTCCATGTTATCCTCACAACAACCCTGTGAGGTAGGTTAGGCTGAGAGTCAGTGACTGGCCCAAAGTCACCCAGTGAGTTTCATGCCGAGTGGGGACTAGAACCCGGATCTCCCAAGTCCCAGTCCAACACTCTCACCACTACGCTACACTGGCTTAAACCTTACTTAAACCCTTAATTGTTGATATCTGGTGTTTTTCATGGGGGGGGGCAGTGCTTGCAAGGCAATCTTTTTCTTTTTGTTTTAAAATTGTCAGGATTGGTCCCACATTTTCAGGGCAGTTGGAGAAGGAGAAGAAAAGAAGGAGATGCGGAGGAGGGGGAGCTTTTGGGTGGGGGAAAATACAAAAAGACACATTGGGGTTTTGAGCCCCTTCAGTGCTTTGCTCCAACACCTCTACAAGCTCTGTTTTTTAAGCACAAGGAGTAACTTTGAGGGGCTGAACAGCTTTGTTGTTGTTTGTCATTGTGGAAAGGCCCCAGTTTAAAGCACTTTTTGTATTCTATTCACACAATTTAGATTTAAAGAAACACTTAAACTGGAATAATCTTACAGAATTTAACTAACTTGAATTAAGTTAAAACAAACAGTGCAATCCTACACACAGTTACTCAGGAGTAAGTACAAATGTCTTCAATAGGTCTTACTTACTTACCAGGGGGTGTGGTCAGAGGCAGCAGGTAGAGCACACACACCCTCAGTCTGTTCCCTTCCTGCTTAAAGAGTCCATGGGCAAAATCGCAGCTAAGCTAAATAGCTTGCAGGAGGAGGCAGGGGGATTCCGGGCTCTGTATAACAAATCGGGACTCTGCATAACAAAGTAAGGAGCTGTGATGGCTTAAGTGTTTGCGGGACTGTCCTGGCAAATTCGGGGCAATTGGGGAGTATGCTATTTTAGTTTCCAACATTTAATTCCTAGAGTAATTTGCTAAAAATGAAAGCCAACAACTGGAAGACGAGGCCCAGAAGCTCTGCTGGCTATTGAGAAACTCCTCATATGCCCCTTGGATTCCTTCCCAGTGATTTAGTGGGAGGAAAGGAAATCCTGAGCCCAGTTCTCCAGCAGTGACTGTCTACTTCCCACTCCCACACATTTGGCATGTGGGGAACGCAAACGCGAGGGCAGAGTGAAGCTGAGCCGAGCAAGTTCAGTCCCCTTCACTCTTCCATCGCCTTCTGATGAAGGAGGAAAGGGGACAGAGCCAGCCAGGGAAAGCCTGGGTGGAGCAAAGAAGTCCCCTTTGCTCCTGGCTTTGGTGCATGTGGACTTTCCCCAGCTGGCCAGGGTGTGCCGCTCCCAATCGGGAGGACAAACAGTATGTTAAATAAGGAGAAATTCCAGCCGTTATTTCTGATCAGATATCTCTCCCCGTTAGCCTCCAGGGGGCAGAGGTTTGGGAACAGGGCAGGGCCTACTTGAGCCCAAACTTCTGCAGGCCACATGCTGGAGGTTCCCCAGCCCTGTATTAAATGCAAAATTGAAAACAAATTGGCTTGGATACTAAGGTAAGTGACTGTGAGGAAGGAAAAGGCTGGAGATTTTCTGATCCTTTCCTTCCCCTTGCAGCCACTTATACGCAGACATATAGATTGGGGCCACTTATGTGCAGACGTATATAGACCGGGTTTGGATGACACGCCACAGCTCATCGTGGGTTATTCAACCCACAATGACCTGCGGCGCCCATGGGCACCAAGTTACACATGCAACCCCCGCTTGGGGGTTGTTGTCTCATGCAAACCTGGCGAGTGTGGATTGTGTGAAGGTTAAACAACAGACCATGGGCTATGCAAGGGTTCTTTAACCCTTGCATAACCCATGCTCACCAGCTTTGCACGACACAACAACCTCCCAATTGGGGGTTGCATATTCAAAATGGCAGCCGCATGCATCCCACAGACACTGCAGCCTCACTGTGGGTTAAATAACCCATGGAGGGCTGTCCTGTTGTGCAAACCTGGCTATAGACTTCCACTATGCCAATATCCATGCTCGATGTGTGGATGTCAGGGGTGGAGCAGGGAAGTCATATGATGTCAGAGACCATAGCCCCACAGTCCCTTGCACTGTGGATTCCCTGCCAGTGCAGAGCAGCAGTGGGATCAAAGAACTTTGCTTTTAAAATCCATTTTCAAAACTAAAGTGGGAAGTGAAAGAATCACACTTGGAATCTCAGCGAGTCAGGCAGTCAGATTTCCCCAGATACAGGAGTCTGACAAAAGCATTAAACTGGCAGTGTCGCTACTGGGGAAGTGAAATCTATGGTGGTTTATTCATCCTTACCTGTTAAACCAGGACACTATGCAAGCACTTGTGAGGGGTCATCATAACACAGGCTCTGCCCCTGCCCCTGCCCCTGAACGGGCTACCATTGCTACCATCTGCTAGAGCCTTTTCAAAATATTGAAACTTCTGAAATCTAGAGAGCTCTCTTTTCTCTCACCACTGTTGATTGAAACCTGTACTTGCCATCTCTGCTGATTTCCTAGTAAACTGCAGAAGAACTGACCTACAGGAAGACATAATTGAGAAGACCCATTAATCCATTTTGGGTTCAGGGTCAAATTCACCTGACCTGGAACTGAAATGGGATCAATGAGATTTACTGGGCGCATGGTCCACTTCCCATAGGTCAGCCTTGCGGTTTAGTGGGAAAGCACTATGGTTGGAAGATATGATTGAAGCTAGGCAGAATTTTGTTAAACTTATTTAATGGGTTTAGGCTGTATGTAATTCTCTGTACCTGAAGCGTAAAAATTGCCCTTGCATCTGGACAGGCTCTTGTATGATAACACATTTCCTTTGGCTTCTGTCGGGGAGTTCTGTCTCTCCCCCCCCCCCCGCTTTCATGGACTCTGCAGTTATGACTGTATCCTTTGTTCAGTACTGCAAAAATGGCAGGTGCAAGTGAAGGGACTGCGCAGCCTGTGCACATTTCTTAATGTGCATGGCTGATGTCATTAGTGACAGAGGCACCAAGGGCAGGAGATTAAGTTGTTGCAGGCATCCTAGTCTTGTTCCCTCAATGCAGCAGAGAGAGAGAGAGAGAGAGAATTAGAGAGATCTTGCCTAGGACAGAGAATCTTCCCTATTTTACTAATTATAACCACCTGCAAACAGCTGTAGAAGGAAACAGGAAAATAGCACAATAATCCGGAGAGGTAATACGATGGAGCTTTGAACAAGAAACAGGGAAGATGGATTTCTGATTTTCCTTCTTGTTCTGTGAGTAGACATTTGGTCTTGAGTGTATCATTTCATATCTTACTGGGCATTCAGAGTCACAACACCAGACTCTTTTGTTTGGGATTAATTAATGCAGGCTAAATCAGGAGAGTGACATAGGACTCTCACTTGAGCCAGTGGAATGAGATTTGTGGCAATTCTAGGCACACACAGGAAGAGTCCTGAAGAGTGAGTGAGAGTGAGTGAGTGTTACCGTTATCTGTCAATAGCCATTCTCGATTTCCCTGTACGTGCTTGGTTGTCACTGTGGTTTAGCAACAAATTCCCATTGGTCTCTACTGGGAGCTCTCCTTTGCTACCAATCCTTTTTACTAATCGCACTGGCAACAAGGAGGCCAGATTCTTATTAAATTTGGGGAAGAGCTACCATCTAAGAATCTAGAAAACTCTCCACATCTTAGAGCACCCTACTTCCAGATAGCCTCACTATGCTATATTATACAACTATGCTATATTGTTGTGTCTTTTATTGATTGTTGTGAACCGCCCAGAGAGCTTCGGCTGTTGGGCGGTATATAAATAAAATTAATAATAACAACAACAACAACAACAACCCATTCCTTTCCCTCAAAATCTTGGATCCCACAAAATGTTCAAAACATTCCAGGCAATTATGACCCATATATATATATATATATATATATATATAGTAATACCTTGAATTGCAAGTAACTTGGTCTGAGAACATTTTGCAAGACAAGCAAATTTTTAAAATAAATTTTGACTTGATAAACAAGCGACGTCTTGCATACGTAGGGATGTAACCGCTCGCCTTGAGTGGGCGTAGCGAGCCGAAATCGGCCCCGCTCACGCCCGCCAGAGACTCACTTTGATATAAGAGTGTTTTGGATTACAAGCACGGTTCCGGAACGAATTATGCTTGCAATCCAAGGTATTACTGTATATGTATGGTTCTTCTTGGCTAGCACTAGGTGGATAAATTCTGGCTACATAAGTAGTATGGCAGGGGTGGGGTATCTCTTTCAGCCTAAGGGCCAAATTCCAGATCTAGGTCTGGAGGGCCGCATTCCAGCAGTAGTTGGGGCCAAAAATGAAGTGGGTGTGGGCAAAAGACGATCTGCCACTCTGAAAATCACAGCACAATCCTGCACACGTATACTCAGAAGTAAGTCTCCATAGTAGTACTATGGTAGTAGTCTGATCTTTCTCCCCTTTACTTGTCTCCAAACCTGGGGAACATTTTCCTCATAATTTTCTTATGAAAAATCTTAATAAGGATAGACATGCTCTTCGGTAAGACTGTTGTAACATGAGTCCTAGAGCTAGAATTGTCTCTTGCAACCCAGTTCTTTGGACGGAGTATCTATTTCCCTTCCAGTTTGAATACTCCACTTTTTCTGACAAGACCAGAATGCGCATTTCAGACAGCACATTCTACATTGCCATAGAAACCCCAAATGCATCTCATGGCAGCATTCTCTTCCTAGTCCCTTCATTCTAGGGACGAGATGTTTGCTGACAGCTTGTCAGGCGCATCTGTGTCACCTGAAGTTTAAAGGAAATCACTGCACAAATAGATCATCTTAAAAGAGGCCTGCAGTGGACTTTCCTGACTACTCAAGTGTTACCATCTTTTGTCTAAACTGAGATGGAGAAAGGAGGAAAATTCTGTTAATATTTTCATTCCCCATAGGATTGAATGTGTTTCTTCTTAGCTGAGGGAGGAGAAAATATATAAATTCCTATTGAAGGCATCAGTAGGAGACACCTTGTTATTGAAACTCTGTCCTGTTATTAATAACCAATTAAATGCCAGTCTGTTCTGCAAGATGACCTCCTCTGCGAATAGGCCGGATCCTGGTCTAAAATATTTCACTGTAATTTTCTAATAGCAATTCTTATGTCCTCTTTACATATTTCATGTTCTGAAAGACAGTATGGTTGAATGGTAAGACAGGAACTCGTTAACTTCAAACGTGCACCCAAATAAACATGCTTACATTAAATCCTATTGACTTCCGTGGGATTTAAGCATGTGTAACTTGGTGCAAGATTGTGGTACTTCACTTTGATCCATTAATTCCTTACAAGCACAGATCTCTAATGTGTTCACAGGGATCCTCACCTAGCATGGCCTGTTCCATTCACTGTGCAGGCAGCATGGAGTTGGTGTGTGGAGGAGAAAGCAGGGGAAGAGCAGCAACAAAGATCCAGACCCCAAGTAGGATTAAAAGAGATGGTCACAAGGCCCACAACATTAATAAATTACAGCTTGAATAGATTTGGTGGGGCATAGGACTTGGATCCAGACCTTTATCAGCCCATCTGCTAGACCAGTGTTCTCCAAGCTTGGGTCCCCAGATGTTTTTGGCCTACAACTCCCAGCATCCCCCAGCCAGCTGGCTGGGGCATGCTGGGAGTTGTAGGCCAAAAACATCTGGGGACCCAAGCTTGGAGAACATTGTGCTAGACGATACCCATCCAGACCACATGCTGCCATGAATCAGGGGAGGCTGGTGACTCCTATGTCAGTGAGGCTCCTTATCCATTGCTCCTATAGCTTTATAAGAGTTATCCATGGTGCTTCATGGTGGTGAACCTATTTTGGGGGTGGAGTATAGCACCATGGATAGCTCCTATAAAACTCAGAATAAAAGTTGCAAAGGATAAGGAGCCCCATTGACACAGGAGTCACCAGCCTCCCCTCAATTTATGTCCCAGGGGCAGATCAGGGGGAGAAAGTTCTCCTTCCAGTTTGTCCCATGGACCTGCCTCCAGAGGATCCAACCATCTTCTGACTGGCTTTCCCAGGGGTAGGCATGAGCAAGCCAACCACCATCCCAGAAGTCCCAGCAGGCGACCTTGGAACCTGCCACCCTGCCTGCCTCCCCTCCCCCCCCCTTGCGTGCCATCACAAACTGGGCTCCCAGGTAAGCTGGGAACCCTTCCTTATTGTGAAGAAAAAGATCCCTCTGCACACTTCTTCGTCCATTGATGAGGCAGCCTGCGCACATAAGGGTTCCTTGGTGTGCACATTGCGTTCTGAACTCTCTCTGTGGCTTTATGGAAATCATTTTTTTAGGTCTTTGTTTCTCTACCTGTAACTTCAGAGTTAATTATTTACTTGGGAATGGTTGATGAATCTAACATGAATTGTGCCCACCTCATAACTGGGTTTTCTTGTTGCATTATTTAGATTCTAATATGCTTCAGCTAGAGCTGCAGATGGGCTTCAGCTTTTGTTGGATGAAAAGAAGCAAGACGCACTTGGGAATTAATTTGTTTCAGAATTTGAGTTGGCAGTACTCATATTAACTATGAGTACTATCTTGACGAAAAATGCATATGAATATCAAGGAATGCGACAGATATAAGTTGTCCCTGATTTGGAGTGGGAGGGATAGTGGCACCAAAAAAGGGGGGGGGAAGGAAGATCATTCTATAATTGTTTCAGATACTCCTAATTTAGCATCCAAACTGGTATTTGGACAAATGATAGAAACTTTGCAACTACTTATCTAGCAGAGCAAGTGGTGGGAGGGGAGCCTAAATTTAAATATTGTTTTGTGCTCATCATCATCATCATCATCATCATCATCATCAGGCGATCACTCGTGACCGAGTAAGATTGTCTTCCAGGATAAAAATTTACAAAAAGAAAATTTTAAAAGGAGGAAATTCTAAAGAAAATTGTGTAGACTCTAGCGATGGGTCCGTAAGTGACTGCGGAGGCCAATTCTAGATCCACACAGCTTCCCACAGTGAGGACACAGGTTACCAGATGGAAGATGGTCCTGTAAAGGGTTCGTTTGACGTGCTTTTCGCTTAGCACGTTTCTCCCTTTCACCTTGCACTCGGGCTTCTTCAAAGTCCATGGAACCTTTGTGAAAGGCCAACCTCCATTTAGATCGTTCATGGGCCAGAGCTTCCCAGTTCTCGATGTTTATATTGCATTTTTTTAGATTAGCCTTAAGAACATCTTTAAACCTCTTATACTGCACACCAGTGTGAAATGGGGAGTCTTGCAACTCCCAATTTTCCCCATGTACTTTACATGTTCCTTTCCTAGCATGGTTGCAGCTGCCTACCAAGGTCCTTTGCTTGTGTGTTTTGTAAACAACAATATGTAAACAACAATAGGAAACCAAACCACATGGCTGGAAATCTTTAAACATATCTAGACCAATGGCATGGAAAGAACTGTGGAGGTGGAAAATTATATATATGAAGAGAGCCAAAGGTGCCTGTCAATTATGAAAAGTTAGAAGTCTGTCTCATAGTGACCACTGCAGGGCTGGCCCTCCCATGAAGCAGGGTGAGGCGCCCACCTCAGGCAGTGCACTACAAGGAGTGGCAAGTTGCCCGACCCCGCATCCTCCTTGCTTGCCAGGGCTGCCCCCAGGAAGACCTGCCACTGCTGTGTGCTACCCACCTGCCCCCCACTGCCACCACACCCTCCACTGTCCTCCCTACCCCATTGCTGCTGCTGCTGCTGCCCACTCTGCAGATTCTCTCAGAGTGAGCAGCAGGCAGATGAGCTCTCAGAAGATCTCCAGGGACACTCCTCCCACAATGCCTGGCTCTGAGAAGGGCCCCTCAAGCCAGGCATTGGAGCCTTGCTGGTTCTTCAGCAAGGGGTGAATGGGCTGGACTGGGCTGGGAGGGAGGAAGGGAGACAGATGCAGTGAGCATGTGGGTGAGGAGGGGGGAAGATGGATGGGGTGGGGGAGGGAGAGATGGACACAGCTGGCAGGCGGGGAGTGGGACACAGCAGTGGGCAGACAGTGGGGGAGATGGACACAGCAGCAGCGGCAGGGAGACAGATGCAGCGGTGACAATGGTGGGCAATGGCAGCTTGTGTGCTCTCCTGCCTCAGGCAGCAGGAGAGCTTGAGCCAGTGCTGGGCCACTGATATACAAACTAAAGACCATGATGCAGGAAGCATCATCATCCCAGAGAATGATCATAAAAGATCCAAACTTTGGGGTTGATCGTTCTTTCATCAAGGCTTCACTTTGGGTTTGGGAGAGATGGAAAACAGAACTGGTGTCAGTCCTCTCCCTACATTACAACAAGTAAATATTTTAGAAGTTACATTTGCACAAATCCATAAATGGATTACATAATGGTGAATTTTTCCCTCTTAATAATTTGCAGGTGATTTTCCCAGGCAAAAGAATTAGATGGAAAGCAGATTTGCATTTGCCAACGAGTCAAGAGTAGGATTGCTGGCATGTTGATGGATTGTCCACATTTTGGGAACTCTTGGTTTCAGGCACCTCTGGTCAATGCCATCCATAATTGCTGTAAACCGCCCAGGGAGCTTCGGCTATTGGGCAGTATAAATATGAAATAAATAAATAGGGGAAAGAAATAAAGTTGACATCATAAATAAAATGCAATATCAGATTTTATATACCATTTTCTTAGCTTCTTTTCCATGGCACTTGTCCCTTGTAGGGTTACAAACATACCAGAAATAAGGGTGGGATCCAGTTAACTCCTCCTGTTGACAGAGTGGCTTCTTTCATTGGAATGGGGAGGGTTGATTCTTTATCTCCCCTGCAAGCTCCCAGCGTGTCCCCAAAACCTTCACAATGTTTGGGGGACCCTCCGGAGCTGATTCTGGAGGGAGGGTGGAGGGGGCTGCAGGGGGGACTAGAGGAAGGGAAAATCTCATTCCGTGAGCTGAGGTCTACCTGCTTGACGTTTGATTTCACCCCAAGTTTGCTCTTGTGCCTTTAAGAGCACCCTGGTGAACTGGGGGGAAAAAAGGTATATTGACAAAGTAGTGTTAGGCCAGCTGCTTTTTCTCAGTGCCTGTGAAGAAATGCTGTATTTTTATCTGTTTTATGTTTTGTAATGTTTCGATCCTGTGAGTAACCTTTGAGTGAGGTTATAACGTAACCATGTGGACCAGAAGCCAAGCACAAGACAGTTGGGCATAAGACAATTGTGGCTGCTATAGTTATGGTTGCTATGGGAAGAAGACATCAAGGTGATAGTTTGAAAATGACTAGGGGGAGAAGCTGCCTATGTTTATATAAGAATCAGGCCAACAGTAAAAATACAATTTGGGTTGGTGAAGGGGTCAAACAATTGTAGGTAGAAGGTCCATAAAGAACCATTAATTGGTCACTAAAAGAAGACCAGTAGAGGGCCCTGCCAGAAGGTAAGAACATGATTGGTCAGGTGTTCTGGCCGGAAGATTATATTTCAAAAGGTCAGTTAGAAAAGTCACTTGTTCATTGATGGTTGAAAGAGGATTGAAGACCAAAACTGGCGGTCAAAGGGTGCAAAGGTCAGAAAGAAGCAAGCCTTCTACTCTGAGGGAATCCTGCTGGCAAAGACCTGAAGACCAGAGCTGGTGGCTAAGGAGAAGACGAGGGAACTGTACTGTGAGGTTGTGGTGAAGCTTCAAGTAGGCATCTTCAAGCAGAGGTCTGACCAGAAGAAACTTCAGCAACTAATTCTTGAAACACCTGAATCATCGGAGAAGCAGCAGGAGGAATTTTCCACAGAGGAAAACTGTACATTTAAGTAACCTCATCCTACCATTTGAAAAGCAATATTATTCCTTTACATAAATAATTCCCTTAATAAACATCGTAAATTTTGTTAGTTTTTTAAGCTTGTCTCTTGTGATGGTGCCAATCCTGTGTCTATGCCATTTAGGAACCAGGCTATTGAGTTTCTAGAAGGTACAGAGAGCTTTTTTGTGTGTAGCAATGGTTAAGGGTGCAATCCTATGCATTTTGACAGAAAAAAGTACTACAACTTCCAGCATGCCCCAGGCAGCCATGTGGGCTGGGGATGCTGGGAGTTGTAGGCCTTTTTTCCTGTCTAAATATGCATAGGATTGTGCCCTAAAGGTTTTATTATAGTTAATGCAGCATTTCCTAATTCTGAGGTCTATCTGAGAATTTTATACAGGGAGTTCCATAGACCATAAATAAATAAATAAATAAGTGAGACAGCCACATGGTTTCATCACAGCGCCCCAACTACAATAGTGGAATAGAATAATAATACTGCCCTATCTTTCAGGGTAGTTAGAAGGATTACAAGATAATACATATGAGATGGTTTCAGTACATTATCACTTGCTAATGACTGCAGTTTAAACTGCTGTTAAAGGTGTAGGAGCAGAGAGCAATTAGAAAGATAGCAAGTTAGCAACCCTCCTCTTCCCTACTCATAGTTGCAGGTTTAAAAAAATAATGTTCTGGCATAGAGAGACTAGACCAGAATCTAGTAAGGCAAATGTAAGCAGAAGTTTTGGCTTTCCACTTGTGTAATGTTACATTATATTTCTGTGCGGTTATGTAAGTTTATTGAAAGGGTGCTCTCTCTCTCTCTCTCTCTCTCTCTCTCTCTCTCTCTAAACCAAATATGCAAAGGACTGGGCTTTGCTGAATACCGTACATTCTAGGCTATTATGCTGTGAAGCAGTGTTCTCCAACCTTGGGTCCCCAGATGTTTTTGGCCTACAACTCCTAGCAGGCTGGGGCATGCTGGGAGTTGTAGGCCAAAAACATCTGGGGACCCAAGGTTGGAGAACACTGCTGTGGAGGTTGTCCTCATGGGTGGTGTCACTTATGCTGCAGAGTTTGGAGCCCTTACCGTAGGTAGGGTAATAACCTATAAGAGTTTGTGTGTGGGTTGGCATATATTGCTCCTTGCATTTGGCTTATTTTTTTTAACACTCCCTACAGCTCAGAATAATGTGGCTTTTTGCTCATCATTCCAGGGGAACCATGGCTGTGTTTCCAGTGGCAGAGTTTTTAAAATATCAGTCTAATCAGGAGGAGAAGCAGATTGGGCAGGGCTGCAATGTACCACAGAGGAATGGGGAACGGTGCCTACCTCTGTGTAGGGTGCTAGCAAAAGAGAATGTGGCGCATAGGTTAGAGAAGAGATCAAAATATGTATAGCACATGGCATATGAAATCTATGAAATCTATGCAACTGTTTTCTACAGGCAGGCCAGGCCATGCCTTCCTTCCTTTCTTCTCCTTTTATGAGCGCTCCTCCAGCACAAAAGGTGAGGCTGACCACTTTGCTTATTGTTGGGACTTGAAAAAGATACTAGGAGAGGATATATTGTGGAGTAATATCCTTCCTATCTCACGTTAGTGAGATCAGCAGAGTAGAGTCCCTTTCCAGCTTAAAAGAAGCTTAGATTTGGCTAGTGTTAGCCAGTTAGCATTTGGTAATCCAGGATGCTTTAAGGCAGACTGGATTTCCCTGGTTTTGCCCCCTTTTCTCTCTCTCAGAACAATAATCAGAGACACAGTCTTGTAAAAGTTAAAAGTAACATTTACTCACTCAGATTATGCAGTTTCATTCAGGCAGGCTTAAAAGACGTTTCTTACAGTTGGTTACAGTACATTTGTAGTTACTTGGGGTCTGAACTTGTGGAGTTCAGACCAGCAACTCTGGCTACATGCTGCTGCAAGGACCATGTGGAGACAACAACCTGGTAGTGCCAAGCTCACTAGAGTCTGAACAGAAAGAGGAAGAAGCTGGGAGCAACTCCCACTTCCTGTTCAGGCTGTTAATAATTCACTGAGTACCTTCTAGGAAAACCACCCTAGAAGGTATCAGTGATCATAACCATTTCACCCAATTACCTGGTGAAACATTAGCCATAGGTTTTGACTGCAATTTTAATTATCCAACACTTATCTTTTGCATTATTGCACAACGACCCCACAAATTGGTCTCTGAAGGGAAATAGTGGAAAATGCAAAAGACATAAAACAAACACAATTGTGATAAGCAAATATACAAGTTGTACAGTTCTTACAAGGGAGGCCCTTTTTCTTTTCTTTTTTTTTTAAAGCTGGGGGAGACTTAAGGAAAGGGTAGAAACCAGATTGCCCCCCTGGGTGTGAATGAAGAGTGCCCAAATCACGGAGTCCATGTAGACACAGGATGCACTTACAGTACAGGAGCACTGTGGGCTGCTTCACATGTTACAGGTAGATATTGTAGACCCACATTGTTTATCTGCTAATACTGTAATGTTTCCAGCTGCTCCTGACCAAAGACAACTTTTCAGCCTCAGGAGACTCAGTCTTGTTCCTCTGATTTCTGCCTCTTTATTCCATTTTTTGCCCCCTGGCCTGATTTGTGATGGCTTTTCTGTCTCCTGTGCTGTTGCTGTGCCAGTGTTTGCAGTGTGGACAAGTGACATGATATTGTTACACTTTTATGGTGGGAGTGTTTGTGGCCTGAAGAACCAGTTTAGTGACCTTTCTGCCCCACCTTCAACTTTAGTGGGATGAGTGGCTCTCTAAGCAGGAAATAGATGCCTTCTCCATTTCCTGACTTTCCTTGACCTGGCTGGAAGCACAATCATTACCAGGCTCATTATCATCACCAGTATGTCCTTAAGTCTCACAGAGAGAATAATAGAATCATAGAAAAGTAGAGTTGGAAGGGGCCTACAAGGCCATCGAGTCCAACCCCCTGCTCAATACAGGAATCCAGGTCAAAGCATCCCCGACAGATGGCTGTCCAGCCGCATCTTGAATGACTCCAGAGTGGGAGGCTCACCACCTCCCTAGGTAGTTGGTTCCATTGTCTTATTGCTCTGACAGTCAGGAAATGTTTCCTGATGTTTAGGTGGAATCTGGGTTCCTGTAACTTGAGCCCATTATTCCGTGTCCTGCAAACTGGGATGATTGAGAAGAGATTCTGGCCCTCCTCTGTGTGACAACCCTTTAAGTACTGGAAGAGTGCTATCATATCTCCCCTCAGTCTCCTCTTCTGAAGGCTAAATATGCCCAGTTCTTTCAGTCTGGGCATGATATTGTGTAAGATGACACATGCTGTTATGGTGGTTGCAACTCGGGATGTTCAAGAATTTTTCTGTCCACATTTTTTTAAAGTGAACTGGTCTGATTCACACTTCCCAAGCTAATACATGGATTGGAATGCAGTTATCATTTAGTTTTCATGTTTCTTCAGATTTTGCAATAGTTCTCAGCTAAAAAAAAGTACCAGAATGCATATAAAATGCCTATTAGACGCCTGTAAGAGAACATGAGTGCAATAGCATCTTCCCAACCATGTTCCCTAGCATGGCTGATACCAGACGTAGTATGTAATCAGCATGATGAGTAGCCATCAGCAAGAATTCAGAGGGATTTGTACACTCCCAATTGCAATTGTTGGATTCCCAGGAGGAAACACACCAGCACCCACAACTTCACACAGAGCTGCATTTCAGAACATATTGGCATCATGATTTCTCCCACTTTATCCAACTTTGATATCAATACATTGACTGGTATGGCTTGTGGTGCCTTGTAAGTGGCAAGGAGTAAAATAAATAAATAAAAGAACTTCCTGTCGACAAATTGACGTCCCTATTAAATTAGAACAACTATGGGCACATGGTACCATCCACATTGCCAAGGCAGTATGGAATCCCATTTTTTCCAAATCCATCCATTACCTAATATGCAAAAATAGAGTTATACTATTCTACATTCCTACAGAAGTAGAAGGGAATGGGAAGAAATGGGCAAAAGAGAATTATATTATACTATACCATACCATACAGTATTCTGCATGGTGGTGGTGGTATACAGAAGTAGAAGGAAAAGAAAAAATGAAGGGAAATACCTTACTGACATCCTCAAAACACATTTTGCTACAGAAGAACATGCTCCATTGCCAGGAAGACCATTTCTGCCACTGTTAATCTTCCCACACCAAATTGGTTGGCCACTGCACATTAGAACCATTTGCACAGGAGTGACTGTATCAACCTGAGAGAGGAAAAAAGGTGTGTCCAAGAACAGCCCACATGGCCTAAAAATCAGCACCCGGTTCTCATGCACCGCCCACTCTAAGCATTGCTGTGTGGCATGGACTCATGTAATGTCCACAGTGGATACGGTGCAATATCGATTGCCACTTTTAACAAATAGCAGCACAGTAGTTTTTCAGAAGCTGTCTTGTTTTTATTGACCTTATGTAAGCTGCTCTGCTAGCCTTTTCAGCTGAAGAGCAAGGTAAAAATCTTTTCAGTACCTAAATAACTAAGTGCCAAGGGTCTCAGTATAGTTTACAGGGGGTTAAAAAACACAGGAGTAGCTCCCATTCATTCATTTCCTTGGAATTCTCTTAGAGAAACTTCCCATTGGGCAGAACCCTTGGAAAACAATTGGTGTAAATCACTTGCTATTATCAGAGATTTTGTGAAATGAATTGAAGTGTGAAGAGTCTGGCACTTCAAAAACTGTTAAAAGCTTTTATTATTCTGGCACTAATACTGTTTGGGTTTTTCTTCTGCATAGTTTCCCCAATTCTAGAAGCAGGTGCATTCAAAGTATGAATTAATATCCTGCAAACACCCAAGACATAGTTCCAAAAATCTAGGAGCCAGAATCTAGGTATCCAAGGTTTTTCGACTGACAGTGGAAACTGGAAAGCCTGAACTTAGCCTTGGCATACACATGTCATTAGGAACTGATGTGTGGAGGTGGTGAAATTCTGATCTGGACTGTACCTCTGCAGACTGTTTCCTCAGAGTGAGACATTGTGGGCAAGGCGGTGGTCCTGGAGAGCGCCTGTGCTGCCTGCTGCTTTGCCATGCTAATGGCAAATACTGTTTTCATGGTTTAAAAGTTAAATGGTATTTGCCGCCATGATGCCATGGCAGCAAAGCAGCTATGGTGCAGGCACTCTCCAGGGCACCTCACCCACACAATGCCTCATCCTGAGGAAGGACCACTTCCTCAAAGTAAGGCATCAAGGGGCAAGATGCCCCCCCCAATTTTGGGGTGGCTGCCATTGTGGTACAGTCCATGCTATCACTTATTTCTGCTGCATGTGTAGACCACCAGGCCTTGCCTTGGATCATAAACTGATGATTGGCAGACCATAACAACCTATCTGATTTAAGGAGAAAGACATTGTGACACACTGTAGGAGCATAATACATAATTGATCTGGAATGAAGGCAATTCTCCCACTTGCTCATGCCTCTCTCATACCTAAAATTTTATTCATCCACCTCTGTTTTAGCAGAGATCAGTCAAACACAACACTGCCCATAAATAATTCACTTATTTGTAAATTAGGTATGAAATATTAATACAGCAGGATATGTAACTATTAGCCACCCTTGTTGTCTTTCTACCCATTTCCTACTTGAGTGCTGAGCTTAGTACAGCATCTTGAATAGTTATGGCAACTTGTCCCTCACTATAATAGGCAGCAACCACATGAGGAATTGCATTTATGTTCACTTTTTGGAAGCAATCAGTGGGATTTCTGCCACAGCTTTCACAGTGTAGGGGCATTACATGTGCTGGCAGACCAGAAAAACAACAGTGGAGTTCTTTCAGACAAACACACGCACACACAGGACTTGTTTGTAAGTAAATGCTTTTAAAAAGATAAATAACTGTAACAAGATTACTCAGGTACTAAAGCTTGATGGTTACAGAAGTGCAGTTACTTAAACGTTACTCAGTCTGTGAGGTAAGGGAAACACAAAGGTCAATCCTTCATTGATAAACCCAGCAAGCATCAGTTAAGTCAGTTAACACCAGACTAGCCTGTCAGAGGAGTGTTAGAATGGAGTTCAAACCTGTTGCTAAGCAAAGTCCAGCATTTCCTCCCCTGATTCAATCAAGTGGTTCAGTCCACTGAACCCTGCCCTTCAAACCCTGCCCTTCAACCAGACTATACACAAGTCTGCCTTAACCCCTTAATAGGCAGTTCAGTTTAAAAAAAAACAAAAAAAAACCCTCCCTGCAGAGTTTACATCTTCTCGTCTCATATTCAAACAACATGCATGTCCCTGTTTCAATCTGTGCTATGTTGGAAGGAATGACTTCATAAGTCTGACAGCACTGGTCATGCTGGCAGGAAGGCCTCTTTGCCCTTCAGTAGCAGCTCTCCTCTCCTCTCCCACCCACTTTTTCTGTTCAATATCCAGCCTGAGAAACAGTTTTGTGAAATCTGAAAGTTAGATGGAAGTTAAAAATTGGTGGAAGGAGCAGGGCAATAAATGCAAAGAAACAAGAAGAAAAACATTCTCAATGCACACAGAGACACATAATTTTCTGTCTAAGAAATTTTGTTACAAAAAAGGAAGAATGACCAGTTTTTCAAGGAGGAGTTGTGTACAGGGCCGGATTAAGATAGGGGCTATTGGAGCTGCAGCTCCAGGCCCCTACCCCAAAACAGGCCCACAATCAGGACCGGTGCAGGGCAGTTTGGCGCCCCAGGTGAAATAATATTTAGCGGGGGGCCCTCTCCAAAGCAGCCCTGCTCTGCAAAAAAAAAAAAACCCTGCGCCGCCACCACCAACCTACCCTCCCCCCGCCCTGGCGGCGGCTGCTGCCGCTGCCGCTGCCGCCGCCGCCGCCAAGGAGGAGGAGGAAGTGACGCGATGGGACCCCCGCGCTGTTTTTTGCCGGGGAAACCATGGCAACAGGGCTGTTTAAGCCCTTCTGCCCTGGTTCCTCCCGCCAAAACAACGCGGGCGGGGCTCCGGAAGTGACACGAGTCACGACGTGGAGAAGGTAAGTGGCGGGGGGTCGGGGGTGGTGGTGATGGCGGCGGCGGCGGGAGGCGCAGCGGCGAGCGGGACGGGAGGGTGCGGCGGCGGTGGCGGCGGGAGGGAGGGAGGGTGGGGAGGCGGAGGCCTGGCGGGGGCGGCGCAGTGGAGGCAGAGGCCTGGCGGGGCGGCGCAGCGGCAGCGAAGAGGAGCGCAGCATTTCTGCGCCCTCTTCAGCCGCGCGCCCTCCTCAGCACCAGGCCCATAATGCTCTTAATCCGGCCCTGGTTGTGTAGCATCTTAGAGACTGAACTTTTCTGTGGCATGACTGCAGTTCTCTGCATAGTTAACAGGAAGACAGCTCTGTTGAACTCAGTGGCCCGGCTCAAACATGAGAAGCCACTGTGGGTGAATTTCCCCACGGGTTTTTTTTGCTGCAATAATGGCTGCCATTTTGAATATTCAAGTTGCAGGGGGGGGGCTGTAGGTTGTCATTACATGTGAACCCAGTGAGGGTGGGTTGTTGGGGTGGTTGACAAGCCACCCAGAACCCATGGCTTGTTTTAGGATTGCACGTGGCTTGTTAATCATCCCAACAATCCACCCTCGCCAGGTTCACACCTAATGACAAGCTACGGTGTGCCCCCCCCATGGCTTGAACGTTCAAAATGGCAGCGGCTGCCAGGACAAGAAGCCCCTGACAGGGAAGTTCACTCATGGTGGCTTCTTGTTGTGTGAACCAGCTATACTTCCAGCTCCAGAGGTTCAACTTGTAAAGCACATTGAGCTTTAAAGAAAGATCTTCAGCCAGCTGAAATACAACCTTGAGCCTTTAATTAGAAATGCAAACGCACTCGCAAGGAAGCTTAAACAGCTAGTGTGAAGTAGAAACCCCATCAAAGGAAAGGGAAGGCTATCCAGCCTCTGATTGATTATTTTCTGACCCTCTATGCTAATTATCGCAAAACAATAGTAAAACTTGTAAATCTCATTAGCACCTCATTCACTTGCCAGAATAAATTGCTCTGGCTGATGACATCATCATTCCTGCTCTGAAAAAAAAGTACCAGAGCTGTGTACTTCCCTCTCCACCACACCACTGCTGACCACACTCCCAAATACAGCATTCCCCAACCTGGTGTTCTCCTGATGTTTTGGATTTCAACTCCCATCAGCCCTAGCCAGCATGGTCAATGGTCAGGAATTCTGGGAGTTGTAGTCCAAAATATCAGGAGGGCATCAGGTTGGAGAAAGCTGCCCTAATGTTTTAACAATGACAACATGCTAATATATTGGCAATGACATGACGCCGAGGTAGGGAATAAGACTGCACTGAGATTCCCAGATGCAGCTGCAGCTGACAAACGTAGGGGGTTTCCAGAAGCAGCATCAGCATTGCCTAGAAAGCACCGTTCCATCCCTGAGTTCTGACTGGCTGGGCAAAAAGGCCTGTGGGATATTGGGAGGCAATGAACTGAACTATCCCACCGTTGTAAGAAGGATTCCTGCCCATTGTTCTGGAGCTGCTAAAAAAAAACCCTACAGTATTATTATTATTATTATATGATTCCCACTTCTTCGAGTGGTGGGGAGGTCCAGGCACAGATAGGTGATGGGTGGTGTATATGAAATATTTGATACTGACCTAGATGTTGCTGGCCTACAGCTTCCAGCATACCCAGCCAGCATGGCTAATGGCAAGGGATTCTGGGAGCTGTAGTCCAGCAACATCTGGGGACCCAAGGTTGGAGAGCCCTGATCTAGAATGTGCTCCTGGTTCAAATTGGGGTCTCCTTTACAAAAAACAAACAAACAAACAAAAACCCTCCAGTGGCTGCTATTTGCCCCCCCAAGGTGCTGTTCACTGTAAAGCGACTTCCAGGGCAGAGCAGCATGGATGTCTACTAGACAGTCTGCCAGAGCCTCTGACTAACACTACATCTGTTTTATCTGGATTAAGTTTCAGTTTGTTCACACACACCCCAATTCATCCCTGAACTGATTGCATTCACTTCCACTCCCTCCCCAAGATTAGAAGATGGAAATGAGAAGTAGAGCTGTGTGTCACCAGCATACTAATGATACTTCAGTCCAGATCTCTGGAGGACCTCTCCCAATTCCATGGAGTAGATGTTGAAAAGCATGGGAGACAAGATGGAAGATTGTGACATTCCCCAAACCAATGGCTATGACATGAACAGCAGTCTCCCAGCACCCGCCTTCTGTGATTGGTCTCCAAGGAATGAGCAGACCTGTTGCAAAACAGTGCCCTTTAGTCTCAGCCCCTCAAGGCATCCCAGAAAGATACCATGGTTTTTGGTACTGAAAGCCACTGAGAGGTGCAGGAGATTCAACAGGGCCATACTCCTACCCACTGTCCATCTCCCAAAATAGGCCCTACCCCAGGGTGACTAAGGCAGTTTCCATTCCAAAATGAGGCTTAAACCAGAGTGGAAAGGATGTATGTTGTGAAGGGTGTGAGCTTCCAACTTGGGAGTATGCAAAGTTCTAAATGAAATATTTTCACTTCCTGTTCTTGAGTTGCATCTCTTTTTTTCCTGTTGCGAAAAATGCTACAGCTGATCTTGCATATTTCTTCTAAAAAACTAATGATACACGTGGCCAGGGATGCTTTAATTAGCCTAAATATACACACTCTAAACATAAACAAAGCCTTCTTCCCAATTCCCTTCTGCATCTCCTTTGGAGTTTAAATCTGCAAAGCAATGATACAAAATGCATATTGACCTCTGATTTTATTAAGAAGCGCTCCATTACCATCCTCTGAGTAATAGAGTGTTAAAAATAGGTTTTCTCCCATTATTCTTTTGTTCCTCTAATGGTATCTGGAACTGGTAAGCCACATAGTCTAATTGCAGTGTAAAGGAGCTCATTTAAAGATGCTGGCTCCCAATCAGAAGTTCCTTTTGAGGATGATCCAAAACTATCTGATATCAAAGCTAAATTTTTCACCAAAAATTCCCCTGGTGGTTTTGAGGAAGGTTGGAAATCCAATAGTTGTATGTTGAAGTCAAACTTACATAGGATTACAGTTTTTTATTTTTTAATGGAAGACAAAGGTACAGTTCAACACAGCCCAAATCTAGTTCTATGACTGGTGTGACACAGGAGGAGGCCTGGGGTTGATGTGCCCTCATCGATTGCACATACAAACTTCTGTGTGTACCAGGGCCTACTTACATAGATGTCTATCTTTGCAGGCCCTAGTTAATACTTAAGGTTCTAGCCTAAACCACAGCATAATTAAGCAAAATTATTTAAATCTCGTTGGCTTCCATAGCACTAAACAGTTCAGCTTAACTGGAATATGGATTATGTTGAAAGGCAATCTATCCATTAGTTGCAACTGGGACTATATAACAAGAGTCTGATAATATGTATTTTGCTATTTACACAATTGAATGAGAAAACAACACATACAGTATCTGGGTTCAAATAATAGTATTAACTTAATATAGACTAGCACAGTAGGTTTAAGGCACATCCTATGCAAGTTCAAACAGAAAAAAAATGCCTACAACTTCCAGCATGCCCCAACCAGCTTTGCTGGCTGGGGCATGCTGGGAATTGTAAGCCTTTTTTTCTGTCTAAACTTGCAAAGGATTGCACCCTTAATCTGGTAATACAGTATAGTTTACACACCAAGGCTGAAAAAAATAATTAAAATTCCTAGGAGGCAATGCCAAATGTTAGTACCCATCCTGCTCTGTTCTGTACAGGACTGTTGCTGTGATTACAGTGTTGGGAGTTTTTCACAATGCTAGAAGCAGCGTTGGTGTCCAGTTGTCCTATACCTGTTCCTTTTTGAAGAAGAGCAGTGTGCATCTTGATCCCTCCCTGGCTTCCTGCTGTATTGCACCTATAGCTTCTGACTAGGTAGACATGTCCTGACCTGCTCATTTCTATGCTCAAGACATAGAATGTATGAGAGACGTAACATTATGTGGCAATTGCATTATGTCCCTCCCTTCAGCAAGTTTCTGGGAAGGATTTCGTCCGTTCCCCCTTCTCCTGCCACACAGCAGTCAATCCAAGATCCTTCCTGTAATGGTGCCTCACTTTTATCAAACAATACTCCTAAATCGATAGCCTGCCTCTTTAAAATTCCTACAATACAGCTGAGAGCCAGAAAGAATTTCCAGTGGGAATACTAGGAAATTGGAGTTTACTTCACAGGCAGAGGTTCCCAAGGTCTGGCCCCAAGGGAACATTCTGGTTTAGCGAGAAGGAGTTAATCATTCCACTTTTATGTATGTCAAAATTGCAACTTAATGAGCACTATTTTCCTTGGGGGGGGGAAGAGAATTCAAATTTCCTTCACTTGAATCATAAGCAGCTACCTCAGTACTTAAGGCAATCACATTCAAATGACTCTTCCATTTTATCATCTGGATTGTCTAGGACTCTTCATAGCATCCTCCCGGCCAATGCCTTTTCTAAAGCAGCTCTTGCAAAGAGAAAGGCATCAACCTTATTTTTCATTGCACTAATTTGTGAGCATGAAAAAGAGCTTTTCCCATGCTTTCCTTCAAGTCCTATCTGGACAAAACAACATATTTTCCCAGCCAGGGGCATTGTTATGTTCCCCACCACCACCCAACATAGCTCCAGCTGTTCTCTAACAAATGCAGCAGCAACACTTCTTTCCTTTAGCAGCCCCCCTAATAAACCAAGAGTAAATTACTGAGTGACCTACTTACTGGGGTTGTTTAAATAATCCTCAACGTGGCAGTGTAATTTGATGTTTTACATAAAGGACAGGCGGATTTCATGTTAAAACATAACCTCTCGTCAACAAAAAAATGGGAGTTGAAGCCAAACGAACAGTTGGGAAAGGGCATAAAATAACTTTGGGGTTTTTTTTAGTTTAAAGTGTTTTGGGGTTGGGTTTTTTATTTTTGTTTTGCTTTAAAGGCAACATTCTGTTGATTTATCATGTGGTGTAATTTTGTTATTGAGTCAAACGAAGAAAATGAGTGTGCAAGGTTAACTGCAGCAGCGCATTATTTAGTTGCATTGTCTCACTGTGACAACATAATTTTATGGGAGGCCATATATTTCCTTGCATTAGTTACGGTTCATTTTAATAATCTCTGTTAAGACCATTGAACCACCTTCACTTAAAGAAGGGGGGGGCTTTACACACACAAAAGGCAAACTGGGACAGGATCTAGGAAAGAGCAAAATGACTTTCATATTATATTTTCTGAGGTGGGGACAGAGGAATGGATAATTAGAAAATCATGTGAATGATAAACTCAGGAACTCTGCTTCTATATTCTTTTGGTCTCTGGATGGACAGTGAAATCTGAAATTCCACAATAATTTCTTTCTAGCAATGAACAGAATGTATTTTCATATCTGATAAAAATTATACTGTAGATCCTGAAAACATCTGGGAGTAAGCCACACTGAATGTAAGTGAGTTTACTTCCAAGTAAACATGCATAGGATTGGTCTGCACTCTGCACAGGAGCTATCTGCTGGTCATCATTATGGTCCAAAACTTTAACTGCCGCTGCTAGGGTTATTCCAGATAAATTATGGTGTATTGTAATTACTGTCCAGATATCTTTTCAAAATTAGCTTTCAAAGCTTTACCTGTAGAAATGAGAGTCCAGTTAACAGCCTCAAGTTTCAAACAACTACAGAGGCTATCAAGAGTCGTCAAGCTCTTTTAATTCTGAATCCTGAAATCTGGTACCTCCTCAAAAAAACCTATACGTATATACCAAGGTTGTTTTGTGCCTCAAACCCCAAGTTTTGTGCTGCCACCTCGTAGTGTATACTGATATATCCAGTCAGGAATTCTAGTTAACAACCAAAAAACTAACAGTTATATCTGGGGCTGATGAGAGTGGAAGTCCAAAACATCTGGAGGGTACCAAGTTGGGGAAGGCTGTCTTACTGTGTGTACTGAGCTGACATATCCGGTTAGGGTTCTTTGTTAACACCCAAAAAAAACCAATGACGAGCCCCAAAGTCTGACATCACCTCAAAAGCTAACTTTGGCATAGGTTTTGAGGGGATACTAGATTTCAGGGTTAACAAGGTTGAGTCCTCAGGAGTGTCATAGTTCCTGGCAGCTGCTGGGTTAGAATATAAAGCTATGGAGACTGGAGACAGCATTTATCCCGAGAAGTCAAGTATCCTGTCTTCAAGAAACCAGCATGTGGCAACTGATCTTCCTTAGTCCTCTGGTTGGCTTTTAGCTTTACCTTCTAATTGGCTAGAGATCCTATATAAACCTTTCAACTTTGGCTGGCTTTTCTAGAAGACTTCATAGCTGCTTCTCCCTACTGTACACCCTTATCTAACCCCTAATTCTCTGGTCTCCAGCTCCTGCCCACCTTTGTTGCCCTGAGCTAGGAATTGCTTCTTTGTATCGTAACTCCTTCTTGGTCTACCTGACCCTAGTAACTGACTAAATCCTCATGTATTCTGACAGAATGGATGACCTTGACCCAGTTCTGATGCCAGCCTCGGGTATGCACCTGGGTGCATTACTGCACAACAAAAGGATTATTCAGCCTTTCATTCAACAACCAAGCAAGTACATTTCTTACTGATTGTGTTTTCTACTATGTCATAACAACTTCAATCAGGCTCCGTGTCTTTTCAAGTGATTGCAATTAAATAATGGTGAGAAGAAGTACGCTCTCATGCCCAGTTTTGTTTCATTTCTGATCACTAGATGGCTGCACAGTGTACAGTGTTCTATCTAGGGTGTGGCTCTTCGTAAATAGGATATAAAGCTGGACTTCTGCTGAGTGGTGTGGCAAACTGTGATGCAAGTTCAGTCTGTTGACTAAACAAATAATGCCTCCCTCCTTAGAGCTGGTACAATTCCACCCGTGATTGTAATGTACTTTCTAGGCAGGGCTGCCCATCATTTCCTCCTCTCTCTGCCAGTTCTGTATTATGAATGCCAAAATTATACCCTATAATATACAAAGGAAACCTATGCCTGTGCATATTTATTTTTTAAAAAATACTATATTACTTTTCACAAAATTATAACTATTTATTAAATGACTGGAATAGCACAGGTAGAACATTAAATACCGTAAGTTAAAGTATCAGATCTAGAAAGAAACCATGTCCAGAAGCCAGGATCTGACTTGAGGACCCAATGGTGTTTGATGTTGTGCCTCCAGTAGGTCAGACAGAGACCAGCCGGCCGGAGTGTGTTTGGGGTGGGGTCAGGCTAAGTGCAGCCTGACCCAGCTGGGCAGCCTTACCAATCAGCGCCTGCTCAAAAGGCAGGTCCCAAACACACTCAGAATGATGGTGGAAGCAATTGTTTGTTTGTTAATACAGCTACAGCCAGGTGCTCCTGACATTCCCGACCTCAGACTTGTACCTTGGAACAACCTTGACCACGACTTTGCCTGATCCCGAACTGGCTTATGTTTGCTGTATTTTGGAATGATATATTTTGGCTTCGACCCTCGGACTGTGATAACGACCCCGGCTTATCTTGGAACTGGACGGATTAATGACATTTAAGAATTCAGCACTATTCATTGTCTTCTACCTGCCAGTCCCCTACCTCCTTTATTCTTAAGGCACAATTCTTGCCTTAAGAATAAATGCTGCAGCATTCTCCAGCATGCTGGCTGGAGAATGCTGAGAGCTGTAGGACTTTTTTCTGTCTAAACATGCATAGAATTGGTGCCCTTAAAGGATTTGTTCCCAATCTGGATTTTTCTTTATTCCCATGGCTTTTCTAGAAAATCAGTTTTTAGTGATAAAAACATGCAGTTGTTACCTAATGTGCACAGTCCATTCATTGCTCTTTCCCATCACCACATCCACTATATTTTGTATATGGGGAAAAGTGCTTCTTCCCTCCAGTTATCCACCGATTGTGAAGATGTCATTTAGAGTGCAGTTGAGTTAAGTGTCACAGAAATCTATTGGATATTGCTTGTGATGTGAATTGTGAAACGTTACACACAATCCCCCTGCCTGACCCTGTGCTTGTGCCATTTTTGAAAAATACTTTTATTTCATATAGAACCTGAGTGCTCCTTTACCACTCCAGCAAAGGAGTACTCTGCTGGAGTGAACACAAACAAAACTACTCCCTTGCATCTGATGAAGTGTATTCTAGTCACAAAAGCTTACAGCATAATCAGTGTGTTAGTCTTCAAGGTGCTACAAGACTCTCTGCTGTTAAAGCTACCCTTGTGTGACCTTTTACTTTTATTTTACTTAGGGAGAATCCTATGCATGTTTAGGCAGGAAAAAAGTCCTACAACTCCCAGCATTCCCCAGCCAGCCATGCTGGCTGAGGAATGCTGGGAGCTGTAGGACTTTTTTTCTGTCTAAACATGCATAGGATTGCACCTTTAGTTAGTTGAAAGCTGTGCATTCCCCCTCTACAGCATTGGAGCACAGATATACCCTGAATTATTTTTTTTTTTAAGGAGAAAATAGCAGTACAACTATTCCCCCATGGCAAAACTATCCCACAGCCCAGTCATTCATATTGATCTCAACGCATTTCCTTTGCATGGGGGCTTGCAGAACCATAATGCAATCTCGGTAAGCCCTATATATGCTTGAAGGAAATTTACTAAGTTTCAGAGAAGGAACGTACATGACTGGAGGAAATGTACTACTATTCTGCAACAGACGTGTATAATTAATTCAATTAAATTTAAATTTGCATGTGACCTACACTTCAACATAAGTGCCTTTCTGAGATACTGAAGGAAGTATAAGAAAATTTACAATATAATAAACAAATGCTCTCTCTTTCTGTTAGAAAGACCATCTTTAATGTGTTCATTTTTATTTTCTATTACAAATGATTCACCAGAATAAAAATAGTCTCACAAATAAACTAGTGTGCTGCTGAATGTCACTCTCACAGTTTATTATTTTCCTTCACCAATTAATCAACTGTAGCTTTGGTTGATTAATTTACCATTTAGACCGATTAAAGGCTGATGCCCTAATTTATAATATAATAAATTCATTCTACAACTCATGTTCAAATTTACTCTGTGTGTGTGTGTGTGTGTGTGTGGGTGGGGGGGTATATCAGGGTGTTTCCATAAGACGCTTCATTCCTCCTCTTATTCCTTGCCTTCATAAAATGCCACCAGTCCTCATATGGAGGGGGACCAATTACAGTAACACAAGCTGAAAGAAGGTAACAGACTGTGTATTAGTCTTTACGTGACTGACACACTGGCAAAGATGAGACTAAACATGTTATGAAGAGAACCTTGTAGTTGCTCTGATCCAATTGCATGAGCTCAACAGCCAAGTGATTTGATTTTGTCGTCAGAAGAAAGTGAGTGTTTTATAGCTGGAGCCAAGGTCATATTAAATACTCCTCTAGTGGTTGGCTGCAGGATGCAGACAAAATTAGGGATAAGGAAAACTATTTTTGTTATATTTTTAAGGATCCAACTGAAAGCTTTTCAATGTGTGAAAAAGACCTGTGCCAAAGAGATAAATTGGCAGCTTCATACTGGACAGATAACAGAACTACAAGCCAAGATCAGAAACAGTCTTTTATACTTCTAGTATTTTACAGAAACATCAACTAAACTTACATATCAGTTTGTTCTGATAATTACAACACACACACACACACACCTTCCTGTAGAGACTGTAGTCTAAATATACAAAGGGCAGTAACAGAACAAAGAAAAAGAACACTGGAAACAGGATATGGAACAGTGTGGATTTATCAAAAATGTTGTACTTGTTAGAAGTTTTTTCCTTGGGAGAACCTCAGAAAACATGTTTTGCATCCGCATCAAGGATCAAACTGATACTTTCCCTATCCCACAGATAGGGATGACAGGGGATCTTCTCACAACTCTGATTAACCAATGATCTTAGAGTTAGAAATCCCCCCACCTCCCTCAAGAACAGGGGTGGGCAACTTATGGCCCTCCATATCATAGTCTCCAATTGCCCAGAAAATGCTGGGACCATCATGAAAACCCTTGTCATCACAGCTTCTCACTTTGTCGTGCAGAGTCCCAAATTCCCCTGCCTCCCGCAACTGCAAGCTACTTAAAGGGGCCATGGGCAAAATTGCAGCTAAGCTTGCAGTTTTAGCTTAGCTGCAATTTTGTCCATGGGCCCTTTAAGATAGCTCTCTGCTTAGGCTGGAATAGCTGAAGTAAGCAGGGAGGGAACAGATGCTGCTAAGCTGGGAGGGCCAGGGGAGGATGTGTGTGTGTGTGCGTGCATGCGCGCACGCACGCATGCATGCTATACCTGCTGCCTCTGCTGCACATTGCTGTGGGAAAGGGATTCGCTGGGTGAAAGCCTGGACCAACGGAAAGGTGAATGAGGGGATTTATCACATGATTCGTATCTTTATATTGCCAAATATTTTATTTCCTAACAGAGCTGACTCTTTGCCTCTAACAGCTGAGGTTACAGTGTCAGAAGGAAATGCAAGAAACTTCCCCTTCTCTCTGAAGCTCCATGTTTGGGGGGTATGGGGTAGGTGGGTAAGCATCACCTGTTGAATTTGTGCCAATCCTGACCATTTTAAAACAAAAAGAGATTGCCCTGCAAGCACTGACACCCCCCCCCATGAAAAACACCTGATATCAACAATTAAGGGTTTAAGTAAGGTAAAAAATTTTTTACAAAAGACCCTTATAAAATATTATAAAATAATATATAATATAATAATGTAATAATTATAATATATAATGTGTGTTTCCTCTAATAATTTTTGTACTTGACCATGACCTTTGGTTGCCTGGCCATACCCTTGGCCACGCCCTCATGTTGCCTGGCCACACCCTCTGGATCACCCCTTCATGTTGCTTAACCATACCTCTTACAAATTCACATGTGTGTCCCTATTTTCATCTGTGAAATGTTGGAGGGTATGCCATATGCTTTGGCCTACACTTCTTATCAGCCCTTACCATTGACTATGTAAGTTAGGGCTGATGGGAGTTGTAGGCCAAAACACCTGGAGGGCCAGAGGTAGCCCACTCCTTCTCTAGGGTCTAAGTCAAGAGATGGCTTGGTTCACTTGCTTGAGCCACCTATGCATGTTTTGCTCATCTTGTTTTTTCAGACGTACCAGATATACCTTGTCTGTCCTGTTCTAATCCAGAGGCGGACAGACAGAGGTCTACTTTTGTCTTTTATTAGTACCCCAAGGTCCATCAAACCAAAGGAGGTTCTGGGAGCACAGACAGTTACTTACTGTGATCCAACTACTAATTTACATGAGAGTTATTACAGAACAGGGACTCTAACACAAAGCTACCTTGTGCAGAGCCAAAGGCAATTAATTAATATTCATATTTTGCAGATGAGGATCACTGAGGCTAAGAGAGAAGCAATTAGTACAAGGACAGCCATGGCAGATAACTTTTTGGCTTGCAATATTACTTACTATTGTTAAACAACTGAGAGCCAGAAACCCTTACTGACCTGCTGGAAATCATCCAGAGATCAACCAGGGGACTCTGATCTCCCTTCTGCCCTCCGTTTAAGGTGTGGAGAAGTCCTAGTGCGAACAATCCAAAGTCATTGTTCTGCTCTTCTGTCTTTTTCTGCTTAACGGGTTTTCCCTGGTAAGAAAAAAAGATGGAAAACATTTGGAAAACATGGCAGGGCTACGAGTGGAAAACGGCAATGACTGGATCCCTTGTAAAATTCTGTGAATGAGGCAGGGTGAAAAAAAGCCTTGGATGGAAGAACCCCCTAATCTATAATCAATAACAATTTGTATTGTATTTTATTATTTTAACTGTTTGTGATCTGTCTAGAGAATGCTTGTTATTAGATGGATTAAAAATATAATAAAGAAGTAAAATATAAGGTGTGTGCAGATATGATGGGTTCCACCTGAATGCAAGGAGTAAGATTAGATGTCTTTTAGATATTGCACACATGGGTTTGAGTCTCTGAATTTTTCTGGGTAATGATAGCAAGTCATCAGTGACTGTAGCTCAGTGATGGAGCACATATTTTGCATGCAGAAGGTCCAGGTTCAGTCCCTGGCATCCAGATGTGCCACTAGGTTTGACAGGGCTCAGGGCATTATTTTGTGGGGAGGCTCCCCCCGGCCAGTCTCTTCCTGCCACTCTGCCAGCCAACCCAGCCCTGTTTTGCTTTTTACTTGGGCAGTGGCAGTGGCTCCTGCTCAAGGCTGCAGTCCTGCACACAGCATTTTCAACTACAGTATATATATATATATATATATATATATTCTTTACTAATTTTGATTAGCAGTGTGGAGAATCTATCAGATGCTACCTTTGTGGGTGTGCAGCCAATGAGGGAACTGAAGTGGTGGTGGTGGTGGTGTCCTCTTGCTGCTCCGATATCCTCATTGGCCAAGCCCCCCCAAACAGCATCTGATTGGTTGAGTGCACTGCTAATCAAAGTTAGTGTTGGATAATTAAAATTGCAGTCAAAACCTATGGCTAATGTTTCACCAGATAATTGGGTGAAATGGTTAAGATCACTGATACCTTCTAGGGTGGTTTTCCTAGAAGGTACTCAGTGAATTATTAACAGCCTGAAAAGGAAGTGGGCGTTGCTCCCAGCTTCTTCCCCTTTTCCTGTTCAGACTCTAGTGAGCTTGGCACCACCAGGTTGTTGTCTCCACGTGGTCCTTGTAGCAGCATGTAGCCAGAGTTGCTGGTCTGAACTCCAGGGATGTTGAAGAGTCCTTGGTCTCGAGTCACGAGTCGAGTCACGAGTCTTTGGACCCGAGTCTCGAGTCCGAGTCCGAGTCCTTGGTCCAAAATGGTGACTCACGAGTCACGAGTCACGAGTCACTCCCAAAGCTGACTCCACGAGTCCCTATTAAAATCAATGGGAGGTTTTCCCAACAAAATAAGGCTACTTCAGATGTGTGGTTTAAATAAATTCTAGGCACAAGTGTGCCTTTTTCTTTCAAAACTCTGCAACTGATTTTGGCAAGAACAGACCAGGCAGACAAACCCAAAATAACCAGGCAGGCAGAGGAGGCAGGGAACCCCAAAGCAGGCAGGCAGATGCCTTTGTCTTGGACAATTCAACTGTTGAACTGGTCAAGAAGAGACCAGGCAGGCAGAGGAGGCTGGGAACCCCAGACAGGCAGGCAGAGGCAGCCAAACCCCAAATGTCTGAAAGGTTGCATTTTAGAAAAATGAGTTTAAAAAATAAACTTGCTGTACTTCCTAAAACTTATCCATGTTGCATTTGAGGAACATGATTTTTTCTAAATGTTTGGCCCCCATTCTGGAACGGTGAGATCTCATCACAATTCCACCCTCACTGAACACCTGCTCCACTGGTGATGAACTTGCTGGAACCAGAAACACACTCAGAGCAGCCACACAGAGTAATCTCAGGTCTTCCTTCTGCCTCTCCCAAGTACGCAACACATCAATCAAAGTAAATCTTGGCACACTGTTGGGGCTGCACTCCTGGTAGCCGTCCATAGTGGCCGAGCAGTGGCACACCTCGCTTCCATGCGCTCTTCGCCGGCAACCACTCTCCTCTCCACTCCTTCTGGCACAGCCCAAGGATGTTGAAGAGTCCTTGGTCTCGAGTCCCGAGTCGAGTCTCGAGTCCCATTAAAAATATTGGGACTCGAGTCCGAGTCGAGTCAGAGGGGGGACTCAGTCCGACTCACGAGTCGAGTCCTCGAGTCCGAGTCCCCATCCCTGCTGAACTCCACAAGTTCAGACCCCAAGTATTTCCAAATGAACTTGTAACCAACTGTAAGAGACGCTTTTAAGCCTGCCTGAATGAAACTGCATAATCTGAGTGAGTAAATGTTACTTTTAACTTTTACAAGAATGTGTCTCTGATTATTGTTCTGAGGGAGAGAAAAGGGGGCAAAACCAGGGAAATCCAGTCTGCCTTAAAGCATCCTGGATTACCAAATGCTAACTGGCTAACACTAGCCAAATCTAAGCTTCTTTTAAGCTGGAAAGGGACTCTACTCTGCTGATCTCACTAACGTGAGATAGGAAGGATATTACTCCACAATATATCCTCTCCTAGTATCTTTTCCAAGTCCCAACAGTTAGTAAAGAAAAAACATAGTGTAGTTGAAAATAGTACATGTGAGACAGCAACCTTGAGTGGCTACTAACATGGCACTTTCTTTTAGCAGTGCACTGAAACGGGAGGAGGAGGAGGAAGAGGAAGAGGAGGAGCTGCTGCAGCTGCTGCCGCAGCCGCTGTGCTAACCACAGCCCCTTGTCAGGCATCCGTTTGGGGCCCTCCCAGACCACAGGGCCCCAGACCTGTGCCCTGTGGTCTGACCCTAGCTGGACCTCTGCTAGCATCTCCATGCAGGGCTTGAAAAGACTCCTGTCCGAAACCCTGGAGGGCCATTGCTGCCAGGCAGTGGGCCCATTAACACGTCACACCAACTCACTCTGGCAATAAGCCATGGTGGGTTGGTTGTTGGCCACCCAACAGACGATCGGATCGGGCTCACCATGGGTCGTTGGCCCTCCCCCTCAGTCCTCCTACGGGTATCCCAGGGGACACTGTGGCAGGCCTGACTTGTCTTCCCCCTCCCTGCCGTGATCGCAAGCCAATTTTGGCTAGTTGTGCAGCTTTTTTGCACTTTACCCTTTTTTCCTCTGGAGATTGTGAAAGCCAGCTTGACAGCTAGATTTCGTGATCCCCATTTTGACAGCCACGTCAAGTGCCCAAGTGGCACCTTGGAGAAGCTGTCAGTGGCTGGCAGATTATTATTATTTTTAATTGGACACAAAATGTGCACAGACAGGTTTGTGTGGGTGGTGGTTATGATTTTTTTTTTTTTTTAGCCACACTTGCAGAACTGTGGGAATTTGATGCCCCTGGGGCAATGTCCTGGAGGGTACCTGCTGCCAAGCTATAGCAGGTACCAGCCCTGAATAGTGCCCCAAAGAGATTCCAAAGAGGTTTTTTCCCCCTTTGCTTTGTCTTGACAGCTCTCAAAAGGCAAGCTGTCAAGGGAAAATAAACATGTGAGTGATCTTTGCTCACAAAAAGGGGCTGGTGTGACTGGGACATATACAGCCATATGTCCCAGCAGGACCGGTACAAGGCAGTTTGGTGCCCTAGGCAAGATCAGATATTTAGCGCCCCCCCTTCCCACTTGAGAGCGCTGTGTGTTTTTTCAAGGCGTTTCTGGCGCCCTCCTTAGCCCTGCGCCCTAGGCAGCTGCCTAGTTGGCCTAATGGTAGCACCGGCCCTGTGTCCCAGTCAAAACCCACCCATTGCCCTGTCAAAATCCCCTTTTAAAGGGAACCCAGAGTTTTGACAGCTAGCTTTTCCCAAGAAAAGGTGGGATGCACTTTTTCACTTTCCAGAGCACCCAGAGTCTAGGGGGAAGGTGAAAAATGTGCACCACCCTCAGGATTGTCAGGGCAAAAGGAAAGGAAAGGAAAAAAGTGCAGAATCTTGCCACAAAGGGGGTTTAAAATACACCACCCTCTTTTTGTGAGCAAAGATCACTTGCACTTTTGGTTTCTCTTGACAGCTTGCCTTTTGACAGCTGTCAAGAGAAAACGGGAAAAGAACGTATTTTGAGCCTCTTTGGAGCCATGTCCAGGGTTCGTACCTGCTGCACTTTGGGAGCAGATATGCCCCAGGACATTGCCCCAGTCGAGGCTTCAAATTCCCACACTCGCACAATTGCCAACATCCGCAGTTGCGCAAGTGCAGCTAAAAACAACAACAACAACAAAAAAACTATTTGTGCACATTTTGTGGGCAATTTTTTTAAAAAAAAATTCTGCCAGCCACTGACAGCCCCTCCAAGGTGCTGCTCAGGCACTTTGATGGGGCTGTCAGTGGCTCTCAAAACAGGGATGATGAAAGCCATCTCTCAAGCTGGCTTTCGCTATCTCTAGGGGAAAAAACAAGGTAAAGTGCAAAAAAGCTGTGACGAGCCGAAAACAGCTCATGATTGCAGTGGAGCCAGTGCCAACTGCCCCCAAGTGCCGCTTGGGCACTGTTGTGCCTCCAGTAGGTCAGACAGAAATCAGCCGGTCCGGAGTGTGTTTGGGGTGGGGCCAGACTAACTGCAGCCTGACCCAGCTGGGCAGCCTTACCAATCAGCACCTGCTCAAAAGGCAGGTCCCAAACACACTCAGATGCTGGAAGCAATTGTTCGTTACTACAGCTACAGCCAGACACTCCTGACATTCCCAACGTCAGACTTCTGTACCTTTGATCCTTGGAACGACCTTGACCACGACTTTGCCTGATCCCAAACTGGTTTATGTTTGCTGTATTTTGGAATGATATATTTTGGCTTCGACCCTCGAACTGTGATAATGACTACGGCTTATCTTTGAACTGGACGGATTTACGACAGGCACTTGTGTACGAGCTAGCATTGGCAGGTAACCGGGCAAGCTTGGTAAGAGCGGCAAGGGTTTTTTGCCTCTCTTGCCAAGCGAGTCGCTAGCCAATCCCAATACCCACAATAGAGTCAGTCGCACGGGTTTGGATGACACGACACAACCCATTGTGGCTACAACAACCCCTAGAACAAGCTATGGGTTGTCTGGCTTGTTCCCCGCAAACAAGCCGCCTCATGGGAATCGGTCTGGGTTCGCACGACATGACAAACCATCATGGGTAACATCGTGAGTTAGATGAGCCAGCGTGGCGTAGTGGTTAGAGTGTTGGACTGGGACTCAGGAGATCCAAGTTCTAGTCCCCGCTTGGCCATGAAACTCACTGGGTGACTTTGGGCCAGTCACTGACTCTCAGCCTAACCTACCTCACAGGGTTGTTGTGAGGATAAAATGGAGAGGAGGAGGATTATGTAAGCCGCCTTGGGTTCCTTTCAGGAAAAAAAGCGGAGTATAAATATAATAAAATAAATAGATAGATAGATAGATAGATGGACCAATCGTCTGTATATGGCAGCTTCCTATGTTCCTAGAATCAACTTCCTTTCTCTTTCTTTCTTTCTTTCTTTCTTCAGCTCCCACCTCAAAACCCACTTTTCCCACAAAGTCATTGGCCTAATCCCTTAATCCTCACCCTCAACTGCAAAGAAGCTTAAATACTAGTACGTGCCTTTGCAGTTACATTCATCCCTCGCTCGCTACCCTTGCCTCTCCCCACCACCTTTGTTGTCTTCCTCCATTATCAATTTTAGATTGTCTCCTCTAAAACGTGACGCAAAATCAGATACTTGTTCTATTGGCCAATGCATCTGCTCAAGCCTCTTGGAGAAAAAGGAACTCTGTACCCCAGAAATTAAGGGTGCTGAATAATAAATAATAATCAGGAATGTTCTCTGGAGTTCCTGCTTTATGTAAGTTTGTTTTTTTAAAATCTACACTAAGGTCATTCTGGCTGTGTTGGAGTGAGTGCAAATCCATAGAGTCTGTCGGTTCTGATGAAAGCACCAGTGAGATCTGAGCAGGATCCTGCGCCTAATCCCATGCCCATCAGTACTGCAGACAAAGTCGGGTGCTTGTGGATAGTGGGATTGTGGGAGCTTCTCAAGAGTGTTGTTGGCCAAGGGCCATCCTCCTGCAACAGGCTGGTCCTGGAACGAAGTGTTATGCTTCTGTTATTGTCTCCCTACAGCCAGCACCACAAGCTCCAGGGCTGTTATGCAGCAGCCCAATAAAATGCAATACAAACAACATGGCTTGATTTGAATTGAGGGCACTGAGGTGGGGCAACAGATTTAGAAGCAATAATGGCCAGAAGGCATTTCCTTCCAAACTGCTTTCTAAAGTCAATTTAGGTAGCAAGTACGGTAGCTACATTTGCTGAGGCTAGTTAGAGCGGAGAGAGACTTCTCAGGATATTTGCTCGTATATCTATCAAATGCTTTCTCTCACCCCACTCCTGCTACTTCAAGAGGCTTCAGCAGATGCATTTGCCCAGGATCAAAGAAACCAGCATGTGGATTAGAGCTCAGCAACACATGAGGAGGGAAGCAGGGGAAATATTTTCAGGATGATGGGGTCCCCCCCTCTTCCTGGAGGGATGTGGGGGGCATGCATTAGAAATAAGAGAAAAATCTATCAGAATCCACCATACATAGCTCTAACTGGGTGTGCGTAGAGGTGAGTAAAGAGAGACATGATAGAGGTGTACAAAATTATGCATGGTGTAGAGAAAGTGGACAGGGAGGCATTTTTCTCCCTCTCTCATAATACTAGAACCCAAAGGGGTCATCCCATGAAGCTGATCGGTGGAAGATTCAGGACAGATAAAAGGAAGTACGGTACTTCTTCACACAGCGCGCATAGTTAAGCAATGGAATTCACTTCCACAATATGTAGTGACGGCCACCAATTTGTAGGGCTTTAAAAGGGGATTGGACAGGAGAATAAGGCTATAGTCCTGATGGCTATATGCTACCTCCAGTATCAGAGGCAGTATGCCTGTGCACACCAGCTGCTGGGGAACATGGGTGGGAGGGTGCTGTTGCACTCATGTCCTGCTTGTGGGTTTCCCGTGGGCAGCTGGTTGGCCACTGTGTGAACAGAATGCTGGACTAGATGGACCCTTGGTCTGTTCCAGCACAGTTCTTCTTATGTTCTTATCTGATAACAACATAGAATTGCTTTGCTGGATCAGGTCAAGGTCCATCTAATCCTGGGGACTGCAGAGCTGAAAGGAAGTACACTCTGGCCTCATCCATTGGCCAGGAGATCGAGGGCCACTGGGAGACTGCAATCATGGCAAGGGGGAGGCCAACCTGGCAGCATGCATTGGGCCAGAAATGGGGCAGCTGCAGGGAGCTTGCTTTGCCCTTCTCTGCCAGCACTTGGTCTGCACTGCAGAGTTTGGGAGAAGCAGACAGAAGCCTAGGAAAGGGTTCCTGTTTGAAGAGGAATGTGTGGGATGTCAGGGTTTCATGCCCATACCGCTGATAGCTCCAGCATCTGCTGTCACCCTACCTTCCTGCTTTCTGCAATGCAGACAGCTGCAATGCAGGCACATGACACAATGCAGCCCAGCCCTATAACTCAGATGTGCCTTGCAGTGTATCAGAAAGGGAACCAAGCCTGTGGGGATCCCAGATCACATGATTCCCTAAGAATTGGGATCCTCGGGGTCAGGACAGGAGAAGACCAGTTAAAAGTGCCAGCAGCTGAGAGAGTCAGCATCATCCCAGATCCAGGCACCTGCAGATTCCTTGCCTGAATTAAAGGACAGTAAGAATGAAACACCTCATCCCACTTCGTGAGTAGGACTAACTTCTTCAAAACTCCATAGTTCTCTCAACACTCCTCCTAATCACAAAACAGCCAACACCAGGCTTATGGGCAAAGGCACAGAGAACCAAGCAAGGCATTTGGCCCCTAAAACGGGGGTGGGCAGAAGGCAGATCTCCAGATGTTTGAGACTTCAACTCCCAGAAGCCCCTGTCAGCATGGCCAATGGTCACTTTCTGCCCACCCCTGGCCCGAAACATATATCTTAGGTTAGCAGTTGGCAGTAGAGCCAGAGCAAGCCTTTCTTCTGACTGACCAGATATATAATGACTCATTCTGATTCTGACTCTTGCTAAAAAGTCTTAGCTGCTAGTCTGGGTCCAGAATGACTCATTTTCATAGATTTCATAGATCATAGAGTTGGAAGGAGCCTACAAGGCCATCGAGTCCAACCCCCTGCTCAATGCAGGAAACTAGAGGAGGGGTCTCCCATCCAAGTAATAACCAGGCCTGACCCTGCTTAGCTTTCCACGCTCAGAGAAGCTGAGCCAGCATGAGCCACAGGCCTGTTTCTCACTGGTTAATATATCCTCTTCCCTACTCTGTCTGTGCCTTGGATATCAGCAGTCCTAATTGTTAGCCTCCCAAGTTTACTCACCTTACCATGTCTTGACAGCAAGTGAATAGAGCTTCCCCAAACTTGTGCCTTCCAGATGTTTTGACTCTAATTCCCATCAGCCACAGCCAGCACAGCCAATGGTTAGGGATTATGGGAGTTGTAATACAAAACATCTGGAGGGCACAGGTTGGAGAAGGGCTGGAACAGAATCATACAATGTGAATGTACCTGAAGCTCATCTGGTTAATCTAGCCTGTTCTCCTGCCCTAACTTAAGGTATAGGGTAATATGGGGGTGTAGAACCACAGGCCTGGGGGGCAAAACCGGTCCTCCTGGGGTCCTAATCCAGCCTTCCAGGGTTTCCAGAAGGCCATGCCCACTTCCCCTGGCCCTTTCTCCTGACTACCCACTGTCTGGTGGTTCCTTGGCTTTTGTGCAGTGTTTCCCCCATTCTAAAAGATTGAAACACCTCTCCTAAAGCTGAGTTACTGGCAGGAAGAGCTTTACACTAAAAGAAGCTGGTACTTTTGGTATACTGGCCCCACCCATTTTGCCTTCCGCCCCGCCCACCACTGGAATGAAGCCCCTGAGAGCTTCTCCAAAATGGAACGCAGCCCTCAGGCTGAAAGGGGTGCAACACGCAGTAATAGTGGGGTGTTAGCTGTTCGGATCTATGTTGAGTGCCTGCCTATCTCTGACGAAAGGGATGGGCATGGTGGGTGGAGCTTGGAAGCAAGTCAAGTGGGAAGGGCTTAGACAAGCAAGCAAGGTTGGAGGAGCTTAGAGCACCACCTCTGGTGGAGCGGGGCACCAGCCGCTATTGTTCTCTGGGGGCTGTCAGCCCTTGTCACTTCTTGCCCCAACCAATAGTACTTTGTTGGATTAAAGTCTGGAAACATAAAATATATACAGTGTTTCTCATCAGTCAAACTCCTGTGAGTGGCAAGTATTCAAAATGATCCTATTCATCTCCTAGGAGAGGGTAGGGTGGGGGAATAAAAGTGTGTGTTAGGGTGCAATCCTATGCATGTTTAGACAGAAAAAAGTCCTAAAAGTCCTAGAACTCCCAGCATGCCCCAGCATGTTTCCTGTCTAAACATGCATAAGATTGTACCCTTATTAACTTGCAGCACTCTGTTCTGTCCTAGACCCTTTCTACTTGAGGCATTTATTGTGTGCTCATGGTGGTTTGCGGGTGCTTTACATGATGTCATCATCCTGCAGGGCATCTCCCAATCTTTGCAACCATTTCTATGGCTTTTTTCAGATTGAGGAAAGTCAGGTATTATCTGTGAATGGCGGCATGAAACCCTTGTGTATTTGTGTCATTCCTCTATACCACAGCACCACCTAGTGGTTGTGTAATGGAACACAGAGAAAGAAAATCCCTGGCGGAAAAGCATGTGTAAAGGAGCCGATCTAAATCCTGCAAAGAATCTGGCAGTAGAAGCCTCAGTAAAGTGGCAGGTTAAAAGCCTCATGTAGAAAAGCCCCTACTCTCCCAGGCACACCATTCAGTTCTAAGTCTTTACTCTCTTCTGTTATGGAGATGATGTCATAGGCCATGGCAAGGTGCCATTAGAGAAACCTTTAGGACTGATGGACTCTTTTCCTTTTAGAACAATCAAAATCCCAAAGAAGTAGAGTTGGGAAGGTGGGGTCTTACTATACTTCTGAATTAATCAGGATATCCTCCTGGAGCAATGCCAAAAGCTTCAGCGAAATGGTGTTTTCCTCATGAGTTACCCTGAAAGTATTTCTGCAGACTTTCTATTCAAAGCTCCCAAAGGAAGCTGCAAAAACGAATTGTGGGCTCTGGTGTAACATTAAGGACAGACAAGATGTTTCCTGGAATGATTCCTCTGGGTGCCTAGAAGCAAGATGAGCCGTTCAGAAAGAGCTCTTCACTTCTATTTAGAAATGGGTGAATGCCCCTCCCTGCTTTCCTCAGACTGACTCAGAAATGAACTGATTTCTCCCACCCCACAACAACAACCCCCCCCTAGAAACAAATCACTTCATTCCCCTGAGCCAATCCAAGGAGCTCAAAAAATAAAAGAACAGAAACTCTTTTCTCCATCACTGTCCCTTCTTCTTGGTAAGTAAAGGGAAGAGTGGGGAAGGTGCTTGGGAGGGGGGCTATTGGGGAAGGGCCATCTAGGACTGTGCGAGGAGCAGGGAAGAAAGCCTTTAATCCTTCTCTGCCTTGGATGAGGATCCAAATCCAAGAAGGGTTGGGGATGGGCTTTAAAGGTTGCTCGGTCTTCTGTATTTATTGGTTGTTTTTTTTTAACAAGGCTTGGGCTACAATCCTATACATTGAACCCATTGAACTCAGTAGCGTTATTTCTAAGTAGACTTGCATTATAAATGATGTCACCAGAACCTCTGTCATGGACATTTAGAGTTTTTCTACACAAAGCTATAAAATGGCTGTTAATCCGCTGTATCTACTTTGAGTTTCGCTGTAGAACTGAGATCCAAGCACTACAAGAGCTTTTTCATTCCTGCTCTTCTGCCACATAACCTCTAGGTGGCACTGTGGTATAGCGGAATAGCACAAATACACAAGTGCAAAAATAATTTTCTTTTGGTTTCACAATTAAATATCACATTTTCCCTGCTCTAAAGAAACTCACGGAAAGTGCTCTTTAGACACAGAAGTGAAACTGGAGGGTCATAATGTTGTATAAAGAACCTGTAAATAACCATGACTAGGGAATGATGAGCACATGATCAATGCCTTGCGTAGAAAAGCCCTTAATTAGTGTTTTTATTAGAGAATAGATTTAGTTGCTAGGGATGACAGAGAATCTGCAACTGATTCAAATGAGTTTGGATTTTTGCAATCTGACCTACTGATTCTGCAGCAGACTGGCTTTTTCCAAATTGTGAGGATTCTGCAGACTTGCAGACCAGTTTTGTTTTTACTGGGGGGGGGGGGGATTTGCGCAAGTGTGCACTTGCACCAATGTGCATTAGTGCAAATGCACATTTGCAAATGAACAAAAGTCTTGCACAAAAAATTCTTGTACAATCAAATTCTGTCAATGAGCAGACCATGGAAAGAAAGACACCTGACAATCCGCAAAACACAGAAGATTTAACAAAATCTGCACATCCCTAGTTGAAATCAGACTTTGTGACTATAACACAAACCAAAACCAAGTCTTCCAATTTCTTTTATTGCCAGCAATAATTTTCTTGCCACTTGTTTTCTAATGAGGCACTCTTTGTCACACACCTCTCTTAAAGGGGAAGGCATGCCTCTTTTCATTTCTACTGTATGTCATGTCACATCATGCCAGACAGCCTGATATTAGAGACATATGTGAACCACAGTTTGTTTCATGCCCCAAAGGATGAATGCTATGTGCAGGATGAATGCTATGTGAATTACCGGTCAGTGACAGATGAGTGTTACTGTATTAAATTAAAGGAAAGATGACTACCCAGCAAGACCTTAAGGGTATTGCATGCTGAGCATTCCTATAGTGCGTCTCGCTGAGAGGGTAGCGTGGCAACCACATTTGGTAGACTGTACCATTAGGGTCATTTCCGAAGGTTGTAAAATGATTCCATTAAGACTTTGGGCAGGCCCGGAACGGGATAGAGGAAGTCTTGTTTTTCTAAACAACCAGTGGAAATACGGCCTAGACCATGACAGTGAAAACTTATTAGGCTCATACCTTTAAATCCCTCATCCAACGCAAAGGTTAGTTATATCTACAATGGGCTTCATACTGGTATAATACTTAAGGTGAAACAGCACATTACAAGGGAATCATGGGGTTCCCAGAACCATCTTTGCCTCCTGGAGACATGGGGGAATTTTCAGGAGAGAATTGGTAAGTGGAATGGATGCTTAATCACCTGTTGATTCTCCCCTGCAATTCTTCCCCCTAGCCATTTTTACCCCAGCTGGCTCTAAGACCTCCTGGTGGGAGGGGGAGGACCTGGAGAAGGGGCTGCAGGAGAGAATAGGCAGTTAGGCAAAGAGTTCTGCAAGCCTTACACGGCTCATAACCACAATACCTGTCAGAGCGCCTCTCCTGGCATGAACCTGGAGAGTTCATGCCTGGATGGGGTTGCACTCCCCTTGAAGAAGGTTCATAGCTTGGGGGTACTCCTGGAGCCATCTTTGTCACTTGAAGCTCAAGTGGCCTCAGTGGCAAGGAGTGCCTTCTACCAGCTCCGGCTGGTGGCCCAGCTACGCTGCTATCTGGACAGGGATAGGTTGGTCTCAGTAATCTACGCTCTGGTAATCTCTAAGCTAGACTACTGCAGTGCACTGTACATGGGGCTGCGTTTGAAGACTGTTCAGAAGCTGCAGCTTGTGCAAAACACAGCAGCCAGACTTATTACGGGGACCAGAAAGTCCGAGCACATTACACCAGTTCTGGCCCGTTTGCACTGGCTGCCAATATGCTTCCGAGCTGAATTCAAGGTGCTGGTTTTAACCTATGAAGCCCTACACGGCTTAGGACCACAATACCTGACGGAACGTCTCTCCCAACCGCAATCTACCCGGACGCTACGCTCAACATCTGGGGCCCTCCTCTGACTGCCACCTCCAAGGGAGGCTCGGTTGGTGGCAACAAGGAGGAGGGCCTTCTCAGTGGTAGCCCCCCAATTTTGGAATAAGCTCCCCACTGAGGCCCGCCTGGTGCCAACCTTACTATCTTTTCAGCGCCAGGTTAAGACTTCCCTCTATGCCATGGCATCCAATAGTTAAGAGTTCAAAATAGCACATGGGGGGTGGGGGGGATTGTCACCTGTAGGCTTAGTTTTATTAACTGTTTGTATCGTCATTTTAAACTGTCCTTTAAAATTTGGTTTTTAATCTTTTAAACTATATTGTATGTTTTTATTGTTGGTTTTTATGTAGTTTTATTGTATACCGGTAAATTGTTGTGAACTGCCCAGAGGTTCGGCTATGGGGCAGTATAGAAATGAAAATAATAATAATAATAATAATAATAATAATAATAATAATAATAATAATAATAGTGAAGGACCAGCACCCGGGTCCTATGCATGAGTTCGGCGCTTAACGGGTTAACCGGCACTGAGTTACAGCCCGTACAAGCAAGTGAAACCGACTAGGAGGTTTGCGTACACAAGAGGAAACTAGAGCCCTTTAAATGACCAAATAAGGCTTTATTTATTTACACCAGATACAGAGCAGAACTAACAGCTTTCTAGGAATACTATAATGTCAACACAACCTGAGGTGACCTCTACGTTTATCAATGAAACAGGCTCCCAGGTTAGCGCATTGGGATTAGTCAGTTACCTTAGACTAAAGACTTTACGCTAGTCAATTTCAGCCTGGCTCCGGGTCGGCCGATCCGGGGATGAGAACAGCTTACTCCAGCCACCGCTTGGAGGATGAACCTTGTTCCAAAGCACCCTGTGTTCCCAACAACCCCTCACAGGAAGGGAGAGGGGTTTTCTACCGCTGAGTTTCCCGCTCTCCCCACCCTCCAGGTCAGGTGGGGGCTTATGCCTGCCCCTTCATATCAGGTGGGCTTATTCCTGCCCGGGAAGAAGGTGACGTACTGGGTACTTTACAGCTCTTTGAGACTGCCCTGATAGTTTGATGGTCTTGATGGTCCTTTCTTGGGTTTTGTGGAATTCCACCAAGACTCTCCATTGTTGGGGATGCCGGTCTGTCTGGCTGCTTCCCTGTAACTCAATCCCCCCTCCTCGCCCCCCTCCCCTGGACGGAGGCTGTGTGTGTGTGTGTGTGTGTGTGTGTGTGTATGCATACTCGTGTCAGGCTTTCTCAATAATAATAATAATAATAATAATAATAATAATAATAATATAACCTACCCATACACTACACTCGTCATCTCAGGCCCTCCTCCAGGTGCCTCCCCTGAGTGAGGCCCAGAAGGTGGCAACAAGGGAGAGGTCCTTCTCGGTGGCGGCTCCCCAGTTATGGAACTATCTCCCCAGCCAGGCCCACCTGGTACCAACATTGATATCTTTTCAGCACCAGGTTAAGACATTTCTCTATTCTCAGGCAAATTGGCAGCATATGATAAGGTTTTTTTATCAAGTCATGGGATTTATTATTGATTATTAGCATTGTTCGATATCTCTGTGTGTGCTGTCTGTCTATATGTTTATAAGTAAACAATGCTTATATTATGTACAATATTGTATTTTTAAGGTTGTTAATTTTTTTAAACTGTCCAGAGCACTTTGGTTATTGGGTGGTATAGAATGTAATAAATGAAATGAATGAAATTCTCCTATTATACTTATCATCATCCCCAACACCTTTATTGTTATTTTATTGCTGGAGCTAGGGGAAAGGGGGGCAGCTCTGACCCAAAGAAAGCCACGCTGCTATTATACAGGGCTATTCATACAGCTGGCTAAAAGCTTTATGGGGCTGATAACTCTGAAGAGGTGGTAGGGTGAAGCAACCTCTGCTTCCTCTCACTGTGGGTTTTCCCCTTTGTCCTTGTAAGCCAGATATATGCTCCTGGTAACTCACAGTATAATATCAAACCCTTTAAAACAAAAAACACAAGCATGGTGTGGAGGGTGGGGATTGGTTGTCACCCAGAATGTCACAGGGACACTGTCCAATAGGTGGCAACAGTCACACAAAAATGTCAGATGGATTCTGCTTCTGGGGGTTGTGGGGCGGGAAGTTCGGATTTTAGTACCTACCTCCTGAAGCACTATGAAGATCCTGAAAAACTGGCCAGTAGGGCCAGCCTTACCATGGAACAGCATGAAGCAGACACTTTAGGCAGCAAATTCCAGAGAAGGCACCATTTTTCCGCCTCCATCCAATCTGATTTATGTATTTATTTGTTTCTTTGTTTAATGATAGTGTTTGTATCCAATTTTTCTCTGCAGGGAAACACAAGGTGGGTACCAGCAAAACAAGATAAAACCATCTACCAGCACAAATGAATTAAAATACAATAATTAAATACAATAATTAAAACAATACAAAGCAGAAAAAAGCAATAAAACAATTGTTCCTGAAGGCGTTACCCCCCCCCCCCCATCTCTTTGTATCATTTTTCTTTTAAATGAGCTCTGGTCCAGAACAAGCTGGGGACACCACCATTTTGTCTTTTTGCTTTCAGATGTGAAGACGTCTCTAACCAGCAGTGCTGGTTTAGTGGCGATTTTAGTGCAACAGGAAAACACACACACGCGCATATCACGCACAAGAGAAATGAGAGCACTTCCTCATTTTTAAAGATGTATGATCTGTAAACACCATAATTACAAGCACTTCTTCATGAGACATCTACATCATGCCAGCAAGCGCAGGGTTTTGTGTCTGTAGGCAGGGGCATTGTTAGGCACTGAAAAGATTCGGGGTCCAAAGCCATAGGACACAAATTTGCAGAATATCTGCATATGCTAATTTATAGCTATATATGCACATTTAGAAATAATTAGGACAATTTATTTCCATTTCTTAGGAGGCAAAGCCAACCAATTAATTTCTCATCCAAATAATCTCAAATAAAATAAATTCTTCAGTTAATTTGCTCCCTGCCCCAGATCATCCCAAACCAATGGAAATGGGTTCCTCCCTCAAGCTTAATTGCCATGCAGCGGATGATTTTGGGATAGGGCAGTTGTAGCATGTGGGCAGAGGAGAGTTTCATAGATTTCATAGATCTTAGAGTTGGAAGGGGCCTACAAGGCCATTGAGTCCAACCCCCTGCTCAATGCAGGAAACTAGAGGAGGGGTCTCCCATCCAAATAATAACCAGACCTGACCCTGCTTATCTTTCCACACTCAGACAAGCTGAGCCAGCGTGAGCCACAGGCCTGTATAATCTTTTCCTCCCCAGCTTCAATCCCCTTTGAAAATTGCCCCCTATATGGTAACTAAACTGAGGGGTGGGGGGAAACCCTATTAGCACCAATGGGCACTCAGGGCTCTGTGGAATAGATCCAGGGCTCTGTGGAATAGATTTGGGACCGGGGCTCCATGGGCCCAGCCCTAGCAATAACCCTGGTTATGGGCACTGAACATGCCCATAACCTGCTAGCCGCAGGGGGATACCGGTGATTGTTTGCATTGTGATCCAGTGACTGGGTTTACACAGCACGACAACCCGTCATAGTTTGCTACCCACGATGGGTTGTTGTGCCATGCAGACCTGAACCAATCCCCACAGGGTGGCTTGTTTGAGGGCAACAAGCCACCCTGACAACCCATAGCTTGTTCAAGGGGTTGTTGTGCCCACGAGGGGTTGCTGTGTCGACCGAACCCAGGTGACCAACCCCATCGTGAGCACCGGGGATCAGCTGGTGAGCTTCTTGGCAAGAGCAGCAAAAAACCCTTGCCGCTCTTTACAAGCGTGCCCAGGCCCCTGCCAGTGCCAGCCACTGCACAAGTGCCCAAGCGGCGCTTGGGGATGGCTGGCACTGGCTTGCTGCCCTCCCTGCCACGACGACTGTGAGCTGTGTTTGGCTCGCTGCAGCTTTTTTCCCCATTTTAGACTCTGTTTTGGACCGGAGATCGTGGTGAAAGCACTTTGAAAGGGCTGTTAAAATGGGGGCTGCGAAAGCCGGCTGTCAAGATGACTTTCACAATTTCGGGGGGGGGGATGGGAAAGGGGGGGAAAGAGCGGTGAGCCAAAAATGGCTTGCACTCATGGCGGGGAGAGGGGAGACAGGTCAGTCCTGCTGTGGTGTCCCCTGGGATACCCGGAGGAGGACTGAGGGGGAAGGAGTGGGCAAATAACCCATGGTGAGCCCGATTGTCTGTCGGACGCACCATAGGTTGTTTGCAGTTGCAGAACAACCAACCCACCGTGGCTTATTGCAAGGGTGGGTTGGCATGACGTGCGAACGGGCCCAGTGTGTGTAGTGGGGAGAGCAATTGTAGTGTCAAATCTTGACCACAGTGGGTGTCTCTTCTTGGAGGCACACCAGTCTCTATTTCTCCTTTGGAGATACATTTGCTGCTCTGGTTGCTGTGAGAAGCACACTAATATTCAGCTGTGTTCTTGAGCAGTTGTAGAAGATCGGAGACTACGGCTACATCTGGAGAACGGCTTCCCCAGTGATAGTGGCCCATACTACCACCACCACCGGAACCGTTTTCCCAATAGTGTGATCCTTCGCTGCAGGGAAGTATGCATGGGACTATCACAAACATGTGGGTGTGGCTGAGGGAACACCCATATGATCAGGCCCACTCACATGGTTGCAAACCTATGAAGTTCACACACACACACACACACACACACTTCCTAACGGCAGGGGATGGCACTGTAGGGAAACAGCTCCAACATTGTTGAATATGTGTGAAGGGGGTCTCTAGTACAAGCCCCAAAGTCTGGGGAAAGTACTTCAGACAAAGCAGGTTGTAAGGTGGCCAGGTGTCCTACTTTACAGAGGACAGTCCTCTATTTTGGAGAGCTGACAGAGGACAGTCCTCTATTTGAAGGTGTCGTCTGTTTGAACGGCTGTCCAGCACAGTCTGGTTTCAAGTCAAAGAACCGTAAGGAGAAAGTGCAGGGGCCTTGAAGTTGCCCATCAACAGTTAGCACCTGGTCAGCATACAGGTCACCTGGTTAGTCTTCTGGACTACAGTGAGATGTATTGTATATCTATTTAAATTATAGTTATTATTACTAAATTTGCACCTACATACATTTGCAAATTGGTGCCCTCCTTCTTGGTGATGCAATCCCTCTCTTTTGGCAATGTGTATAAGTGACCACCTTAATAGGTTGTGTCGGGTTACTAATATGGACTGTGCTACTTGTGCTGATCTGGCTAGTCTGTATTAGCAGCAATCAGTAAGTTTGAGGGCTGGCACAGTCCTCCTGTTCCCATTCACCATCTGTTGGCATGCATAGGGAGAATACGTACAAACCGTTACTGCTGATCATGCTGAGGGATCACATTATGGAACCTCCATGATGCTTTGACTTCCCTTTCCTTATAGACTACCAGCTGCAGCAGGGATGTTGAAGAGTCCTTGGTTTCGAGTCACAAGTCGAGTCACGAGTCTTTGGACCCGAGTCCGAGTCCTTGGTCCAAAATGGTGACTCACGAGTCACGAGTCACTCCCAAAGCTGACTCCACGAGTCCCTATTAAAATCAATGGGGGTTTTCCCCAACAAAATAAGGCTATTTCAGAAGTGTGGCTTAAATAAATTCTAGACACAAGTTGCCTTTTTATTTCAAAACTCTGCCACTGATTTTGACAAGAACAGACCAGGCAGACGTACCCAAAATAACCAGGCAGGCAGAGGAGGCAGGGAACCCCAAAAAAGGCAGGCAGAGGCCTTTGTCTTGGACAATTCAAACTGTGGAACTGGTTAAGAAGAGACCAGGCAGGCAGAGGAGGCTGGGAACCCCAAAGCAGGCAGGCAGAGGCAGCCAAACCCAAAATGTCTGAAAGGTTGCATTTTAGGAAAATGATTTTTAAAAATAAACTTGCTGTACTTCCTAAAACCTATCCATGTTGCATTTGAGGAACACGATTTTGGAACACGAGTCCTTGGTCTCGAGTCGAGTCTCGAGTCCCATTAAAAATATTGGGACTCGAGTCTGACTCGAGTCAGAGGGGGGACTCAGTCCGACTCACGAGTCGAGTCCTGGAGTCCGAGTCCCCATCCCTGAGCTGCAGGTATTTCTTTCTCAGTTCAAGGAAAATCCAACGTTCACCTTTGAAAGTACAACAAGTCCTCTGGGCATTGCCTCAGACTAGGCCCCCAAACACTGGACATGTCTAGTTCAGAGTCAGGTTTCTCTCTGAAGGATCTAGTTCCGTCCAATCAAAATGATCTAGATTGGCAGACAGGTCAAGTAACTTGCAGCTCTCAGAAGTCAGAAGCATTAGTGGAAACAAAGAATGCAACTAATGATCCCCTTGGGGCCAGTTCCAGGCATAGCATTAGCATTAGCTGAACTATTTAGCCTCCATAAGGTCCACCACCACCACCAAAAGCAGTTCAGCATGTTGTTTCTCACCAAAGAGAAAGCTATGGGTGGTATTAACAAGAAGAGACTAGAATGTGTCGGTACAATTTTCTAGTTGCGTTCCTGGGCTCTGTCACTTATCCAGAATCCAAATGTACATGCCTAGGCCCCTGCAGATCTCCAGTAGTCTGTAAAGATAGACAGACTATTCGTTTGATGAAATATTCCATACATTTTGCTTAAGGGCTAAAAGAATGCTTGTCAGTGACGTCTTATTCTTTCTAGTAAAATAAATGGGCTTTCCACGTGTGTTTATGGAGGTCTGGAGGATGGGAAATAGAGTTTGATCGTGGGGCTTGGTGAGGAGCGAGTGGAGGGTGTTGATTTGTCAAGAGAGCCTCAGAGCTTTGAAATTTCAAAACAAATTTCAAATGTTTTGAAATCACACAAACAATATCTAAGGGGAAGGTAGTCTGTCGAACTACTAGTTCAGATATTTAACAATCTACATAATGGAAGGTAACTTGAAGATAGCAAAAGGAGTAGCTTAGTATACTGGGTCGTACAGATTTAATTTGTTATCAATGAAAGGATTACCAATGCTAAGCATAAGCCTTGTTTCATCAAAGCAACTGGAAAGAAAAAACTGTCATTGCCATATGTTATAGCTGGGAAAATGAAGAGTTTGGAAGCAACAGGCTTGTGTGCCAGGCAGAGGCCAATGGGGCTTAGCAGGCTCCGAGGAAGGCAATGGAGCTGAGGCCACACTGATGGGCTACCAAGGTGGTCTTAGTTCTTTAGTATGAAATGTTAATTTCAAAATATGTACTTCCTTGTAAGCTTAAATCCACTTTAAAAACTGAGATCCACTTTTTTTCATTTTGTCAAACACAGTTTCACTTCCAAAATGCTACATTTGTAAAAAAAAAATAAAAAAAATATCAACATACATACTTGTGATGTTCATTGGCTACAAACCATAAACAAACCCCACAGGCTGAGAAACAGAAATGGTGCGGCACACTTCATCCCCAAGCGCTGAAATTCCAGCAGTTATCAGCACAAAGAGGATCCTGTGAAGGAATCCATCGACAAATGCAAATCAGAAAGTAAGGATTGTGCCATTTCATGAGGGATGCAATGACCCAGATCAAATGGAGTAACTTTGCCCCTCTTCACCACAGAATGTCCACACATGCCTGTTATTTCTAAAGGGACCTCTGGCTATTTGTTGGCAAGAATGTATAAGAATGTATCCTACACTAATCATGTTCACAAGTGACACATTCCAGAGCAAAAGGTATTCTTACCATCACTTGTGAAAACACTTTAACAATACAAGCCCATGCATGGTCATTCAGGACTCAGGAGTAAGTTCCTCTGTGCTCAGTGGGGCTTACTCCCTAGCAGATGTGCTTAGATTTAATTAATTAATTAATTAATTAATGTATACCTCACCTTTCCTCAATGAGCACAAAGTGGCTAAAACAACTTACATTAAAGCAATAATTTAATGAATTAAAAATAATTTGACCACAGCAATAAATATAACAATGTAAAAGCCATAAGTCACCAAAAGAGCACAGAAAGATTTTTCAAAAATACAGCAACCAACAAAAAATAATTAAACCACAGCAGTTAAAACACAGCAGTTAAATCGACTTCAAAAAAGGAGCAACCATTTGTGTCCCTAAAGACATCTTTAGAAGGCTATTAGTGTGGGGAGAGAAGCCACCCTCAGAAGAGAGTTCCAGAGCTCGGGCACAACCCCTGAAAAGACCCTCTCCCTGGTCCCAATGAAGCATATTTCTGGGGATGTTGGGAGGGATCCTCAATCTTTGACCACCCTCTCTTGCCAAGCCACACAAATGTGCTTGCCAGGTTCCCTCCTTTCCGCACTGGCTAGAGGCAAGTGCCTCTCCCAACAGCAAAAGTATTCCCACCAACCTTTCCTGAGGGAACACTAGGCAGGGAGCATTCTGGCTTCAGCTGCTGCTTGGCAAAGGGGCTCAAAGGTATAATGTCAAGCAGCAGCTGAAGGAGCTTCCCCTCTCCAAATCTCTTTTCAGTGGGTAAGAGGTGGGGAGAAGGGGGGGCATTCAGCAGATGCTTGGCGCAGGGGCTCTCTGCCCCAATACAGAGCAACCGCTGAAAGCCAGTTGACACTCATCATGCTCGCCAGAGGATGTGTCATGCTTGCCGTGGAGAGCAGGGCGGGTGTAATTGTTTAGGCCTGGCTGGGACACACAGAAGGGCCTCCACCTATCATCTCAAGCATCCTGGTCACAAACTGTAAGGGCTTGAAAGGTCATCTTTTTGAATTGGGCTGGGAAGCAAATTGGAAGCCAGTGTCACTGTTTCAGTACACTGCATGCTGAATAGGTTGTAGTTTCCAAGCCCTCTTCAAAGGCAGCCCGCTGTAGAACACAGTGTAGCAATCCAGACACGATGCAGGCAAGGCAAGTGCCACCTTGGCCAAGTCTGCAGTCTCCAGGAATGGGCGTAGTATTGGAGCCTAAGCCTGCAATACTAGGAAAAGAGGCAGTAGGGGTACCCAATAATGCCCATGCTACCCCCAAAGGAGCCGGTTCTTGATTTGGGAGGTTCAAGCCTGATGCCCAGAGGCGTTTCTGTATTTGGGGCAAATGGGAGGCAGTAACCCCCTGCCTGTTCCCCACCCACTTGTGGCAGAGAGTTCCCCCCAGAACCAGGTACATTTCCTCCACTGTGTCCAAGTGCCACGCGTGGTCTTCTCCTGTACTCCTCCAGCAAGGTTGAGCATCTGCCCTGTCCTCCGCCCCACCAGCCCCAATGGGCACCACCAGCTGCCGCCGCTGATGCCTGGATGATGCCTGTGATTGAAGGGGAGAACAGCAGGCTTCTCCCTGTAACAAAAGCTCCTCAGAAAGCACTCTTGGGTGGAAAGAGCTTGTTGCCATCATGTGGACAGCGTTACAAGGAGCTCTGTGAAGCTGAAGGTCAAAGGGCCACCAGCTATTCTTGCATCATTTACAGTGATATTTTGTTGTTGATGCTAGTTTCGCTATTAAAAGGTGACAGCGGGCAGGACATTTTGTTTTGGTTTCATAGTTCGAGCATCGCTTTGTAATCCTTTAAAAACTAGCTGAGAAAGTCTGTGCACGTTGTGTGGATCCAATCAGATAATTTAATAACACTCTTGACCTATCTTGCATAATCCTCTCCGACACCATCTGGAATTCTGGGGGACACCCCCCCTCCCAGCCAATTAGGAGTATCTTTGCTTAATCTAGTCTGAGCTCCTTTCCAAATAATAGCAATGTGGAGGGGAGGGGGCGCATTTCATTCTCAATGCTATTTTCAACCTACCTGCAATTCAGTAGCATGATATCCTGTTCCAATAGACTGTATTGGGGTAACCATGTTGCTGGGAACATACCTTAGCTGCCACTTTAATGAAATGAATGGAGGGAAGAGGGAAAGGTTCACAAAATGACAGGGATTTGCTGCAAGAAGAGGTAGACTTAGTGGATTTTAGAACATCTATTTGTTTAAAGCAGTGTTCTCCAGCCTTGGGTCCCCAGATGTTTTTGGCCTACAACTCCCAGCATGCTGGGAGTTGTAGGCCAAAAACATCTGGGGACCCAAGGCTGGAGAACACTGCTTTAAAGCAAGGGTGGGCAACTTGTGGCCCTCTCATCAACCCTAGTCAGCATAGCCAATGGTGTATCATGGATCATGGGAGCTGTAGGCCAAAACATCTGGGAAAGCCACAAGTTGCCCATCACTGCTTTAAAGGGTTACATGACTCCAGCACTCATATGCACCAGTGATACAGTGAAGTGTCCAACTGCTAAAGTAGGAACTTTATATACAATTTTTGTAAAAGCACATAAAAACATTGGTACGGACAGCGAGTTGTGTCGCTCATCTTTGTGATGCCATGGCATTAGCCACTAAGCGCTTGTGATGTCTGCACAACTACACTTTAAATGGCATATAGAGTCACAACTGGACCATTAACTGGAGGGGTGTGTGTGGAATTGCCTTTTCCCATCATTACTTTTTTTGTCCTGAGAAGTTGCAATTTCAATGCCACTGTAAGGGTTAAGCCCAGCACCTCTGCAGAGGTGCCTCAAGAAGACGTGGGATTTGATTCTGACTCAGAGGGGAGTGGGAGGAGGCAGCTGAGGCCTCAAGGCCACAGCAGCTGGAGTTGAGTGGGAATATTGCTGATAGTCCAATGAACCATTCTGAAACCGTGGGAATGCTGACCCTGAGTGAAGAGGAGGAGGAAGGATTAGGGATCCCGGGGTTAGACGTGAAATGAGGAGGGAGAAAAAGCATAGAGTAGTATGCTGGTCAACGCGTTCACTGCCCAAGAGACTCGTCAAGGAAAGGATCCGCCTTGAAGGCAGGGCTTTGTTAGCATGCCTAGCCTGAACAGGAGGGCTGTAACAATTTCCCAGTAGTTTGTTATCAACCCTTTCTAACTTGCCACCTTAGCAGCTAGTTTTCTCAGCTGCTAAAGCAACTTTACTCTTTTGTAGCCGAACTCTTTTGGGTGCAAATGTAGGCGACGTAGGAGTTCCACGGTCAGGATTTCTGATGCTTTTAAAATTTTGGTTTTTTTTTTAATAGGAGCTGTTAGGGCTCCCAAATTGGGACTGTGTGATGCTGTGGTGGTACTTTCCTCTTGCACTATGTCTAGGGATGTCACCGTTTTGTTTTGTTTTTGTGTTCCACAGATGGAACGAGCAGATGTCTCCTATTGGGATGCAGCCTGGGAGCTGCTATTTGTCCTGGGAGAGGGCATACAGGTACCAATATGATATTACCAACATCACAGCCTTAATCTAATTCTGCCCCCTCTCCACTACAGCTCCTATTAACTTTTTTTTTTATTTAAAGAAACGGTTGGATATCTTCCTGATCTTATTGCATCATATCCAGTTTGGTCCTTAGCTGCAACCCCCAACTAAAAAGGAAGCCAAAGGCTGTAATCCTGTGCATGTTACTACTGAGTAAGCACACATAATAGGACCATCCCTCTTTTGTAGCCATTATTTGTAACAGGACCTATTGTGCAGCCTGAAGCAAGACCTGCTTGCTTGTGCCTTTTTTAAAAAAAATAATAATAAAAGCCAATTGCTTAGAATTACGAATCAGTGACTGGGTTTGCACAGCACCCAAGCCACGGTAGCTTCAAAGCCACCGTGGCTTAGCATGTTGTGCGAACCTAGCGGGTTCTTGCAGGTGGGCTTATAAGCCACCCCAACAAGTCACGGCTTGTTCTATGGTTTCGTAGCCACCCCTGGGATTTGCCGTGTCATCTGAACCTGCACAACAGAACAAGCCCAGAAGTAGCCTGAAATGCTAGAGAGTCGCTTGGCAAGAGCAGCAGAAAGGCTTGCCGTTCTGGTCAAGTGGCTCTGGGTGAGCGGTGATGACAGCCACACCAAAGTGCCCAAGCGGCACTTGGGGATGGATGTCAGAGGTTCCCCACGCAGGTGGCGCGGGGTGAGCCATGCTCTGATCAGCCTCCTCTAGAGGGCTGACAGCCATGGGGTGAGCTGCGTTCTGGTCAGCCTTGTCTCGTCCCCCCTTCCCTGCCCCTGCTGACAAGCGATGGCAAGGAGGGGGAAAACCTTGGTGCTCCTGCAGTGTCTCCTGGGATACCTGTGGGAGGACTGAGGGGGGGAAGAAGGGGAAGGAGGTCCCTTAGGACCTCCGCTGTGCCTGATTGTCTGTTGGGCACATTGCAGGTCCTGGGGCAAGCAAGCCACACTGCATGGCTTGTTCTGCAGTGTGGCTTGTGTCATGTGAACCTTCCCAGTGACTTGTCTTCAGTGGGTGTCAGGGTGGCCAGGACAGCAACAGAAGTTCTTCCTTGAGGGAAGGTATTTAGATTCTCGATGACAACTGAATAACATTACACTTTTATTTTGCAAGGGACCATAGCAGTTTAGCAACACTAAATTTGTTCAGCAATTTTTTTTTCTGAATTAGCCCTGTTATATTTCAAACGCAAATGGAAAGAAAGCCACCATATCCATAAACCCAAATCAAACATGTACAAAAGCCTAGGAAACAGCCCAATATGTGTTTGTGCCTGAGGCAGAAAATCCAAATAGAACCTGCCATTATACCATAAATATAATCACAGACTGAATAATTGACCATTTGCTGCCTAATAGTACCCTGAAACCTGCCACCAGACGGGGGCTGCCTCTCCCTGCTTAATGGTAGGTCTGGCTCTGACACACTCTGTACTATTATGTGGTCCCCACTTCCTTGAGCAGTTAAATGTCCAGGGAGACTACTGAGGAATGGATAGATGGGTCTATTTTCACTTGGTGTCAGTTTCATTGTGAGTCCATTCCATCCTGTTTCCACATTCATCTGAGATTTATTTATTTTTAAATTGGTCCAAGAGGGGGGGATCAAGTTGGTTTGCTTCAAATTGTGGACTGAATTAAATCCTTGAGCATTCCTAAGTGAGCTATGACATTTACCGGTACTTCCCTTTAGATGAGAGAATACTGGGGACTTAGAATGTCTTTGTAACGTTTGTTTCATTTACAAATACCGGTAATCAAGCAGAACCTGTTGGAAAGCAGCCCACCCCCATAGTGTTGTAGTGGTAAATTCTGAAGTACAGGCCTGCATCATGAGCCCATAGACATGTCACATGCCCCCGAGGAGGGTCCAACGTTGCAGGCATATGTGTTGATCCAAATCAACAAACCAGTTCTAGGAGTTTTTCTTTGTTAGAAGAAGGTCTTTTATACAGTGAATGCATCTTAATTACCCATCCAAGACCAAGCCACTCCAGAATACTTTACATTATAGCAAGAAACAGTGACCAGGTTTGGACAACACTTCATTTGCTATTTATTTAACCCATGGGTTATTTAACCTATGACAAGCTGCGCCACCCATGGGTGCCATATTACATATGCAAGCCCCGCTTGGGGTTGTCATGTCATACAAACCCAGGGAGCATGGGTTATGCGAGGTTAAACAACCCTCACATAACCCTAAAACAGACCATTTATTTATTTATTATATTTATACCCCGCCTTTTTTCCTGCAAGGAACCCAAGGCGGCTTACATAATCCTCCTCTCCACTTTATCCTCACAACAACCCTGTGAGGTGGGTTAGGCTGAGAGTCCGTGACTGGAAAGTCACCCAGTGAGTTTCATAGCCGAACGGGGACAAGAACCCGGATCTCCTGAGTCCCAGTCCAACACTCTCACCACTACGCCACATGACACTTCCAAGCTACTCTACAACAGTTACTCCTTGCAGGAATATCTTGTGGGCCCTTGCGCTGGTAAGCAGAGGGACAGGTGGATAGCTGTATGGTGGTGCACGCTGAGCTTCCATTCAGTGTGTAAGAGTTGGTACACTGTGCTCTATGTGTATCTGTGCATGTATGGCCAGGCACTGAGATGGAGAGAAGAGGAGCTCTATCCCAACCAACTCCCACAAGCATAGCTATTTCCACAGGGAGATTATTTTCTATGGAATGAAATGTATTTATATCTGTATTTTTATGCTGCGTGCTACTATTGTATCTGTGTTTTGTGAACTGCTGTGAACCGCCCAGAAAGCTTCGGCTGTTGGGCAGTATAGACATGAAATTAAAAAAAATTAAAAAGTAATAATCCCATGCTTGCCAATTTTGCACAATACGACAACCCCCGAGTGGGGGTTGCATATTCAAAATGGCGGCCACATGTGCTGCAGCCGCCCTCCCGTGGGTTAAATAACCCATGGTGGACTGTTGTGTTATGCAAATAGCGCCATCCCCCCAGCTACTATGAGAATTGCAGTTAAGCTCAGAAGGAACAAGGCATTCTGAGAGGGGTGGCAGATGACGACAGCACCCCTGCTAATCAAAAAGTGGCAGCACTGCGAGCCCTGGCTCCACTGTCTGCACCACTGCCCGCAAATGAAACAGAGGGCCACTGTGCACACCAACTTTAGCTAATTCCAGCCAAAAGCTCTCCACTCTTTTGCTATCTTTCTCTCTCTCTCTCTCTCTGCAATGCTGGCTCCAAACCGTGCCTGCCCCCCACCCCCACTAGCTGGAGGGTGTCACCTCCCCAAATTCTGATCAGCATCACATTCCAAGAGTTGGTGAGAGGATTTCCAGCTATCAAGAAACATGATTATTCTTTTGTTCAAGTTCCTGGATGGTTGCCCATTGACCGTAATGTAAACAGTCCAAAGTCATAACAGTGCTCAGGCTGATTCTGCTTCGCTTAAACAATATTGCATCGCAAGACTTGAGTCAACGGAAGTGTGGCTGTAGGCCAGGAATGAGTTATGGAAAAGCAGCCTGTCAGGTTTGAGTCTTGTGGACACCCATTCCCCCCCCCCTCCTTATTGGTATTTAGATACTAGTAAGCCAGAGGGGATGCAGAGCTGGCATAGGAGATCTGTACAGTACTTAACTTACTTTGTAGTGACAGATTTTACATACAGGGAGATCTCCACTGTATAGAAGGAAGGATAATATGATAAAATGTTTTTATACTTGGCCATTTCAATGCTTCTGAACCAACAAGCTACCAACACGCTAGAACGTTGTTCACATAGTCTCTCTATGCCCAGATCTTTGACATTGCTATAAACAAAGGTGCTTGGGAAAAATGTGGGTTTGCAGACTTGAATTAACTAACAAATCTGACCATTTTCAGGGGCAACTCCAGAGAAACTAGTTTAGAGAAGCAAAAGGATGGGTGGCAAAGACTATCTGCTTAGAAAGGGTCGTAAGTAACAGCTAACAGGGGCAGGAGGCGTTTCTTCCTGAGAGATGGGCCGATTCACACTCCCCTCCTGTCTACCTATCAAGGAGCATATGCGCAGTGCTCACCTTGCACCATGTTCACAAGCCCTATCGATGATGGCTGTGTGGAAATCTTCTTTCATTGGAAGGAGACTTGAAACTCCATCCCCACCTCCTAGGAGCTGATTGGGCAGGGCGCCACTTCTCTTTTCTCTGTGCAGCAGAACTGAGATTTTCTAGCCTGTCTCATGGAACTTGTCAGCTGTTTGGCCTGCAAGAAAAAGACATGCTGTCCCTACATGGTTTGTGAATATCCCTATGTTTAGGATGCACCGAGATTTTCCACATGTGTAGGTGAGCTAGGTCAGGGGTGGGGAACATTTTTCAGCCCAGGGATGGAATTCCAATCTGGGCAGGATCTCAGGGGCTATATTCCAATGGTGGCCGGGGTCAAAGGCAATATGGGTGGGGCTAAAGGCAAAATGGGTAGGGCCAAAAATATTATTCTTCGCTATTTTAAATCCTAAAAGCAACTTACATTCCACTTCCAGCATTATCCCATGCACGACTACTCAGATGTCCCATTGAATTCCAGGTAAGTGTGCATAGATAGCAAGAATAACACCCCAAAACTGCACTTTTAGATACCTTTCCAAAAGCCAACAACAACAACAAAAATCCAAGACAATAAAGAAAGAAACACAGAAGTGCACTTTTAGCTATCATTCTGCAAACCAAACCAAAAATCAAAGTCAAGCATTCATTTTCAGCTTCCCACAACACAAACCAGAAACTGAACTGAGAAATCTGTCTCAAAGTTACAGTCATTGTTTATTTTATTTATTACATTTAATTTCCCAGTTCCGCTGCCTCCCGCCCCCGACACCAATACAGAAATAATCTTACTTTACCAAAATTGAGATGTGACTGAGTTTTCCCCAGCAGGGAAAGCATTCGCTGTGAGTGACCGAGCAGCGGCAGCTCTGGAGTTCCAAAAAATCCCAAAGAGTTCCAAAAAGCAACGAGCATCCCTGAAGAGACCAAAGAGCTCCAGAAAATAATGAAGGCAGCAAAGATTCCAAAGGCACTCCAGAAATCCAGAACACTTGCAGGGTTGGGCAATTAGTGGCCCTTTCATAGACTTTCATAGGAGCCTACAAGGCCATCGAGTCCAACCCCCTGAGGAGGGGTCTCCCATCCAAGTAATAACCAGGCCTGACCCTGCTTAGCTTTCCACACTCAGACAAGCTGAGCCAGCATGAGCCACAGGCCTGTATGCTTTGGCCTACAACTCCTATCAGCCCTAGCCAGCATAGCCCATGCTGGGGGATCATGGGAGTTGAAGGCCAAAACACCTGGAGGGCCACAAATTGCCCATCCCCCTTACTTACAGGAAGGTCAGAAAGAGAACAGGAAGTACCCAGAATGCAAACATGGTGTCCTTCTGGCCAGGGCTTTTTTTCTGGTGGAACTCACTGGAACTGAGTTCCAGCACCTTTTCTTCTTTCAATTTCATTACAATTTAATCGCCATCTACTCCCGAGGAAACGTAATCCAAGAGTTCCAGTACCTTTTTCTCCAGAAAAAAAGGACTGCTTCTGGCAATGTCTGGTCAACGTTGGGTCAAGGGAGAAACAGGCAAGGGGGTGGCGAGGAACAAAGGGCATTCCCAGCATGGAGAGCCTTGTGGGCTGGATTCAGAGGCCTGGCGTGCTGGATTAGGCCTGTAGGCCAGAGGTTCCCCATCCCTGAACTAGAGTAAACCTTTTGTTCTACCTCTTATGCTGTCTCTCTGATCCTGGTCCCTGATCTCAAGTAAAGCTCTCAACATGGAAAACTTGATTTGACAGGTAAACTCACAATCTTGGGAGTTCCCCCCCCCCCCCATGTGCTGGCTGGATCTCCCCATGCTATGGAGAAAAGCAGGAGACAGGAAAGGGAAGGTCAGGCGAAGTCCACTAGCGCTACCAATTAAAAGACGTTATGCAGCCTAAAAATAATGTTAAATAAATAAATAGTCCATCTGCCCCTCATGAATGGGTTTTTTTGGTGGCAAGAAAAAAATATGGGAGAAGTGGTGGCGCAGCATGGGACTGCTATAAATGGAAGACAACGTCTCTGGACTGCCTGTAAAATTCTGTGAATGGTGCCATTTGATTGCACAATAAAAGCACCATCCCAGATGAATTACTGGACTGTTCAAATATAGCACTTCCTTACTCAGCCTTCCTCAACCTGGCGCCCTCCAGATGTGTTGGACTACAACTCTCAGCAACTCTCAGGATGCTGGGAGTTGTAGTCCAGCACATCTGGAGGGTGCCAGGTTATGGCACCAAATGGAACGTAATACATCCATTGGCCTGTGACTTCAGTTCATAGGTCAATCCTGGGGGTATTAAAGGCTTCATTTTACGCCAATGCAGACAGATTATCTATAATCATACAGTTAAAAAGAGTTGGGGATATCAAGGGAAATGTCTGCATCACTTATTAGCTAGGCATCCCCCACAGCTCTGGCACCAATATTGCAGCATCCAAATGATTTGTGACAGTTCACCCATTGCTAATGATTACCTCAAGCAGTTGCCTGCCAGAAGACTAAGGGAGAAAGGGATTGCACCTGTAGGAAGTCTTGTGATTAATTGCCTTCAGTTTAGCTACCATCAGCCCGGACCCCTGACCCCCGTTGGGGAAGGGAAGCGCCATTTCGCTCAAGTCGTTCAGGCGACTCCAGAAACTGAACATCCTCAATATGTTTCACTAGGTAAGCACACAGTGTCATCAGCTGAGATTGCCTCCCCCTCTGTTTTAGCTCCAGCTCTCCTACTCACCTGGTTTTGTGTTTCGTTTAATTTTAGCCCTCTGTTCTTCTCTCCGCTCTTATTCATTTATGGTAATTATTTCTGTCCCACCTTTCTATGCCCAAAGTGCCTAATGGCAATAATATAGATGCAGAACAGAAGATAATGGCTGGGTTCACATGATCATCATCATCATCATCATCGGGAAAAGAAGCCACAATGACTTCTTTCCCTCACCCCCACATGTCCCGGTTGCACGCCACGCATTTTGCCTAATTATTCTCGCAGCACGTGGCTTGCCGTGTCATCCAAACCCCGGCGAGGTGCGCAGCGGGGGTGGCTTCCAAACCACCCCAGAACCCCATGGCTTGTTATAGGGTTCTGGGGTAGTTTCAAAACCACCCACCACCACGCACCTCACCGGGTTCAGATGACATGGCAACCCACACGCCGCTAGGGTAATTAGGCAAATCGCACAACTTGCAACCGGCAGAGGCAGGCAAAAGAAGCCACTGTGGCTTCTTTTCCCTGGTGACCGTGCAAACACAGAGAATGAAAATGATTAAAAACAGCAAAATATCAAATTCAAAAATAACCAATAAATGGGTTAAAACACAACAAAAGAGCACATAAAACATTAACAGCAGGCACTGCATATCCATATCGTTGATCTCTTCTTGCCCAGGTGTCAGACCTGGGGACAAGAAGATCCAGGGTGCAAGACACAGGGCTGAACCCCTTCCAGGGACCGGGTCGGTTGAGGGTCCCACCCACTGAGAGCAGATGCCAGCATCTGGGTTCATGTTTGATGCTGGGCAGGTTTGGCTCCAGGTTTGGGGGGGCCCTTGGGCAAGCTTGATCCTAAATACATTTATTCAGAAATGTCCCACTGAGTTTAATGGAGCTTACTTAGGATTACTGCAGTCTTGTATTTAAGTACTCAACTGGTAGCCATCAGTGACAAGCAACTGCATGCAGGCAAGTACATCGAATTCGGTGTAGGCAAGAGCAGAGACGGAGCACTGACTCCACCTCTCTTCTGCACTCAGGATAGGAACCTAGTAGGCTGATGTAGGAGGGATGGAGCTCTCTGCCCCTCCTCTTCCAGCCCACAGCAGGCTAATCATTTTTTTGGCAAGCGAGTGACTTTTGTGGGCTTGTTTACAAGGCAGGATTTCAGCCTTAGTTCCATTTGTAGATATAAACATGCACGTTTTCCGACCATGCCAAGCACCACGTTATGTGCATTCAAGAATCTTCTGGGATGGCATAAAGGCCTTCTGGAGCATTTCTGAAGACAGATGTGATATTTAAAGAGCTGTCACTAGGGGTTCTTTTTCTGCGGCATGAGCCTGCCTCAAGCCTGGTGTTGCAAGTTGCATAAAAATTATAAATGCCAGGAGGAGTTCAAACAGCTATCAGACTTCTCCGTCTTCTCATGCACCAGACATTCTGCCCACTTTTTGAAGGTGTCGTATATGTATATGTGTATCTATCCATAAGCATATAAAGAAAAGAAAATAGTAACAACATTTAGGGGGGGGGAGTTGTAAAATTGCTCCAGGATTGGAGGGAAAAGGGGTTTATGATGTCAGAGCCACCAGCCAATGGGCTATAGGCACCCTCTACTGGTCCCCAGAGCTCAGTGGTGAAACACATGCTTTGCATACAGAAGGTCCAGGTTCAATTGCTTCCAGTGCTAGTGGATCTCAGCTAGCAGGTGCTGGGAAAGACCCTTGTCCAACACCTGGGGGAGCTGTTGCCAGTCGGAATAGATAGGACTGGGCTAGACGGACCAATGACCAATAAGAAGGCTTTATATCAGGGATGCAGAACCTCAGACCCAGGAGCCAAATACGGCCCACCTGAGGTCCCAATATGGCCCTCTGGAGCTCCCCGGTGGGCCCTGCTCCCTTCCCTGCTCCCACCCCCTTCCCCCAACTGATCGCCTCAGGGTGTGGCTGCTATGAAAAAGGCCAGGACTTGCAGTGATGCTGCGCTGGCACCTCTTGATTAGCAGGGGCACTGATTTCATCCGATCACCCCACCCCGAAATCTCTCTTTCCTCTGAGCTGAGCTGCAATCCTCACAGTTGCTGGTGGTGGTGGTGATGGTGGGAGAATGAATTTCTTATCAACAATCATTGTTCCCTAATGCAATGCAAAGTATTTTGGGGTGGCTTGGACTTGAATGGGCAATTAAGTCCTATTAGATTTACCAAAGACCTGTTCCTGGTAGAGAGGAAAACTGATAGAACTGGTTTGTTGATATGGGCCAACGCAGCTGCCTGCATTTTTGGATTCTCTTTGGGGGCGTGGTGATGGGGACTGTCATGATGAGCGCCTGCACTTCAAAATTTACCACTACACCGCTGGGTTCAGGACAGATAAAAGGAAGTGCTTCTGCACACAGCACATAGTTGAACTATGGAAAGTGCATGCCACAAGATGTAGTGATAGCTGCCAGCTTGGATGGCTTTAAAGTGGGATTGGATAAATTCACAGAGAATAAGGCTATCAATGGCTACTAGTCCTGATGGTGTTACACCCAGTGTCAGAGGCAATATGCCTCTGAATACCAGGTGGTCTGAATACCTGGGAAACACAAGCGCGAGGGTGCTGTTGCATTCTTGTCCTGCTGTGGGCTTCCCATGGGTATCTGGTTGACCACTGTGTGAACAGAATGCTGGACTAGAAAGGCTTTTGGTCTGATCCAGTAGGACTCTTCTTATGTTTTTATGTTCTTACATGGTGTTTTTTTTTTTAAGAAGCCCCTGGCAGCTGTGTCCTTATATTGCCTGAATCTCAGTGTAGGATTTTATCTCTGGATGCAGCTGTGAGCACTAACAAAGGGAGAAGCATCCAAGCAAGTGCTTAACATATAGGTAACCATGAATCCATGATTACAGGTGGATGGCTAAACTATAAAATGTGCAAGATATATTCTCACCTATGAACATGGGAGCATTAATGACCTGAGGAGCATTAACTTGGAGCATTAATGACCTGGGTGTGTATGGGTGTTTGTGACTATCTCACTGTCTGGATTCACTAATAGTGGTGCACTGACCCTTCTTGAACACATATGGCCTTCAGTCACATACTTCGTCTTCTCCAAGGACCTTTATAATGCTGTCTGAGCACTTCTTTTACCTGCGCACCTATGACTTTTACACACAAAAAGTCTCAGAATGGGGACTGACGAGGGGTCCAGGACCACTGCAGACCCATTCAGCCATGATTCGGTGTGGCAGAGGTAGAGGCCTTAGGCTGCTCTGCCGTAATTAACAGGCATGTGCAATATGCTGCTTTAATTGCTGCATGCATTAAAAGTGCAGCGGGAGGGGAAGAGGGCTGGAGCCAGTCTTCAGTGTTCATTGCAACACCCAGGCTGGGAACAGCTTGCATGCCATCCTCCCAGCGCACTTGATACTATCTCTCATCAGCATGATTAAGCATAAGTAATATCAAGCTGTTCAGGGCCTAGGTGAAATAAAATATATATTATAGGACAACATTGCCAAACATTTTTACATATATTTTCAGCCTAGGGGATTCTTGGTTTGATATAGATATATAGATTTATGTATGAGATATATACACACACACACACACACCGTCTTTTCCATCTAGAGAGTAAGGGGAGACATGATAGGGGTGTACAGAATTACACATGGTGTGGAGAAAGTGGACAGGGAGATATTTTTCTCCCTCTCTCATAATACTAGAACCCAAAGGGGTCATCCCATGAAGCTGATTGGTGGGAGATTCAGGACAGATGAAAGGAAGTACGTACTTCTTCACACAGTGCATAGTTAAACTCTGGAATTCACTTCCACAAGATGTAGTGATGGCCACCAATTTGGATAGCTTTAAAAGGGGATTGGACAGATTCATGGAGGAGAAGGCTATCAATGGCTAGTCCTGATTGGCTATATGCTTCCTCCAGTATCAGAGGCAGTATGCCTACGTACTCCAGTTGCTGGGGAACATGGGCGGGAAGGTGCTGTTGCACTCATGTCCTGCTTGTGGGATCCCATGGGCAGCTGGTTGGCCACTGTGTGAATAGAATGCTGGACTAGATGGACCCTTGGTCTGATCCAGCAGGGCTCTTCTTATGTTCTTATCTATACTTGTTGACAGACTGATGGCATGCGGCTAAATTGCGTGTCTGGTTTGATTAATATTAGTCTACCCTGTATAATATGGCATTCAGGGGGCAACATTGGTTCCTGCAGCAGCTTGGGCTAGACACCTGCATTTCTCTGATTGGGCTTTTAATTCTGAAGAACGATTTGGGTCAAGCTATTCCTGGATGGCAGATTTTAGGCACATGGCCCTGATTTCCACAGATGTTCTGCGCCAGTAGCTTCATACCTGTCAGGTGAGAAGTGGGGTACATAGCTCCTAGGCAAAGCAGGCTGCAGGCCAAACCAACCTAGTATTGGCCAGGGCTCAGCTTCTAAAATGAGAGGTGGAAAGATTTGTGATCCTGCTCTGTGGCCTGGATGTACTTTCTCCTCATCTGAGCTGTGAAGGAGCTGGTTAGGCACTTAGAGAAAGGCACTGAATTAGAGCTACTCTTTCGTTCACTGCTTCTCACTTCCAAAGATTCATGAACTGGATTCCGATAGTTCCTCCACATGGCTTGTGGAAGAGAGGGAAGCAGCAGATGTAATACATGCATGTAAGTTTATATTTGATGCTATCCACAAGTATTTTGTATTCAAGTATGAGTTCCTGAGTATGAAAAGTAGTCCTTAGTTGCACTAGCAACTGGTACCCCTGAGCCAAAATATGCCACATACGCACACAGTTGCTGTGCTTAAAAGATGGTTGGATGAGTAGTACTTAGACACAGGACCTTCAGGGAAGGAGTTGGGGAGAACCGTCCATCCTCCACTTTGGTCTCACAGTGGCCCTTCAGCAAGACTAATTGCTGACCAGGGCATTAAACAAAAATGGGATTCTCTTTACCTCACATGGTACAAACTAATTGCTGATAACCTTCCAAAGGCTATGGAGATCAATGTAAATTATGCCTTCACGAAACTGTAATTTCATACTGCATGAGTTTGTACAGGTTTTTTTTTGTGGGGATTTAACTCACATGTTTAAAATTGGAATGACGTATTAGTACCATCTAGGCTTTGTGAGACTGAGAGAGTGGTCTCTAACTTGAAATAAAGGACAACATTAAGAGAGACGGTGGCAGTAAATCCACCAAAGCTCATCAGGGCTTAGCCCTGGAAACTGTTCTCCGTACAACAGCTTTGCCCTGTAACACATAAAGTAATGAAAATGTGCCTTGGAGCATGAGAGTGCCTTTCCCTTGTCCTTGAGAACCACAGTCACCATCATTTCCTGTTCTGGAATTATGGTTAAGGGTTTCCAGGGCAGAGGGCATGACTTCCAGGCAGGCTTGGGGCCTTGCACCTCTCATTTGAGAAATGAAACTCCGAAACCAATCCAGAAACATCTGGTCCCCTACACTACTGATAAACACTTTTTGGACCTAGCTGTAGTATCAGGAGAAAGATCTGCTCATGGAGCATAATCAAGTGCCTAAGTTAAACTAGTCTGTCTGGTCAGCAAGTTTGAATAGCCAGCGTTAATTGGCAGCCACATAATTTTCTTCACTTCGGGCCTTCTTCCGCAGCAGCATTCATGCAGGTGTTTTAACACAGCTGTATTGATTTGAACTATGGCTAAAAAATGCCCCTGCTGTTGTACAGGTGACAATAATTCCAACAAGCATTGCTGGGGAACCAATGCTAAAGGGGAAATGTGGGTGATTCCAGGAATTACTGACTTGGTCCCCCTGAATAGAAAGAGTTGGGTAGTGTCCTTTTTAACTACAGCATCTGTTGCCACATGAAAGGGGCATGGGTTGGCCACAGTACAGTATACTCCTTTTCATCAGCATAAAGTGCACATCATGGGCAAAATGTGGGAGCAGGAATATTTGAATGTCCATGAATGTTCAGTGGCTACCGACATTAGCCAGTCAAGTGGAAATTACAGTCATGCCTTGGATTGAGAATGTCTTCAGAAGCATGAAATTCCACTTAGGTGCACTTCCACATTTTGCTGTGACGAGCCACAGTAGTGGCAAACAGGTAGTGTAACAGGAAGTATCTCATTAAAGAGGCATGTCCTTGTTGCAAGGATTTAATGGTACCATTGCTGTTTTGGTGCGACGGGAGGCCTCTTTTCTGTGCCTATTCTAAGCTAGCTGCAGTCAGAATGGGGACAATCTCTTGAATGTGCGGTTTGCGGGTGATCGGTGCTCACCTTTGGAGTGTCAGTCCTCAACAAAGCTGTTCATGGGGAAACACGCTTAGGCCCGGTTCGCACGTAACAAGAAGCCACCATGGGAGAATTTCCCTGCGGGGGTTCTCATCGCAGTGGTGGCGGCTGCCATTTTGAGTATTAGGGCGTGCTGGGGGCATGCTGTAGCTTCTCGTTATGTGCAAACCTGTTGAGGGTGGGTTGTTGGGGCGGTTGACAAGCTACTCAGAACCCATGGGCTGTTTTAGGGCTGTGGGTGGCTTGTCAACCATCCCATCAACCCACCTTCGCTGGGTCTGCACGTAATGAGAAGCTACGGCCCGCCCCCGCCATGCCCTGAATATTCAAAATGGTGGCGGCTGCTGCAATGAGAAGCCCCGCCGGCATATTCACCCATGGTGGCTTCTCGTTAAGTGGAAACTGTTGGGACATGTAACAAAACAACAGCTGTGGCACAATTGTTTTCATTTGGAAAGGTACAGGATGGCTAGAAAAATAATCATGTTGAGTCTGACACTACTATTCTATTCTCATGGGAAAAGTAGGTGGGAAAGAAATACGAGCTGATCACATGGTTTGTACTTTCTGATGACGTAGTATGGTTGTTAGGTTTCGTTTCCTGTAACCAGTTTAGTAGAAAGAAGGATTGCTTTGTGTGTGCTTTTTCTTGTCTCTAATGCTCTGACTTATTGCAATCATGTAATGAAGTGTGCTAGACTGGACTGGCTATGCATTATAATCTGCAATATAGACTGTAATTTAGGAGATTGTATTTACTCTGATATAGAATAAACAGGTAGTAAAAACCCTGTTGTGGATTCTATGGAAATCATTCCTAATTACAGTTGAGCTGACAGGACGAGCAAGCTGCAAGTTGGCTGTAATCCGAGACGCTTGGAAATGCTGCGTGGAGGAGGGAAAGCTGAATCTCTGTGTGAACTACATGGGCCGGTTACACACACGAGACAAAGGCTATATCTTCCATCTCACGCTCTGCTGTATCCACATAGGCAGACGGGCCTACAGGGTGGATTGTAAGCCATCAGGGCTGGAGTAGTTTTAGCCCTTTCAGGGTTATGCGCCCAGAGAAATCGGATTACAAAATGACCTGTTGGACTGGTGCCGGAGATCGAGCGGAGAATAGTTCGAGGCAAGGTCGAGGGTCTGTGCCAGCAGCGGCGGCGGGAGTTATTTATCCAGCTGCTGTGTGTCAACGCTTCGAATACTCGGAGAAGCAGTGATTGATGGCAGAGAAGGACATCAAAGCGGAAGAAGAATCTCCTGGACCTTCTTCACCTGGTAAGCAAAGGGAAGAAGAGGGAGGTGTGTCTGCTGAGGACTCTGACAGTGAAGCCGGGAGTTCTGAGGGGGAAGAAGCGGCTGCTCTCCCTGTTGCCAGAATGGCTGCTCAAGCCCTGAATCCACAGATAGTTGAAAAATTGTCTGGAACGAATTACGTGATCTGGAGCTTCCAGATGCAGCATTATTTAACTCATGTGGGGCTCTGGAATGTTGTAATACGAGAAGCAGTTGCAGTTGCAGTGGGAGACGGAGAACAGTTTCTGGACACTGTAAAGCAGATCTGGGAGTAGGATTACAATTGCGTGGAAGCTGTACCAGTTGAGCTAACAGGCAACCAGATCGGAATCTGACCATGGAATATGTGTCAGGCAAGTTTCTCTCAAGGAGGGAGAAATGGAAAGAAAGCAAGCAACATGCTGGACGTAAATCAGCACACAGCGCGGCTGACTCAAGCAGCGGGAATGCTGGTGGGAACGGAGCCAAGCTGGTGGGGGTTACTCAAGCAACAGCTTTGAAAGTGAGAAAATGCTTTTGTTGCGGTTCGACTTCACATCTTAAAAGAGACTGTACTTTTAAGGGCAAGAAGAAGAAGAAAAAGGAAGTTACCAGTACACCTGAGGATACAATTAAAATGGGCAAAAGTTTGATTGCTCGGGTGGGTTTCTCCAATCAAGACATGTGGGTACTTGACAGTGGAGCTTCACACCACATGGCAAATTCCAGAGACATGTTTCAATCTCTGGATGATGGATATACAAATTAATTTGTGGAACTGGCTGATGGAAAAAGAATCCAGGTGACAGCTACAGGAACAATTGGCTTTGCTTCTTTGGGTCAACAGAGAGCACTGCTTGTTCAAGAACTGGACACAAACCTGATAAGTATATCACAATTGGCTAATGATGGATATGAAATAAGTTTTTCTAACAGCAACTGTGTAATTTCACATGAAGGGGTGATCTGTGCAAAAGGTGATTTGCAGAATTCTCTGTATGTTATAAATCCGTTTGTAACACATGATGAGAAGGCAAAGTTTGCAAATTTGAAACCACATGACAATTGTTTACATATTTTCCACAAAAGATTTGCACATGCCAATTACAGAAGCATAGAAAAAATGCCAGGTCTGTGTGAGGGTGTGACAATGAAACCTTGTTCAAAGTATGTGGAATGTGAAGTATGTAGTACAGCAAAGTCACACAGGTCTAACCATAGATTCCATAGATTTCATAGAGCTGGAAGGAGCCTACAAGGCTATCGAGTCCAACCCCCTGCTCAATGCAGGAAACTAGAGGAGGGGTCTCCCATCCAAGTAATAACCAGACCTGACCCTGCTTAGCTTGATGTTGCTGGTCCATTTGAAACTAGCTATGGGGGGAACAAGTACTTTTTAACTTGATGATTATTCATCAATTCATAATAATTGATGATTATTCTCGATTTGGATTCGTATATCTGCTGCAGCATAAATCTCAGGTTCAAGAGAGATTTGAATCATTTGTTAAATGGGCTGGGAACAGATATAAACAATATCCAATAGGAGAATTACTCACGGATGGTGGGGGAGAGTACATGAGTACAAAGTTCAAGAAATTTTTGGAAAGTGAGGGTATGGGGCACAAAGTCACTGCCCCAAACTCTCCATTTCAAAATGGCGTTGCTGAAAGACGTAACAGGACACTCCAGGACATGATGAGGGCCCAATTGACTGAGTCAAAGGTGGGAAACCGTTTCTGGGGGGATGCATTGTCAAATGCTAATTATCTGCTGAACAGGTTACCAAATTCCACAATTGGAAAAACTCCATATGAAATGTTTCATGGGAGGAAACCAAAGGTAGCACACGTGCGCATTTTTGGGTGTAAATGTTTTGTTCATATACAGGCTCAAAACAGGACGAAGCTATCTGCAAGAAGCTTTGAATGTTTTCTGCTGGGGTATGATGCACAAACAAAAGGGTACAGGTTGTGGTCACCACACCACAACAGGGTAATTCTGAGCAGGGATGTGATTTTTCACGAGCAAACAGATGACCAGAAACAGCTGGTGGAATTGCCAATGCATGCAATGTCTGAAACACAGCAGGATGCTTCTGGGACTGAACAGGCCACTGGGCAGATATCTGAGAAACAGGAGGGAGGTGAACAATCTCTGAGGCGTTCAACCCGAGAACGCAAAACACCTGTTAGATATCAGGATGAATTCCAAAGTGGGAAAACTGTTGTACATAAAGCTCTCAAAATAGCTTTAGAACCACAAAGTTTTGAGGAAATTCAAAGCATGGAACCAAAAGTGAAGAATGATTGGTTTGAGGCCATGCAGGATGAAATCAGTGCAATGCATGACAACAACACATGGAGTCTAGTATCTTTGCCTGTGGGGCGCAAGGCCATCACCTGTAAATGGGTGTACAAGGTGAAAACAAATCACCAAGGGCAGGTGGAAAGGTACAGGGCAAGACTCGTTGCCAGGGGGTTTGGACAAAAACATGGGGTAGATTTTGATTCCGTGTTTGCACCAACAACAAGGTATGCAACTGTCAGACTGTTGTTGAAATTGGCAGCACAAAGAAAAATGATGGCATTTCATTTTGATGTAAAAACTGCTTTTTTATATGGGGAATTACAAGAGGAACTGTACATGGTGCAACCACAAGGTTTTGTAGAAAATCCCAGTCTTGTATGTCGTCTGAACAAGTCCATATATGGGTTGAAGCAGGCAGCTCGATGCTGGAACCAAAAACTAGACAGAGTTTTGATTAGTTTGGGATTCAAACAAAGCAAGGCTGATCACTATCTGTATACAAATTACACAGAACAGGGAAACTGGGTGTATTTGTTGATTTTTGTTGATGATATCTTACTGGTAACACAAACAGTGAGTCAAAAAGATAAAATTGCACAAGAATTGCAAGCACACTTTGAACTGAAAGATCTGGGTTTGGTACAAAACTATCTTGGAATGCAATTACCGGTATCTCAAGATGAGGAAGGTTCTTTCATGGTTGAACAAAGTGGGAAAATTCAGAAATTGCTGGAAATTCATGGATTGGAGAATTGTAACCCAGTTACTACTCCAATGACTCTTGAATATCAGAAACACACAGATAACACTGAATTTGATGATATTGGCAAATATCAGAGTGTTATTGGAAGCCTGCTATATTTGGCAAATGTGAGTAGGCCAGACATCAGCAATGCTGTAAACATACTTAGCAGGAAAACGCAAAATCCTTCTAACTATGATTGGCTAGCTGTGAAAAGGGTGTTAAGGTATTTAAAAGGTACCATGAATTGCAAACTGAAATTGTCATCACACGCAGATGGAGGTTTTTGTGTGTACACTGATGCTGATTGGGGATCTGCAACAGATAGAAAATCCACAAGTGGAACAGTTTTAATGTATGAAAACAGTCTTATTGACTGGTACACACGAAAACAAACTTGTGTGGCGATTTCTACCGCAGAATCTGAGTTCATCAGTTTATCTCAAGCATGTAATGAGATTGAGTGGTTCAAACAATTGTTTGCTGATATGCACATACCAGTAGACAAGGCTGTTACAATTTTTGAGGACAACCAAGCTTGCATTAGCATGGCTTAAAATGAAAAATGTAGGCCAAGAACCAAACACATTGATGTTCGTTACTCTCATGTAAAGGACTGTGTGCAAAAAGGGTGGGTAACACTCAAGTACTGTGCATCAGGGGATATGGTGGCAGATCTTTTCACAAAACCATTGCCTGAAGTAAGACACAGGAAACTAATGAGGGCACTAGGCCTCATTGAGTAAATGTAAACAACATGTATCACAGGCTGTGGGGGGGTGTTGGGACATGTAACAAAACTACAGCTGTGGCACAATTGTTTTCATTTGGAAAGGTACAGGATGGCTAGAAAAACAATCATGTTGAGTCTGACACTACTATTCTATTCTCATGGGAAAAGTAGGTGGGAAAGAAATACGAGCTGATCACATGGTTTGTACTTTCTGATGATGTAGTATGGTTGTTAGGTTTCGTTTCCTGTAACCAGTTTAGTAGAAAGAAGGATTGCTTTGTGTGTGCTTTTTCTTGTCTCTAATGCTCTGACTTATTGCAATCATGTAATGAAGTGTGCTAGACTGGACTGGCTATGCATTATAATCTGCAATATAGACTGTAACTTAGGAGATTGTATTTACTCTGATATAGAATAAACAGGTAGTAAAAACCCTGTTGTGGATTCTATGGAAATCATTCCTAATTACAGTTGAGCTGACAGGACGAGCAAGCTGCAAGTTGGCTGTAATCCGAGACGCTTGGAAATGCTGCGTGGAGGAGGGAAAGCTGAATCTCTGTGTGAACTACATGGGCCGGTTACACACACGAGACAAAGGCTATATCTTCCATCTCACGCTCTGCTGTATCCACGTAGGCAGACGGGCCTACAGGGTGGATTGTAAGCCATCAGGGCTGGAGTAGTTTTAGCCCAGGTCAGACAGAGTCTCTCCTTCTCAGCTACCAGCAGGGCTTTTTTTCTGGTGGAACTCACCGGAACTGAGTTCCAGCACCTTTTCTTCTATTAATTGCATTACAATTTAATCGCCATCTACTCCCGAGGAAATGTAATCCAAGAGTTCTGGTACCCTTTTCTCCAGAAAAAAAGCACTGGCTACCAGTATGTAAAAAAGGAAAAGAGCAGGTGTGGAAATCTCACAGGACTTCTCCAGTTGTTGTTTCTTTCCCAGGTTGCACCTAAAAACTTGCTTTGTAGCTAATGTTCTCAAGTGTAAGAGTTTTGAAAATGTGATAGTGCTAAGAGTTGGCCAAAGAACAAACCTGTCCTTCAGAGATTTTGATCATGCTTTAGTTTATTGTGCCAACAAAATAAAAATTCTTTTGTAGACTTGTTTGAATTTTATTTCTATAAAAACATCTAGGGAAAGCCAGGGCTCTTCACTAAGAGCCGCTCATGCTCGCAGAGCCACCATCTGAGGACCAGTTCTGGCAGAACTGGTGCAGTAGGGTTGTTGCTGAAAAACAATTCAACATGGTTGCAACTGACGCACTAGCATTTTCCTAGCAATAAACTATTGTGTATTTATTTATTATATTTATGAATCGCCCATCTGGCCAGACATCCGGCCACTCTGAGCGATTTACAATCCAATAAAATACAAGAGGGGGGACACACACACACACACACACACAGTATAAAACGCAATTATAAACAGAACAAAACTAAAAATCCTAACCCACCCCATATTCCCGCCTGTAAAGCCACGTTTTTAATGCACGGTGGAAGCTAATCAAGGAAGGGGCATGGCGGAGGTCACTGGGGAGAGAGTTCCATAAATTGGGGGCTGCTACAGAAAAGGCCCTCCTCCTAGTCCCCACCGGCCTGGTTTCTCTGGCTGATGGGACAGGGAGAAGTCCATCTGTGGCAGATTTTGTTGAGCGGCCTACTTGATGTTGCTGGAGGCGCTCCTTGAGATATATTAGACCGGAGCAGGGCCGCTGCAAGGCAGTTTGGTGCCCTAGGCAAGATCAGATATTTAGCGCCCCCCCCATTAATCACCCATCTGGCCGGTCACCCAGCCAGATTTATGCACGACTGCCCCGCCCACCAAAAGGGGTAAATTGTTATTTATTTATACACAGAAAGGAGTGGGCCGGTGAGAGGAGCTCAACCCCCTCCACCCTCTGTGCTCCCTCGCTTCATGTAGGGGGGGGGCTCATGGGTAGAGCCCCCGCTTTGCATGCAGAAGGTCCCAGGTTCAGTACCCCCCCCCCCCGCATCTCCAGCAGGGCTCGGAAGGGATCCTGCCTGAAAGCCTGGAGAGCCGCTGCTGCCCGTCCATGTCGACAATGCTGGGCTAGATGGATGGGGGGGGGGCGGCGCCAACGTAAGATAACACTTCATGCATCTGAGGAAGTGGACTGTAGTCCATGAACTATTATGCCAGAATTAACTTGTGAGTCTTTAAGGTGCCACACAACTCTTTGTTGTTTCTGCTGCAACAGATCACCGCCTGATTTCCGGCCTCTCCTTCCTCAACAGTGAGCCTGCATTATCTGAAGATGCTCAGCCCACATTACACTGCGGTTGAGGGTCTCCCTGCCCTTTAGGGTGCAATCCTATGCATATGCATGTTTAGATAGGAAAAAATCCTACAACTTCTAGCAACCTGCCGCCAGCTAAGCAACTATAGGATGGCGCCCTTAGAGGCTTTGCCCTCCCTCAAAATATTTCCGCCCCCCTACTTCTGCGGATGGCCTCCCTCTGGTGGGTGGATGGTGCAGTTTGGGCTACAGAAAGATCGGCATGCACCTCTGAACATCGTAAATAGAGAGACTGATGATGGAACGAGGTCCTTTAAAGCCTCTAGGGCACAATCCTATGCATGTTTAGACAGGAAAAAAAAAAAGTCCTACAACTCCTAGCATTCCCCAGCCAGCAATGCTGGCTGGGGAATGCTGGGAGTTGCAGAACTTTTCCGCCCCCTGTCTAAACATGCATAGGATCACGCCCTTAGCTGCTCTAAAGACACTGTCCCTTTAATAGAGATCTGATCTGAAGAAACCAGCCGATTGAAGCTTTCCCTGGCACTCTGGAAACGTATCAATAGATCTGCTGCTAAGGACGGTGCAGATCAAAGCGACGTTAAAAGAGACACAGCTACAGGGGGCTGGTTAAAAAAGTTGGCAACCTTCGGCTCAGATCTGCCTTAAGTCCCGGCTCCCACATCTCCCCTCCCCTCCTTGGTTTATTGTCACGGGGACAGATTTCCTCCTTATATGTATGTCTCTGTGGGTGTGTTTGTGGGTGTGTGGAGGGACCCCCCCCTCCCGCTATTCTTTCTCCCCCACCCCTTCCTCTTTTTTTTCTCAGTTTCTTCTTTTCCCCCCACCTCTCCGTTCCGATTGGCTCCCTCTCCCCTTTCGTGTAGCTTGCCATTGGCTCTCGCCTTCCGCCCCGTTAAAACTGGAGTAACTTCCTCGATTTACTTGTCATTCGAGCCATCTTCTTTCGCATGCTTGAAAAAGTTAAACCTAGGTAAGCTCTGAGAGAGAGGGAGGGGAATTTAAGTGGACTCTGTTGACCTTACCTTTTTGCATCTACTCGGCATTCTCCCCCCCCCCCCCCCGTCGGAGAAGAGAGACAAGACAAGAAACAAATGCAAAAAACATGTGCTTCCTTTCCGACCAGGACCGGTGCAAGGCAGTTTGGTGCCCTAGGCAAGATCAGATATTTAGCGCCCCCCCTTCCCACTTGAGCCCTCCCTCCCTCCAGCCCTATGCTCCTGGTGCCCCCCTTTAGCCCGGCGCCCTAGGCAGCCGCCTAGTTGGCCTAATCATAGAATCATAGAAAAGTAGAGTTGGAAGGGGCCTACAAGGCCATCGAGTCCAACCCCCTGCTCAATGCAGGAATCTAGGTCAAAGCATCTCTGACAGATGTCTGTCCAGCTGCACCTTGAATGCCTCCAGAGTGGGAGAGCCCACAACCTCCCTAGGTAGTTGATTCCATTGTCTTATTGCTCTGACAGTCAGGAAATTTTTCCTGATGTTTAGGTGGAATCTAGGTTCCTGTAACTTGAGCCCATTATTCCATGTCCTGCAAACTGGGATGATCGAGAAGAGATCTTTGCCCTCCTCTGTGTGACATCCCTTCAAATACTGGAAGAGTGCGATCATATCTCCCCTCAGTCTCCTCTTCTGAAGGCTAAACATGCCCAGTTCTTTCAGTCTCTCCTTATAGGGCCTTGTTTCCAGTCCCTTTATCATCCTTGTTGCCCTCCTCTGAACCCTCTCCAGTTTGTCTATGTCCTTCTTAAAGTGAGGTGCCCAGAACTGGACGCAGTACTCAAGATGAGGCCTAACCAGTGCCGAGTAAAGGGGAATTATCACTTCCCGCGATTTGGAAGCTATACTTCTATTAATACAGCCCAAAATTGCATTTGCCTTCTTTGCAGCCACATCGCATTGCTGGCTCATATTCAGTTTGTGATCTACCACAATTCCAAGATCCTTCTCACTTGTAGTATTGTTGAGCCAAGTGTCCCCCATTCTGTAACTCTGCATTTGGTTTCCTTTCCCTAGGTGCAGCACTTGGCATTTATCCCTATTAAATTTCATTCTGTTGTTTTCGGCCCAGCGCTCCAGCCTATCGAGGTCACTTTGAATTTTGTTTCTGTCTTCCAGAGTATTAGCTGTTCCACCCAACTTTGTGTCATCTGCAAATTTGATAAGCATTCCCTGTACCTCCTGATCCAAGTCATTAATAAAAATGTTGAAGAGCACCGGGCCCAGGACCGAGCCCTGTGGTACCCCGCTCGTTACCTCTCCCCAGTTTGAGAAGGAACCATTGATAAGCACTCTTTGAGTCCGATTCTGTAGCCAATTGTGGATCCACCTGATAGTTGTTCCATCTAGCCCACTCTTAGCTAGCTTACTAATCAGGATATCATGAGGCACTTTGTCGAAAGCTTTGCTGAAGTCCAGATATATAATGTCCACAGCATTCCCACAGTCCACAAGGGAGGTTACTCGATCAAAAAATGAGATCAGATTAGTCTGACAGGATTTGTTCGGTGGTAGCACCGGCCCTGGTAGCACCGGCCCTGTTTCCGACGGGTCGGTTCTTGCTCTTTCCCTTTTAGATCAGCCCTCAGATGCTCACCTGTCTGCGTGGATTTTCCCATTTTCCCCTCTGTTTTTGCAGGAAACTCCCAATGCACACATAATACAGATGGTGGATTGGTTATGGTTATATCTTGCTGCCCCTCCTGCCTGCAGTGAGCAGACTCTGCTGCCTGACCCTTTATTGCAGAAGTGGGAAACACACACACACACACACTGATCTGCTTTCATGTCCTTGGGAGCTAAGCTGCTGCTGCTGCTGCTGCTGCTGGCAGTCCCAAGGGGCATCTCTCTGGGAGCGCTAGGATCTGGTGAGAGAAGAGTCTCGTCGGGCTTAGGGAGCGACCAGCGTGGTGGAAGTGGGAGAGTTCTCCCAGGGAGAGGCGGAGGAAGTGGCAGAGCCAGCGGCACGGCGGGAGACCGAGCGCAGCATTCCCGCAGCCTCCCGCCCGCCAGCATGTCAGCATGGGCGACCAAAGTGCTTCAAGGCTCAGGCGGCTTTCGACGGGGGTGGGGGGAGGAGGAGGAGGTGGTGGCGGCTGTGCTGCCAATCGGCTGTCCTGGACTCTAGCCAAATAGCTGAGTGAAGATCAGCTGTTTGGCGCAGAAAAGTAAAGGGGCCGGGGAAGTTTCTGCGCCCCCTTTAGCAGTGCGCTCTAGGCAGCCGCCTAGTTTGCCTAGTGATAGCGCCGGCCCTGGACCGGAGCCGTACAGGGTTTTAAAGGTCAACGCCAACACCTTGAATTCGGCTCGGCAAACAACTGGTAGCCAGTGCAACTCTTTGAGCACCGGAGTGATGAGATCACGCCGGCGGCAGCCTTTAATCAGGTGAGCGGCTGCATTCTGTACCAGCTGCAACTTCCGAACCGTCTTCCAGGGTAACCCCACGTAGAGCGCATTACAGTAGTCTAGGCGAGAGGAGACCAAGGCATGAACCACTGATGGGAGCAGATGATTAAGAAGGTAGGGGCGCAGCTGCTGTATCAGATGGAGTTGATACAGCGCCGCCCGTCTCACAGCTGACACCTGAGCCTCCATGGACAGCTGGGAGTCTAGATGACCCCCAAGCTGCAGACCTGGTCCTTCAGGGGTAGATGTACCCCATTCAGCACCAGGTCAACATCCCCTAACCTTCCCTTGTCTCCCACCAGAATTACCTCGGTCTTGTCGGGGTTCAGTTTCAGCATGTTCCCTCCCATCCAGCCACCCACTGCCTCCAGGTACTTGGACAGGGTTTCAACAGCCAACCTTGGTGAGGACTTGAAGGAGAGGTAGAGCTGTGTGTCATCCGCATATTGATGACAGCGCACCCCAAACCTCCTGATGATAGCTCCCAGCTGAGTGTTAAGAAATAACAATATTCCTACAAAAGAAGTGCTACCTGGCATCTGTAGTAGGGCTGAGCTGAAATGGAGGGGAGTACCTTTTGCAAACGTTTTTATCACTTTTTGGCAAGTGCCAGCTCCCTGTTGGCAATTTTTTGTGGACGGGCTTTGAATAGGGGTAAGAGTGTTTGCCTATTCAGAGTAAGGGCAATGATTCTTGCTCTCACTTTAAACTGGCTATGTGACATGGTCAAATCAGATTGGCAATGTGGTGGCATGGTGACTATCCATTCAGAATCTATTCAGGAAGCATCGCCCTCAGTCTGTGACATTATCCTCTAGCCCACTCTGATTGGCTACATGATGATTCTGTGGCATCATTATGCCCTTACATTGGGTATATGATTCCTGTTTAGCTGGGATCAGGTAGACAGGAAGAAGCCCCTGTTAAAAAATGGTGCTGAAAAAGATGCTGATTGGGCCATGAATAAAGGTGAACCAGGTGAGGAAGAGAGGATTTCAAACGTGTTTCAGCCCCTCCGCAATGTTTGCACATAAATATTAAATGCAGCTCTAATCTGTATCTCCTAAAACAAATGAGTAACAACTGCCGATTTTTCTCACTAAATAAGAAAGATCATATGAAAAGGCCCTACAGATGAATGAGTTTGGGTGCCATGGTCAGAGTTAGATAACAGGGAATAAAACTCCTTTCCAAACTGTTATGCCCATTTTGTTTTTACAAAGTCTGTTTGGGTAGATTCCAGACTTTATGTAACATCTAAATATCTTCCAGGAAAGCACATTTGCTGCATCCGCAAACTGCTGGGATGCAGTTTCTTGCTTTCCTCCATACCAGAGACAGTATGTCCCTGAACACCATATCTTGTGTGGACACACAAGAGGGGAGAGCTGCTTCCGCTTTCATGTCCTGCTTCTTTAGAGGCATCTGACTGGCCGTTGTTAGAAATAGAACATTGGGCTACAGGGATCTTTGGTCCAATCAAGTGGAGCTGTTCTATGCTCTTTTCTGCCACTCCTCCCTCTCTGATCCTGACCAGATAAACAAGCTTGTTTTTACACATGCTGTCTTGCTGCTTCAGTCATGTTGGTGAGGCAGACGCTCCGTGCTATTTTTGGACTCTTGTGGCATTTCTGGTTTGGACTCAGCCTATGGCGATGCCTTTTGGGCTTGCATTTCCTATGGCCCGATCATGCTGCCGCCAGTATATCACGCAGTGTGGTTTTATTTCAGTGAAAAGGTTCATTGGGTTGTAGAACAGGAAGAGGGCAGCCCCCGCCCCGCCCCCGCCCTTACAAGCATATGCAAATAGCCTGTGCAGAGGACAGTCTGTAACTCTGATCATGCGGGGAAAGTTGCTGTTCTCTTATCTATGACTCTCACAACTGCCCCTGCAATCTGAAACGCTGGTCCCCATGTAAATACGTAAACATACACAAGCACTTAGAACAGACTGCATTTTGTTAGAACACGGAGCCATCTGGGAAATAGTCACTCTGGATGACGGACACTTTGTGCTTTTCTGCATGCCCATCACTAAAGGGAGGCCAGAGAGGAAAACAGACACAGGAAACGAGTTCAAAACAGAATTTCACCCTCCTGGCTTTCCCCCCATTCAATGAACACAGGCTAGCAACTGAGGAGTTGAAGGTGGCATGAGGAAGCGGTGAGGGCAAGGTTTGGGCTCACTTTGGCTTCAGGCAAAGGGAAGGAGGGGTACTCACCCCCTGCTCTTTCTCCTTTTTAGCTCCTGGCTCTCTCCCTGATCAGAGAGGGCCACAGAGTTCTTTCTTTCACAGCCTTTTAGAGGCAGCTTTCAAGCCACGCCTGGTTCTTGGGATTTTCCAGCCCAATCTGTCCTCAGAACCTGGGAGTGCAACTAGATGTGATGGGCTACTGGCCATTCCCTACAGTGTGTGCGTGTGTGTGTGTGTGTGAATTTAAAGTGTGGCATGGGGAGGGAGAGCTCCACCTTTCCTCCACTCATGCTTTTCCTTCCATTGAGGAAGGGCCTGTCATAGAAAGTTTGAACCTACATGTACAAAAGTGTGACATGGATCTAGGCCTTAAACTGATGCCGAATGTGCAGCGGAATGTGCAGTCCCAAATGTACCTTTCTAATGCCAAAACCACAAATCATATTATTGCTTTATCCAGTGCTAAGGGCAAAAATCCCACGGGGCCCTAAGATTTGGTGGTGGCGGCCTTGCTGTGACTCTCTGTGATGCAAGATTCGCCACCGCCACTGCAGGTATGCCGGAGGAACACCCCAGCAGGCCCGGATTAAGAGCATTATGGGCCTGGTGCTGAGGAGGGCGTGCGCCTGAAGAGGGCGCAGAAACGCTGTGCTCCTCTTCGCTGCCACTGCGCCGCCCCCGCCAGGCCTCCGCCTCCGCTGCGCCGCCCTCGCCAGGCCTCCGCCTCCCCACCCGCCCTCCCGCCGCCCGCCGCCGCGCCCTCCCGTCCCGCTCGCCACTGCGCCTCCCCCCGCCCTCCCGCTCGCTGCTGCCTCCCGCCGCCACCGCCATCACCCCCCCGACCCCCCCGCCACCTACCTTCTCCGTGTCGTGTCGCTTCCGGAGCCCCGCCCACGTTGTTTTGGCGGGAGGAACCAGGGCAACAGGGCTTAAACAGCCCTGTTGCCATGGTTTCCCCGGCAAAAAACAGCGCGGGGGTCCCGTCGCGTCACTTCCTCCTCCTCCTCCTCCTCCTCCTCCTCCTCGGCGGTGGTGGCGGCGGCGGCGGCAGCAGCAGCAGCAGCAGCCGCCACCAGGTTGGTGGTGGCAGCTGGTCCTGATTGTGGGCCTATTTCGGGGTAGGGGCCTGGAGCTGCAGCTCCAATAGCCCCTATCTTAATCCGGCCCTGCACCCCAGTGACACTGGCAGAACACAACACCAGTCTAGCTGTTCTGCCGATAAAGATACGCCAGTGGAACAGTAAAACGGGGCTGGGTCAGAGGCGGGGCGGGGGCAGCACAGGACCAGCACAGGGGAGGAGCACGCTTTTCACCACATCCTATACTTCTTCAGACCATGGCTATACCCCCATTGACAGTACAATGTCACAGCCAGTAGCTTACGCTGGCTCAGCTTGTCTGAGTGTGGAAAGCTAAGCAGGGTCAAGCCTGGTTATTACTTGGATGGGAGACCCCTCCTCTAGTTTCCTGCATTGAGCAAGGGGTTGGACTCGATAGCCTTGTAGGCTCCTCCCAACTCTATGATCTATGAAATCTATGAAGCAGCTCCACACCTGACACAAAGAATTCCCCTCCCAATGACATCAATGGGAGGGGGGGGAATAAACATGGCCGCCCACATGTCAACAATTACCCCAACCACGTCGCCATGACCATATACGGTGTAACTCAACACCCAATCATAGCACACCACCACTATATAAACCTCACACAGGGAGACTCTAAGTCAGATAAGAGGGCATGCAGCATTTATGTATTATTATGTATTTATTTTTATCCCACCCTTCCTCCAAGGAAATCAGTACATGGTCCTCTCCCTCCCTATTTTACCCTCACAACGATCCTGTGAGGTAGGTTAGGCTGAGAGGTGGTGACTGGCCCAAGGTCACCTAGTGTGTTGTGTGTCACAGCTGAGTGGGGAGCTGGACAGCTGGGATACTGCTGTCAGGTAAACTCCCCAGTTCCTGCTGAGTAAGTTTCATCCCACTTTCCTCTTGCCTCCCTGGGGACCAGCGTGTAGCGCAGTGTTCTCCAACCTTGGGTCCCCAGATGTTTTTGGCCTACAACTCCCAGCATGCCCCAGCCAGCTACGCTGGCTGGGGCATGCTGGGAGTTGTAGGCCAAAAACATCTGGGGACCCAAGGTTGGAGAACACTGGTGTAGCGTGTCAGTGCAGTCTGACTCGTGGGGGGAGACAATCCTGGGGGTGTCAAAACAAACAGTCAAACTCCAGATTCCAAATATATAAGATTGTTTAAAGTTAGGGACGAGGCATGAAGGCTAATGAGGAGGGCAGCATAAAAAGAAACAAACAATATAGTTTCTACATGCCCTGCACTAAACTGTTATAAAAGCGAGGTTTCAAAGGCAAAGGAAGGGGGCAAATAATCACATGGCAACGTAGAACTGCTGCAACTCTCTCCTGTGCCTCTCGCTCCACCCACTTTGCCATATGTGTCTTGTCTGAAGTGCATTGCTCTAGCACTCTCCTCCCTCCCCACAACAGTGGGAAACAGACAGTGTCTCCCACACGGGCAGGTAAGCTCTTTGCTGGCAAAGGCCATCACTCTGCTCCAACCATTGCCACTGCTGGCCAGCACTCAGAGATCAGGCAGGCAGCCTCTCCGGGGTGGCCACCCGCCTGGTCTGTTGCTTTGGGGGAGTCCTCAAAGCAAGAGATTAGGTAGGCATGTCAGTGGGTGGCCTTTCCACAGAGCCCGTCCACCCGATCTCTCATTCTGAGCCCTCTCCCAAAGTGAGAGAGTGAGAAGGCAGCTGCTCCAGAGAGCCCACCTGATCTCTTGCTTTAAGAGAGGGCTCAGAGCAAGAGATTTGGGGGAGGGCTGCTCCTCCAATGAGCCAGTGTGGCAGCAGAGCCCACAGGGGCCCTTCCGGCAGCGGGGGTGTAGGGGGTGTGCAATCTGCCATCCCTCCCGATCTGCCGCCTGAGCAAAGGTTTCACCCCACCTCATGTTAGGGGCAGCCCTGGTCCCAGGAAGCCTTTGCATGCTCCAGGGAGCCACAATGCTCAGGGAACTATATGGATGCCACCACGTTGCCTTCTCCTTCCTTCCCTTTGTGTTTTGTGCTCCAAAACAGTGCTTGTGAGGAGCATGCGGGAATTTGAACCCCTGTCTGGAGGAATGCCTGAGGACTGGTAGTACCAGGGTTATTGCTTCCTTTGCACCAGGGCTGATGGATTGGGGGTGCTGTGGCATCATTTTGTATGTTCTGTGGGTTGTGATGCTGGGGAGTGTCCCTGTCATTCTGAGCTCATTGGCTCCTTTCCTGTGTGGGAGCATAGTTAAAGTATAGGATTGCGCTGCCCAGCAAGAATGCTCATATTCTACCAGCCAAGAAGGAGGCAGGTCAGTAAACTCTCACATTAGGTACAGATATAGGCTGCAATACTGCAGACAGTTAAGGGCGCAATCCTATGCATGTTTAGACGGGGGGGGGGGAAGTCCTACAATTCCCAGCATTCCCCAGCTAGTCATGCTGGCTAGGGAATGCTGGGTGTTTCATAGATTTCATAGATCATAGAGTTGGAAGGAGCCTACAAGGCTATTGAATCCAACCCCCTGTGCAATGCAGGAAACTAGAGGAGGGGTCTCCCATCCAAGTAATAACCAGGCCTGACCCTGCTTAGCTTTCCACACTCAGACAAGCTGAGCCAGCATAAGCCACAGGCCTGGTTTGTAGCAGTAGTTTCTGTCTAAATATACATAGGATTGCGCCTTAAATTGCTTAAATTACGTTGATGTCAGTGAGATTCAAGTAGCCTCGCTGCATGCAACAGGATTGCAGCTTTGATACACAACAGTAAATGGACCATATAGTGAGAGGAATGATTGCATAACTATTAAATAAATATAACGGGAAGTTATGAATCTTGGCAGGCTCAGACATATAAAGATTTTGGCTAGCTCTGCTGCTCAGTAAAGTTTTACCTTTCAATACAACCTCTTATTAACGATGCTGTGAGTTGCAGAAATTCTGCGGCCCTGCAGATCTGACTGCTTTCTGGTGTTTATCCACGAGGGAAAGAACAGTAGGCTTTGCAAATTTCTAACAACCCAAATACCTGAATAAACCTGCAATTAAGCAATGAATCCTATAAGTATGGACCTCCATATAGAGGTCTATACTTATCTGAGGACCTAATTACATGTTATGAGGAAATACACATATTAAACCTGCAAACCATTTTTTGGTTTTTGGGGTGTTCTTTTCCCCCCTTTCCTTTCCTTTTCTTTTTTTAAATAACAACCACTGCAGTATTCAGAGTGGAGATGGAAAGGTCCAGGGTGTCCCAATTTAAAAAAAGAGATAAAATAGAGATCTTCAGAAATCTTCACACTCTTTTTCATTATATCAGTCAACTCATATAAACCTGACAACTGCCTTTAAAATAGATATCATTCCACAGATTGCAATCAGTTTAATGTGTCAGGTCCTGTCATTCATAAATGCTAGATCTGATCATTTCTTGACCCTTCAAGATGATCTTTGCCCATAACCTGCATTGTAATAGTAAGTAATAAAGAGGAAAACCTGGCTGCCAGATGTTTGCTTCCTGCCAGACAATTTTTCTTCGTTAATGTCATTCAACAGTTTTACTTCTTTTTCTGTTCAAGGTACACAAGCAGCTGTTCTGCACGTTGCAAAAATGCTTGCCTCACGAAGCACCCTGCACATTTCAATACATCTGCTGTCATAAACAGCCCATAAAAGATCGGTGGTCTAAGTCCCACTGAGTTCAATGGGACTTACTCCCAGAAAAGTGAGTACAGGATTGTAGCCTGTTTATCGCTTTGAGAGCCTCACTAGATGCAAAGCAAAGCGCACAGGGCTTATTGGACACAGTCACTTGTGCGCCCTCTGCTGGTTGGCTATATTCCAACAACAAATCATGTTGAAGTATTGTATTCCGGGAATTAAAAACAAACAACTTTTCATTTAGATGTCTACAAAATAAATCAATCAGAAATGTAATTTCCATAAGAAATATTCTGGTCAGATAATCAAACACTACAGAGTACTTATTCCCCCTAGGTTTAGGCAACTGATATTGGTCAAAGAAAATCTGACAAATTATATTTTTCACATACAGACAGATTGACAGGCCTGTAACCAGCCTGAAAGTTCTGGGGCTGCCAAAAAAAAGTAGGGGGCTGACAGTTCATCTGGTTTGCAGGCCTTTTAAAGACAAAAAGTGTAAACTGTTTTATAATCATTTGTTTGTTTAAAAAAAATAAAATGGGGGGCAGATAAAAATTTAATGGGGGCAGCCCTCCAGTGCCACACACACACACCCCGGCTACCAGCCCATAGATTGATATTTTCCAGGTCTGCTAAAGGGCTGTTTCACCCATTACATTTTTTGAGTGTGCATTGTATTACTCTGTGTTCCTAAAAAAGGGACATGTGACAAAGCACATCCGGGTGCACCTGTCTGGAAGATACAATTGGCTGCAGCAACTCTGCTGAATGGGCACTTAGTGGCAAGCCCTAGTCTGTGTGAGTGTGCAATAGCTCAGAGGGCCTTTGAGAGAAAGGATGGAAGCGTGCTACAATATGGGATAGCAGAGAAGAGGTATGCTTGGTTTCACATCAGGGCTGGGGAACCTCAGGCCCGGAGGCCAAATCCAGCCCTCCAGGGTTCCCCAGTTTGCCACACCCACTCCCCCTGGCCCCAACCTTTCTGCCCAACCACCAATCACTGGCTGGTTTCCCAGCTTTTGTGCAGTTTTTCCTCCCATTCTAAAAGTTGAAATGTCTCTCCTAAGGCTTAGGTACTAGCAGAAAGAGCTTGATGCTACAATACGCTGGCATTTTGGCCCCACCCCTTTTGCCTGGAAAAGGCCTGAACTGAGTTTTTAATGTCTTATTTCACCTTCAGCACCTACTGAGTCTTAATGTCTTGCCAGCTAAACAATGCCTTCAGCCCCTCCCCACCATGGGAATGCGGCCCCCGAGAATTTCTCCAAAACGGAGTTCGGCCCTCAGGCTGAAAGAGGTTCCCCACCTCTGTTCTACATTGAAATAAACAAGGGGTGGGGTGGGGGAGGGTATACTGAGATACTACCCACAACAAATATGGTTGAGATCTGCTGGCATGCCTGTCCATCACCAACCTTTGTGTTAGTAGTAAAAGACAAAGAGTCCCGTGGGTCACATGCAAAGAGTCCACCTAGTCACACACATGGAAATGTTATCCTCACTCTCCCTGATAGGTATACAGTCATGCCTTGGATTGAGAGCATAATTCGTTCCGGAAACGTGCTTGTAATCCAAAACACTCTTATATCAAAACGAAATCCCCCCAAAAAAATTTGTACAGAGATTTTTAATTTAAGCCGTACTACAGTACTTGTATTGCAAGACGTCGCTTGTGTATCAAGTAAAAAAAAATTAAATGAATATTTAAAAATTTGCTTGTCTTGCAAAACGCTCTCAAACCAAGTTACTTGCAATCCAAGGTATTCCTGTATCTGGGAGAACCAGGAGGGTGGGCATTATTACAAGGGGGGGCAGAAGGGCTAGCTATGCAAGAGATGGGTGTGTCACATTATCCAAACCACCGACGTAAATCAGATCCAGTCAGAAGAGAGAAAGATGCAATCAGAGTGGATCTGACTCAGCCCCAGCTGTTGATGAATTGGCAAAGCAAGAGGGGTATATAGTGTGATGTGCATACACATCTAAAGAGGATCAGTTATTTTCCATCATGTGGAGGAAGGGGGGGCTGGCTGGCCCGCCACCACCCCACCCTTTCCTACCCCAAAGGAACCAAGACCCCCAGAGATCTCAAGGTACCAGACTGTCAAGCCTCAGCTCCTTGCAATCCTACTTGAATCTCTGTTCAGGGACTCGCCTTTAATTCTGTAACCTGGATTTAGATACTGAAGCCACAGAGCAACTACAACACCCATGTGGGGTAAAACCAAGAAAAGGTTTATTCTGGTAGCATTTTACAACAAAAGGTGGGAAATGAGGGAAGCACACAGAATTAGAGAGAGACACTTTGGTACACAGAAATAGAGCTGCAAAATAACAAAACCTGATTCTATCTCCCAGGCACACAACTCTGTTACCTGGGGGTCAGTTCTCTTCCAGGGTTGGATCCAGCACAGCCCTGCCGCCCGGGGGGAACTACTCCACCTACCCGAAGGTCCGAGATGGGTAGCCCTCCACAGGGCCTGCCTTTACCAGAGCCCTCATTCAGCTAATTTCACCAGGAGCTACCTGGGGTCGGATCCGGAGGCCTCCCGAAGGCTTGGGGCCTCTCCTTGGCTTACTGCCATTGCTCCAACAGCCACCATGCGGTGACCCAAAAGACAGACAAAGACAAAGGCTACACGTTGGGAAATAGCTCTTTCCCCCTCCCCCTTTCTGTAGCTTTCCTGCCTCCAGCCAATTAGAAGCACTTCACCTGGCCAGGCAGGGGGAGGGAAACTCATGAGTCATGACTCATGGCTTACTGGGCCTGAACTACATTTGCATATAAAAAGCCCTAGGCAGCTTCTCCGGGTGTCCAGGCGCCATCCATTCCATCCAATGCTTTATATACCTTTCGCCTCCTCCCAGCCCCCAACTGGCCTTACTTGATTTACACATGAGGAGGCGTGTGTGTGTCTGTGTGTGTGTACATGTAGATGTAGGAACCCCCAAAGGCTCTTTCCTTCACACATCATTAGCTAGCTATTCGCAGGACCTATGGAAGCCAAGTCTGATAGCAAATCTAGTGAAACCTCTGCACAGGTTTCCCTACAGCTGAAAGCACTTTTTTTTTTTGTGCACATGGATGATATAAATGATCACATCTGTATTGCCGCACAAATCTTATTTCAAAAATATTCATATTTTTAGAATCTTAACGTTCAGTTCACAGTGGCAGAATGGTCAAATCCAGTTCCTCTAAGTCTGGCTTGCCAAAGTGGATACAGGGAGTAGTGCTAGCATCTTTCATGCATCGGGTTGGATCCAGAGTTTTACTCCGTGGATGGGAGCACCCCTTTCGGATTTTTGGCCCTGCTGCCCCTTTTGCCTCTGGCCCCAGCCACCGCTGGAAGGCGGCCCCCAAGAGCGTCTCCAAAATGTAATATGGATGTTGGGCTGAAAGAGGGTCAAGAAGACCCCTTTGAGGTCAGTGAGACTTACCTGGGAATAATCCCCACTGAAGTAAATAGGATTCACTTCTGAGTAGACATATTAATAGGGTTGCATTGTTCAGCTGCCCTGCAATCCTATGCACACATACTTGAGAGTGAGCCAGTGGGACTCACTCCAAGTACATATGATATGAATAGGATTGCACTATTCCTTCTAAGTAAATATTCACAAGGGCTGCATTGCCACTAACAAAAATCTGCTCTTTTGTAAACTGAATTGCACTCTGATTGGTTACTGGAAATTATGTTATTCTAGATAATTAGGTCTTTGTCTTCTTCTTCTTCTTCTTCTTCTTCTTCTTCTTCTTCTTCTTCTTCTTCTTCTTTGTTAAAGCTGTTTAAATCAGATTGAATGGATGCTTTTCCTTTGTCGTCTCTGTTCCACTGCCCTGTCCTTATAAGTGCTATATTCCCACAGCACCAAGTTGTCCAAGTTCACATACCTTTGCTCAGTCTGCCTGCTACCTTTCAATGTGTCTTCCTAAAAGTGGGTGAAGGCCTATAGGTTCTTGGAATTTTGTCCACCTTCCCAAAAATGACTGGGGGAGGGGGGGAGAACCATTTTATTGTGTGTCCCCACACCCATTTGCCACAGCTCCCTTAATTGCTTTGCTTTTTGCTTTGTTTTTAGCAGAAGTGAAGCCTCGCTGCTTCTGAATTGTGCCGCCCACACACCATCTTACCTCTTGCCAGCACGTTGTATCACTTGGGACTTTGAACTGATCATTATCAGTTAACAGACTGTGACCAAGCGAAGTTCTCCTCCTCAACCGGTAGCATTTTTCCATTCACTCTCTAAGCATGGAAAGGGTAGAAAGTTTGCATTCCTTTTTCAGAATGGTGGAGAAAGTACAGGCAGGATAAATTCTTGCAAACCTTGGAACTGACATGCATACCGTCTGTACTCTCCCCCTCTTCCTTCATGGGAAGCTTTTATGAAATGTAATTTAACTAGGCATAAATGAAGATACAATGGATGCCATTTATCTTCCAAGAAAAAATAAATCCCCAAACACTTCAACATGCAAGATTCTCCTAGTAATTTGGTCATAAAGAGGGTGATGAGAAAGAGAGCAGATTTCCAGCTCCATGTGTCACACTTTGTTACACTTCAATATCTAACAGGAATTAGAGGTTTCACTTTAACTGACATAGGAAGATTAATATCCTGGCCAGGCCAGACCAGTAATAAGCACTAACAAGCAGCCAATCAAACAAGCATCTGAGCATTATAGGAGCACCATCGGATAGCTTTCAAGTCTTACTCACGTTGAGGGACTTCCTTCTCATACTTGACTCAGTTTCTAAAGCTATCCAACTTTCCTAACTGGCATTATAAAGGCCACCTTCCCATGCACTACTCCTAAACTGCTGGACTGGCATTTGATGAGGCCTCCCCTATTCTGAAATCCAGCGTTGCACATTCCCCCCCACTCTAGGTGGTGGTGGGAGCTTGGCAACATGCCAGATCAGTCCTGTCAACATGGATAACAACCCTGGCTAGTTCTGCCCTTTTCATAGTACCTTGACCTCACTAGCCCAGCTCTCTGGGGACAGATGTAGATATGCAAAATATTTAATATTTTAACTTCTAAAAAGAAGAATACGGGTTTTACATAACTGCGCTGTCTTAGTTCCAGTTAGGGTGGTGATGGGTTTATAATCCTGCCTAGCTTCTATAGAGCATGTCACATACTTTCTGAGTCATCCTTAACAGTAGCTCTGTAAGGTACAGTCAATATATTGTTATCTCCATGTTGCAAATGGAGAGATGAGGCTGAGAGAGAGCGGATTGCCTAATAAGGCAACCCAGTTTGCTCACAGCAAAGGTAAGATTTGAACTAGGGTTTCTCGTCCTGCAGCTCAAATGGCTTAGGACACAGAGTGACTGCATGTTACAGGGCAAACCACAGGTTCCTCTGACCATATTGTTGCAAATATGCGGTTCAGAGAACCTGGTGTGTTTTAGCCCAATCAGAACACGACAGGTGAGAGGCCGAATCTGTATCGTGGAAACAGCTTTATTTCATGAAACAGGGACAGCAGAAGCATAAGCCTCAAAGCCGATGTCCAAAGCACTCTTATTTGGCTATGCCTTTTTATGCAATTTTCGCTGACATGTGCAGATGTCGCGAGAAGTTTTACAGAGTAAGGGAAGAAGTACTCCTAGGCATGCACGGATGTCCTGGGAAGTAAAAGTGGAAATGTACTGAACTGGGCCTCCCTGCTTTTGGCTGACAAACAACTTTTCATAAGTATGAGCTGTACTCTTGGACATTCCTGCCTGGAACATCTAGATAAGCGGTAGCTTTGCCCTTGAATCTTTATTTTATTTATTTATTTATTTATTATATTTTTTCCTGCAAGGAACCCAAGGCAGCTTACATAATCCTCCTCCTCCTCTCCACTTTATCCTCACAACAACCCTGTGAGGTAGGTTAGGCTGAGAGTCAGTGACTGGCCCAAAGTCACCCAGTGAGCTTCATGGCCGAGCGGGGACTAAAACCCAGATCTCCTGAGCCCTAGTCCAACTCTCTCACCACTACGCCACACTGGCTCTCACTCTTGTGGTTTTGACACTTAGATTCCTCCCTATTACTTATTGTTCTTCTTGGGGCTCTTTGCAACCATGATTATATTTTTGCAGCACCCTTCCTACAGTTTTAAAGCAGCCTGTAATTTCTTGCAAAACAAACGGTTTCTTTCTGAAAATATGAATTTCAACCTTTCCCCAAGGTGGGGGTCATAATTTTTATAACAATATGTTTACCTTATAACGTTAATGCAGAAATGGAGGGAACGTTTTCAGGGGAGATTGTGGATGGGATGCTTAACTTCTCCCCTTCAAATGCCACACCCAGGTCATTTTTAGCCTGCTTTCTGCGGGGTTTTGAGACTGCAGGAGGAAAACAGGGCCTAGAGAGTATGGGTGGAGGCATTCGCTGAGGAGAACTGGCTGGCAGTGGAAGGGTTAAGTGCCCCTCTTCCCATCTGCCAATCACCCCCCTTTAAATGTTGCCAACGACATCCATGTTACCATGTTACCTCGCAAATGTGAGCTTGGGAACACACACACCTACCTTTGCTGTGATCATGTGCAGCTCTTCCACACTTTGCCACTCAGCCACACTAGACTTTGCTTACATAACAAGTGCTTCTTTGATAAATTCAATTAATCTGAATTACGGTTTGGACATGAGCTGCATATTACCTAGTTCCTGCCAGGGCAATCAGCTAATTGCAAAGTGTGCAAGAGTGGGTGGGTGGGCTTGAACAGTGAAGGCAGCTGCTATGGGGGAGGGGAAAGGTGCCCCTTGTCTCCTACAAGTGCTCTCCCCCTCTCTCTCCCTCCCTCTCTCTTGTTCTTCTTCTTTGGTCTCTTCCCAGGTTGGGTTCAGGCTGCAAGCAGATCTATGCATTTGACCTTTCCTCCCCCTCCCCATGTTCATCCATGTAATAGTTTCAGTAAGATGCCAAGCTGAGACAACTAATCTAAGATGGAAACATGCCCAGCAAGACTTACTAGCCACGCACCACAGTAATCCACCCCAGGCCATTGGTTGCAATGGAAACATGAGGAGGAGGACAGGTTTGTCCATTTAGGTAAGTGTGAAAATTACCCTGCTGTGGTTTAAAAAAAAAGTTTTTAAAAGGCTCTATTTAGGGAAGCCTTTTTTTTTTTTTTTTTTACAAAATGAGTGCATTTTTCTATCTCCAATAGAATTAAGCTACAGGCAAAGAGATCTGTAACGTTTTCTGAGCAGTGAGCCTGATCTGGAGCCACTCTCACAGCCTACTCCTTTCCTCTCTAGGGAGAAGCCCTGAAAAATCCTGCCCTGCAAGACTGAAGCAAAAGAAGCATTCAGTGCACAGCCCTGATTGGCTGGCCCCTCGTGATGTCACCAGGAAACCTCTCCCACCCATCTTTGGAGCAGTTATGTAATTTTACAAATAATTCTTCCTTTAAAAAAATTAGCCAGGTGTCAAATGAACGGATACGCTGGCAAAGGTTCATGCAACACATTTAAGAAATATTTTAATTATTTAAAATTATTTTTAGGTCACCTGTAAGGCTAGAAAGTAGACAGTCCTCCGGAAGCATTGGGGTAATAACAACCAGACTGATAGTGTATTAGCCACTTTGCTGCTATGCATGACTGACATTTCATTTGCAAAACAAGAAGGAAACTATGATTCAGCCCAGGGCTGAAGGATTCACTGTGAGCAATATTTGCCTATGACAACAATCTTCACTCAGAATGCTACTTTGACAGTGCAATCCTATGCAGGTCTACTGGGAAGTAAGTCCCATGGAGTTCAATGGGAGTTACTCCCAGGTAAGTGTGTATAGCAGGGATGAGGTATGTGTCGCCCTTCAGATGTCATTAGATTGCAACTCTCATCAGCCCCAGCCAGCATAGCCAATGGTGAGGGGTGAGGGAAGTTACAGTCCAACAACATTTGGAGGGCCACACATTCCCCATCCCTGGTGTATAGGATTGCAACCTAACTCTCCTATCATCTTGGTGGCATGCACACTCAGGAACTGCAGACAGACTTTGATTCTCCGCTGTTTTGCTTTGGGGTGAGAATTCTCCTTGGGGTGAGAATTGGGATGTACCGTATTGAACTGATCCAAATCAAGAAAAAGATGACCCCGCAATGGCTGTTTCCTTGGCTGAACAATCATCTGTGTAAGATGCATCCTGCATATGCAAAAAAAAAAATCCCAACACCCTGTCTCAGCCTAATTTACCTCATGGGGGTTGCTGTGAGGATAAAATGGAGAGGAAGGGGAGGATTATGTAAACCACCTTGGGTTCCTTGCAGGAATAAAGGCGGGATATAAATATAATAAATAAATAAATAAATGGTACATTCTTTCTTGTCATTGGTTTTCCTGGAGTCTAAACAAAAGCTGAGATGAAATGTTGCGCACATCTGAATGTTTGAAACTCAGAACTTATCCAGACAGGACGGAAGTACTACTGGTCAGTAGAGATGCTGATCTGGGATTGGAAATACAACCTGTTTTGGGTGGGGTTGCCCTCCCTCTGAAGGACCAGGCTTCTGGTCTGGGGGTGCTCCTGGACCCTACATTGCTCCCGGGTAGCCAGGGGCTGCTGTGGCTAGGGGTGCTTTTGCCCCGATTCGCCTGGTGTGCCAGTCCCGACCCCATGCTGGAGAAAGCAGATCTGGCCAGCGTTACGCATGCCTCAGCCACATCTGCATTAGATCACTCTGCTTTAGGTCACCCTTGAAACGTGTTTGGAAGCTACAGCTGGCACAGAATACTGCAGCCAGAATAACCTCTGGTGCCTGCTTTTCTGACCGTATTACACTGGTATAAATGGTTTAAGTTGCACTGGTTTCCGATTTGTTTCCAGGCTCAATTCAAGGTGCTGGCTATTACGGTATCTATAAAAAGCCCTGAATGACTTGGGACATGGATATTGAAAGACTGCCGGAACCTGCCCACCAACTGCAGTCATCTTTGGGGGCCCTGCTCTGCGTTCCACCACCAAGAGAGGTGTGATTGGTGGGATGGGGGGGGCAGTCTCTTTTCAGTGGCAGCGCCCCAATAGTGGAGCTCACTCTCAACGGAGTTTAGGCTGCCCCCTTCTCTGTTGTCTATTAAATGGGCAGTTAAGACATTTTTATTCTGCCAGGCTTTTAGTTATTTTAGGGCACAATCCTATGCCAGTTTAGACCACAAAAAAAAATATGGCCTACAACTCTCAGCATGGCCCAGCCAGCATAGCTGACTTAGAAACTCCTCCCGATCTACAGCCCTTTTGTATTGCACTGCTACAACTCCTACTGGGTGACCTATTTGCAAGGTCACTATGGCATGCTGGGCATTGTAGGCCTTTTTTCCTGTCTAAACTTGCCTAGGATTGCACCTTTAATCTTGCCGACGATGGTTTTGTTTTAACTGTTGAACTCTGGCTTCTGTGTTTCTATGTTTGTATGAATATTGACATTTGACTGTTGTAAACCTCATTGGGGGCCCTTCTTAAGGCCAAAAGGTGGTATAACAATGTTTTTGTTTTATAAACAAACAATTGAAAATGCAGTGTTTAGATTTAATTTGGAAGGCTAAAGTAAAAAAAAACTCTTGATGATGAACGTAAAGATAATAATCCACATTTTAATTTTCCAAATGCAATATTTTATACACTGTTTTGTTTGTTTGTTTTACTCCTCCCCCCTCTCCATCTACCAACATTCATAATTGCTGACATTGTTTTTTAAAAAATCCCCATAGGAGATACTTTCGTTCTCATGTTTGTTCAGTAGTATAATATAGTGGTTTAGACCCATCACCAGTGAGCCACAGAGACCTTGCAGATAGGTCACCAAACTGCCAGCAGTAGCAGCTTGGAACAGTGCTAATACAAAAGGACTGTAGATTGGAAGGAGTTTCTAAGCCAGGGGTTAGAACTGGCAAGTTAATCCTGATTCTAAAGCAACCAAAAGAAAAAGAGGGGGGGAAATCAAGTGATAGGACTTTTAGGAGAGTTATGGGAACCATTCTACTACAGCTTGTACAAAATAAATAAGGGCTCAATCCTATCAAGTTTAGACAGAAGAAAAGGCTTACAGCTCCCAGCATGCCCCAGCCAGCTATACTGGCTGAGGCATGCTGGGAGTTGTAGGCCTTTTTTTTCAATCTGTCTAAACTTGCATAGGATTGCCCCCTAAATGAGTCTTTGGTAGAAATGAAATTATCTCTTTGAGAGGTCTTCGACAGGATTCTGCAAAGTATGCACATATCAACCTGGTTTGTGTTTTCTTTTGCGTGATCCTCACATGCCCTCCTTTTTAAATATTTATTTTTCAGTTTAAAAAGAATCTGTTCATGCTTAGCAATCAAGAGAAAAAGCATGATGCATATACAAATCACAAATCAGTCAACAGGATAATTCAAAAGACCGTGGGTTATTCTCTACAGAAAAGAAATCCAGGGAATCAAGCAAACAGAACTAGCAAACATCGACACAGATTAGTTTCTCTCCAGGGGAGAAAAGGATTGCTTTCAAAGGTTTGTGCGATCATAATTAACAGTGATACTGCTGTAGAAACGTTCAGGTTAAATGGAGAAAGAGACTGACATTGTTCTATCTTAGGAAAAGGATTGGAAGTGTCTATGGATGAGCAACTAGTTTCTTCTGTCTCACTGAATGTAGGTGATGAAGGAAAATTCCTTCTTTAAAATTGTATATCAGTTGTATTTCATATCCCTGTTGAATTCAAGGGAATGTATGGATTAAGACTGTGGAGAAAGCCAACCTAAGCCCCCTGCCTGACACACACACACTCACCAAGGAGGGGGGAAGGAGACCCAGGGGGGGGGGAGACAGCCAGTCTCCACAGATGCCAAAGGGGACAAACAACATCTGCATAGAATCACCCCAGGGGGGAACGCAGGAAGCATCACCAGGTTTGTCAATGCTCTCGCATATCAGCCCCATCTACATAAGACTTGAATACCTCTCCAGAGCAGACACTTCGGTACCCCTAAGAAATGGCCACTCAACACCATAGGATGGGACCATTAAGCAAGTGGCTTCAAAGGGACCCCATCCCACGGGGGGAGGGCATCACCCCACCTGACCCAAAAGGCCGCCCCTCAGGGAGGGTGTCAACCCACCTGATCACGGAGGGAAGGGCTACCTGAAACACCAAGGTATAAAACACCCTGCGCAAGGGAACTGGTGGCTGTTCAGCAATCTTGCCCATGCCTGGGGTAAGGGAACGAAGGATCGGCAACCCCGGGTAGCAGCACCCGGCGCGCTCCAGCTAGCAGGAATCACTGGCCGCTTGGGTTGACCGGCCCCCCGGGAAACCAAGCTGAAATCACTCACAAGCCGCTTGGGTAGACCGGGCCTCCGCCGGGAACCCAGCTAGCCGCTTGGGTAGACCGGGCCTCCGCCGGGAACCCAGCTAGCCGCTTGGGCAGACCGGGCCTCCGCCGGGAACCCAGCTAGCCGCGTGCGGTTGACCGGGCCTCTGCCGGGGCCCGAGCTGAACTAACTAGCTGAGAGCCCTGAAATCACGGTGTCCTTGAGACTTCTTGCTTGTTACTTTGTACCGTACTGATAAGCTGTATTGCTGGTGTGGGTCTGAGTTTGTGAAGGTAATTTTGTAAATAAACTTGTTTTCTAAAAGATACTTTTGTGGCTATAAGTTATCCCTTTGTTCTGGGCTAAGGGTGAGGCACTGGGGACCTCGGAGAAGGCCTGCCCCAGGACTCGCTACCCCCTTAGCACTGAACCCGCGCAGAAGACCAGGTTGTCGGTCTTCCACTAAGACATAAATACAGCAAATGTTAAAACCTTTGGTGGGAAAGTGACCATTTGGAATGTAACAATTATGAATAAATCGTTGGCAATTATGCACTGTCAGTCCAGAAGAAAAATATGCAGTCCAGAGGGGTAGCTGTGTTAGTCTGTTGCAGCAAAAACAACAAACACTCTATGCATGTTTAGACAGAAGAAAAAGTCCTACAATTCCCAGTATTTCCCAGCCAGCATCCTCCATGGCTGGCTGGGGAATGCTGGGAGTTGTAAGACTTTTTTCTGTCTAAACATGTATAGCAGGGGTTCTCAACCAGGGGGAAATTCCCCCCAGGGGGAATTTTAGGGTTGGGGGGGGGGAATTGGGACCACAGACTCAAACTGTTGGAATACTGATCTTTCTACAAATTACAATTCTACAGATTGTACATAATCTACACAGGACATCACACCTTATTGTATGGCACAGATTAAGTCAGACAATCTTGGAAAGGGGGGGGGGAATGACATTCTGACATATGGTGAAAAGGGTGCATGGGGCAAAAAAGGCTGAGAACCACTGATGTATAGGATTGTGCCCTAACAAATTTAATCTGGCATAAGCTTTTATGGACACTGTCCACTTCTTCAGATGTATGAAGTGTTAACCTCAGATTGGCAGATGTATATACAGTACACATGCTGGGGGTTGGGTGAGGTGTAAACTGTGTCCTCTAAGCAAATTGGAAGGCAAAAAGTGCAGGAGAGATAATTACCGTAATGGTTGCCATTCACAAAATGTTGTTGGGTGATATCACAGATTGCAATGGTGAGCCACTTAACATATGTGGTATGAAACAGAAATAGAGTTGAATCAAGAAATAGAGTTGAATCTGTTGATTAATTGTACTTTAGCAATTTTGCACTGATATCTGTCTGTGGAATTCCTTTGTTCAAGAAGGGCCACCTTAAGGTCCTTGGCAGAGTGTCCTGGGGCTGTTGAAATGTTCCTCTGCTGGTGTCCTGTCGGAATATTGCTGTTCCTGATGTCAGATTTGCCCTATGTACAACGCAGTAGGGCATTGTTGGCAAATGCTGTCTAAGCATTTCTGAATTATTGGTGTTTATTTACTTGTTATTGGATTAATAGTTTTATGCAAGAGAATGTAAAAACTAAAGGTTTGTATTTGTTCTACCTTCTTTGAAAGTAATTTCAAGAAGCTTTCTCCCCCACCCCTTTAGTTCCCCGTCCCCCGGGAGTTGTTAAGTATTGTTTAATGAATGTTCGAGTTATGGACTTTATTGGGAAAGGGTTGTTCTTCTTTGTATCTTTATGGGTGAGTTTTGTGATCTAAGTTGGTTTATTGTTAATGATTAATCTTTGAAGAAAGATAAATAAAAGATAACATCCATACAACTGAGAAGAGTTCAATATGAAATACAACAACAAGCCTCTTTAAAATAACAATATCTCAATATCTGTTTCCACTGGGTATCGATGGGAGGCAGCTTGTGTGTTGGGGGAATAGCTGTGCAGCTCCGTGCTTCCATTCTCCTCCCAAAGGGGGGGGGTACATTTGTATTTCTGGGTGCTGGATGGTGGCGGTATGGACATCATATTGGGTGTTTCATTTTCTCCCCTAAAGGCTTTTATTTTAAAAGGGGTTGTGCTTGTGAAGTATTTGGGTGGTGGCAGGGGGGCGGAGGAGGAGACCTGAAGCACAAAAAGATGAGATGACTTTTCCCCCAGCCAGTCTAGGAACATTCTTCGCTCCTGCTGTCAAAAACAAGGAAGTGCAATTGACCTGCAGGCAAGACAGGTAGACTCCATGATGCTACAAATGAGAAACAGCTGCGCACTGACTGCGCTGACATGATTCCATGGGAGAGTGTTTGACTGACAGGGCCTGTGTGCTTTTAGTTTTCTCTCCCCTTTACTGGTCTGAGACTTTGGATGAAGACAGATATATCACGTCTTTTAGAGCAGCTGAAGTGCCTTTACCGCTTTCAGTCCCCAAGCACCTCTTCCTCTCCAGCACAGGAGAAAACCACCATGGTTCTGCATCTTTGAAGCAGAAGCCAGCTATGTATTATGCTGATCAGCTGGCCTCCTGTAATGTCACCAAGAAACAGCACCACCCACCACCACCCCCGAGCAGTTTTGCACATTACATAATAATTGAGAGCCAGTGTGGCACAGTGGTTACAATGTTGGACTGGGACTTGGGAGATCCAGGTTCTAGTCCCCGTTTGGCCATGAAGCACATGGGGTGACTTTGGGCCAGTCACTGACTCTCAGCCTAACCTACCTCACAGGGTTGTTGTGAGGATAAAATGGGGAGGAGGAGGACTATGTAAGCCACCTTGGGTTCCTTGCAGGAAAAAAGATGGGATATAAATATAATAATAAAATAAATAAATAAGACGGCAAATGTGTGATCTTTCAGAGATGCTGATGACTCCTATGTCAGTGGGGCTCCTTATCCATTGCAGCTTTTATTCTGAGCTCTATAGGAGCTATCCATGGTGCTCCATGGTGGTGACCCTATTTTGGGAATGGAGTTCAGCACCATGCATAGCTCCTATAAAGCTCAAAATAAAATCTGCAGAACCGGCAATGGATAAGGAGCCCCACTGACACAAGAGTCACCAGCCTCCCCTGGTTCATACAGCACTCCTAAAAATAAAACATAGGCAGCCTGCTGGAGGCAAGAGGGAGGGACGTGACTGATGGCAAAGCCAGCCAGTATAAAGCGAGCCTCACGGCGCGTGCTCTTTTTCTGTACCCGTGTCTTCACCCTTCCTTTCTTTGCATTGCCCGGCTACCATGCATGTCTCCATTTCTACCTCTAAGACATTTCTGGAGTTCAACCACTAGGTGTCATTAGTACTCAGTTCTGTACAACTGTCGCTCCTCTTATTTGTTTTTTAAGGGCTCAGCCTTCAAGATCTTTCAGTTTGGCTTCCAAGGGGAGTTCCCTCTGTTCACTGACATTCCAGAAAAAAGCAGGGATGTTGAAGAGTCCTTGGTCTCGAGTCACGAGTCGAGTCACGAGTCTTTGGACCCAAGTCTCGAGTCCAAGTCCGAGTCCTTGGTCCAAAATGGTGACTCACGAGTCACGAGTCCTGAGTCACTCCCAAAACTGACTCCACGAGTCCCTATTAAAATCAATGGGGTTTCCCCCCAACAAAATAAGGCTACTTCAGATGTGTGGCTTAAATAAATTCTAGGCACAAGTGTGCCTTTTTATTTCAAAACTCTGCAACTGATTTTGGCAAGAACAGACCAGGCAGACAAACCCAAAATAACCAGGCAGGCAGAGGAGGCAGGGAACCCCAAAGCAGGCAAGCAGAGGCCTTTGTCTTGGACAATTCAACTGTTGAACAGGATCTAGAAGAGACCAGGCAGGCAGAGGAGGCTGGGAACCCCAAACAGGCAGGCAGAGGCAGCCAAACCCAAAATGTCTGACCCTAACCCAAACCCCCCACAACAACACATCAATCAAAATAAATCTCAACACATCGTTGGGGCTGCGCTCCTGGTAGCTGTCCATAGTGGCCGAGCAGCGGCGCGCCTTGCTTCCATGCGCTCTTCACCGGTGATCGCGCTCCTTCTGGCACAGCCAGAAGACTCGTCAACAGCCCAGGGATGTTGACGAGTCCTTGGTCTCGAGTCCCGAGTCGAGTCTCGAGTCCCATTAAAAATATTGGGACTCGAGTCCGAGTCGAGTCAGAGGGGGGACTCAGTCTGACTCACGAGTCGAGTCCTCGAGTCCGAGTCCCCATCCCTGGAAAAAAGCCACCATGATCGAAGTCACTGCTCCAGTCATCAAAGCAGTGCGGGTCTTGGGAATAAGCCCCATTGAATTCAGTGGGACTTACTTTGGAGTAAGCATGCATAGGCTTCAGCTTTTAACTACCAATGAGCTTAACTAATCATAGTGGTAAAGCTCTCAGATCAATACCGCTAACAGTCAAATAGCATGGTGCAGCTATTCTGTCTTTTCTTCCTTAACAGGTTTTTTTCTGGTAAGGGGGAAAAAACACACGACTGAAGAAGCAGTGGGGAAAACACAGGAGAGTTATGAGTGGAAGAAGATGACAATGTCTCGAAACACCACCACCTCCATAAAATTCCACAAATGAAGCGGGGTGATTGCACAGTAAAAACCTCATCTGTTAGCACCCTACGACGTCTCTGGGTTGCACATTTAGTAAACAGTGACCAGTTTCCCAGGATTGCCATGTCTTGTCGTGGCTTATTTAAGCCATGAAGAACCACGGCGCCCATGGGTGCCACATTACCTCTTCAGCCCATGGCTGTGGCTTGTCATGTCACGCAAATCTGGCGAGGATGGGTTGTTGGCGTGGTTAATAAACCACCTGCAGCCCTAAAACAGCCCATGGGTTCTGGGTGGCTTGTTAACCACGCTAACAGCCCACCCTTGCCAGATTTGCATGACTTGACAAGCTGCAGTTGAATATTCAAAATGGCTGCATGCACGTGCCACTAAGCCCCAGGGATTAATTAACCCACAGTGGCTTAGTGTGAACAGGCCCAGAATCTTAAGCTTGTTCCTTAAGATTCCTTAAGATTGTTCCTTTTCAATGGGGTTCACCTAAACACCCCTCTAGTTGGCCGCCGTTATGTTTAATTTCCTCAAGTTGAGAGAGTCTTTGATGTTAAAATTGTGCATACATACAGTTTACTCTCCCCCCCCCCCCCGCCGCCCAAAGGTGCAACTTGCCTGGGAAGGGCTGATCATTTGGCCTGCTGGATGTTATCTATCTATAATCCAGGTAACTGATCAATAACATCTCCCACCAGCCAGCCACCAAGTGCAGCCTTTGCATGCAGCATGATCCTACTCATGCATGCCTACTCAGAGGTAAGTCCCCACTGAGTGAATGGGGTCTGCTCCCTCGTAAGTGTGCCTAGAAGTGCAGCTTCAGTCAGTGCTTCAGCTCAAAGCTTTCCAATTATTATTGGCTTTTGGAGGTGGGGTGGCGAGCCAGAAGCAGGAAAAACATGTTTTGGTGATGAAATGGCCATCATTCCTATGACTTTGTGAGTCAGAACTTTGTCCAGAACTTACCTGTACTGGGAAACTCACAGCACAATGCCAACCACAAGAACCTAGCCATGGAAAGATCGCTACTACAAGTGGAATTACAGTAATACCTTGGATTGCAAGCACAATTTGTTCCGGAAACATGCTTGTAATCCAAAGCACTTGTATATCAAAGCGAAATTCCCCATAAGAAATTTGTACACATATTTTTAATTTAAGCTGCAATAAAGAATGATAGTGTAAACATTTTTCTTGACCGTACTACAGTACTTGTATTGCAAGATGTCGCTTGTTTATCAAGTTAAAATTTATTTTAAAAATTTGCTTGTCTTGCAAAACACTTGCAGACCAAGTTACTTACAATCCAAGGTTTTACTGTACAGTGTTGGCAGGGGTGTTGCTAGGCACTTAAAAGATTCCAGGCCCAGGACCATGGGACACAAATCTGCATAAAAAAAGCATATGCTAATTTATATCTATATAATAAAATTTAGAAAGGAGGAGTGTTTCTCGGGGTAGGCCCTGGAGGCTGGAAGTTGCTCCCCCCAACTGCCTGAAGCTGCCTGCCACTGCTCTAGACTAAAAAAAAGATAAGTCATAGCTACATGCTACGCAATTAATGCAACATATAGGCTGGGTTCAGACTACACAATAACCCCCACTCCAGCTAGGATGACCTGGAGTGCTGCCAGGGCCGGCGCTACCGCTAGGTGAACTAGGCGGCTGCCTAGGGCGCATGGCTACAGGGGGCGCAGAAACGATCCTGTGATTCCTCGCCCCCTCCCCCGCCACCGGACGACGACGCCCCTTCCTCCAGGCACCTCCTCCCCTCTCCGGCTGCTGGAATCACCTCGCCTCTTCTCGCCGCTGGCCCAGATCAGACGGGGCGATCAGGCCACGAGACCTCTCCGGGCCTCCAGGTAGGAGGGAGGGAAGCATCGTCTCCCCGGGGTGCCTGTGCCCAGCCCCTGCCCCGCGCCTGCCCGCCTGCCTGGATTCAGGAGTATTCAGGACTATACAAGTTAGAGCGCTGCTCCCCCGAGCGCGGGACAGGCTGCAGGCGGCCCCGGGAGAGGCCGCGCTAGTAGCCGTGTTGCCCCTGCTGCCCGCCTTGGCCTGCTTGGCCGGCCAAGCCCCGAGTCCCGAGTCGCTCACCGCGCCTCCGCCTTGCCGTGGGGTTGCCGGGTAGAGGCCTCGCAGCTCCTCCGTCGGGCGGTGGGAAGGGGTCGGCCTTTCAGGTCCTGGCCCAGGGCGGCTGCCGCGCTCAGGCCCAGGCCGGGCGTGGCGTCCCCAGGGCGTGCGGAGGCGCCTGGCGGTCCGCTTGGCCAGCCAAGTCCCGAGTCCCGAGTCGCTCACCGCGCCTCCGCCTTGCCGTGGGGCCGCCGGGTAGAGGCCTCGCAGCTCCTCCAGCGGGCGATGGGAAGGGGCCGGCCTTTCTGGTCCCGGCCCGGGGCGGCGTTCCTGCGGCGGCTGAAGGAGGGCGAGGCCTTCGGGGACCTCCTGGCCTGGCCTACCCCAACCTGGTGCCCCTTGGCTGCGTGGGACTGCAACCCCCATCATCCCCAGGCAGCCCGGAAGCTGCGACCCAACCCAACTGGAGGGTGCCGGGTTGGGGGAGGCAGTTCTAAGGGACTACAGCTCCCAGCATCCCTGGCTGGAAGCGGTAGTTTAAAGCGCCTGGGGGGGCCTGGCTTGCCTGCCCCTGCTGAAGCCCGCCCTTGGACTGGCAGCTCCCCGGGGCCCTGGGTAGAGAGGGGGCTTTCCCTGCCAGGACGTGCTGCCGGAAAGAAGATCTGCCTTCTTGCCTGGACCTTCTGCCGGACAAAGCAGGCGCCCTGCCGGGGGCTCTTGCCAGGGGAAATCCTCCGGAGCTTTGAGTCAGGAGCAGGAAAACGAAGGGAGGTGGGTCCATCTCTAGCTATGAAATCTATGAAATGGTTTGCCAAGAAAAAGGCAAGGAAAATGAAGTTTTAAACATTAAATGTAGTTTCTGTCACACTTCACCAGGAATTTTTCTATATAGCAAATTGGTACTACATCAACATGTTTTTCATGTATGTTTATCAATGTTTATGTTAATAATTTTTTTAGGTTTTGCCAATTGACTTTTATTTCATAATGGGCATAGGGCTGGAGGGAGGGAGGGCTCAAGTGGGAAGGGGGCGCGCTAAATATCTGATCTTGCCTAGGGCACCAAACTGCCTTGCACGGACCGGCCCTGAGTGCTGCCACCACCAGATGGCCAGTGTCAGTACTGCCACCTTGAGGGGGGTCTTTTGCCACCCCCAGAATTTGGCTCCCAAGGTGGTCACCCTGTTCACCCCCCCAAAGAAACAGCTCTGTGTATAGTTTGACCCTTAGCTGCCCCTGTGCGCCTCCTCCAAAAACATAGCCATTGGCTTTCTCTTGAAGACATTTATGTACATTGCTGTAAATCTTTCCCTCTCTTATTTACAAGAGGAAGTCAGTTTGGTGCCTAAAGTGACATCAACTTGTACTCACACCCACACTCTCCCACAGAGCAGAACTGTGCTCTGATAAACATTGTTGAATGTGCACACGGCAATGATTGACCAGTTAACCTCTTTCTGATGTTGTCATATGATAACTGACAGCCATCGGAGATCTCTGCAGTGCAACACTTGCCAGGTCAGAAGAATCTCAGAGTTGTCTAGACCATACATAGAAGAATGCCGTATCATCAGCTTTATTTTAGCTTTTTGCACAATAGGCCTCTAAGCCTCCAAGTGTAAAGGCCATAACACAATATCCAGAACAAATGTGCTATCCCCAAGATGCAGGGGATAGCCATACATATTTTAAAATATGATCAAGGTAGGGTTATGGTCCAGCATTGGACAGAGGTTGTAGATGGCCTCCAAACAACTCACTAAAATAAAATTAAACAGCATGAAATGGTGTGGTGTTGCTCCAGGTATGGGTGTATGTGTTTTTAAAGGCTTAGATGAGTATTCCTGGGAGTGTAACAGCAGGTCGAGGGCAGTGTCCAACCTCTAAGCATGATGAAAAATAAACAAGACGAGAAGCATTAGCTAGAATGGGAAAGCATTTGGATGTCATGGAACAAATGGTTATAACCCCCCCAATACATGTTGCATAAAGGGCTAATTCACAGGACAGACTGTACCAGCCTTCCTCCAACCTGGTGTTCTCCAGTTGCTTTGGACTTCAACTCCTATCAGCAATGGCCAACATGGCCAATGATCAGGAATGATGGGAATTGTAATCCAAAACATCTGGAGGGCACCAGGCGGGACTATACCATGGCTGCTGGAACACCATTGCTGCATTAATTGGCTCTCTGCCTGGTGCTGTACTGAATCATGTACTGGTCCCACCACAAACAGGCTGGTGCCACCAACTGCCCTAAGTATGGGTGATTGGTTGCATGCTTGAAACATAGTCTTGTGCATAGCAGCAAATGTATGTTACTGCCTCACTGCAAGGAAGGAGCGAATCAAGGCAGCAGTTTCAGGGGCAACCATGCCACCAAGTGTACACTCAATAGGGAGCCCCAGACAATCTGAGCCAGCCTTCCCCACCCTGGTGCCCACTAGATGTTTTGAACTTCAATTCCCATCTGCCCCAGCCAGCATCGCCAACGGTCAGGAATCCTGGGAATTGTCATCCAAAACATCTGGAGGGCACCAGAATGAAGAAGGCTGATCTAAGCTCTCTGAGGAGTGTACCTGCTGTTCTCAATCAGACTTTACCGTATTTTAGATCTTTGAAGTTTACGCTACAAAAAGGTTTAGTAGGCGGGCAGTGCAGTCCTATGAGGCTGCCTGTAACCCTCTGAACCTGGAGGATTATGGACATCCTATGGAGGGTGGGAGGAGCGTGGCAGATAGGATATCTATCCGCTGTGCTCCCCTCACCCTTAAAAATGTCTAGATGGCTAGATGTTTTACCTCTCCTCGCAAGGAGGAGAGCCTGAGGTGCTTCCAGGATACCTTGGAATCCTGTAGAGCCTCGTTCCTCCCCTCCCTGCCTCCAGGAACACCCCCCATGGGGGGGGGGGAAACTGAACATATTCTTCCATGTTTGGTTCCCTGCCGGCGCAGAAAGAACCACACCGGCTACAAGGGGGGAGCGCTCTGCAGTGCCGTGACCTCGGAAGGGATTTCCGAGGTTGCAGCGCCTTCCAGGCCCAATCCTATGTGTGTGTGTCCCCCCAGACTAAGTCGGAGGGACATAGGACTGTGCCCTATTTCGATATGTCTGCAGAAGTCAGAAGGCAAAAATGAATGTGTTTGATCTTGACCAACCAGACTGCAACTTGAGGTTCAAAAAACAGATTTTTGAAAATGTGACAGTATTCCCTCTCTTTATCTACCTGTGATTTCAAAGAGGAGTGAGACTTCAGTTGATCATCTTTCTTCCCACCCCCACGTGCACAGACCTGCATAATTCTCCCAACACAGCGAATCTCCCCAGAAAGATATTGCGTAATTCAATGTGATGCTGACTCCTATTGCGCTTTCAAGGCAAACAGTGTGCCACGGCGCTCAGGGAGGTTGCCTGCCGCTTGAAGGCAGCCGCCCTGCAATTTCAGACTCAGAGCACCCTGTGCAGTTGAGCTGCCATATCCATTACCACTACAGCATAAACCAGGATTCAGCATTGACTGCGATCCCATACTGGAGTTCCTCCACCCTTCTTCATTAAACAAGGGCAGGGAGGGATTGCAAGATCCCCGGGGTTATTTACTTCTTGGCAAATAGGATCTAAACCCCCCCACTGACAATGATTTTCAAATAACAGCACACAGGAGTAAATGCAACAAAGAGTCTTGTGATATGTTCAGGACAAGCATATGTATTATGGCGCAAGCTTTCGTGGAATGCAGTCCATTTCATCAGATGCATGCAGCGTTATGCTGAGTTTCAAGTATATACACACGCAGGGTGGCAGCGGTGAATTGTAAACAGTGAGGTCGGAGGGAATGAAATGCAGAAAGTACAGACAATGATAATTGCCTTATTTAATAGTGTCCGTTCAAAAAACAGTGGTTGGCTGATAAAACTGACATCTTTGCATTGGTTTGCTGCAACAGACTAACAAGCCTACACTTCTCCTGGAAATAAGAGTAAATCAGCTTCCCCCAACCTGATGCCCTCCAGATGTGTTCCAACTGGCTGGAGGATGCTGGGACTTGTAGTCCAACACATTTGGAAGGCACCAGGCTGGGGAAGGCTGGAGTAAGTGGTGTCTGAAGATGCATCAATCACGTGATGTTGAACTAGGATGGCCAGATGCAAAAGGGTTCCTCCTGTACCTGTAATAGCTGTGTAGAAAATGGGATTGAAATTCCATTTTATGCACAACTTTTAAAGGCATAGGAGTCCTGTCCTCTTTTGCGTCTGGCCACCCTATGTTGAACACCAGATGCTGGTGCTGGGGATAGAATGGCCAGTTTGCACATGGCATAGGGCTGTTGTGTTAAGAATGATTACCTGAAATGGGGGTGGGAATGGGCAGACACAGCTTTTTCCATCACTTACAGCTGCAGGAGAAGTCGTTTATGAGTTCTGCTAGACTAGATTTTTATTGTGCACTCACCGTTCCTCACTCACGGTTGTTTACAGGTGCTTTAGATGACATTGTCATCCTCTAGTTTCCATCCCAAACTTTCGCAGGTTTTTTTGGGGGGGGGAATGCAGGGTTGTTGGGCTGGGTGGTGGTGGTTGGAATCGCAAAACAAAGCACAACTCTCCACCAATGTCATTGTGTTATTCCACTTTGTTCCACTATACCACAGCTCCACCTTGAGGTTATATAGCAGAAAGTCCAGAGAGGCAGGAAAGGGGAAGAAAACTGTGTGTAGAGGTAGGGCCGGTGCTACCATTAGGCCAACTAGGCAGCTGCCTAGGGCGCAGGGCTAAAGGGGCGCCAGAAACGCCTTGGAAAAAAAATACAGCGCTCAAGTGGGAAGGGGGGGGCGCTAAATATCTGATCTTGCCTAGGGCACCAAACTGTCTTGCACTGGTCCTGTGTAGAGGTCTGATCTTAATCATGCAAAGAATTCGGAAGCAGATGCAGTGGGTTAAACAGCCTCATTTAGAAAAGCTGTATGTCAAAATTCTTCCTTTCATGCAGCTATTAGAAGTAGAGGAAGAACCCTGCCCAATATTAAACCCGGCAAACACAACTAGGTGAAGCTTTGTTTCATAGTGGCATCTGGGCATAGTTGGTGCTCAACTTTATGCCCAGAGTTTTACAGTGGTATTACCACTGACCATCTCCTTACCTGGCTGGCAGCTTGTCACATTTTTCCTTACAGAGGCTCTGCATGTTTAAGAGCTGCATGCCAGGCAGAAATCCAGGCAGGTTCAACTTTCCCCATGGCTACAGGCTGCACCAATTGACTTCTGGCCTGTTGGACAGCTTCTAACTGTACAGAGCCATGGGGCTTTTCTACATGAGGCATTTACCGTGCACTCATCATTCCCTATTCATGGTTCTTTACAGGTTCTTTAGATGACTTCGTGACCCTCCAGTTTTGCTTCTGTTTCTAACCAGTACTTTCGGCCAGTTTTTTTAGAGCAGGGGAAAAGTGGTGATTTTATTTAATTGTGAAAGCGAAAGAAAGTGGGATTTCTTCTTGTGTATTTGTGCTATTCCGCTATACCACCTAGAGGTTATGTAGCAGAAAACCAGGAAATGCTCCTTGTGTAGTGCTCAGATCTCAATTCTGCAATGAAACTGAAAGTAGATACAGCCAATTAACAGCCTCCTGTAGAAAAGCTCTTTGTAAAACAAAAAACAAAAAACCACACCAGGTAGCAAACAACCTTATATCCAGGACTGGTGGGTGGAGTGGAACACTGAAATTCAGACAAAGGGAACTGAATTCAAGCTTGTGCTGCTTAATTTCACTGGGATCTTCTTTACACAGACTAGCTTGGAAGACCAAATACTACCAATTAAGGTTTCCCCTGTCTAAACATGCGTAGGATTGTGCCCTTAACTTCTGAGGCTGTGTCTATATATTTAGGGCAAATGGTTTGATACTTGTAAGTATATTAGCTGTCTGGAAAGTTTTTGAACTTTTTTTTTTAAACTCCCTTATCTTGGTTTGTATGGAGGTTTTTGATTGAATACAGTGTTAAATGGGTCTTTGAAGCTTTTACAGTTGGACCAGGTTTTTTTTGACCTTGTATTATTGATAACTTATAAACTGGCAATGTGAGTTTGAAGTCTTTGCTATCGGAGTCATCTCATATCGTAGAGAAAGTTTGATTTTGCATTTTATTGTAATAATTTTAAAGCCTATTGCATTATTATTTTTATTATATTTCTAGCTGCTGAGGAAGACGTCCCCTACTCCATAACGAATTGAGCATATTAAACAATTCATACTATTCAGCAGATTAGTTTGCTCTCTTTTTTAAAATTTAAAACTGGGAGTGTATTTAAGGTAAGGAAAACCAACAGGTGTGACGGCTTGTGGGTGAGTTGGTCTCAGAGTCTTTGCATTGCTGCGGAAAGGTCTCTGCTGTGCCAGAAGCAGTAACTAGCATCAATTAAGCCAAGCGTTACCACCTATCAAGGATTGGGGGTTCCCTTCCCCTGCCCCCACATTATGCAAAATTACTACACCAGTCCACTTCCAGCAAAGATACTGGAGGTGTAAAGGACAACAAATGTACTGTTCTGGGAGTAAAAATTTTAAAACCAGAAATGACGGGCATGCAGCAGCTGAATTACTCCAAGATGTTGGGTGGCGTTTTCCTACATAGCTTTTACTGCCAGAATCTTGGCCTTTTGGATATGATCAAGTATAGAGGTAGTGGATTTTTATATGCTGAAAACTAGTGGATGTTGCTCAGGGTACAGTGAAGCTGCTCTTTCAGGAGACAGACTGGGGCTGAAATTCAAGAGATGGCAAATTTTGGACAATGATTGAAAATATTTCGTTCCTTAAACCTACCCATCTGTTTCCACAACCCTGCAGCCCTCCAGTTTTGAGAGGGTGAACAAACCTTCTAAAACCATGCCAGGAGCAGTTGGATGGAAACATGTTATCATGCAGATGTATTGTTACCAGGGCCGGTGCTACCATTAGGCCAACTAGGCAGCTGCCTAGGGCGCAGGGCTAAAGGGGCGCCAGAAACACCTTGGGAAAAAAAAATACAGCGCTCTCAAGTGGGAAGGGGGGGCGCTAAATATCTGATCTTGCCTAGGCACCAAACTGCCTTGCACCGGTCCTGATTGTTACATTATTACCATCATTTCCAGAGGCAGAATTTCAGTGGCTTGAATATAGAAACAATGTCTTCAAGATGGCCCCATACACCCACTCAAGGATGCATGAGAGAAGTGCGTACATGGCTTTGTATTACTTCTAATATTGATGTAGGAGGAGGTTGGTGTACACACGCATCCCATACAGACTAGCACACTCATTGTTACATTATCACAATGCCACACACAGTCACTATTAAGCACAGAGAACAGTCCTGTTCTTGCTGTAAGCATCTGCTCTATTGCAAATAGCAATAGAAGCACTTTCCAGCACTGCCTTGCATTTTTATGTAGGTGACATATATTTATTTTTCAGTTTCTTATCTATTTATGTGTACATATTTATAATTCAAATTATTACAGTATAAATGTAGAATATCAGTCTAAAAATTATAAAACTTCAAATGTTGCAAAAATACCAGGGCCGGCGCTATCACTAGGCAAACTAGGCGGCTGCCTAGAGCGCACGGCTAAAGGGGGCGCAGAAACCTCCCCGGCCCCTTTACTTTTCTGCGCCAAACAGCTGATCTTCACTCAGCTATTTGGCTAGAGTCCAGGACAGCCGATTGGCAGCACAGCCGCCACCACCTCCTCCTCCTCCCCCCACCCCCGTCGGAAGCCGCCTGAGCCTCGAAGCACTTTGGTCGCCCGTGCTGACATGCGGGCGGGCAGGAGGCTGCGGGAATGCTGCGCTCGGTCTCCCGCCGCGCCGCTGGCTCTGCCACTCCCTCCGCCTCTCCCTTGGAGAACTCTCCCACTTCCACCACGCTGGTCGCTCCCTAAGCCCGACGAGACTCTTCTCTCACCAGATCCTAGCGCTCCCAGAGAGACGCCCCTTGGGACTGCCAGCAGCAGCAGCAGCAGCAGCAGCTTAGCTCCCAAGGACATGAAAGCAGATCAGTGTGTGTGTGTGTGTGTGTGTTTCCCTCTTCTGTAATAAAGGGTCAGGCAGCAGAGTCTGCTCACTGCAGGCAGGAGGGGCAGCAAGATATAACCATAACCAATCCACCATCTGTATTATGTGTGCATTGGGAGTTTCCTGCAAAAACAGAGGGGAAAATGGGAAAATCCACGCAGACAGGTGAGCATCTGAGGGCTGATCTAAAATGGAAAGAGCAAGAACCGACCCGTCGGAAACAGGGCCGGTGCTACCATTAGGCCAACTAGGCAGCTGCCTAGGGCGCAGGGCTAAAGGGGGCGCCAGAAACAGGTTGGGGAAAAAATACAGCGCTCTCAAGTGGGAAGGGGGGCGCTAAATATCTGATCTTGCCTAGGGCACCAAACTGCCTTGCACCGGGTCCTGAAAAATACTACACATAATACAGAAAAAACCATAAACATTAATGTTGATATTATATCCAAATTTCCAAAACTCAATAAAAGGATGCTATTCAATCATAAATCTTGGTTTTTGTTGTCTTCATCTCTCAAACTGATGATTTCACTTATATTAGTTTAGCTGTACTGACTGCCAATTTTTATTTATCCTTTGCAAGTACAAATCTTACAGCACAATCCTATGTATGTCTACTCAGAGGTAATCCCCTTTGAAGCTTTAGGTGTCAATCCTATACACACTTACCTGAGAGTAAGCCCCATTGAACTCAATGGGATGCACTTCTGAGTAGGCATGTATAGAACTGCACTGTTCAGATGACCAGTGTAGCAGTTATGGGGAAATTAGAAACCATTATATGATCTATTTTAGGTATATTTAAATGATTAAATAAATTCTAGCAGCATTATTGGGTTCTAATGTTAGTTCATATCCAACCATTCTCTGGATATCTCTTTTTATTTGGTTCCAAAATACTTGAATACCAAGCAGGGCCGGTGCTAACATTAGGCCAACTAGGCAGCTGCCTAGGGCGCAGGGCTAAAGAGGGCACCAGAAACGCCTTGAAAAAAAATACAGCACTCTCAAGTGGGAAGGGGGGACGCTAAATATCTGATCTTGCCTAGGGCACCAGACTGCCTTGCACCGGTCCTGATACCAAGACATGACCACCACGTGTGGTTTAATAGCAAAACACCATTTGGACATCTCCTGACAAGAATATATTTTGTATTTAAAGATCCTATTCCTGTTCTTTGATGTCAAATATCAACAGTACATTAATTTATTAACATTTTCATTTAGATTGACACACAGAGTTGATTGCTTCCCTGGAAAAAGCTGATTTCCATTCAGTTTCACTAGTTGTGGTACCTATCATCTTCTCCATCATTCTTTAAGTAGAGAAATCAACCAGAAAAATCTTCAACAGCTCTGTGCGAGATCTAAGCTTGCCAGATTCAGGATAAGCCTCCTTTTTATTTTTATTTTAAATTTAATTTATATCCCACCTTCCAGTCAAAAAGGGCGCTCTAGGTGGCTAACTATTAAAATGCAGATTTTGTAGTTGCAGTCTCACAACAAGCTCTTGCTGCTGCTGCTGCTGCTGCTGCTGCTGCTGCTTCTTGCTCATGTATACATTCCTCCTTTTTCAGAAAACTTCAATGTACTGGTTGCCTTCTGAACTGTTATGGCATCTTAATATTTCAGTAATCTGTATATTCTGTATTGATACCGTATCAGTTTGTCAGAGGCATTTTTCTCTTCCCTCCCTGGCATAGGACTATGAATTGCTGTTCTCAGTTAGCAGACCTAAAAGATGCTTCTAAATAAACAACCATCCATAAGCCTCCTGCCAAAACAGCTCTCGGATTGACTTCTATTACAGCCTTGTGCCGACATCCACAAGCCAGAGGCTTCCCACTTCAGCAGCAGAACAAAGAATGAGTGGCGTGGAACAAAACTCCTTTGTCATCTATCTCAGAAAGCGACACATGACATGCCTACTTCTGGTTTCATGATACATTTGCTCCCCTGCCCCCAAGTGGTAACAGGGAAGACTCGCAGGTGCTTTATAAAATAATCGAAACTGGCGTTACATTCTTGGAGGCAAAGCAAGCGGCCGCCAATGGGAGGACCGCTCCACCCCTCCTGCCCCAACCTCGCCTCCTTAGCAGGGCCGGTGCTACCATTAGGCCAACTAGGCAGCCGCCTAGGGCGCAGGCCTAAAGGGGGTGCCAGAAATGCCTTGAAAACAAAATACAGCGCTCTCAAGTGGGAAGGGGGGCGCTAAATATCTGATCTTGCCTAGGGCACCAAATTGCCTTGCACCGGTCCTGCTCCTTAGCTTGCACCATATCCAAGGAAGGCAACCAAGACGAACAACTTTGCCAGGCGCCCACCTCGCAGTTCTCCCTCCCCTTATGGAACCCTGAAACTGTCCAATGGAGACACAGGGCCACGCTCAAGCAGGTAGGTGGAGGACACTAAAAAATGACAGGAAAGAGAGTCAACTTGGTCCAGGAGACTTGCCCAGGACACTGTCATCATTCAGGTGCTGGTTAAACCTTCTGCTACCCGCATACCGGCAATGGTGTAGCCTGTTAAATTGGGTGCCTGCCTACACACCCAAGGCTTAGTGTACACTTAAACAAAAAGTTTTAAATCCCAGTTTGATTCCAAGGTAAGACAAAATCTGTGGCAAGGAAAGCAGAATGTGGCAATCCGTATACATTATGCTAATTAAGCGGAGTAGCCTATATTAGCTTATTTTGCGTAATTTATTCTGCTTTTTACTGAGAAAAAAAAAGCAGCGGTAAGAAACAAGGCAGGGCATGGAAGCCTCTTTCTCGCCCTATCCCTGACTACTGGAGATCCTACTGAGATGTCCTTTGGCTGAGATTTCATCAGATGCTGCCCACACACTTTCAAGCTGTCTTGAAGCCCTGTAACAGCCTTCCCCCATCTGATACCTGCCAGATGTGTTGGACTACAAGTCTCAGTATCCCCCAGCCAGCTATGCTGCACTAGAAACTTGAATTAAAAGAGGAAAAAAATGGGATTCCCAGCATGCTGAATCCTACACTCAATACTAAATGTTTTCTTGTACAATTATGCCTGATTAGCTAATAAGCAACTTACTCTGCCATACCACCATGCTGACCTAGGGGCAGCTACGGAGGCAAAAAGCAGGTGGGGGGCAATCTTCAGTGGAAAAAAACAGACTGGAAGGTAAGATTAATACACACACCCTTCAAGTAGCATAGCCCCAATTCAGACTTCCAAAGCTGAAATCATGTCTAGTTTAACCATGGCAGCTGCTGATCAGGACAGTCTACTGAGCTAAGAGGACAGGGATTTTTATTATACTTAGTAAACCCTATAATCCTCCCCTCCCCCATCCTGGTGGTCAAGACCCTTCCATTTTATTTAAAGGCATTTGGATTCCAGCTGAATGACTGGTGAACTGTAACCAATTGTGAATGTGCTTTCCTTTTCTTATTATGAAATGAACATTTCATAGATTTCATAGATCATAAAGTTGTAAGGCGCCTACAAGGCTATCAAGTCCAACCCCCTGCTCAATGCAGGAAACTGGAGGAGGGGTCTCCCATCCAAGTAATAACCAGGCCTGACCCTGCTTAGCTTTCCACGCTCAGACAAGCTGAGCCAGCATAATTTGTTCAGTAACAAATTGTTCTACAGTATACAGGGGGGTTGTCTGTACGGGACATTTTCCACAGTGTATTCAGCACTATAATGTTAAATTCAGAGAGTGACAAGCTTTTCAGAGTAGACATGGATGTGGCACAGGAATAGGGCACAGGATGGGAAAACCTTGCTCTGACTTTAGGTTACAAGATGTGCAGAGATCACAGGCTATATGGGACCCATAACAGGTTGGGCTGGGCAGTTAACCTGCCTGAGCAGAAAACCCAGGTAGAGGTGAATGGATGTGTATTGGAGACATGTCTGAAACCTTGGGGAGGAAAACCTCTCTATTGATTTTTGCTCTCCATCTAACATTCCAGTAATAACTTTACCAGGCAAAAGTCATAGGTAACTGATTTACTAATACTTCATGTGACCCAGTTTAGAGGAGGTGGGGAGGGAGGGAGAGAGAGGAAGAAGTGTTTCCATCCAACTCCTTTTCTTGTCATCCTCCCTCCTCCTCACTGTCTAGGTTGTACTCTTCTTAATTTAGTAAGCACTGTTCAAACCTTCTTTAAAAATAAACTTGAATAAAACGATTCTCCCAGAACTGGCCACATCTGAAAATTCAGACCACAGAATCTAAAGGCTCCATTGTGAAGTTAACTAGGACATACTGTGCTTGTATGTGTGTGTACTTTTGAACTCAGAGACTCGCTATAGAATGATCTCCTCTAGCAGTTTCCAAAAGGTAGTAGCTTCCCCACATACCTGAAACGATTTGTTGGAATGCCTGTTGCGCACCACATCAAATCTAATAGAATCATGCTAAACAATGTGCATACAATCACAGTTGCCCTAAGAACTTGTTTAATCTCTTTCTCTCTTTCTTGGTTTGAGCATCTCAGGAATACTTCTTCCTTTCCTGATACTCTAGCAAAATGAAGAGCTTAGTTGAGGGAAATGCCCAGCTGCAAGGATGAGGCACAGCAAGGATTTAGAGCCCCTGCCTTCTGCTGTTGGTAGTTGCAAATAACAACTGAGCAGTTTACTAGGGTTGCTAACTTTTCCTTTGGACCTGGGCTCATTCCATGAAACTCGCTGGGTGAACTTGGGTCAGTCACCATCTCTCTCAGCTTAACCTACCTCACAGGGTTGTTGCATTTATTAATTTATTATATTTATACCCCACCTTTTTTCCTCTTGCAAGGAACCCAAGGCGGCTTACATAATCCTCCTGCTCCTCTCCATTTTATCCTCACAACAACCCTGTGAGGTAGGTTAGGCTGAGAGTCATTGACTGGCCCAAAGTCACCCAGTGAGTTTCATGGCCGAGGGGGGACTAGAACTCAGATCTCCTGAGTCCTAGTCCAACACCCTAACCACTACGCCACACTGGCATGGGTAAAATTAGATCACCCCCATATCTGCTGAACTCCCTGGACGATGAGTGGGATACCAATGTGACAAAGAAATAACAGTATATCTGCAGCAAATGTCTTAATAGAACATTGAATTTAATTGAATAGGGGACCTTTGCATTGCAATCTAAGACTGAACAAAGGTAGGCTTTGGGGGGGGCATACTAGAAGCAGCTGAAATAGCCTCTGCATGTGCCTGGGGTGGAGACAGGACAGACACTCAAGGCATGTACCTAAACAAACAAATGCATCAGTAATCCCTGCTATCGAAAGTCCTGGTGTGTGCTGCAAGGAGCTGTATAGGGAAAGACTCTTAGGAAAACCACATGCAGGCTTTGTACACCGTAAGAGCTGCCAGGAAGGATAAAGCAAAAAAGAATCACAGTGGGCGGCACCTGTTCTTCCTTCCCTCCTCCTCCAAGGAAAAACATCTGCCTGCCTCTTCAAATATGGTGCTTGGCTTTGATTTGCAGCATGGCTATTTTAATTAAGGAGGTTCCCTTTTACTTACGTTTGTATCCTACCTAAGGCTCCACATGAGTAACGGTATTTTAAAAACAAGTACAGTAATACCTTGGATTGCAAGTAACTTGGTTTGAGAGTGTTTTGCAAGACAAGCAAATTTTTAAATATTTATTTAATATTTTTTTTTTACTTGATATACAAGCGACGTCTTGCAATACAAGTACTGTAGTACAGCTTAAATTAAAAATCTCTGTACAAATTTTTTTGGGGGGATTTTGTTTTGATATAAGAGTGTTTTGGATTACAAGCACGTTTCCGGAACGAATTATGCTCTCAATCCAAGGCATGACTGTATCTAGAATAGGAGTCCGCAACCATTTTGGACATGTAGGCACATTTGGGAATTTGAGAAACTGCTGTGGGCACCACCACAAAATGGTTCCCATGGAGGATGTGGCTAGTCACATAATGGGCAGGTTCACATGTCACAGTAACTTGCCCTGGCAATAAGCCACGGTGGGTGGGTTGTTCCCTGACAGATGTCTGGGTTTACTGTGGGTTGTGTCCCCCACCTTCTTCCCATTCAGTCCTCCCGCAGATATCCCAGGGGACTCCATGGCAGGACCTGTCTTCCCTCCCCTGCTCTGCCTTGATTGCGAGCCCTTTCGCACTCACCATGGCTTCCCCCACCCCGTTTTTTTTTGTTGTTTTTTGGTGATCGCTAGTTTTCGCAATCTCTGGTTTCACAGCTGGTGACAGCCCCTTCAAAGTGCCTAAGCAGCACATTAGAGGGGATGGCACTGGTTCGTTACCCTGTTTTGTTTTGTAGCACAAGAGATTTGTGCAAATTATTTTGTACTTTTTAAGACTTAGACTTGTGCAAGTGTACACTTGCACACGTTTGTGGGTCTGAAATGGAAAACCTCGCTTGGGCGGTGTCCTAGGGAGTGTCTGCTGTCAAAGTGCAGCAAGCAGCCTCCATGGACATTGACCCAGAAAGGCTGCAAAAAGGTTTATTTTTGACTTTGGTCTCTCTTGACAGCCATCAAAAGCCAAGCTGTCGAGAGAAACCAAAGCTGTCAGTGATCTTTGCTTGTGAAAGGGGGGGGGGCACTACATCATCCCCTTCGCGGTGAGATCAAGGTGTGTGTTTTTTTAACTTGACACTGGTCAGTCTCCTCACATTTTTTCACCCTTTCCCAAGATTCTAGGTTTTGGGGGAAATAGAAAAGTTTGAGTTACCGCCTTTTATGGGAGCGCGGCGCTTTGACGCCTAGCTCAGGTTCCTTTTAAAAGGTTTTTGGGGGTTTTTTTGACAGGGCAACCCATGTTTTTTTTTTGACCGGGACATACCGGTATGCATTCATGCCTGCATATGTCCCTGTCAAAAAAATCCTGAATAACCTGTGGGAAAAGCCCTTTTAAAGGGAACTGGAATTCTGACAGCTAGCAAGTGACTGCAGCAGTTGCATATTCTTTCCCTGTTTACACCAGCCTCCCCTCCCTCCGGTGTGTGTTCCCATTTTGATTTTTTTTAGGGTGCAAGCTCCTTGGGGCAGGAATCTTTCCTCTTGTACTCTGTAAAGTGCCACGTAGAATATTTGTGTTATATAGGAGCCACTTGGACTCCTCTAACAGAACTGCATGCAGCCTGCTGGGTCATGCTGGTGTGGGAGCCACTAAACAGCGTGGCTAGAAAAGTATGGTTACTTTTACATCTACATATCTGACATTTTAAGGTGAGGTTCTCTTGCAAATCAAGCTTGTTTTGCTAATTTATTCTGTCTCTGCAAGTCATGGAGAGGGACAAAGAAGCATGTAACTAAGGGCTGTCTGGAGTTGTTTCTCCTCCCTGAATACAGCCCCAGGGAGCCAGTCCATTTACCCACACCCCACAGCTGCTTGGTGGGAAGGTTCAAGGGTGCAAAAGTGGGAAGAGAACTGCTCCACCTTCACTGCCATTCCCTTCTTTGGCCTTGTATTATTTCAGAAGGGTTATGTTACCCAAAATGTAGGACTACAAATGTTCTGCTGAGTAAAAACAAACAACCCCCCCCCCCAAGAAGTAGGTGGATAGGTGGCAAATTAATCTTGATTCTGCTGTTTGTTGTACAGACCTCCAAATAAGCTGTGACTGCAGGATACTTCACTGTCCTTTGTGCAACCTCTTTCATAGAACTTTTAGTGTGATGTACTTCCCAGGGTTTTATGCAATAGGTACAACACTCCCAGGGCTTTATATAGTAAGAACATAAGAAGAGCCATGCCCCATGCTGGATCAGACCAAAGGTCCTTCTAGTCCAGCATTCTGTTCTCACAGTGGCCAAGCTGCCCACGGGATCCCACAAGCAGGACATGAGTGCAACAGCACCCTCCCACCCATGTACCCCAGCAACTGGTGTACATAGGCATACTGCCTCTGATATTGGAAATAGCATATAGTCATCAGGACTAGTAGCCATTGATAGCCTTATCCTCCATTAATTTGTCCAATCCCCTTTTAAAGCCATCCAAATTGGTGGCCATCACTACAGTAGTTACAACACTCCCACAAATTGTGGTAAGCTCTCTCCTTTTAAGGGTTCTTTCTTTTTCTTTTTTAAAGCAGCTAATGGAGCAATCCTAGGCACGTCTACGGAGAAGTCTGTCGAGTTCCATGTACACATAGGATTGCAGTCTAAAGAAGATTCCCCTACTCCACTGTAGCTATCAGGTTATGGGCATTTCTAGTTCAATTACACAATAGATGACATTCTGCCTCTGCTGGCCTAGCTGAGGACCAATGGACCAATGGTTTGTTTGCTTTTCACTTGTTTAAACAATGTATGTATATATGCCATCCTGCTATTTAAAAGATCTAAAGCAGTTTACAATAAAAACAATCCAATTAAAACACATACACAAATAAAATCGACAAAGCAGCAGCCAGTCAGCAGAGCAATTTTTGAAAAAACTCCATTAAAAATCAACTAGAGAAGAGCACTAAGAATCGCATCATCCGCTAGAATCAAGTCGTTCGGTACAGCAGCACCGCTGCCTTGAAATAAATGTTATATAATTGCACCAAGCACGTAGAAGCTACAGATCACCATGGGGCCTGCATTTAAAAGACGTTAATGTGGATTTGATTTTTTTGTGGCTTTAAATATTGTACATTTTGATGTTTGTTTGATTAAGGGGACTTTTCTTTTAAATGCTATTTTCATGGCTAGGCACCCAGATCCTTCAAAATTAGGTGGGATTAAAGTGCTATACAAATAAAATATTTATTTGGCTAGATAGCTATTACTCTTATCTATTCCCGTCTCCGCCCTGAAAGCCACTTATTATCCCCAGTAACGCAAGCCATGAGAAAGCGCAGCACACCCTGACATACGCTCCCAAGGGAGGAGACAACTAAACCTCTAGCAACGACAACGACACGCAGAGGAGAGAACAGAACGAGCGACTTCTAGAGGCGACCTCCCCTTTTCGGGACAGCCCCTGTATTGCGTAATACGGCCCCTTTACGTCACGCAATGCGACTGGTGAATGAGGGAGGGAAAGTGAGCTCCCCCGCCGGCTCCTTCTATCTCTGTGAATGCCAAAGGAGAATCCATAACTTCCGGGTTCTCGCGGATGACGTTCTGTCGGAGGAGAATGGAGTGGGAGGAGACTAGCAGGCGTAGCCGCGCGAGGGGGGCGTGTCCGCTGTCCCGTGGGCGCCAGTGCTGAAGGGGAGGGGGCGTGGCCTCCATGCCGGCAGGCGGGACCGAGTGAGCCGAGGGGCGGGGCTTCGCGGAGGCATGTGGCGGGCCCGCAGTGGCGGGGGCTGCCGTCTCTCGCTAGTCGCTCGCTCGCCTTTTGGTGCCGTGGCTGCATTTCTTCCAAGCGGGCCCGGCGGACGGAGGTGGGATGTGGCGGCGGCTACTTCGGGGAGGGTAGTCCAGCCTTTTTCCTTCGGGTTCTTTTCGGGGGGCGCGCTGGCCTTGCAACCTGTGGGAGCGCTTGGCGGTGGGGGCGGTGGGAGACCGCGGTGGGGGTGGGTCGGTGGGTCTCACGGCGCCCCTAGAATTCTCGCTGCACCTTGCTAAGTTTGTGGGATGCATCTGTGCGCCCTTAAGGGCGACTTGTCTATCCTGCCAAACCTTTTCTCTCCCTTTCTTTTTGGAGGTGGTGGAGGGGGGGAGGGATTCTGTATCCCTTGAGTTGTTGCCTAGCCTCTGACTCAGCTTCGCGGTGCTGACCAGCCTTTACCCTTTTCGCCTGCGGGGAATGGACGTGAACCTGGAGTTTGCACCGTTTCGGTCTTACGTTGGCAGAGGGTGGAGTCCAAGCTGGGTTGGGCACAGGCGCTCAGCTGGTGTTTCCTCTCCCCCAGTGGTATATATGAACCCAGTAATCTCAGCCGCCTTAACTTTTCTCCCCACCCTCTCTTCCCCTCTTTTAAAATCTAGCTACAAAGTACTTCTGAAACAGTCCCCCCCCCCAGCCTGGTTCCCTCCAGATGTGTTGGACTCATGGTGGGAGTTCCAGCCCAACACATCTGGAGCTCACCAGTTTAGGGAAGACTGCTGTCAAAGAAGGGAGGGCTGAGATTTTGGGAAATGATGACGGGCCTGCGGATTGGAATCCTTTGCCTGGAGCTGTTCAGGCAGATGCTGAGTGAGCGCACTGCCTCGAAAGTGTGTCACTGACTGCAACTCTAAAAGTAGCTTCTCAAATCACAGGTCTGTCTGTTACTGTTGGAAGGCTATTTTACCCAACTGGTATTTTTCTTCCCTGTACAATGGCTGGTTAAGTACTCTATGAATCACAGTACTTGGAAGATGGTGATGGGTTGAGAGGTATATACTAACACGACACTAAAAAGGCACCTTCTCTTGTCTATTCAGTATCTTTACTCTGCCTCACCAGTGATCTGGGCATGCTGGCTATTAAGAAAAGCTTTTGTGACTCTGCTAACATCTCCTACAAAGAAATCTAGTGGAAAGTGTCTCTTGATTTTGTTTCTAGTAGGATAGCTGTGCCAGTCTGTTGCAGCAAAATGACAAAGTCTTGTGGCACCCTAAAGACTAAACAAATTATGGCATAAGTTTTCACGGACAAGAGACCACTGGAATGCATGCAATGTCATCCTGAGTTGCTGAATACACACATGAGTTTAAGCGGAAGAAGAAAAAAGTGTTAGCAATGGGGTCAGAGGGGAATGATATGCAAGAAATACAGACCATGGTAATTATGTTAAAGCTTAGATGTATGTAAAATAATTACAGTGACCATTCACAAGGTAGTGTTGATAAACACTCTGACACTGATAAATTCATTAAATAAATACCTGTAGTGTGATAAAAACCTGTAATCTCAATTCAAGACACAAATGATAGAATTGAACTTCATGATAAGTGTTAACATAGCAGTTTTGTGCTGGGCTCCATGTTTATTTGCGGTATGTTCTCCTTAAGTTTTATTTTAAAAGACATCAGAAATAGCAAGCTACATGAAATCAGTTGCATATATGTCAGTCAGACAGGCATATATGCAAGTGTAATCCTGTGTTTAGCCATACAGGATTACATAAAGAATGATGGTGCATCTAGTAATTATCCAAGGGTATGAGATTTCTTCCAGCATTTTATAAATTGAGGCCAGTCTGAATCAAATTCTTCCCTTCTCTTTTCTGCTTGGTTCACTTGCATTCCTGAACTTCATTTCCTAGGAGCAGTGACACTTTCACCTAGGGTCCATCTAGGCTGGGGCCTTCCCTGTAATCACTTCACAACAGGAGCATGGGAAAATTGGTAGCCCTTGGAGCAGGAAGGTGCCACCAATACTGCTTCTGTACTGGAGCTGCATTCGACTCCATCTGCAGTGCAGATTAGTGCCTCTAACTGAGCATGGGTTTGCCATCCAGTCTGCCTTTCAGACAGACCTAAACTGTACAATGATAGTGCAATGATAGTGGCCAGTTCCCAATAAGTTTGTGCTTGCTTTCATTCTGAGCTCATTGTTCAGAGTGCATTCATCATATGAGCACTGAAAAACTTCCTGATGTGAATGGATTAGTTTTGTGCAAAGCTGTGGTCTGCACTCATGACTAATGCCTGTTCACACTGTATTCCCCCCCCCTCCCCACATGTGAAGAATGGAGGGTATTCTTGGGCATTTGCATGCGGAGAAATGTAACATGGGTATAGTCAGCAGTGATTTCTTTGATTGTGGCCACTGAAAAAAGGGCTGCTGTGATTGGAAATTCCTGCTGGCTACTTCTGTGATCAGGAGTGTGGATATGCATCTGGGTGACAGCCAGTTGCGATTCCTTGTGTACATAGAAAATATTGTTTGAACTGGTCCTAACTGCTGACACCGTTCAACAAAAGTCCATCTTGCATCCAGATAGAAAATGACCCTTGTGCTCACAGCATGTCCCTTTGGAGACTTCATGTGTGAATTGCCCTTATACATAACATAAAAGATGGACATTGTCCACGTTAGTCTCTTTAACTGAAAGACTAAGAATTACCGTCTATCTGCTTCCCAGCTTGGACCTCCTCCCCCTCTTAACTAAAGTCCAGGCTGCTTCACTTCTGTGACCCACAAGCCCTGTTGGCCGTCTCCCATTCTTCTGTATATTGGACTAGTTTTACCTTTCTTGTAGCACATGGCTTGGCTGGCTGGCTGGCTTTACACACTAACTGAGGCATCTGGAGATAGGGGCCACCAAAGCAGATTTCTTCCCAAGAGCATCTGCTATATGATTGTGTGTTGCGTTTGGGGCTGGATTGTATCACTTGGTCAATGGGGGTGTGGTGTTAGTATGTTAATCAGCTGGACTTGTGGCAGAAGGCTGGGCTTGATGGCCTCCTGGCTTTAATTTAAGAGGAACTTTGAACAATGAGGGCAGTTAGCACTACAAATATCAAGGGATTCTTTATCTCAATAGATATTTAAATTGAGATTAGAGACCTTCCTGAAAGATATTGGCAAATACTGTACAGCACTGTTTAGCTGCAGGTGCATATGTTCCCTTTTGATATGTTTCCTAAAGACTTGTGAAATGGGAATATCTCTGTAGGCCTGGGGCAGGGACAATGGCTTCTGTGTCTCTGACCTTGTGGAACAGCCCGAAACCTCTGCTATGTGTATTACGGTGCATAAGCATTTTTCTTTAAAAAGAGACAGATACACTATATCCTGTTGTATCTGATAAGCACAAAAATCTCTGTGGTTTGGGGTGTGTGTGTCAGTTCACAAGATGGCATGTCTCTTAGCCTATATTGTTAGTGCACACAGACATTTCCTTCACAAAAGATGAATGGGGTTAATTATCTCTCTCTCCTCCTCTTTATTTCAGGCTTTTAAATATTCGGAAGTCCCTTCAGGCTTTGAAAAATCATGTTGCTGCTTGTGATTAGTGGTGTGCTTTTTGCTCCTTGTGATCTAGTGTGGGGCCTGTGGGGGCTGGGACGAGGAATGTGTGACTTTTGAAGGCACACTTCCTCCTACTCTTTTGAAGGTGCTCTTCCTCTTAGCTGAAAGGCTTGCGTTGCGGGGTGTGAATGGGGAGAGAGAACAACTCCTTCCCTTCTTATCCTGCAGTGTGTGTGTCAGTATGGTTACTTAAAGTGTTGGTCTCATGCTCATGCGTGTGGGAACCCTAGTTCAAGTTCCTACTCATCTGTGAAGCTTGGGGGCAAACTACCGGTAGATGTGACACTGGGAGATCAGCAGTTGGAACTCTGCAATTGGTTAAACCCTCCTCCCACCGTGCTGCAGTCCCAATCAGATTCAGGGAGTCCCTCTCTTTCTTAAAAAATTTAATAACGGTCATGGGACCCCCAAGTCTGATTGGACTGCTGCACGATAGGAGGAGGGTTTAACCCTTTCCTCCTGGTCAGTTTTCTCAATGGAAATTTCACACACACCAAAGCTGCCATCTGCCCTGTGGTTCCAGGGCTGCAGCTTCATTCAGTTAATCAGTTAAACATATCAATTCTGATATGACTAAAATATTATTAAATCAGGCAACAGGCTTTTAGAAAGTGTTGTTGTTATTAATATAATACTGAAAAAAACTGCAAATGGCAAGCACTATCATAGGAGAGGGATTCTGTTTCAGGAGGGAATGCCTCTTCTAACATAATCTTTTGTACTTCCGCACACCTTGAGGTTGCCCTGAGCGTGCAGATGCTTCTTTCTCAGTGGCCCTATTTTGGCTACAATCCTGTTGGCACTTGCCACCTGAGTTAGCGATTAGAAGTAGTAACCACCTCATTTGTTTGATACTGTAGTCACTGAGCCATGCACTTTGCCTCCTGGTTGCTACTTTGTTCACATCTGTAATAGTGGTTTCTTACAATCAAGCTTTCAGCTGATGGATGCTTCTGTCATATTTAGAAATGGTAGTTTTGCAAGGATCTGCTCTCTTCCTACTTTGATGCATCATTTAACTGCTGTTCTTAGGATTCGGCAGACAGCTTTGCAAGCATAAAGCTTTATGTGTGCCCCCCCTTTTAGCCCTGTGTCTGTAATAGTAGTATGCTGTGTATTTGTGTGTGGAGGTTATTTGGAAGCCAAAATCAGACCCTCCTTGTGTTCAGAATCCTGTTGGACTTGTCTCATCTGGTTGAGCCTTGTCACTTCACACAATACTCTGTTCCTGTGGTGGAAGTCACAGTAAATATTGGACAGTGGTATATGTGTGGCTACCAGAGCATCATCCTCATCAGAGCATCATCCTCATCCTCATCCTAGATAATTTCAGCTTTCCCCTCTACTCCCATTCAGAATGGTGTCCAACCTCCCACATACATCTGGTGTTTGTCGCTGTGATCCTGTTTTGCAGAATCCAGAGTATTTTTGTACTGTGATTTTTGGATACCCATATTATTATGCAGTGCTAGGAAAATAATCCTCTGTAGCAGCCTTCTGCAACTGGGTGCCTTCCAGATGTGTTGGACTACAACAGCCATCGCCCCCAGCCATTAAAGCTGCTTTAAAAGGAGGGAGTCATGCTGTTGTATGTCACAGCCATAGTTTTTACAGTTGTGTCTAACAGTGCTGTGAGGTTCAGCTAGCAACAGTTTTGCATGGTGTGTGTGTGTATATGAAACTGTATTTATCTGTATAACAAAGAGGAGAGCAAATTACCTCTTGTCATCTTACAGGGGAAAAAAACATGGTGGAGGACTGATGATGCTCCACTAGATCCAACTGCCAACAATTAAGCGTGGCATATAGTTGCAGTAGGAAATCAGATATCCAGAGTTCGGGTGTGGGTGATAATGGCTGGAGAGGAAGTGCTGGATGCAAACTTGTTATGGAGCAGAATAAATCCTTTTGAAAGACTTTCTGTTGGCAAGATGTTTTGGCATAGCAAGGTATCTGGTGGGCTGCTACTGAGAACCTGGGACAAGGAAGAAGAAGCCCTCAAAATCCGGCACACCCCTTCTGCAAACAAATTAATGTTAATATATTTCACTTCTTCTGGGAGCTCAGGCTCCCTGGCCAATTTTCACTGGTGTGTTTGGGGTTTGTTTTGGATTTTTATTTTGCAGTTGCCATAGACTAGGTTTGTGGTCTTTCTTAAGATGGGCTGAGGTACATTAATGGTAAAGTTTCTGTCTGGTTATCTTCAGCTGATGAGGCAATATCTCCCAAGGCTGAACAGGGGGACTGGGATATTGCTCTTCCTATTAACTGAGGTGGGAGGCACAGTTATTAAGGCAGTGCTGAATGAAGTTGCCATCTTGGTGCCGTGGGACAGATGCTGTTCTTAGCTTTCCCTATACAGAGTCCATGACCAGTAGTTGCAGAGAGGAGGACATAATTTTCTTGGAGCATGGGAATAAAGTCTTAATTGGTTCTGGAACCCAGGTAGATGTGCCTGACCTTGCTGTCACCTGGATGGATCTGGCTGCTGTGCTATTATACTTTGGTGAATTGGGCTGCTGTCTAGTATGGAGAGTAAGCAGCAATGGGTAGAGGCTACTCTTCAGGGGTTAATTACTGCTGCTTGCTAAGTGTAGACTTGTGATTTGCATCTAGCCCTTCTTTCTGTGTGTATTTGGCCAAAGAGCACCATACTGGAAAGGAGATATTCCTCCACAGGTTTGTAAAGTGCTTGAGGTCTAACGAGGGAGCTCTTCTGCTTGCAGTTAGGCTTGTAGACCCTGGTCCTTTGTGACTGCAGACCCCAGCATCACTCAAGCTATCCCTGAAACTCAAGGGACCTTCAGAAGCAGCCTCTGATGCAATGTGAGATGTGGTAAAAGAAGTGTGTGTGTCTGTGTCTGTGTTTGTGGGGGTGTAACTTGAAGTGGGCATGCCTAAGGCCTCTGGAGACCAGACCAGCTGTCATTCTGAATCTTGTCACACACACACACACACACACACACCTTTCCTCAGGTAAGGCTATTGAAGAAAAAGTTTTGAACTTCCATTGCCTTTTCTGAGCCTTCTGTTATGATAACTCTCCCCTATGTTCCCATCCCCATACTACGTTTTCATCACACTCCCAACCCACCTCCCCAGTACAGACATATGTGGTTGCCTTTCTTTCTGCTATCTAACCAGAGGCAGGCTGTCACTAAGAGCAGGAGGGCGGAGTCCTGCCTGTGTTCCTGACTTGTGCTACTACCCTACAGGCTAGCTGAAATGTTAAGAAAGGAATCCTTGTCATACTGCTGCATGTGGTTCCATGTCCACCGACAAGTCTGACAGGCAAATGTGGGTTCAAAGAACTGCTTTTGTGGTGTCAGACACAACCCCCTTCAACCCTCTTGTTTTGAACTCATGCTCTAGTTGACTCTACCTACCGCGACTCCTTGGCTCTGCTGAATGTTAGCTGCCTGCCCTGCCCTCCACCTCACGAGGACCAATGGGTACCACTAGCCACCACTGCATCTAACTAAGAGTATAAGCTCTCGAGGAAGGGAACATGTTGCATTAGCATTCACTCCAGCTCCTAGCACTTTGATCCTAGTGCTAAAAATATTAATGTTTCTAATTAATTTGTGGATGTATTATATTGCTTTTGGCCTTTTATATTGAAATAATTGGATACTTTACCCTGATATTGCAAAAGCTCTTACATTTTAAAACTTTGAGTAAAGCGCTTCTAATTTATATGCATGTATATAAAATAAAGTACAGCCAGTCCCCGAGTTAAGAACGCCTGACTTACAGATGACCCATACTTAAGAACGGACTTCTGGGTTCCCCGGCGCTAAGTCGTTTATGTAGAGTACATAGCGTAGTATGCTACGCAATTTGCGTAATTTACGCAATTTGCGTAAATGCCGATTTTAACGTATAGAACGCTATGCTGTTCTGACTTACATACAAATTCGACTTAAAGACATTCTTAAGAATGGAACTCGTTCGTAACCTGGGGACAGCCTGTAATAAAATGAAAACAATTCATAGGAACTGTTTGGAAGGAAGACATTGGGCTACATGATGGTGACATTACCTGGGGACAAAGAGGTCCACATCCATTTGATGCTTGCCACCCCCCAGCACCTCCCCCAAGCACTAAATACCAAGTCATTCATCTGTAATTTTATACAAATTTTGCTCCTATGTCTAGGCCTACCAGCAGTGTTCTCCACCTGGCTGTAGAGTGACCACCAAAAAAAATTATGTGGAGCTCTGTTAGTGGTGGAAGTGATAGGGGGGTTGACCCATTGAAATAAATGGATCTTAAGTTAGTAATGACTAACTTAAGTTCCATTAATTTCAATGGATCTACTCTAAGTAGGACTAGCATTGGATACTACCCTTAAGGTGCAATCCTATGCAAATTTAAACAGAAAAAAGGGCCTACAACTCCCAGCATGCCTCAGCCAGCATGGCTGGGTGGGGCATGCTGGGAGTTGTAGGACTTTTTTTCTGTCTGAACTTGCATAGGATTGCACCCTTAGTTTCTCTGATTAATGTATTGTGTGCAAATACACAAGCTGGCTAGGATTGTTGTACTTTGCTTCTGTGGTGGTGGAGTTGGGCCAAGCAAGGCGGATGAGTTAGGTAAGACAGACAGTATAGCAGGGTGAATAAAAATAGGTGCTTAAAAGAAATTTTAAAAATCAGATTTTTAACATTTTAAAGGCTCAATCGTATGCACGTTTAGACAGAAAAAAGGGCCTACAACTCCCAGCGTGCCCCAGCCAGCATAGGTGGCTGGGGCACGCTGAGAATTGTAGGCCTTTTTTCTGTCTAAAGTTGCATAGGATTGTGCCCTAAATTGGATTTTTGTAGCATAGTAACTATCACACTTCGCTTTGACCTATCAATCATGCGCATTTCATTTTTGTTTGCTAGTTTGATTTTTGTGAAGGCAAGGCTGGGCCAAGATAGAGTGAAGCAGAAAGGAACAACACTGGAAAGAAAAACAGAAGACAAAATTGTCCAGTGTACATCTTCCTGTATTCTTGTAGTAAGGCTGCAATCTTATGCCCACTTTCCTGGAAGTAAGCCCCATTGAACTCAATGGAACCTATTTCTGAGGAAACATGTATAAGATTGCTGTTAACCTAAAACTGTCATGGGTGCTGGTCATAAGAAAGGCCTAATATGGAAATATGTTACTTTATAGGTAAAAAGGGAAGTATGCAAAATATATACAGAAATACAAAGAGATGCAAAGCTTGCTTGCAAGAATGAAACGGTGTAAATAATATACTGTTTAGTTATAAATTAACATGGCTTAGTGGTCAGATTTGTACCGTTGTTCAGGAAATATTTGGAAAAGATTCAATGGGAAATTTGACTTAAATTAGTGATTTAAGAGAGCAATCCCATGGTCCCTGGGTGAGTTTCCCAGGGACCATGGGATGGCTTAGAAAACCCCTTCTGAGGTTGGAGACAGTGCTCTGACCTCAGAAGGGGGAGTTGGAGATCTGCCCCCATCCCAACACAGTTGGCATGGAGAGAGAACCATGCCGGCTGCCTCTCCAAGGTTGGAAAATTGACCTCGGAGAGAGGGGAAAGGGTGTGCCGGTGGGTAGGAAGGGGAGGAGACCAGAGAGGCCAGGATGCGATTTATCCTGAGCCTCTTTCAGCCTCCTTCCTGCCCCTTCCAAAGCACCCTTGCTTTGGGCTAAAAAGCCCGTCTAGCAAAAATAAAGGAAATGGGGGGGATGGGGAGGCAAAGATAGCCTCTGCTGCTCCTTTTGCCCTGCTGACTTCAGCCAGGCATAGGAATCTTGGAAGCCTCTGAGTTCGGGGGCTTCTGAGCAGTGAAGGCACAGTCCATAGGATTACTCCCTAAGTCTACCTTTTCTCTTCCTGATTGAAATCATTGATTTAAATCGCCTTGATTTACATCAGTTTACCCGGGTTGTATGCCTATTTAAGGGAGCTTTCGATTATAAGGAGTTTGTTACAAGTGCAGTTTGTCATCTTTTGTAACATGATTTTGGTTTGTCCACTAAACTGCAACATTAAGTTATTCCTCACGCCCTTCTTATTCTGGTTTGCAGTGATTGAAAGCCCCCTGCAAGGGCTGACGTGTGTTTTCTTCTTTTTCTCTGCTGCAGGACCAATAGTTCCTTCAACACTTGAGAATGCCGTTTTCAAGCGCTGATGTGGTAAGTTTTTGTAGGTTGGGTTCCTGCCTGTATCATGTTGTTTTGTACTGCAGATAATCTTGTCGTGACTGTGGGAGAACTTAAACCATGAGATGCTTGGAGTCCATTCTGTGATCCCTCGAAGCAGACCACATGTTTGGTTCAGGGAGTCCCTACTTGTGTAGAGAGTGGGGGGAAAAGGTACTCTGCTCAACCAGGTGTATTTGCTTGGAAAAGCTGGGGTGAGATGTGGAATAGTGAACCCACATTAAGGACTGCTTTACACACATTTATTTATTTTATTTCGTTATTAGTAATACTTGTATACCACTTAATATAATAAAATCTCTAAGCAGTTCTAATGCCGGTTTCCGACATAATGTGCATTCAAGAGGGTGCCACAGCCAATCCTGGCTCTTGTGGTATGCCTGTGTGATACAAACTCTCTAGATATAACCGCTTCCTGTGCTACTTTGGAAAAGGCACCCTTCAGATAGATGTGGGTATTTCCTTACTACCATGAATAGAAAGTGCAGCTCCGTGTACTGCTATAGGTAGGTGAGAATGTGAGATAATCTCTGCTGTACGTGGCCGCTTCTCCTTAGCTCCGCAGTTAAGTACATGATGTGCACTGCTCACATTTCCACTGTTCTCAGCAGGAGAGGGGGGATTTATTTTGTCTCTTCTGTCCCTGTTAGCCTCCAAAACATGTTCTCCAGAAGCCTGCAGCACTACAGGTTGCCTGAGGTTTCACCCTTCCCCTACTACGTCATGAGCAGAGAGAAAGAGATGAGCACCAAATAGGTTGCAGAGAATACACTTCAGCCAGGGCTCACTCACTGACCTGATTACCCCACGGTCTGTCGGGATGTGCGTTGTGCCTGAGCCACTTCCAATTTGCATAACTGTGTTCTCAGAAGAATCCAGACACCTTGGGTTGTTCATGGGTTAAACAACCCAGAGCTAACCTACAATTTGTTGTTAGATTACCGCTGGGTTGTTTAACCCACAAACAAGCCAGAGTATCCGGGTTCAGACGTCATGCTGACAACCTACGAATGGGGTGGATTCGGGAGTCATGCTGACAACCCACAGACAGGGCATTCGTAGGTTGTTTATGCAAACTGGAAGTGGCTTGTGCACATTCCAGCAAATCATGAGTGAATTAACCCACGATTTGCCGCCATGACATGCAAACTGGCCCACTGGATATTATTTCCTTATCTGTCTTGGGTACTGTTGTGGCTGATGGCTGTATGTATATATTTATTGAATACAGATTAGAAAAAACAGATACAATAATAAACATCTAAAATGCCTGAGAGAAGAGAAATATATTTGCCTGATGTTGAAAAGATAGTGTGGGTGCTAGGTGAGGCCCCCTGGGGAGGGCATTCCATAAACAGGGTGCCACAACTGAGAAGGCCCTCTCTCTTGTAGCCACCAGCCTAGCTACATTTGGTGGGAGCACATAGAGGAGGGCCTCTGAAGATGATCAAAGGGCCCGGGCAGGTACATATGGGAGAAGATGTTCCTTTAAATCAGGGGTGCAGAACCTCTTTCAGCCCAAGGGCCAAATTCTATTTCGAAGAAGCTTTTGGGGTGGGGACCTCGTTCCAGTGGTTGGTGGGACTGAAGGCAAAAGGAGTGTGACCAAAGTCAAAAGGGCCCAAAGGTGTCAAAAACACCAGCATATTTTAGCTTAAAGCTCTTACTGCCAGTAATTAAGTAATTTCGACCTTTTAGAATGAGGAAAAAACTGCACAGAAGCTGGAACACCACCAAATGATCGGTGGTTGGGGGGGAAGGGGGTGTTGCGGGCTGGATTTGGGCCCTGGGCCTGAGGCTCTGCTTCTCTGCTTTAGATGAAAGTAGGAAGTTCAGTGAGGGATCAAGCATGGAGCCAACTTACGAGCAGCTCGGCCCCTCTTGCTCAGGGTGAGGAGCTGAGCCAATGGAATCCCTGTTGATTTCTCATACCGCCTGCTCTTCATTGGACTGAAACCTCCATCTTCATGGGTGGACAGAGAGAGCACGGCCGTGCAGGCACCACAGGAGGTCAGGCCAGAAGTTGCCTCTGCTTCCAAACTGCCACGGTGGCGCAGGGTATGAGGAGCTGAACTACAGTGGCAATTTTCTGTCTGGATTATACGTGGAAGGAGTCCGCAATAAACGTGTGACTCTTGAGCTATGTAAACAGCCTATAAAACAAAGATGCAGCCTCCAGAGCTCAAGGTGCATAGTTAAAAGTCCTTGTCTGGAGGCTTCCCTGTGGGATTGAGTAAATTTCCCTTCACTTCAAAGTTTGCAAGTAATTAATTCTAATAATCCAGACAAGCTTCTTTGTTTAAAAATGCCTCATTTGAGAGAAGAATGCTGTACTTGGGTAGCAACAGAAAAGTGATCCAGAAAAGACATTTACTACTTAATATTGACTATATGCATGTTTCCTCATACTTTGGCTTAGGATAAGATGTGTTCCATATAGACCCAATTCACACATAACGACCAACCATGGGTTAATTAATCAGGTCTATATGGAACACATCTTATCCTAAGCCAAATATGAAGAAACTTGGATGGCCCCAACTAACCCATGGTTAGTTGGGGCCGAGCAGGAGCAGGCTCACTGCCTCTCGCCCGCTTGCTGCTTCCACTTTGCATCTGGTTTTGGTTTTCGGCATGACACACAAACCCAGAACTCTGGGTTGTTGAGGGGGAAGCAACGCATGGGTTGTTGTTACGTGCGAACCGGGTTATAGTCGCTTTTTGAAACATGTAAATGGCTGAACTTGCAGATTGGTCATGCTCCTCCTAGCCCAGTCTTCCCCAACTGGGTGCCCTCCAGGCGTGTTCTTATTATCCCCAGGTGACACAGGGATGATGGGGGTTGTAGTCCAGCATGCCTGGAGGGCAACCGGTTGGGGAAGGCTGCTCTGGTTGCACATTTGCCTGTTTCATCAGCCTGCAGAGACTTTACATGAAGCTGCTACCGCTGAGTAGGTCCTTGGCATTGGTTACTGTGTCTCTCTGACCTTAATCAAGTGCACTTAGGTACTATTTTTTTTATAATGCTAGTTAGAACTTGTGGCTTTCTAGTGTGCATTACCCTTTTGTGTCTTTATACAGTAATTTCAAGCACAATAATACAAAATAATACATGCAGCATTGGGAGACATTTAACTCTTCTGTACGTATGCCTGTTACACAGATTCTTGGAGCCCAAAGACTTGAAAAGAACAGCTCTTCCTGCATTGGGTAGCATCCAATTTTCATGCTCTCCTCATGCCTTTTCTTCGACAAAACATCCACCACAGTCCCTACAGTTCTTGTTAGATGCCTTTTCCCTCCATACTGATTGGAGAGACTGAAACATTTTGGTATGCTTTAGTATATGCATCTTCTTCTTTTTTTTAACATGTACAATTGAATTAGGGCCCCAAACTGTGTAGGTGTTGATGGAACTAGGTGAGCTTGCCTCTAAAAATGTGCACGTCATTAAACTTGCACAAAAAAGTAAATATAGGCAATAATAGTAAAGTAATAGTAATAAATAATAGTAATAACAATAGTAAAATAAATATAGGCAAATTATCTAAAACTGTGCAAGTAACCTGAGGTATGAGACAATCCAGTAGGGGAAAGTATCCAAACAAGAACAGTTATAATTCCTCTCCTTTCTATTACGCCCAGTTTAAAACCCACGAAGCAGTGACCTTGTTTTTGAGCAATTCTGTGAAACCAAAAAGCTACCTCACTTCGTGATGTTTAGTTGGTCCTAATAAAAAGATATTTGATACCACAGGAACAGTGTTGTAAGTGGCTCCTGAAACGCATCTACCCCACTCCCTTCCCCAAGGAGCAAAGAGGGGTGGGTGTATATTTTATCCTTGTAACAACCCTGTGAGGAAGGTTGGTCTAAAATGGTGACTTGCCCAAGGCTATGCAGTGAGCTTCATAGCGAAGCAGAGATGACGCAGGTGCCCACGGTCCAAACTGGACAATACAAGAACATAAATACTACCTTGCTGAATTGGATCACGGCCAGCATGGTGTGTTTAACAGAAGTCAGCCAAATGCCTTTATGACAGAAATGGTGAACTTGTGGCCCTCCAGATATTGTTCTATCATCGCTCACCATTGGCTGTTCTAGCTAGGGCTGATGGGAGTTGCTATCCAGCAACATGTGGAGGACCACACGTTTCCCAACCCTGCTCTAGAACAGTGTTCTCCAACCTTGTGTCCCCAGATGTTTTTGGCCTACAACTCCCAGCATGCCCCAGCCAGCATAGCTGGCTGGGGCATGCTGGGAGTTGTAGGCCAAAAACATCTGGGGACACAAGGTTGGAGAACACTGCTCTAGAAGCTCACAAGCCAGGCAATGGAGGTGACAACCTTTCCCTGAACAGAAAAGTTGGAGCATGCGGCTCATTAGCCAGCCACACCACAAAGAAACAGGAACTGTCTTGAGTACAAGTGCACACAAGCACTGCATCTCTTAAGTGACTGCCTACATAGGACTCAAGTGCCACACCCTGGATCTTCCCAGTGAGACCCATGTTGGTTGTTATTTCTAAACTCAAAATCTTTAAACCACATTTCTGTAGCCTTTCTAGTGTCCCCCCACCCCCCGTTTAAATTCTTCTTCCTCCCCCCACACCCACCCAACAGCTGTATCAACATTCCACTGATTTTTAAAGTGCAAGCTATGCAATGCTTTCACATCGGTACCGCAGATGCTGCTGTACCTAGACCATATACAAAACCTCCACTTACCGTAATCTGCTACTTAAGTCTAGCAGAAATCTGTTCAGTGAGCAAGGAACGGAAAGAGAGACTCTTTGAAGACAGTGGCTTTGATTTGCCCAAGGTTGTCTTGTCAGGCTGAACACACACACACACACACACACACACACACAGAGCATGTAGCTTGAAATGCACACAGCAGCTTATAGGTCAGAATACAGTTGATGTACTGCAGGGGTCTGAACACTGAGCATGCTTTTCTGCTTTGCACATGGTATTTCAGAGTTATGGAAGTGACAGTTTATATTTGGGTGCTTGAAAAAAATGTGAAAAATATTATGAGTCAACTTAGGGTCTGTTTCATGAAGAGATGTTTTAAAAAGTGAAGCCAGGTTTTTCCCATGTCTTATTTTAATGGAGTAATTGTCTGGTACAGAATTTTGCGCCAACAGCGAACTGTGTGTGTGTGTGTGTGTGTGTGTGTAACACAATGCCCTAGTTGTAGCATTGTACCAACATCATTTGCAGATCTAGCCTGTCACAGTGGTGCACCAGCGTGGCATGGAATCACTGCACAAACAACAGCCACTGTCACTAAATGTGGCGTTGCGATACTGTACAAAGCCCTTGGGTGCAGGAGCATGCAGAGGGCAGGGGTTGCAAGGCGGCTCACTTACACACCATCCTAAAGACTTTGCAGTCACCACAGTCCAGCTATAGTGATATCAGTTTGGCAGCCTATATGAAAGGGGTAGGGCAACTCGGTGCCCTCCAGATGTTTTGGACTATAGCTTGCATAATCCCTGACCGTTGGCCATGTCGGCTGGGGCTGATGGAAGCTGTAGTCTAAAACATCTGGAGGATACCAGGTTGGGGAACGCTGTTATATGTGGTTGTACAGCAAGATTGCCACTGTTATAACATAGACCTGGTTAGCACATAACAACAGCACATTGGTTCAACAACCCATTGGTGGTTGTGCACAAGTGGGGATGAGGCCACTTCTGATTTTACTGCACAACCCACTGTTGGCTCCTTCATAGATCATGTAGAGTGACATCTGAACCTGGACCGCTGGGTTGTTTAGGGGCTAAACAACCCATAGCGGTCCGCCTATGGTTAATTCCGCTCATGCTCAGCAACCTATCGGTTGTTTAGCCAATGGGTTGTGGTTAAGTGCAACTTCCCTAGATTGCTTCATGAAGGCTATTCCTTTAGTTACAACAGCATCAGCTGCTTTGTGCAACAACAGAGGTATGACTTTAAGAGCATTCATGAACAATTTAGATAAATTTGAAAAGTATCACAAAGAGCTTCAAGTGCATCTGGATATAGGGAAGTTGGTAACATAGCACTAAAGCTTCAATTTGAAGCTGAGTTCTTCTGTAGCCCAATCCTATTCATGTTTACTCAGATAGGAGAGCTGCATCTAGTGTTTACCTGTTTTGATTCTTGAATTGAAAGTAGGGGTGGGGTGGGGACACCAAAATTTTGTCCTGAAAGAAGCGTGAATGTTCATCTGCTGCTGCTTGTGTTTAGTGCTTACTGCTTATTCACATGCCTGCGCTATTTGTCAACTGTGAAAAGGAGTGGCTGTTCCTAGCTTTGTACTGGGCTCTTGGGGAAGCAAGTTAATTTTGAGGGTAAAGGAACCAGATTTCATCAGAAGTTGAGAGCAACATGTTTCCTTCCCAAGATATCTCCGGTTGGGTTTAGGAACTGGAGCTCTCTGGGCCAGTTCCTGCGGGGTGTCCTCTGGCCCTCTAGTTGCCAAACGGAAGGCAGGAAGAGTGTGGCGATACTGGGGTTTACTGCAATGGAAACTTTGGAAGGTGGGGAGGGTCTTTAGTCTGTCCCATCCACCCCCACCCCCAAATTCCTTCTCAAAGTGACCCTCCTGCTGAAGTAATTGCTGAACAGGGCTGTAGGTTTATATTGGCCCAGTCTAAGCGGCATACTTGCCAAAAGGCTAAAGCAGCATGGAGTGGTAAAATAAATCTGCTGGTGCGGCACAAGATTCTCTGTTGCTTTTGCTGAAACAGACTACCATGGTGGCCCCTCTGGAAGCTGTTGCCCTACAGTTATGTCGGTTATGACACCCTTTGAGCCTCGTCAAGAGAAAAAACAAAGTGTGGGGAGATCGCTCTCTGCGTTTATAGCTTGCTTGAACTGAGACTTCACCCAGGCACCCTGGGGATCTAGGCTTTGATTGCAGCTTTTTAAAGTTCTGTTAATCTGCAGCAGGGTGTGGAAAGCAAAGAACTCCTTGTTCCCACATGGAGACTGTGCATTTACAATTTTGCTTGTGCCTTTCAGTCATGATTAGGCCCTGGAAGGCAACCGTCCTCTTTCAAGGCAGATTTTTATTCCCTGGAGGAGTTTGCATTGACAGATTGATCGCCCAATCCCGGCTTTTATACCGGGGTGCTTGGCAGTTCATTTTTCTTTATATTAAACTGGATTTTTAAAGGTACCGTACTCCAAACAAAGTGACATTTCACAAATGGAACTGCAGCCTAATCATTTTTCATAGGGAAGTCTTCAAAGGGCAATGCAGTCTACCATAGCAGCATCTAGAATGGGTTTGTGAACAAAGCTGTGTGTGTGTGTGTGTGTGTGAGAGGGGGGGGTGAGAGGGGGGAAGGAGAGCACAATTTTGAACAAAGTTAAAGCTTGGCTTTGCAAAGCCTTACACACACCCTCTCTACTAATATGAGTAGAGGTCCCATAAGTCTCACATATGCAACCAGGGTTTATTCCACTGATGGCATTGTACTGGTTTTGTTATAAGGCTGAGTCATGCATACTTGTGGAGGCTGTCAGTCATGCATGTGTGTGTCAGTTGTGCACCTCTACTTCATTCTTGGTGTGACTTCCTATCATTATTATCCTTTCCAAAACACAACCTGTTTACATGTGCTTCACAACATTATGAGTGTTTCTAAAGTTTTCTACCTTCCTTGGAACCCTTTTTGTATGGTTTCATCTGCTGAGGAACGTCTTCTCTGCCACAGAAATGGAGGATTCTGAGACATGCCTTAGGACATACACTTGCTTTGCTAGGCCTCATCATTGACCTGCATGATTTGAACTGACTGTGTCCTAGAATACATGCAGTGTTCTTTGGCAGCTACACCTGGTTCGTGCATAATGCTAACCCATGGTATCTGTTGAGTTTTGGGTTGCTGTGATATGTGAATTCAGCCAAACCATGGTTTGTTAATCATGAACAACCCAGAAAGAGAGTCAATGTTTTGTTTTCAGGTTGTGAACTCTGGGTTGTTGTTGTGTGTGAACCCAGAACTGTAGGTTACTCATGGGCTGTTTTGCCAAGCTAGAGAGATGGGGGGCAAGAGCGGTTTTTTAAAAAAACAGCTGCTGTACATGCCAGGACTACAGTGCCGTAAAGGCATTTGGGATACCGGGAGAGAGCAAGTGAAGGAGGAGGGAAACAAACAACCCAGGGATTGCAAAAGCAACCCCCATGGTTTGTTCAATTGTCTGCCAGAGAAACTCTGGGTTGGGCAACAAGCCATGGGTTAAATAAACCATGAGTTAGCATTATGTGCAAATCAGGCCATTGTAGGGGAAGATGGTGATTTGCAGGTTCACTGTCTTTTAGGGAGGCTTATTTGTCAGTGCTGATGTTCTCATTGAAGAACCCATGATAAGCTTACAAGGAACCCCATGGATTGCCATAACACATTTGGTGTGTGTGTGTGTGTGTGTGTGTGTTAATCCCCACAGTAGCTGCCTCCAAAGGCAAGCAGTTTGTATAAATGTGTCTTGTTGATGTCTCCTGCCCAGCAATCGCAGGGCCCATTGTAAATGGATGCTGTCTGCTGTGTACCTACCAGGCCAGCACTTACTTTCTCTTACAAGAGAATGTTCATGGAGGAAGTAGCAATTTAAACTGATAAGCACATGGAATTTGTTTTTGAAAAATATGGTCTCTCTGAAATTGAATTGATGCCGGCTGGAGGACTGGGGGGAGGGGGAGAGCAACCCACGGTAAGCCCGATCATCTGTCAGGCGCACCATGTGTAGCTTATTTGCAGGGTGGGTTGCCATGTCATGCAAACTTGCCCATCATCTACTTATTTATGGTGGCAAATAGTGTCTCGAAAAACTTTAGTGGTGTTCCAGGAAGTTGTTTTTCATCACTAAGAGGAGATCACTTTAGAGAAGCTCTAAGAATGTGGGTGAAATAGAAAGCAAAGGAAACAGCGGCTTGGAAAGGCCACTGGAAGAGCCAGACACTAGCCAGTGTCTGCATAAATAGTTTTCTGACACATGCCAGTCTCTTCAGAGAAAATCTGCAAAAAAACCTAAGAAATGCTTGAAAGATAAAATCTTGCTACATGAACACTAGCTTGCTGACTATATTAATTACAGTAAGTTTATCTTTTCGATGTTTCTTTTGAAGGGAGTTGTAGGATGCTGTGTCTGAGATGAGGCTTTGACTTTCTTCTTCTTCTTCTTCTTCTTCTTCTTCTTCTTCTTCTTCTTCTTCTTCTTCTTCTCCTCCTTCAATTAGTCTGACTACAGAAGGACTCTCTAGGTTACGCCCCCCCTGGCCTTTCTTTCTTTGCATGTGTGCATGCTTAGTGGTTGCATGGTTTGGTTTAGCATACGGAGGTGTAAACTTTCACCTCCGTACACTTCAGCTACCACCTCTGCAGAGGAAACTTTATTTTATGGGTTTATACTCTACCTTTTGGAGCAACATCTCACAAGGCAGCTTTAGAGGAAACCGAAGTTTCAATAACAATGAAATAATACAGTAGTTCACTCCAGTGGGAGCTTCCCCCCCCCCCCCGCCCAAATGCAAATGGCAGGCAAGGGGGTCCAATCTGGATCAGGATCACGGGGGGCGGGGGACAAAGTTAAAGCTGTCCTACCTCTATGCCAGGGTCCCAGTCCAGATTTCCACCCCACCACCATGCCTGCAATTTAAAAAAAACAAAACCACTTACACACTTGCTAATTGCAAGACTGGTGTTGCATCTACTTTGGCCCTTACTTAGAAGGTGGTAGATGACATAAAATCGGGTGGTGGTAGCTTGGAATTGGAAGGGGAAGGGACCAGAAGACCAAGTAAACTCTTGTATGCCAGCCTCAGCACAGATCAGCCTACAAGGTCCAGACCATGCTGTGCCAGAGTTGGAGAGCAAGCACATCACATAGTGGTGCTAACAGAGCACCATTTCCTGTGCCTTAAACAACAAAGTTAAAGGGCATGCTGTGGGGAAAAATGTATTTGGGGTTTCTCTGTTTAATCTTTGATGTGCTCACCTGATGCCAAAAAAGGCTGCTCTTCGCATTGGGGGGAACTGGACACCATTTTTGTCAGGGCTGTGGCAGTGTGTAGGGTTAAACTCTCCCCCTGCACCCGTCTGTGGTCTCAGTGCTGCTGTTCAACCTCCCCCATCCTGCCTTCACACAACAAATGTCACTGGCCCTTAGTGTTTCCCCACAGCAAAGGCAGGGAACCTTTTTAAAATCAAGGGCTGCGTTCCCTTGGCAGGGAGCCCAAACCAAAAATGGATGGTTTAAAACCCCACACTTCTCACCCATCCATGTGTTGTGCGCACACAAGCATGCAGCCCATCCATTCTCTTTTTTATATATACATCATCAGCATCATCAGCATCATCAGGCGATCACTCGTGACCGAGTAAGATTGTCTTCCAGGATAAAAGGAGGAAATTCTAAAGAAGATTGTGTAGACTCTAGCGATGGGTCCATAAGTGACTGTGGAGGCCAATTCTAGATCCACACAGCTTCCCACAGTGAGGACACAGGTTACCAGATGGAAGATGGTCCTGTAAAGGATTTGTTTGACGTGCTTTTCGCTTAGCACGTTTCTCCCTTTCACCTTGCACTCGGGCTTCTTCAAAGTCCATGGAACCTTTGTGAAAGGCCAACCTCCACTTAGATCGTTCATGGGCCAGAGCTTCCCAGTTTTCGATGTTTATATTGCATTTTTTTAGATTAGCCTTAAGAACATCTTTAAACCTCTTATATTGACCACAGATATTCCGCTTTCCATCCTTGAGTTGGGAATAAAGTAACTGCTTTGGGAGACGGCAGTCAGGCATTCGAACAACATGACCGGTCCACTGAAGTTGGCGTTGAAGGATCGTTTTTTCAATGCTAGTAGTCTTTGCTTCTTCCAGTATACTGACATTTGTTCGCCTATCTTCCCAAGTAATTCGCAGGATTTTCCAGAGGCAACGTTGATGAAATCTTTCAAGGAGTTGGAGGTGACGTTTATAGATAGTCCATGTTTCGCAGGCATACAATAAAGTGTAATACAATGGCTTCATAAACCAGTGTTTTGGTCTTCTTACAAATATCCCGATCCTCGAACACTATGTTTCATTTGAGAAAACGCGGCACTTGCGGAGCTCAAACGTTCACTGTCGATGTTAGCTGTAACAGAAAGATAGCTGCCAAGATAGAGAAAATGATCGACATTTTCCAGTATTGTCCCGCCAAGCTGGATAGATGGCATCACCAAAGGGTTAGCTTGCACTTGCTGATGAAGCACTTTGGTTTTTTTGATGTTAAGTGAGAGACCAAGTTTTTCGTATGCTTCTGCAAAAGCATTTAGGATAGTTTGGAGGTCATCCTCCGAATATGCGGAGACCACATTATCATCAGCATACTGAAGTTCCACAATGGAGGTTGTAATTACCTTACTTTTTGCTTTCAGCCTGCTGAGATTAAAAAGCTTTCCATCTGTTCGATATATAATTCCCACACCAGTGGGAAGTTTCCCCTCGACAAGATGTAAAATCATGGCGATGAAAATAGCAAATAATGTTGGGGCGATAACACATCCCTGTTTAACACCTGATCCCACTTTAAATGGAGCACCATGAGAGCCGTTGTTGTCCAAAACCGTTGCTGTCATGTTGTCATGGAAAAGTCGCAAGATATTCACAAATTTATTGGGGCATCCAATTTTCATAAGGATAGTCCAGAGAGCTGTACAGTCTACAGTATCAAAGGCCTTAGCCAAATCGATAAATGCCATATAAAGGGGTTGATTTTGCTCCCGGCATTTTTCTTGGAGCTGACGTGCAGTAAAAATCATGTCTACTGTCCCTCTAGAGGGGCGGAAACCATATTGAGTTTCAGGGAGGATCTCTTCTGAAATAGATAGAAGACGGTTTGCGAGAATCCAAGCAAATATTTTACCTGCGGTAGCTAAGAGAGAAATACCCCAATAGTTTCCACAGTCTGTTCTATCACCCTTCTTAAAGAGGGTGATAATTATGGCATCCCTGAAGTCTTCTGGGATCTCTTCTCTTATCCAGATTTTTTTGATGAGTTTATGAAGATGTTGTACAAGTTCGGGGCCCCCTTTAAAGATTTCAGCAGGAATTCTTTTTACTGCACGTCAGCTCCAAGAAAAATGCCGGGAGCAAAATCAGCCCCTTTATATGGCACTTATTGATCTTGCTAAGGCCTTTGATACTGTAGACCGTACAGCTCTCTGGACTATCCTTATGAAAATTGGATGCCCCAATAAATTTGTGAATATCTTGCGACTTCAGGGATGCCATAATTATCACCCTCTTTAAGAAGGGTGATAGAACAGACTGTGGAAACTGTGGCCCCATCTGGTCCACTAGCAGCATACACACAGCAGCCCAGGCTGGCCGGAGACAACTCACAGCAGAGCCGAGCGCACCGCAGGGGGGCTGCCCAGGGAGCCTCTGCCTTCCCCGCTCTCCTCAGCCCCCATTGGCAGGGGCAAGCTCGGCTCAGCCATGGAGTGCAGCAACTGGAGTGTCTTTCCGAAGGACACTATGCCTCTCTAGCCACTGCACAGTGTGGTTGGGCCTCCGACCTCGTGTGTTGCTTGCATGCCTGCTGGGGTTGCTCTCATTCTCCTTGCTTTTGCTGAGGAGAACCAGAGAGACAGACCAGGAGGCTGGTTGTTTGCTGCTGAGGAAGGGAAAGGGGCTTGGGAGAGGATATGGGGCCTTGGAAGAGAGGCAATGGGCCAGATGGAAAGGTGTAGTGGGACATCGATTCTTCATTCCTGTCTTACAGCCTTCGTTACTGACCATTATGCAAGCACTAGCTGAGCCTTTCCCCAGCACACACCCTGTTTCTCTGGGCAGATCAGAAAAGACTGGTCAGATTGTGTGTGTTTTAAATAATCCATCGGCAGCGAAGACAGATGTTCTGTAGTATTTCTAGGCCTGAGTTATGTGACCAGAAGATTACTGCTTAGTTCAGGACATGTTGGAAAAGCCATTCAGGGCTATTTATGGTGTGTAAGAATTTTTTCCAAAAGCTCTTCCACATCATTGTGCTACTTGCAGAGATACAGCTTTGGGTATAGTGGTGCGTTGCACTCGGCACAGGAGTTTGAGATATTTTGTGTTACTAATAGATTCTGCAGTGTTGAGCCAAATTCCTATACAGCCCTCTGGCTTCTCTTTCAGCGCTGCTTGGCATCCCACAGGATCCCACCTCCTCTTGGTGCAGATATTGATTCTGCTTGTTCCTCAACTTGAAGTCACTGTTGTTTTGCCTGTTCTGTAGGAGTAGGTCAGTTCTGTGTTTGAAAATGCACCTTGAGTCCTACTTAATATCACAGCTGTAGACTTCACTCACTTTGTGATTTTTATTTTAGTTTTGTTGACCCTATTTTATATTTGGGAAAAGAGCAAAACTTGTCAACTCTATAAATATCTTGAAATGATTGGAGCATGCAGTTAATGGCAGCTTGAAAACACCAACACCTTAAACGTATAGGGCTCGATCCAACGTTGCATGAGCGGATGTCCACTGGTGCAACACGACTTCCATGTCGTCTCCTTCTCCCTGCAGCCTGCCTCCCACATGTGCCCCAAATCTGCTCTGGACCCCCAACACTCCAGCAGATCTGGGGCACACGTGTGGGGCTGCAGGGGAAGGGGAAATCAGCTCCGCTAGTGGATGGCCAGCGTTGAATCCAACCCATCATATATATAATTTCTGAACTGCTGTTGCACCTTGTCTTTATCATGCAACTATCAGGGTCGGAAACATTTTACAATGGCAAGTGTAAGATCCTAAGGGGGAGGGGCTTAGCTCAGTGGTAGGGCACCTGCTTTGCATGCAGAAGGCTCCAGGTTCTATCCCTGGCATCTCCAGGTAGGGCTGGGAAAGACCCCTGCCTGAAACCCTGCTGCCAGTCAGCATACACCAGCCTTCCCGAACCTGGTGCCCTCCAGATATTTTGGACTTCAGCTCCCATCAGCTCCAGCCAGTGTGGCCAATGGTCAGGAATCCTGGGAGATGTAGTCCATAACATTTGGAGGGCACCAACTTGGGGAAGGCTACTGTAGACAATACTGACTGAGTGTCCGATGGTCCAATGGTCTTGACTCCATATAAGGCAGTTTCCTATGTTGCTATGGGCCAGCTTCCACAATCCTGAAAAAAACACGCTGCAGTGCAGGCTACATTTGGGTGCATAGTTAACTGGATATGCATTTCTTTTTCCCCATGTGCCCCAAATATCATTGGTTCATTGGCATTATCATTCCATTACAGCCTCTGACCATCTATTTGAAGCTTTTATAATGTCCACATTTTACCCTTCTGGAATGCCCATATATGCAGTGTAAACTCAATGTCTGAGTGGAGGCAAGGTGTTAGGCCTAATTTTATCTTTGTAGACCGTTTCAGGCTCACTGTGTTCAACAGATATGGTTTGCTTGCTAGTTTTTAGATCGTCAAGGGATGCCCCTTTGTTGCTTCCAGCAGGATGCCTCAGCGTACCCAGAGACAATTAAACCTCATGGCATAGTTCTACATTCCATTCCATCTTAAGGCTTCAGGTTACTTGAATTCAAGATAGAGTCCTGTAGCATATTTGCACATTTATTATGACCTAAAGTTTCATAGACTAGTTTACTCAATAATAAATTTGTTTGTCTTTAAGGTGCTACAGGACTCTCTGTTTTTGCTGCAACAGGCTCGCGTGGCTCCTCTGGAAATCGAATTCAAGATCTGTCTCATGCAGTGATTTATTTTCTGCGCTTTAAGATACTGCATACAGGCTCTCCAACCCAAGAAAGCTAGATATTTTGTTCCAGAGTCTTACTTCAGACACAGAGCAGGTTCCCCTATGTGCATCATAAATGCTAGCACAACACTGTTGTTCTCATTTAAGGAAAGCATAAATAAAATTGCTAGAAACGTTATGGTAGGATTTAATGTGGCAGGCCTGCCGCATATAGAGGAGGAGGAGTTTTCAGAAGTCAAACCAGAGGCAGACCTTATGGCAGAGTGGTTTACCTGCCACACACGTGATAAGAGAATTTAGCCTTTATAATCCTATCTATTATTATGAGGTTGTTGGTGGGGAAGATGGCTTTATCTCTTATAAAGAATATTGTAATCCATGGAGAGATTGGCACCGACTTGGAGATCTAAATTTTAAATGTTTTTAAGGATCTGTTTTCAGTATTAAATCCTAAATCTGCTTCTTCTGTTTTCGTTTACTGACAAAGTTTTCCAAGGGATGTGAACAATCCCAAAGAGAGTCATAAAAGTATCAGTATTATGGGAAACAGAATGAAAGAAGGCTTTCCTATAATAGCACATTTGGTACACTGGATGTTTCCCAGGTGCTAAGGGGGTGACCATAAAGCTGCTTTTCACATAGTGGGATAATTCTACTCCCTGGCCAGCAGCAAAACTCATTCTGCAATATTTTAGCCAAGGTAGTGAAGTAGCAGCTCAAGCTGTCTCTGAGGCATAATGTGCATAAGTGTAGATTTCCAAAAAAGGGTCATCATGAAAATGCTTTTAAAAAAGTGGGGGGGAAGCACATTTCATTTTCTGCTGCTGGCTTATGCATGCCATTACATATTGTATATGAGGAGTTCAGGCTGACCACAAGCCTGAAAAAAGACCACAGAGGGGTGCGGTGGGATAACAGGAAATATAAAAGGAGTTGCAAAATGCTTCTCTGTATGAGTGTTGCTAGAGAGGTAAAGGATAAAGCAGTAAAATTAGTACCCATTTTCTGATGCACTAATTTCAGCGATAAAAACCCGAAGTGGAATCCAGATTAGGACATAGGGCAATGGTGCCGGGTGCTTTCACACAGTTTTACTTGCACCGTGTACTTGAAGATGAGCCGCTCTCTAGTTCTTAGCCTGGCCGTCATAGGGTTGTTGGCAAGGGAGGCTGGTGACTCCTATTTCAGTGGGGCTCCTTTTCCATTGCAGGTTTTGCAGGTTCTATTTGGAGCGTCATAGGAGCGATCCATGGTGCTCCATGGTGGTGAACCTATTTTGGGGGTGGTGAACCATGGATAGCTCCTGTGAAGCTCCAAATAAAGCCGCAAAACCTGCAATGGAAAAGGAGCCCCACTGAAATTGGGAGTCACCAGACTCCCCTGGTTGTTGGGATAAAATGTGGAGGTCATCTAGCTTCTTTGTGGGGACACTTGCCCTCCCTTGGGCCCCTGTAGCATGACCTATTAATGTGGCTAAGTGGCAGTGGATAGATGCAGCAGATGGTGTTATGCACTGGTTGTGATGGGAGGGTTAGTAATATAACTATGTGTAGCTATTACGATGATTTAATATTCTAACAGCTGTTCTTTTAAGTCAATCTTAAGTAGTTACTCATTGGTCCTACAGTAGGGGTAGGCAACCTGGTGCCCGCTGACACCAGTGTAACCCCAGACACCTTGGTTGGTGCCCACCAAGACACCATACTCCTCCCAATTTTTACTTTAAAAGATTTGTTATATTTTCTTACTGGCAGCTGGGTTTGCTCCAAACCGAAGTGAGAGCCTCTAGCTCAGTGTTCTCCAATCTTGGGTCCCCAGATGTTTTTGGCTTACAACTCCTGGCTGAGGCATGCCGGGAGTTGTAAGCCAAAAACATCTGGGGACCCAAGGTTGGAGAACACTGCTCTAGCTGCTGCCATGTTAATTTCCCATGAATGCCTCTGGGCAGGTGACTTGTCCTTTGTGACTAGCCATGTCCAGCCATGGCAGCCATTTTATGTTTGTGCCCAGGACAGTTTCTCCAAATTCCAAATGTGTTGCCTACCTCTGTCCTACAGTACTGAGCTTCAGTTGGCCATTAATATATTTAATCCAGGCACTGCTCTGGTCCAGACACCCATGCCTTCAGTAGCTGAACCCCATCACGTGTCCACAAACAATTCCGTAGGCCAGGTATGGGAAACCCTTTTGCCCTGAAAGGATGCAATGGGGCCACATATTGGTGGTGAGTATAGCCAGGCTCATCGTCCCCCTCACCCCTTCCCTCCCTCTTTCACTTGCTCACTACCCCCACTCCTCTCTCTCTCTCTCTCTCTCTCTCACACACACACACACACACACACACACACACGCGTGCGTGTGCGCGCACACACACACACACACACACACAGTTATGGTTTGTAGCACACAGTCGAGTGCAGTTTTATTACTGATTAATTGTATTGTATTGTTTTTATTGTTATATTTGTTGTTTTTATGCTATTGTATCTTATGTTCACTGCTTTGATACTTTTGTGGAAAGCGGTATATAAATCTGAATAATAAATTTAAATAAATACACACACACACACACACACACACACACTTTCTTCCTCTCTCCCCACACCATTTCAGTGTGTGTGGGTGCAGAGGTCTACACTTCCTCTCTTATTGCCCATCTACTCACCCCACCCCACCCAGCCCACTTTATTGCCCAACTGGCAGGGGCTGGGGAAAGTGCCAATCAGTTAGGTAGGTGAGAGGCCTGCGATTTAGCTGGGGAGGGAGGCGTGCTGGGATATCTCACCCTGCATGCCTTCCCTCTCATCCCAATCACCAGCCCGCCAAACACCTTTCTGGTGGGTTAGCTAGGGAGGAGGCGTGCAGGGCAGCTCTACCCCTAGCCTGCCAAAAAAATGAGCAGTAGGCTTACAAGGGTGGAATCTGAGGGCATGGGCACCCACTTGCAGGCAACAGTAAACACCTCCGAGGGCTGCAGGCGGGCCACAGGCGGCCCACCTGTGCCTTAGGCCATTCTGTTTGCTGGGAAGATAGAAGTGTTCTAAGCTCCAGTTAACTACTGCTGCTGAGTCACTTGTGGCATCTTGTCTTATCAGTGTATACAGCTTTTTAACACTCATAAAAGCCTGTGGTGCGGTCGGTCCAGCTTGAGGAACCATAAAAAGAGAGCTATAGTGCAAAAAAAACTCACACCCCACAACAAAAAAAAACACCACACACACACACACACATACACACACGGACAAATCGTGAAAAAGTTACACAAGCATTTGGATGGTATGTATTAATATTTTTCCTTGGCAGATGTGTCACTTAAGGTCTGACTGACGGCAGCTGGTAAATCTGGAGAACAACCATCCAGAGAAACTTGGCTCCCTTCCAAGGCAAACCTTCAAGATGTGGACGGCTGTTGTGTGTTCCCTGCTGATTTCCTTGTGTGTGTCTGAAAATGGGAGTTCCATCTTAAAAGAAAGCGGGGTCCAGGTAACCCATGTGCATCTACTCAGTGGTGAAAAGCATTGCAAACAAGCTTGTAAAGGCCCACCCGTTTCAGGTAAGTCTACCTCATTGTACCATCAAAGTTTTCCTTTGAGGGTGGGGGGTGTAGGGTTCTGCCTATATCTTTCATAGCATTTATAATGATGGCTTCTCTATGCAGTAGCTAAATGATTTCACAGCTTTCATTAAATTGAAAACAGCATCAGTTTCCCAGGGACTGGCTCAGCTTTTACAATGCAGCAAGCATGGAAGAGCCTTTGTGCATGTCACTAGCATGGAAATTGTGTTATATTACTTAACTTACTCTATGGCCAGATATGTCTAAATCTGGTGAAGTTTCACATTCTTGTGTGTCCTTGTTGCCCTATTATCTGAATGCCTTGTGGTTCTGGAAAGTATTTAGAATCAAATTTTGACCTGGGCTTCAAGGGTCACTTCATCCCACCCAAAGATGTTTCAATTTTAAATCATCCCTGACAGAGACTCCTCAGTTTTTTCCTCTTTGAAAGCTTTAGGGCAGGGGTGGGCAACTTATGGCCCTCCAGATGTTTTGGCCTATAACTCCCATCAGCCCTAGCCAGCATCACCAATGGAGTTGTAGGCCAAAACATCTGGAGGGCCACAAGCTGTCCACCCCTGCTTTAAAGGAAGACGATTTCAGTTTTCTGGAACAACTGTTCACATTGCCTGGCTTATGTGGGGCTGCTGTAACTTAGCTGACAACTGATAGGCAGTTGCTGTCTTCTGCCGGTTTCTTCAATCCCTGCTCTTCATGCCTCAACCCCACCGCCATCTCCCTCAAGATAAACATGCCCCAGCTTTTGGCCATCATAAGGCTTGAGTAGGGATGTGTGCGGAGCTCAATTGGGGGCTGGAAGTCCGGCGAACTTGCCGGGCTCGACCCCCTGAGCTCCGCTTGCCATACCTGCTTCCCCAGCTCGACTTGCGTTCTCGCGAGCCGAGCCTGGGAAGCGACTTCCGGGTTCCTGGCACTACGTTGTTTACGTAGAAAATGGCGTAAGATACGTTAAAAATGGCCGCGATTTGCGCAAGTTACACAAATCGCGGCCGCTTTTAATGTATCTTACACCATTTTCTATGTAAACAACATAGCACCGGGAACCCGGAAGTCTGGCAAGTCCCTCAGCTGGCGCTCACTTTCGGCCTGGCTTGGCTCGCGTGATGGCAGCGCTTACTGAGCGTGCCACGAGTCGGGTTATGGGTGGATCACCTACCTCTAGGCTTGAGTTCCAACTCCTTATACAGACAGTTTGTCTGTCTAGTCCAGCATTGTCTACTGCAGGCTTCCCCAACCTTTTTGGGTCGGTGGGCACATTTAGAACGTTGAGAGTGGCGTGGGTATTCTCACAAAACAACTGCCTGGGCAGGGTGGCTATTCACAAAATGGTGGGCTGTGGCCAATAACAAAAGACCCATTCCTAGAAGGCAAATCGGTGAGGCTAAAAAAAAAAGGTAACTTGCCCAAGAACAAGAAGCCAGTGTGGCGTAGTGGTTAGAGTGTTCGACTGGGACTCAGGAGATCCGGGTTCTAGTCTCCGCTCGGCCATGAAACTCACTCTCAGACTCTCAGCCTAACCTACCTCACAGGGTTGTTGTGAGGATAAAATGGAGAGGAGGAGGAGGATTATGTAAGCCGCCTTGGGTTCCTTTCAGGAAAAAAGGCGGGGTATAAGTATCATAAATAAATAAATAAAGTACAAGGCAAAGATGGGCTCTGAGTTCCCCAGCACAAAACCATTCTCTTTAATCCACCTGTTTTTGCACAGATTGATGAGGCTCAGAGGCAAGTAATGGCCAAGAATGCCACATGGGGTCCAGAAGCCTTCTTTAAAATAAATATGGTGATGGAGGGCAGCCCTTTGCTTTGCAGCATGTCAGCCTCCCAGTTTTTTTTTTAAATATCTAAATAAAATAAAACAGATCAGGAGGGTCAGAGAGCCTGGTGGGCACCACATTGGAAACCCCAGGTCTGCTCCAGCTTGCAGAGGTTTGCCAAGGCCTAGCCCTAGTCTTTCCCAGTCCTGCTACCTGAGATGCTTTTAACTAGGGATGGATGAGAAATTTGTGGGGTTCACATTTTAATGCAAGATTACCCCATTCACACCTCCTGAGCACAAACACAATTTGCCGTCAGAAGTTTGTACATTTCCAAGTTTGCGATGCGTTTCAGAAAACAAAACAAAAAAGCAGCATCTGACAATGTGCACGTGCACATTTGAAAAAATGCGCACTTTTCTAAGAAGCGCACAAACACGCTTTAGTAACATGTACACAAATGTGTACATTTGAAACATACGTATGAATCAGGATGGAATGAACCTAGTGGTGGAAAACTGAGAACCTGAACAATATTGAGCTTGACAGGTTGTCCATGCAATCTTTTAATTGAAGATGGCAGGGATGACCCTTGGGATGTTCTTGCATGCAAAGTGTGTGCTCTGGTACTTGAGCGTTGGCCCTTTCCCTCATGGCTGAAGGAATTTATTTGGAGCTTTTAAGTGTTCAGTTTACAGCAAAGCATTATTGTGTCTGGGCAACTTTGGAGCCTTTCTGGTTGCTTCCAGCCTAGCCCTTTTCTCTAGAATTGCCCTTCATTCACTCACTCTTTCCAAGGAATTCAGACAATATTGTTGTCAAATTGCTGCAGTCCAGTGTTTGTGAGACAACAACAATTCCAATAAAATACAATCTGGGTAGCCCAAGTGATATTGAGGGTCAGCTCCATGCCATTAATTTGAGTGTTTTCTACTTGTAGGTTCTGCCCATTTTATTGCTTCTTGTTGATCACAGCTATCAAATTAGTAATGAATAGTGTCTGAATTGCCCCTTGAACAGCCCCTTTTAATTGTTCCAATTCTAGTTTTGAGGGCAGGGCTTTGATTACTGATTTCTTCCCAGTCTAGTATGAAGTCCACTAGTTAAAGCTGGCAATAAAGGGCAAATTAAGAGAGAATAAAGGGCAAATTAAATTTTCCAGCCTTAATCAACAGGCAGGACCTACAAGGCAGAACGTTTTAATTAACATTACAGTGGACCTTGTGCTGAACAGGACTTGCTTGTGGCTTAACATCATAGAAAAATCTTGTCCATGAGGAAGGGCTTTGCTGGATAAATATAGTGCTATATTAAGTACTGTGTGAAACATCCACCTTAATTCCAGCTAATTACAGAAAACCAGTTCCTCAGAAGTTCTAAAGGGCTCTAGTGTGGAAGTTAATAAAGACCTGAAATACAAATTGTTGTTTGTTGTTTAACTTTGCTAATAGGATAAGCTCCAGTTCTGGTAGACCAGCCTTCCCCAGCTTGGGTCCCTCCAGATGTTTTGGCCTACAACTCCCATGATCCCTGACAATTGGTCATGCTGGCTGGGGCTGATGGGAGTTGAAGTCTAAAACGTCTGCAGGGCACCAGTTTGGAGAGGGCTTCTGTATAGGATTAATTTTACTCCAGGCAAGAGTGCTGATTTGTTTTCCCTGTGACATTCTAGGTAATCACTACTGCTGGTCAGTGCTGTATCAGAGCCGCTGCATCCTCCTGCGCTGTCCTCAGCTGAGTGCATGTCAGAATGCCAGCACACAGGATATTAAAGAACTAATGGGAGGTAATGTGGACACGGGGACACACACACCCTGCAAAAACAAGAAACACCCCACTAAAGGTTTGGTTCACAAGGCAACATTCTCTTCTCCTATTTCCCTTCCTGATGTTTAGAGTGTTTTAAAAGGGGCTCCAGCAGATTGCTACAAGTTTTGCCAGAGAGATAGTAGTCCTACAGGGACATTGTCAACAGCCTCTGCTGTTTCCACTCTACACTTTTTGTTTGTGTCCAGGTTTGCCCGGAGAAAGAAGGAAGCCTTGACATTAGTATTCAGTTGGCTCTCAAGCTAGAAACGGGAGGCCGGGGGTGTAATCAGAGTGGTTTTAGCATCAGTGGCATTGGGCTTTACAGCAGAAGCCTCTTCTGTCTAATTAAAAGTGACACCATAACAAAATGGAGCATGTTAGAAACTGGGGGGACGGCCTTGTAAAGTGTGAGAATTCCACTGTACATGTGTTTTTAAAAAGGCAATTTTCCATGGTTGTTTCTGGTCCTCAAAAGGCTTTTCAGGGACTTAGCTGCCATGTTAAGTTGAATGGGTTCTTGCAGCCAAGAGCCAGTAGTACTGATGAGAAAGATGTTCCTCCCATTTTAGCTCTCTCTGTTTCGCTCTATTTTTTTAAAACTGATTTTCTTTCCAGTACTTTGGTCAGGGATGGGGAATGTGTGGCCCTCCAGATGTTGTTGGACTCCCCTATCAGCCCTAGACAGCATAGCTAATAGGGGCAGATGATGGAAGTCAAGTCTAACAACATCTGGAGGACCTCATGTTCCCCATCCACGATTAAAGTGAATTGGATGGTGTTGTTCTAAAAAGGGCTTTGTAGATGTGCTTTGAGGGTGAGTGGTAGGAGGATCGGCAAGTTTATTGTCCCAGGAGATCAATCCAGTCCCCAGGGGCTATGCATCTAGTCCCCAATATATCCCCTGATCCCAAGCCCCCCACTAGCTTGTACAATCCTGTCACTTTTTCCTGTGGAGAGGCATGGGCAAAGAGAACTTAAAAACAACCCACCCCCCTTCTCCAGTGTGAATGGGAGATGCCTCTTTGGCCTCTCAGACATCAGATAGTGTAGCTGGCTGGGGCATGCTGGGAGTTGTAGGCCAAAAACATCTGGGGACCCAAGGTTGGAGAACACTGCTTTAGTACCTCGGTAGCTCACTGTGAGGAGACAGACGTGAGCACTTCACGAGGAGAGGACTCCAGCAAATACTGTTTTGCGGTTCACCCTGAAGAAGTGGGGGTGAAAGATCCATTTGCCTGTGCTCTGGCTTGTGTGCAAGTTAGTGGGTGGAACCTGTGTTACTGCCCCGCCAGGTCTCGCTCAATTTCAGATATGACCCCTGTTAAATGTTTTGCCAATCTGATGTGGATGAAGATGGCATATCAGAACACAAGCAACCTGCATACAGTTCACCAGTTGTAATACCAGCAAAGTTGTTCACTTCAGTAATTGTAGAGTAGTTGTTGTCACCTGTGCGGAAGCAGAACATAACTGTGTGGCCAGTTACTTTAAAATCACCAGTGCCGATTTCCTTACAACAATTGGTATTTGTTTGTGTATAGAGGGTCACAGAAGCCAGGGGAAATAATATTACCCGGAGTGCCCTATGCGAGATCATAGATCCAGATCAAAGATAGATGTATTGTGGTTGGTTGATTCTGTGATTCTCATTCACTGTAAGGAAATTGGAGGCAACACCACAAAAGTAAACCGGCCTTCTTCACATATAGCTCTTGAGACTCTTCTCTGCTGGCATTTTTTGGAGCCCATTCCTGATCATGTCTTTGGGTTTGTTTTGCTTTTGTTTTTCAGAATTCATGATCCGTAAAAGAAGAGAGCATGATGCACCCCATCAGACTAATAACACAGAAAAGTTGAATACAGAGCAAGAGATGCCAAATAATACGGAGCTGGTTCTGCCAACTATAAAAGTGCCTCTTTCATCAACAACTGAAGTATGGACGAGAGCTGGAGATGCTACAGACAGCATGACAGTCGTGATTCCATCCACTGCAAAGAAGGTGGCCACCGGCACCCCTGCGGCCACCGCCATCGCTCCAGTTAGAGCAGGAGCAACAGCCATGGCCAACATTAGTAACAATATAACCGCAGGTCCTGGGAACGCAACTGTTAACACCTCAAATGTTGCTTCGGTTCCCAGCATCCCTCCTTACAGCACCGCATCAGCTGCCACATTTCCCCCTTCCAGTGGCCGTGCCGCTGATGTTAAGAATACAGCAAGTGCAAACGGGACACAAGCCAGTGTGTTATCTTCAAGAGTAACTGAGAAAATGACACCAGCGGAACCTCTTTCCAGGACGACTGCTGCTCCTTCACTGACAATAACAAAATATTTAGCACTCCTCCCCACCTCCCACAAAACAGTTATTGCACCTAGCACTCCTGTGCCAGTTAGCTCTGTCAGTGTTGGAAGTGGCTCAAAACCAGTAAGCTTGTCTACGGCTGCAGCCACCCACAACCCACCAACTTCCACAGTCATAAGCACGGCTGTGACAATGCCAAGATCATCTGCGACAGCGACAACACCGACGGCTGAATTCACGACAGTCGCGACAGACAAGGCAAAGCCTACGTCGGAGAAGGCAACTTCTACTGTCACTGCAAAGGGTGCTGAAATTTCCACTACTACACAGCAGACGGAGACTACTAGCCCACTGGTCATGGCAAGAACTTCTATAAATCCCTTGCTGGTGTTTACAGCTACAAGTCCGACAGCGTCGCCCAAATGGACAACTGTAAAACAAGGCACGGATCAGCAGGACACGGGTAGTGAGAATAGCTTTCAGCAGCAAGATGCCAGTTTGCTCTTAGCAGCACTTCTCTTAGGAGTCTTATTTTTTGTAACGATTGTAGTCTTATTTGCCATACAGGCCTATGAGAGCTACAGGAAGAAAGACTACACTCAAGTAGACTACCTGATCAATGGGATGTATGCAGATTCAGAGATGTGAAAGCAATAGAGATGCAAAGGAGGAAGCTTAATATATACAGCTATCATCGAGGGAAGTCGAAAGCCTAGAGTGACTTGTCTTTCAATTCCCTGTTCTGCCTATAAGACCAATCGAAAGTGCTTCCAAATTACTTTTGGTGCAATGTAGGAGAAATGCCATGTATTCTACTTTTAAAAGTATTTTTTTAACTCACGATTACAGGTTACCATGAATATATTATTTCTCGAACTGCAGCATCGCTTCTGTGGTGCAAGTTTTGTTTGCCATTGTGAAGGCGTGTCAATGCTGCAGGCCACCCTCCTGTGAGGACCGTGTTCTTTCCTAGGCTTGGTTGCTCAGGTTCTGTTAATGCCCTACCTTGGCCTTCCCCAACCTGGTGCCCTCCAGATATGTTGGACCACAACTCCAAGCTGTAGTCCGAATGGATTCTGGAAGTTGTAGTCCCAACACATTTGAAGGGTTCCAGCTTGGGGAAGGCTGTCCTATCTATTCCTTTGCAACACATGGTGAAAAGGGGTGTTTCTGGCTGGAGGGTGGTGGGTTTTGTTTTTTGGGGGGGGCATGTTGGCATTCCTGACACCCGCAAGTCACGTGGGGGCTCTGTCCATTGCTGCTAGTCCAACTGGCTGACCAAGGACTGGCAGCACTGGTTCAAGTGGCGCGACCCCAAAGAGTGCCAAGTGCCAAGTAACTCCTCTGAGTAGGTTGGGATCTCTTTGTTAAGGTACATTTAGCTTCACTTCTTCCAGCTACAGTGGTAAACCAGCCATCGGGAAAGCTGCTGGCCCAAGATGCAACCCAGGAGCAATGCATGTTCACAGACTGTAAAAAGCCTTGAAGTCTCTAGATGGAAAAGGAAGCTCCCTAGAGTTGCTAAGTGCCATAACTGCTCCCTGTTGGGTGTAATGTTGGTAGAGGAAGCATCTTGTTCCAGTGAGCTCCCTGCTTGTTAAATCTGTTTACTAGACCCTGTTAATGCTGTGCTGTTTCCTAATCATAATGGCTCTTCCTTGAGGGGCTTCTGCACCTTTATATGATTTTATTTTTGTACCCACTCACTTAATAAATGAGGCCTGGAGGGCAATTAAAGGTTCACTGGCTCTATTCCCCCCCCCTCCTCTTCTTTCTCTTCTCCCTTTCCCAAAAGTCTTCTGACAACCTGAATTCACAAGCAAACTGGATGCTCTTTCTGTCTCTCAAAGACTCTCTCAGCATCTCTGTCAGCTTGATCAAGTCATTCATACTCCCCGGTTTTCTCTGTAGCTATGTTGACTTTCTCTAGCCACAGTGCCTCTCAGTTTTGTGAATTGTTCCATGTGCGTTGAGACCACAGGCCCAAGCAACATGGGTTTGAAGGTCGTTGAACTTTTATTGGCCCACACTCTCAATTAGGACTGACAGCTACATAAATATGGAAAGTTCCAGTCTTGTGAATGGTTCAACACGTATCCAAGCCATAGGTCAGCTTACATCATGCAAAAGCTAGTTCATGGTAAGGGAAATCATCATCATCATCATCATCATCATCATCATCTGTTATTATTATTATTATTATTTGTTGTTGTTGTTGTTGTTGTTGTTGTTATTATTATTATTATTATTATTATTATTATTATTATTATTATTATTATTATCTCCTGCCTTTTTCCCAGTACTGGGACTCAAGGCAGCTTTACAACATTAAAACTTGTACAATTAAAACACATAAATAGAAATATACAAAAGTTAAAAATATAATTAAATCACCAATAATATTGAAATTATATGAAATATCAAAGTTAAAACAGCAGTAACAACATAAACAGTGCTAATCGATTGCATTCTCACAGGTCCAGACAATTCCCGAAGGCCTGCTGGAACAAGAAAGTTTTTGCCTGCCTCCGGAAACATACCAAGAAGGGCGCCTTTCTAGCCTCCCTGGGAAAGGAATTCCAGAGCATTGGGGCAGCCACTGAGAAGACCCTCTGCCACGTTCTTGCCAGGCATGCCTGAAATGGTGGCGGAACTAAGAGAAGGGCCTCAGAAGATCTCAGGGTATGGGCAGGATCATAAGGGAGAATACGATCTTTCAGATAACCTGAAATATTGTTAATGGAAAGCTACCATTTGCTCCAGATTTGGCAGCAAACTCCATGTCAATAAGTCCAAAGAGTGCAGGATAAAGATCTAGGTGAATATTCTACATTTAGGATAAAGGTTTGGAGGCCACTTTGGTCCTGCATGCAAAATCAGTAATCCTTCTAGAAAAAAGGCCATTTATTTGAGAGAGTTTGCACTAGAGGTAAGCAACCTTCTTGGGTCCATGAGCACATTCGGCAATTTGAGAAACTCACCTGGGCTGCACCACAAAATGGGCGCACTGCAGATGAAAGCATTGGCATGCAGCTGCCTGCCATCTTTGTTTCCTAAGAATGTCTCTGAGCCCCACATGTGGCCCAGATGCATTCATGGGAAAAGGCGGTGGGAACAGCAGGAGTTGAAGCGATCCCAGCTGCCAACAAGAAACTTTGTAAGGGCGCACTCATGTCCGTGGGCAGGGCACCACATTTCCTACACCTGGTTTACACTGCCCATTTAACGGAGAAACACCCCACCATATATTCAATGTCCCATTTTCACTCAGCTGAATTACCCTCAAACTTTGATCCCTCTTGGATGCAGTTGACCATCTGAAGAAACTGATGAGGTCTTCTGAGATCTTTGCTCTGCCAATACCCAGTAGATCCGGGAAACCTGTGGCCCTCTGGATGTTGGTGAACTGTAATGCCTCTCACCCCTGACTGCTGGCCATGCTAGCTGGGCTGATTGGAATTCGGAGCCCAATATCATGTGGAGGGCTCCAGATTCCCCACCTCTGCTGTAGCTGGTTCTCCTTCCTGTTCAGGGGCATTGACTACTTAAGGTGCAATCGTATGCATGTTTAGACAGAAAAAAGCCCTACATGTTCTTTCTGTCTAAACATGCATACGATTGCACCCTTAGCCTCTTTTCTCACCCAGCTATTTGTGTCGATATTTACATTTTAATAGTAAACTCACTGTATTGCTCCTTTCAACAATTTTTCAACATTTGTAACCTAATGGTTCAAATGCTTTAAAAATGACATCCAGTGTGAAAATATAAGGTGAGGTTTTCTCACAAGGACAGAAGCGGGAGGGGGGACATAACTTCCCCCATACTTCCAATCTTTCCTGGATCCATTTATCAGAAAATGACAGAAGGCACAGTGCAGGTATAGGACATTTTGATACCTTTAGCCAAGGAAGATGCAAATGAATATAGCAGAATACAAAAGCCTGGTTAAATATTCTATACTTAAAGTGATTTCAGTGAGGCAGAAGGGTTGAGTATGTGCCGGAGATGTGTATAGAGAATTAGGAATGAAACTGTCTCTGAATGAGATCACCTCACAATTCCTAATTTGCTTAAATTCTGTTCAAGTTCGAATTCTTTAGACACCTACGGGTTAGTGCCAATGTTTTGATCTCAATGTGTTTTGTTGTGTAGAGTGACAGGGCTAAAGCTTGAACCTCAAGAAAGGACATTTAACTTCTTAGTTCCAGACTAAATAGAGAAGTTCGTTTGTTACATTTATATTCTGCCTTTCCTCCAAGGAGCCCAAGACATAAATGATCCCCCTCTTCTCCATTTTATCCTCACAACAGCCCTGTGAGGTAGGTTTGGCTGACAGTTGATGACTGGCCAAAAGTCACCCAGTGAACTTCATGGCTAAGTGGGGACTAGAACCCAGATCTCCGAAGTCCCAGTCCACCACTCTAAGCATCATGCAGTATATGTTCAGCCTTCATCTGCAAAGTAGGGTGATGGGAGAGGATGCTTGGCTGCCCTCCAGCTCAGGAACGGAGGCGAACCACTTTGTGCTTCCTTATAGAAGTGAGGGGAAGTAAGGGACTTCACTCCTATCCTGTGTGGGACACGGCAAGAGGGGAACAAAACCACTGCTGCCATACAGGCAGTGTCAGAGCTATTCATCAGAGGCAGTGTGCTTATGTACACCAGTTGCTGGGGAACATGGGCGGGAGAGTGCTGTTGTACTCATCTCCTGCTTGGGATCCCATGGGCAGCTGGTTGGCCACTGTGTGAACAGAATGCTGGACTTGATGGACCTTTGGTCTGATCCAGCATGGCTCTTCTTATGTTCTTATGAGCAGTGGAACTGGAACAGACTACCTTGGGAGGTGGTGTGGTCTCCTTTGCTGGAGGTATTTAAGCAGAGGCTGGACAACTATCTGTCAGGGATGTTGTAGATGCGCCCTGCCTGCATTGCCTGCCTGCATTGAGCAGAGGGTTGGATTAGATGATCTCTGAGGTCCCTTCCAACTCTATGATCTCTGTTTGTATCTATAGACCACGCTTTTAGGAAAGAGCTGCTGCCTTCATTTTGATTATTGCATCTCTGAGCAATATCTGTGGCTAATTGGTATTTTCAGTTGTTTCTTGCTGCTACAGGGATGTGCCAACAGGGTGTGCTGTTGTGCTGCTCATCATTAGACATAAGGATTCCCTCATCTCCTACATCCCCAGAGAATCTGGAAAGCAAGAGATGCCTCCAGAACTCCCAACTTCCTCCATTCTCCCCTGTGCTGCTCCTCTTATTTCTTTGGCTGAGGATTCTTCCCTCCTTCCCTCCCTCCCCTCTCCCTTGTGAACTACGTTTGAATTAGATATATTCTACTGTTGCATTGAGATGACCCAACATCCTGCTAACCCCAATTAAAGAGAAGGAAACTATTTGGGTAGGAATGTACAGCTTAAATTTTTTTTACAAACAGTAAACATTTGTGTACATGGTTCATTCAGTGTCTAAAGCACTTAGCTCTATCATGCTGGGGCAGGCAGAAGTCATTAAGTATGATCAATGTAAAAACGACAACAACAAAACAACAAAACAACAACCCCCCCCCCCCCAAACCCTGTGTTTGGAGCCTGCAGAGTGTTGGATTCCCTGCCCTGTCATCCCTTTTCAGGCTCCAGCTCCATATTTTAAGGCGCAATCCTATGCATGTTTAGACAGAAAAAGGTCATGCGACTCCCAGCATTCCCCAGCCAGCAGTGTGGACTTGGGAATGCTGGCAGCTGTAGGACTTTTTTCTGTCTAAACATACACAGGATTGCACCTTTAATGTATTTGTTTAGCACTCTCAATACACATGGAGTTTTTATAGAGTACAAGAGAACAGGGCCCTGCCCCAAGGACTTTACAATCTAAAGTTCAACAAGAGAAAGTGGGGGAAGCAGAGGCAGAGGTAAACAAGGAAAGAATATGCAGTTGTTTCAATCACATGTGCTTATGCTCACTTACATTTTGTTTAAATATTTATTTATAGACCATCCAATGACAATTCTCCAGTCAAAAATTAATTGACAGTTAAGCCAAATAAAGAAGAAAAGAAATGTAACCTAAAATACGAAGACTAAAACAATTTAGTTTCCTTCACAAGGTTGTTAATTGACTGTTAATTCACTGTATCTACTTTTGGTTTTCTTACAGAATTGAGATCCGACCACCACACAAGTGTCTCAGTTCCTGATTTTCTGCTACATAACTTCTCTAAGTGGCTCTGTGGTATAGTGGAATAGTGTGAATACACAAGTGAAAAAAGTTGTTTCTCTTTCACAATTAAAAAACAACAACTTGCTGATAGTGCTCTTTAGAAACAAAGCTGGAGGGTCACGATGTCATCTAAAGAACCCACAAACAACCCTGAGTAGGGAATGATGAGTGCGTAATAAATGCCTTGTGTAGAAAAGCCCGATAAGGCTACAGTAGAGTTAAAAGCTAGAACAAATGTAAATGCCCTGGGAAAATAAAAAGCTCTTTGCTTGGTTCCAGGAAGACAACAACATGGGGGCTAGGCAACGGTCTCTGGGGATTTATTTTCAGTTTAGATGGTGCAGGCATGTCTCCTAGCAGGCATAATCTTAGAAGAGGCATTCCCATGTGTGACAGAGAAGGGACTGCCTCGGACTTGCCACTGCAGTGTTTAATTCCTTTAAAAATAATTTAACAACAAATCTGCTGGATTAACTGGGACACCTTTTTGGCATTATAATTGATCAAAAGTGACTGCCCCGAATATAAAAATATCCCCAAAATAAGACAAGGCAGAATTGAAAATAATAAACAGATTCATCTGCCCTCTCAAGCTTCTGTGGGGAAAAAGCATTTTGACCTGCTTCAGAAGAAGCTGGACAAGTCTCCTTGCAGAAGGAGGTCCAGAGAGGTGGGTGCCACTGACAAAAAGGCCCTGTCTCATCCCTGTCCACCACATCTCTGACAGTGAGAGTGCACAGAGCAGGCACTCCAAAGGTGCCCTGAGCAATCAGCCTCCAATTGCTGTGCAGGGGACCGGGGGGGGGGGTTCACTCCTGGGAAGGGAAGGGCTAATTCCATATGCAGTGACCACCACCCCTTTTAAAAGTCAAGTAGCTGCATGGGTGTGATTGGGGGGTGGTGGAGGGGTCACAGCTGGGGAGGGGAGGGTTAACCCTCCCTGTGTGATCTGCCCCCCAAATTGCTTCCCCACCCACACAACAATTAGGCTTCCAAAAAAAGCTTCCCTTGGTGCCAGCTTTAGAGTTTCCAATGTGAGTGCTAACACTTTGAATTGGGCCCAGTGAAGCTGGTACAATACTAGAATACTAGAAGATGGTACAATGCTAGAATACTAGTGCCACATTCTGGGCCAGCTGTAGTTTTGGGATGGTTTACAAATGTACATATATCCAGAGCCCATGGAAGTAATCTAGTGTGAAAGTTATCAAATCAGGCGTGAATGTGGCCAGATCCTTCCTACCCCTGAGTGTGTACAGCTCTCATACTAACATCCAAGAGCAAAGCAGGCTGTAGGAGCTTTCCCAGTCTTCTAGCCTGACCCTAAGGGAGAGTGTGATCTCATCCAGAACCAGTCAAACACCTACCCCAAGCTTATCCATCTTGTCTGGATTAATTTCAGTTTATTTGTTCTCATCCAATCTGACTGCTCCCAGACACCTGTTCAAAACCTCAGTGCCACACCTGGAGCAGGTGAGAAGGAGAAACAGAGCTGTGTATCATCAGCTTACTGACGACATGGCACCCCGAGTCCTTGAATGACCTTACCTGGTGTTTTCATGCAGATGTTAAACAGCATGGGGGGTGAGATAGAACAGAAGCCAGTGGCCAGGAGATGGAGCAGAAGTCCCCCAGAAACCTTGCCTCAGATCTGCCAGGAGGACCAGTGCAAAACTCTGGCCCATATCCATGGCCAGATCCACACCTAAGGCTTATTACAGTACCGCATCGCTGCTGTGACTTGCGGGGCACACGACGCACACACTTTTCAGTGCCGGTCACACTAGTCCTGCGTAATCATTCTTTGTTTCTTCCAGAATTTCCCAGACTAGGTTTATCATGTTTTTCCCAGTTATTGTGGTTCACTGTCATTGTACATGGCTAGGGTGTGCTAAACTTGCGCCGCAGTTGCCCGTCTGAGGTGTGGCCATGAAAGTGTCGTCACTGGAGTTAGCCAATAGTTTTCGAGGGATGGGGGGAATGTGGCATCACGTGTGTCTGGTGGGGAAGAGGGGTATCCGCCATTTGTTGTTGTGTGGTGGTTCGCCTCACCAAATGTCCCAACCTGCGGAGTCAATCCAGGAGGATACCCTGGTCAATGTTATAGAAAGCTGATGAGAGATCGAGCAGAATTAACAAGGCTGTATTCCCCCTGTCCCTCTCCTGATAAAGGTCACCCATCAGGGTGATAAAGGCTGATTTGGTCCCATAATCAGGTTGAAACGCAGACTAGAATGGGTCTAGATTATCAGTATCCTCCAAGAGTGCCTGCAGTTGCTGCGTCATGACCCTCTCAAGTACCTTCCCTAAGAAAGGGGTGTTTGCAACTGGGCTGTAGTTATCAAATACTGCTGGGTCCAGAGTGGGCTTTTTCAGGTGTGGTTGCACTACTGCCTCCTTAAGGACAGCAGGAACTGCCCCTTCATGAAGAGATGCATACCACTCCCTGGACCCACTCAGCCATACCCCCTTGGCTAGCTTTTATTAGCCAGGAGGGGCAAGGACCAAGGGGGCATGTGGTCAATTGCATTGCTGCAAGCGCCTTGTCCACATCACGCAACTGAGATTGATCCCACAAAATTGGGCAGACGGTAGCATCAGACACCTCAACTGGAGCTGCACTAACAACAGCATCAAGTTTGCTGTGGAGACAAGCAATTTTGTCCTCAAAGCGTGATGCAAAAAGGTCACAGTGGGTCTTTGAGGGGGCTAGGGCCCCATTGGCTGGGAAGAGTATTAACAGCCCCCAGACCACCCAAAAAACTCCGCTGGATGGCTACTCAAGGACACAATGGAGGCAGCAAAGTAAAGCTTCTTTGCTGCCCCCACTGCTGCGCAAGGCCTGTGGCTCACGCTGGCTCAGCTTGTCTGAGCGTGGAAAGCTAAGCAGGGTCAGGCTTGGTTGTTACTTGGATGGGAGACCCCTCCTCTAGTTTCCTGCATTGAGCAGGGGGGTTGGACTCGATAGCCTTGTAGGCTCCTTCCAACTCTATGATCTATGAAGCATGATTATGTGCTCTAGAGCATTTTCAATCATCTTTGCTTCAATTCTTATGCCATTTGCGCATAAGATGTCCAGCCCGTTTCATTGACTGCATCTCCCCAGTATACCAAGGAGCAGAGCAGGCTCTACAAGCACCAGAGAGGGCACTCAGGTGCAGTCGAGTCAATGGCCCTCCACATCTCACTGTTCCACAGACAGACTAGGGCCTTGGCTGGATCACAGTCCAGCTCTATCCACTGGAAAATCCCCAAGAGCATTCAGAAATCCATGGGATTCCATCAGTCTCCTGGGTTGGACCATCCAAATGGGCCCCCCACTCCTGCAATGGGGTTGCTTGGACCCCACCCCTCCAATTTTCAGATTATTCATCTCAAAGCTTGGAGCAAAGAACAGATCAAGGGTATAACCCGCTTTGTGTGTTGGACCGATGACAAACTGAGACAGCCCCATGGTTGTCATGGAGGCCATGAAGTCCCGAGCTGGAACTCCAGAGGCAGGCTCATCATGGAAATTAAAGTCACTGAGAACCACCATCCGGGGTTCCTCCAACACCACACTTGAGACCACCTCTGCCAGCTCGGTCAGGAAGGTTGCTGTGTGGTACACCAACAGCATCCCCAATCTGTCTCTATGGCCCAGCACCAGGTGCAACCCCTCAAGAGCCGCTCCAAGGTGGAGTGGTTTCCAGGTGAGTGAGATGGAAGTTCTGTGAATCACGGCAACTCCACCCCACCCCACCCCTCCAGCCTATGTTGGTGCTGCACTGCACCGAGCACCCAGGTGGGCAGAGCTGAGTCATTTCAGCCCCACCCAGCTCACTCACCCAAGTCTCAGTAATACACGTCAGATTGGCCTTCTCATCCACAATTAAGTCATGAATGAGTGTGGTCTTATTGTGGACCGATCTGGCGTTAAGTAGCAGCACCACAAAACAGGAGGACTCAGTCAATGAGCTACCAGGTACATGGGAGCTAGAGGAGGGGTGTAGAAGGGGAGCAGTATATAAAGATCTAACCCATTCTACTCTGATGTCCAGACCCCCCACCTCCTGCCATATCTCCTTCTGCCCCAAGTCATTGGGATGGCGGCAGCAGCACCTCCACAGGTCCCTGTCTCTGGGTTTTCCCAGCACATTCTTATCAAAAATGTCCACATACTCTCAACACCCACTCACAGCACAAACATACCTTTAACCACTCAGAGCCTCACACACCCATTTATCCAACCAGTCAAACACAAGCAACCCAACACAATAACAAATTATAACTTGTGGTTATAACCAGCCTCTGGTCACATGAAGGACATCAGGCTTGTCAACCCACCAGCAACATAGAAAACAACTACTATTTCATACTCCATCTCTCACCTGGAGTGTTGCAAGCACTTCTCCCCCTGGCTCTCACCAAGAGGAAATCCCATTTCTAGCTCCCACAGGCTCCCACCGTGGGCAGAAGAATCATAGAATAGTAGAGTTGGAAGGGGCCTATAAGGCCATCGAGTCCAACCCCCTGCTCAATGCAGGAATCCAAGTCAAAGCATTCCTGACAGATGGCTGCACTTTGAATGCCTCTAGTGTTAGAGAGCCCACTGCCTCCCTAGGTAGTTGGTTCTATTGGCATATTGCTCTAACAGTCAGGAAATTTTCCTGATGTCCAGGCGGAATCTGGCTTCCTGTAACTTGAGCCCATTATTCTGTGCCCTGCAAACTGGGATGATCGAGAAGAGATCCTGGCCCTCCTCTGTGACAACCTTTCAAGTACTTGAAGAGTGCTATCATATCTCCCCTCAGTCTTCTCTTCTGAAGGCTAAACATGCCCAGTTCTTTCAGTCTCTCCTCATAGGACTTTGTTTCCAGTCCCCTAATCATCTTTCTTGCCCTCCTCCAAATCCTTTCCAGTTTGTCTACATCCTTCTTAAAGTGTGGTGTCCAGAACTGGACACAGTACTCAAGTTAGGCCTAACCAGTGCTAAGTAAAGCCCTTAACCCCTGTCGTCGTCAACAACAACAACAACAACAACAACAATAATAATTTATTTTTTACCCGCCTCTCCATCTAGATCGAGGCGGGGAACAGCAGAAAACACAAAACACATAAACTAATGAAACACAACACATACTATTAAAACATCTTAAAATATCTTAAAAACATCTTTAAATCATCTGTAAATCATCTTAAAAACATCTTAAAGGCATCCTAAAATTCTGCCGGATAGGCCTGTCAGAAGAGGTCAGTCTTTATGGCTTGTTTAAATTCCAAGAGACTGGTAAGTTGGAGAATCTCCTCCGGCAGGCCATTCCGTAATTTGGGAGCAGCAGAAGAAAAGGTCCTCTGTCTCGGTAATACTTGTCAGCCTAGTTTTGGTGGACTGAAGTAAATTCTTCCCAGAGGACCTGAGTATTGTCCCAGGGTGGCTTATGCTGGCTCAGCTTGTCTGAGCGTGGAAAGCTAAGCAGGGTCAAGCCTGGTTATTACTTGGATGGGAGACCCCTCCTCTAGTTTCCTGCATTGAGCAGGGGGTTGGACTCGATAGTCTTGTAGGCTCCTTCCAACTCTATGATCTATGAAATCTATGAAATAAACCCCAGGAAAACCTACATACAAACGAACAGGCAAACAAACAAGCAAACAGTCAAAGGGGCATGCGCACAGAAGAGAGAGAGAGGGAGACAATGAAGGGCACCCTCACCCTCATAGCTTCCTGAAGGGGCGCACCCTCTTTGGTGTTGCCCCCTTGGGGGATGCTCCTGCCGGGGTGGCCCGCCACCCCGCAGCAGGTCTGTTTATATCTCCCAAGAACCTGCAGGTTGCCAATGGCTCAGCCTCCTTGGCGCTTCTCTGGCAGATGTTTCCTTTCCCCCCACCCCCGATAATCAGTCCAGGACAACGGAAAAATACTGGAAGGTTATGGGGACAGTTGCAGCCAGTTCTTTAAAGCAGCAAACAGTCATCTTCCCCATCTCCAATGTCTCCTCACCAGTCTCAGGGTGCAAAGTGTCCAGTCCGGTGTCCTTCTCAGTCTCACAGCAAACCTGTTTATGTACAATATAATATTTGTGGATTTCATTCACGGCTCCCCTATCTCTCCCCCCCCCCCATAATTCAAATACTGAGGGGATGTCATGGCAATAGATCATAGCAACACTCTCCCAACCCCCTTAGTCTATCTTGGTGTGTCAGACATAACTGAGAGAGGCTTCAAGGCACCTGCTCCATGTAACCAATCCATCCTGGATGGCAGGGTTTATTTTTTTTTTCTCACTTACTGATTTGGCATTTACCAACATCATTTTAAGGTTGACCAGAAACCCTTGGTTGAGAGAAGCTCCTCCACCAAATCCCTTTGCACATCTTTTTCATGGCTGACAGCTTTAAGTCGAGGCACTAAACCATCGGAAGAGAGTGGTGAATGAGAGAAGATCTGTATATCCAAAACAATGGTAAGATTGTAGATTTATTTTCATATGTGTTATACAATCTCTGACAGACAAGCACTTAACCAAAATAGCTCCTAGAACCCAATTATAGCCATCCATTAGTGGTGAGTAATAACTTAATTACAAAGGACAGTAATTGGTCTGTCTGTGTAGCTTAGTGTGCTCATTAATTCCTGAGACGGGATGACCACCAAGATTAGGGGAAAGCTGCTTGCTTGAGAACCAAATTGTGACAGAACAGGCTTTGCCACAGAGCAGACCGCGGCATGCTGGATCTTCCGCTCGATCAAGGATTTTGTCTACATGTGGAGTTTACTCTGGGTCAGTCGACTTAGTCAACTAAGCTGACCTGCAGAAGTGATACCAAAAAATATCTGAGAGTTTTGCTGTGGTCAAATTGCACTACTCGAAAGAGGGATGTCTGATTCTAGTAAAATGTAGCAAAGTAGGAAAATGGGTAGAGATGGATACTGAGCCATCACTGTTTCCACCTGGCAGCAGCCGCGTGTCCCATGTCCCCACCTCTCACACAGTGACCTGACTTGTATGATCGTGGCGTGGTTAACAAGCCATGGTGGCTTGTTAACTCCGCTGCGTGTGCCAGCCGGGTTTTCCTAATTATCCTCACTGGCGCGACTCTACCGAACCTGGGTGGCATGGCTTCTCTGAGGTGGCGCGGCGGGCAGCATCCCTCAAATAATCCATTTGTCCCTTCTCCTTGACACTTTATTGATCAAGCTCCAGGCAAGACACTTAGCTTTGCCTTGCTTTTTGTGTAAGGGCACACTTCTTTGTGCATTTTTCACAATGCAATGGTGCAATTCTTCCTGACATGGTTAAAAATGTGATGTCAGGGCTGGTGCTACCATTAGGTCAACTAGGCAGCTGCCTAGGGCACAGGGCTAAAGGGGGTGCCAGAAACGTCTTGAAAAAAAATACAGCTCTCTCAAGTGGGAAGGGGGGGGCGCTAAATATCTGATCTTGCCTAGGGCACCAAACTGCCTTGCACCGGTCCTGTGTGATGTGATGTCAATTTGGGGAGACGGGTTTTTTAAAACAAAACAAAACACATAAACAACAACGCAACACCACCAACTCTCAGCCAAAGAATTGTGAAAGTTACTCACGTTAGGAAAGCAAGAGAACAGCCACTTGGGCAGAGACCTGTTGTTGTGTCCACTGTTAAGGGTGTGAACAGAGGGGTGTGTGATTCAGCAGCAGTTTTACAAACACCAAGTTACAAAGGTGAATCAAGACAGCATACATTTACACCACAGTAGTCTAAAGAGTAGACGAGCTCTTACAGACTTAGCATTTTGCTTCTGGGTTGGGTGCAGCTGGCACAGCACGTTGCTGAAGACTGTACTCCCCAGTTATCCTTTGTTGAGAGCCAATGTAGCAATTTTCAAGCTTTGGGGGAAGCGGCGGCAGGCCCTCCTGGTGGCGGCAGCAGGAGCACCACAATTTGCCGCTCCTTACACTCCGCTGCCTGATGCAGGCACCTCACCCTGCTTCATGGGAGGGGCATCCCTGTGATCTTCACGGATTCATAGGATCATAGAATCATAGAATAGTAGAGTTGGAAGTGGCCTATAAGGCCATCGAGTCCAACCCTCTGCTCAATGCAGGAGAATGGAAGTGGGCAGCCCAGGCAGTCCCCCATCCAAGTACTGACCCAGCTCATACCTGCTTAGCTTCAGCATGTGCTCTCGACGCCCTGCAGTCACCTATGTCCCCTGAAAATCTGACCACAGGGTTGGGGGACCCTCCAGAACGAGGGAGGAAAGGGTGCTGGAGGCTGCAGAGGGAGGGAGGGAATTCCACCAGCAGGAGTGTTCTGAGCAGAGTGTAAACTCTGGATCCAACCCAATATTTATATCAAGTTTTACATACAGCAGGGCAGGGGTGCAAAACCTCAGCTTGGGGGGCCAAATCTGGTCCTCCTGGGGACCCAATCCAGCCCTGGGGTTCCCTTGATGGCCACACCCTCTTCCCCTGGCCCCACCTCCTCTCCCCCAACTGCTGACGATTTGGTGCTTACGTGGGTTTTGAGCAGTTCCCCCCCCCCTTCTAAAAGGTTGAAATGCCTTTCCTAAGGCTTAATTACTAGCGGTAAGAGCGTGAAGCTACAATAGGTATTTTTGGTATTTTAGTCCTGCCCCTTTTGCCTTCAGCCCACCCCACCCACCACTGGAATGCAGCCCCCAAGAGCTTTTCCAAAATGGACTTCAACCCTTGGGCTGAAAGAGGTTCTGCATCCTCGACATACATTATACCTCTCTCTCACAACAATCCTGTGTTATTATCCACAGACTGAGGGAAAGGGGCTGATCATAACAAGAGAGAATAACTTGGGTCAAGACTGTGTTCAAGGCTGAGAGAAGGTCTGAACCCAGGACTTCGAGCGCAGGACCTTTGCCAGAGATGGTCAGATCCTGTATTTCCCATGACCTTTCTGTTTTCAGGCTGGGTTCTAGAAGTATACTACATTCCTGGTTTTGTTTGTAAATGACATTAATTACAGACTTACATTATTGTGTTTGTGAAATGTGTTTGGGTCTGTTTGCCAAAATTGTCCCAGTCCTCCCCCCCCCCCCCAGGCTCAGATGAGGAGTGCCCAGGGAAAGCCAGGGCACTGGGTGCCTTCTGTCCCCCTTCCCACCCGTGCTGGAGTTGGAGTGCTCTGAGCCCCGTGGGCAGGAGAGAGGTGAAGGCAGGAAAGGCAAAGCAGGTCTGTCTGTTCGATACATACAGAACTGCCTTCCGTTACTACATGTCAGATCTGGGCCGTCAGCAGCAGCCCGAGGTGAGCTGGGAACCAGGAACTGTGGGACAAAACAGGTAGTCGGAGCCAAAGAGAAAGCCCAAAACAAAGTGCAAGCCCGGAGGCAAGATCAAGGGAGCAAGCTAGAAGTTAGGCCGAAGGACAACCAAAACATAGAGGGATCTTTAGGACTTTAGGAACACTGCCACACTGTTTTACTGTACCTTGTTATTGTTTCTTTTTATCTTACCTATGTTGTTGAATTTTCTTAATATTCTATTGTATTATGTATGTACTTTTAACTGTGATTTTTAAACTATTTTTGTATGTAAACTGTTTAGAGATTTTATAAGATTAAGCGGTATACAAGTACCGTACTACTAATAAATAAAGAATAAATATGTCATACTTTGTTGCTCAAGCAATGCTTAACTGGAACTGCCCTCTCATAGTTATTCCTGTCAGGCTCAGCACCAGCAAGTGGCATGGTTGGCAAATGACCGCTGCCTGCGCACTGGACCATGTGGGCCATGTACGGTATGTATGTATGTATGTATATATATATAAGCTCCCCCTCCTACCTGGTGTTGAGAACAACACCAAACAGCTGCAGTGCTGAAATGTGGGTTATCATGTTGTCTGAACGCAGCCGCACTAACAAACCATAGTTTGTGTTAACCACAAACAACCCATGAAGGGAACCCATGATTTGTTATTGGGTTGTGAACTATGGGTTGTTTGTCATTTACAAATCATGGTTTGTTAGCACGGCTGGGTTCAGACAACACGACAAGCCACATTTCAACAACCCACGCTCAACCCATACTCAACCTTTGAGTGTGGGTTATCGTGTTGTCTGAACCCAGTCACTGAGAGCAGCGTGGACCAGCTGGAGGGAAGAAAAAAGGGCTGTCAGTTTAATCGCTCTCCAATGTCTCTGATGTGGTGGTGCTACATCAGGGCTTTGGTAGGATTATAGAATCATAGTAGAGTTGGAAGGGGCCTATAAGGCCATCACGTCCAACCCCCTGCTCAATGCAGGAGAACAGATGTGGGCAGCCCAGGCAGTCACCCATCCAAGCACTGACCCGGCTCATACCTGCTTGGCTTCAGTATGTGGCCTGCATTATGTGATTAAAGTGGTGGCTCCTTTGGTGCAGTTGTGCACCAATCTTCTCAGCATTATCACTGCTGCTTTGCTTGGCCCTGTTGTCACATAAGCCCACCAGGGACAGGGCCCCCACAAAACCGGAGCCAGCCCTGCTTCCTGTCCAGGAGGATCCAATTACCAGCCTTGGTAGGTGAGGTCAGTCCAGGGCCTGAAGAAGATACTAAGCTCCCTAGGCTCATGCAGCAATGTGCAGTTCTGTGGCTCACCACACGGGCCACTGCACACAGCCGCAAAGGTTCCCTAGTTTGAGCTCTTACAGTTCATGATACCACCTCAGACTTCTGCTTTGCTACTGGCACTACCATTGTGCCAAAACTTAAGCAGGGCAAAGGGATTAAAGCTGAAATGCCGGTGCTGGTGTGCAGAAGTAGAGAGGGGCTGTAGCTCAGTGGTAGAGCACCTGCTTTGCGTGCAGAAGGTCACAGGTTCGATCGCCGGCATCTCAAGGTAGAGCAGGAAAAGCCCCTGCCCTGCCTGAACTCCAGGAGAACCGCTGCCAGTCAGTGTTGACAATACTGGGTTAGATGGACCAATGGCCTGACTCAGTATAAGGCAGCTTCCTATGTTTCTATGTAAGTGTTGTAACTAGTTTCAACTAAAGAGGGGTGGGCGGGTTTGGCTTTCTAGATCTTGTCTTCTATCATAGGGCCTATATGTTGACCTGTTCTAAATTTTGGTCTTTTCCACTTAGATTACTCCATCCACCCTGGCCAATTTTGGAATCCTTTCATCTGGATCCTCTCTCCAACTGGATGGCATTAGGTTCTCGGCATACTAAAATGGATAGGGTGCCTCGCCTCCTACAGTCACAGCAGTCAGAGAGCTGTGGCATATTGTAGCTCGTCAATTACAGTTTCACCCATTTTCTCATGCTAAATTGACTTTATGGGGAAATCCAGATTTAAAAATTGGTAAGAAAATGTTCATGTGGTGGTCTAGGACAGACAGGTTGATTTTTACTTTGAATCAATTACTGGGTGTGGATGATGAGTTTCTGTGATTTTCGGCTTTGCATGCCAAATACGACTTGCCTGCTTCAGCGGAATGGCAGTACTTGCATTTGCAACATTTGTTAGAATCTAGGTTTGGCCCTGCTGCTTTTACAGCTTCAGAGTCCCCTCGGCTATTGGAAGTATTGACTGAGGCTGAGCAGTTATATCAACCCACAATTCATGCTTACTAATACTGATTATCTCTGAATAAGTATGACACACAAGAGTTTCAAAGACGAATGGAATAGGGAATTAGAGGGTCCTATTTTGCCTAATCAATGGAACATTGTTTTTTGCATCTGTGTCAGAAGGGTCTATGGATCTTAGGTTATGTCTTATTCAGCAAAAACTTGTTTCCTGTTTATTGGACACCCCAACATCTTTTTAATAAGAGTTTGTCTAAGTTAGCTGATTGTTGGAGCTGTACTACTGATAACACACATGTTCTGGCAATGTCCAGTGGTTGCTCCATTTTGGGTGGATGTTATAATACAGATAAATTTAGTAACAGAATGCTCTTTAAGGTTTACTGATGCACACATTCTTTTAAATTATCTACCTACTGTGTGGAACTTATCATAAGGACAACGCAAGTGGATTTTCCACATCCTATTGACAGCTAAAAGACTGATATTGCAACACTGGAAAGATAAACGCCCACCTCCTATTACACAATGGATTGAGGACCTAATGACGCTTTCAGTATTTGAACAGGTGGCATTTAGACGCCCTCTGCAGATGGATAAATATATGGATACATGGTCCGCCTTTTCTGAAACTTATGTATAATTTTTTCTAGTGATAGTTGTATTATTATACACTTATATATATTTATGGATATATATTTCATACACATCTATTGCAAGTATTTTATTTAAATTTCTGTAAGAAAATTGTATATTTTTTCTTTGTTTTGGTGAAATTCATATTTAAAAAATTAATTAAAAATGCAAGTGTGAAAGAGAGGTTGATTAGTGGGTTTTCCTATGATTGGATTTGGACAATGGGTTCTGAGGCTCCTTTATCCAAACTACATTACTGTGAGATGTTGAATGGAGATATCATCTTGCATCATGAGACAATGATGCAAACTATTTTCACTGTATTTGTGATCTGTAGTGGCCGCCAGTCTATTTCTAGACCCAATTCAAAGTGCTGATAGTAACTTTCAAAGCCCTAAATGGCTTGGGGCCAGGTTACCTGAAGGACCATCTCCCATACATACCTGCCCAGATCCTAAGATCATCCTCAGAAGCTGTCCTCTGGGTGCCCCCCCAAGTGAGGTGAGGCGGGTGGCTACTAAGGAAGGGGCCTTTTCAGTGGTGGCACCCCAGTTGTGGAATGCTATGCCTAGAAAGGTTCGCCTGGTGCCTACATTGTGGTCTTCTCAGTGCCAGGTGAAGCCTTTCTGTGGAAGGTACCTTTTTAGCCTTGCAGGCTCTTTTGTCCTTCTGTTGTTGTTGTTGTTGTTGTTTTAACACATGTGTTTGTGTGTTTTAATCTTTGTATTGCTGCTGGCTTTTACTCTGGTTTTTACTCTATTTAATTCTGTTTTTAATGTTTTAATGTTTTAATATTATGTTCTTGTAATATATGGTTTTGCATCTTTTTTGTGAACTGCCCAAAGAGCTTAACCTAGTGGGTGGTATAGAAAAGTAGTAATACTACTAGTAGTAATAATAAGAAGGTTGATTAATATTTGTTGCCTGCTTACCCCAAGCTCAGGCAGCTCTGTTCCTAGCACAGCGTAGGATGATTTATGCAATCTGATCAGTTTGAAAAGACGTGTGCATGAGCCAAGGGGGAAGGGAAGTGTGGTGACCACATGGGAGCCTCTATTCCATGGGACGTTGCATGTGTCTCATGAGACATTAACCACAACACCCTTTCGACTTGTGTGGGACTGGAAGGAGAGAAGGTTGCTTCAGATGTTTATCACCGAAACAGGGCTGGGCCCTGTGAGGCTTCTGGAGAACATCAGGATGTTGACTACCACGGTAAGTGGACCAAGCCTCATGGACCTTTAAAAACAAATCAAACACTAGAGCGGAAGGGAACATATTGCACTGGCAGAAGAACATACTCAGCGAGCAGATAACTGCTCACTATCCTTAATGTCAATGGAAGCAGAGTGTGTCTAGAATGAATTAGCAGGTTAAAAACAAACAAAGAGAAAACACCCTTACTTGGGACATAAACTGGTTAGCATCTTTAGTGCACAATACTATTTAAAGTAGTACAACATCGCACAAATGGGTGAAAGCAACATGCATGCTGAAATAACAGGTATTTCAGCAGGGCCGGTGCTCCCATTAGGCCAACTAGGCAGCTGCCTAGGGCGCAGGGCTAAAGGGGGCGCCAGGAGCATAGGGCTGGAGGGAGGGAGGGCTCAAGTGGGAAGGGGGGGCGCTAAATATCTGATCTTGCCTAGGGCACCAAACTGCCTTGCACTGGCCCTGTATTTCAGTCATTTCTTATACCCAGACCCTCCATCTTGTCTATTATGTCTTGCCAAACAAAAAGGAGGCAACCAGATGGAAATATACTTAATAATTACCCATAGGGTGACTTTACAGAGGACAGTCCTCTATCTGAAGGGCTGCCAGAGGAAAGTCCTCTGTTTGAAGGTGCCCTCTGTTTGAACGGCTGTCCAGTCCAAGTCCGGTTTAAAGATAAAGAACCATCCGGAGGGAGAGCAGAGCAGGTGCCTTGTAGCTGCCCATCAACAGTTGCACCTGGACAGCAGACTGAGCAAGGCGCACACTTGATCATAGTCCTCCACCCTATGGTGAGATGTCTTGTATTTCCATTTAAATTATAGTGATTATTTCTAAATGTGCACCTATACATATAAACATTTGCAAATACAAATGTTATACGAACCAGTATCCTCTTTTGTCCTCTCTTTAGACAATGTGTAAGTGGCCACCTAACATGCCTATCATATGTCCTGCATGAAAGGTTTCATTTCTCAGTCTAACCGGTAGAAAAATAAACAGGTGTGTATGAATTCAGACTAGTAAACATTGAATCCTTATCTATTTAAGGACAGATCAACTTGTCACAATACACGGAATGCCAAACAAAGCACAGAGAGGTTTGGGGCGTGGGTGCTGAAGAGGAAGATCACTCCTCATTGGCAAAGACAGTGTGAAGGAAGTCGTTGCTGGAATTCTTTGGGCTGGAACAGGCCATTTTCTATGCTCTCTTCCTGTATGATGTTCTAATGCTGCCTACTTCTATTGGGCAAGAATCCAGCAACACCCCAACAGTTCAGATCATTCCTGCAGCAGAGGTGGTACTTGTCTGACACTACTGAGTTTCTTTTTGCCTTCCTACCCCTGTACAAATGGAATGCACTACTACACTCAGTTATATTCAGCACAAATTCTGGTGAAGATCTATTAACTTCTCTTCCCCATCAGTTATTGAGAAATCAATCTATCACTTATTTGTACATACATAAATATGTACATACATTCATACAATGTATAGACTGCCATATAACTGAAGTTCTTTGGATGACTTATACAAAATGACTCATGCAAAATATCTCACACACAATGTATTTAATTTTGATAATTTTGATAATTTATGCAAGTTGCATAATTAGCAAATTACCACAATTCTAAATGATTATTATTTTCCTTTACTACAAACAGCCGTCACTAAACCCTCTCAAAATGAGGGAGGGGGCTTTACCCAAAGCTGCAGTGGGCTCAAATTATAAACTAGAAATGTCTTGGTCACCTATTATTATCCAGAACAGTCTGGGGTTCAGTTCAGCTCACATTGTCAACCAGCCATATGCTAGTTACTGACATCTGCAAACACACACAAAACAACAACCCCAAAAACTTTCCATGCAACCTTTGGCCAGGGCTGGACTGCCACCCACCCACAGACCATGAATGTACGAGGCCTGCTGAACAGATTGAGTCTGCACATTTTGTTCCCCAGAGACTCATGTTCCTGATAAATAAAACTATTTCTGGGGAAAAGAAGCCATTATAAGAATGTTTGCTCCCAGTTCAGCAAAATAGTTGCAGTTTCCATGTGCAGAGGAGTCATAAGATATGCTGTCACAAAAGGTAGGCTCACCCTACTTCCCTGAGCATCAGGAAGTGAGACGTGGCCTCTTCACAGGGCCTCGTTCCTAGTTGTAAGGACACTGGAAACTTATCGGATGCTACCAGTCTACAGTCCTTTAACACTGCAAAGGCGCTACTCTGGCACAGGGAGCTAGCAGCAAAATTGAATGTGGTGCCGCCATACTGCACCTTAAACAGCCTATTATCTGCACTGCACCGTGGGACTTACTGGGAAGGAAACGAGTATCGCGTGGGGCTGTGCAAGCACAATAATCCAGACAGCCAATCTTGTAATAATATTCCTTACATGAGCAGTAAATACATGAGAATTTACTCTGACTGGGTTCAGACAACACGATAACTCACACTCAAGGGTTGAGCATGGGTTGAGTGTGTGTTGTTGAACCATGGTTATCATGTTGTCTGAACCCAGCTGAGATAACAAGCCATGGCTTGTTAACCACAAACAATCCATGAAGAGAACCCATGGTTTGTTGTTGGGTTGTGAACTGTGGGTTGTTCACCACGGTTTGTTATCTTGGCTGGGTTCAGACAACACGATAACCCATGGTTCAATGACAACCCACACTCAATCTATACTCAACTATACTAAATAAAATAAATAAATAAATAAACCCTTGAGTGTGGGTTATCATGTTGTCTGAAGCCAGTCATTGACCCCAACTCCCCATTATAGGTTGTTGTTGGCTTAAGCTGGCTCAGCTTGTCTGAGCGTGGAAAGCTAAGCAGGGTCAAGCCTGGTTGTTACTTGGATGGGAGACCCCTCCTCTAGTTTCCTGCATTGAGCAGGGGGTTGGACTCGATAGCCTTGTAGGCACCTTCCAACTCTATGATCTATGAAATCTATGTATGCTGCTGGGCTGGAGAAAAGGTTTGTGCTCTTGCTGGGGTTTGGACCTTTGCTCCCTCCACCTACTGCACAAGCCTGAATGAACTGCTCCACACTATCCTCAGCTGCATAAAAGAAGGCTTGTCTAAGAGGACTTTTTGCTGGGCTGGAGAAGAGGTTTGTGCTCTTGCTGGGGTTTGGCCCTTTCTCCCTCCACCTACCAAACAAGCCTGAATGAACTGCTCCACACTATACTGAGCTGCATAAAAGAAGGCTTGTCCAAGGCTGTGCCTTGGCATCACTAATTGTGCACTTGGTGACACACTTAGCATAGCACAAGGTAGCACGAGGGTATTATAGCAGTTTTTTTATTTATATTCCGCTGACTTTCACCCCTGAAGCTGAGTTGACTGTTTCTGCAGGGCCTGGTTGGAGGGGATGAGCCTCTTCCAAGGGTCTTTTCTAAGGGACTATCATTATTAAAAGGTAACCTCCTTTTGCTTACACTTTGTCCCTGGCCCCTGCCCTGTTGCAGGTTTTCTATAAAGGGAAGAGTGTTAGTCGTGTATGAGAGTTGAGTAGATAATCTGAGGGTTACGGTAATTGTTGGATTGCCTTAGTTTGCTGGGGCCACGATTATAGTGGGTATTTTATTGTGGGGCTACATTATAATATCCTTTAAGACATGGGGGTGGTAACAAGGAAACAAATAAGGATTTTAGCTCAGAACACTGCAGATCAGAACCAGCTCTTCAATTACTTTAGTTCTAAAGGCAAGAAGCGAGTTAAACAGAAAAGCTTCAGTCAGGTGCCCCAACCTTTACAACGTGAGGAGGAATCTATTAGAGAGAAGTTTGTTTCAGAAATACAAGATCAACAAGCAACTTTTATTGAAAATTATGCCCGTGATTTGGGTATTGCATCTCCAACTCGCCATGATCAAGTCTCAATTTTTGAAGACAATGGGAAGCCAGATTCTTCAAATTTAGATTTTATTAGCTCACAATGCTTTTTACAGGGGCGATTGGTGGAGAAACCGTTTGATGAACTGGCAGATTTAAAATCAACATTCCATAATCTGACTAGGGAATTAACACATACAGTGCAAGGGGCTTTGGTTCAATTTTAGGATAAACGTTATTTAGGGGGCACCCTTGCAGCGCAGCACCTAACGCAGGAGGTATACTCCAGTAATACACAAAAGCCACAGGTGCTGGACTCTACTTCTTTGATTGCGGATAAGAACAGCTTGAAAAGCTCAAATGATCTTAATCATGATTCATAGATCTGAGAAAATTATTCCT